>JAXCHB010000090.1:2000000-2678353 GCA_036926305.1 Uropetala carovei
CTAAGCGATGCATTGAGTTATATGTTTTTAAATAGGCGCTATAACTTAAAGCAATAAAATTTGAAAATGTTCGAAGCATGAAACGAGAGTGGACAATAATTAAAACCATTCGATAACAATTTTATATTTTTGGTTTTTTTAGTTAATGAACATCTTTAACTGCAATAAAATTACTTATTTAAAAATGTAAAATACCCAATCTAAACATAAGTGCAACTCTTAAAGTACCAACAGAAGTTTTCCGATGATGTTTGGTTAAAAAATTGGAAATATATATTGGAATCTTTAAATATGTAGCGGGCTCTTCATATCTCTTTTGTTAGTGGAAGATCCTCCTCGAACACTAGCGTCGCTTCCGTCCGTTACGAATATGAAATATTAATCCGAGTTGGTGTATCATAGATGGTATGATTAAGATCAAAGCTCTATAAACATTATGGCATATGATCATTCTGGGGGAATATCCCATAATATTTCCATTGAAATAAAAATAAATTATTAAAAAAATAACTTTTATCATCTGCACCGAAAAAAAAGGATTTTTTAAAAATCTTGTAGGAGGCGTTTCGATTTTCGTCTTCCAGAAATGTATAGGTTCAAATTATGTTATTTTCAGAATTTCTGAATTATATATATTACGGTCCTTTGTTTCCGCACTCAACGCTGAGGTTTCATATGAATTTTTGAAAACAAAATTTTTTCTCTTTTTTAATTAGGAAAATCAACAGACTTTTAGCGTATAAAAATTTCGTATAATTTTCTTTATATTGGTCCAATTAAAGATTTCCACATCCTTAATAATACACCTAAATAGAAAGCAGTGGCTTGCTGTACGGAGCTCTAAAAAGAGAAAATGAAGCGCGCGAATCAGCTGTCCTTAGACAATTTTTTTAAACGTTGAACGAAGACATAAAATGATGGCGATTCATAGCCATCAACTTCAGCCGGCAAACACAGTCAATAAACAATTTCTTTTCGTGTCAATTTTTGTCATTAAAAATATTGTTTCAACAAAAATAAATAAACCATTATTTTCTCTATTTAACTTATTTATTTCGTAACAAATCATAAACAATTAGATTAAGACACATTTCAGGTAAGCAACCTCTGTTTATAATATTATTGTTATCGGTAAAAGAATTCGAGTTACGCGACCACTCTTATGAACGCAACAATCGCGTAAAGCGTATAATGTTTTATGGAAACTCGTCAGGCAAAAATAAATTTATATCGATCAATCAATAAATTGCACACTTTCATGCTTTTAGACGTACATATATGTACACACACGTATAAAAAAATGGTACAACAAACATTGTACAAACATTCTCATATACGAATACGTCGTTTAGTTATCTTTACAAAAATATGAACTATGTAAATTTATTATAAACGTTAACTAAAATAACTATACAAAATATCATGAAAAACGTCGTTTTTTAAGAAAATCCAATTTTTGTTAAGTTTGCCCAAGAATAAATTAGCCTTATATTCATTTTTTTTAGAATTATTATTGCAGCCGTATATTCAAGTAAAGCTACGAAATTTTATCAAAATCATTCTAGCCGTTTTTGAGAAAAACAAATTATTGTTAAAGTTGCTTGGAATAAACTAGCCTTATATTCATTTTTTGAGAAATGTGAACTATGTAGTATTATTGAAGACGTAAACTCAGGTAACTGGTCGAAATTTGATGAAAATCGTTTTAGCTGTTTTTGAGAAAATCAAATTGTTGTTGAAAATGCGTAGAATAAACTTCCCTTAATGATTGAGAAATGTCAACCATTTCTTCAAAACTTTTACTCTGTATGATCAAATGTTGAAGTACGAGATTTTATTCATTTTCGTTCTACCGTTTAGGCTCTAGAGCCAATAACACACAGACAGACGGCATTGCGAAAACCACTTTCTCGGACTCAGGTACACCTAAAACTTATATATTCACCAAAATCTAGAAGTCGAAGTTTTTCGCGATAACAATAGTTTCTCAATATATTTCGTACTAGCAGAATTTCCCGTTGAATTTCAACGGATTTAGTGATGCTACTATAGCACAACATACAAACTCTTTAAAATATATAGTAGATACTTTTTAAATTTCAATTAGCTTTTCTTAACAATTAATCATATTTGCTTGTATCAATCCGTTTCCGATCCTATTGCATTCAAATATAACCATAATTTTATTTCCTATCATATTACTTTCGCCAAATCCAGCTTCACTTCTTTTGTAAGTATGCCTATGAAATATTTACTTTTATGTCTTGTAAGCAAGAAACCCGTGATTGAACACTGACTCCGGTAAATGTACACCAGATACGTAAGCTTATTTACGTTAATAAACATTATAATATAGAATATAATGATTTTACTTAAAAAAATGTAAGATTCCAGGATTAAATAGACGAAAGAAGGTTCAATTACTTTCATCAATAAACGCTTCCTGAATAATAATCAGTATCCATTTACGTTTTTATCCATAAACATCGATCGTTTTGTTGCTTAAACAAAAGTGCGAAGCGAATAACGCTAAACTTTCGTCTATTTGTAAGCTTCATTGAAACTAACTGAATCGGAGGTAACAATGACGGCCGCCATGGCAACGCCCGGGAGGGGTAAGAAAAACCCACAAAATTTCGAAACAAATATCATATTTCTGAAAACTTGGACCGTGTAACATGTAAACTTCGCAGGAATAAGATAGTATAGAGTTTTATTCGTGGAATAAAGCAAAAACGAAAAAAATCGGTCCATATTTACGTATTTTGCTGCTTGAAGGAAGAATACCTTGCAAGTCAAGAAATGGGTTCATACGTGTTATCTTATGGAAAAATGTTAATCCCTATATTGGTAGCACTGATTAATCCCGGTTGACCATACCTTGACCGTTCACTAAGTTAGGATGTAAGGAAGAATCGTACCAAATTTGGTTATTCTAGCTTTTATCGTTTAGGAGGACTTCCATGAACAAACCAACAAACACACGCTTCAAAATATATTATAGTAGATATGAGAGAGTACGTAAAAAGGCATAACGAAAAAAAAAAGCGATCACATCTTCAATCACCGGATTTTATCGAGGCTCTCCGAAATAAAAGGAAGCGACGTTTGCCGATAAAATAAATACGCACCGAATCCATTAGGATCGCCAACGATCCAGATGATCCGACCGGTAACATAAGGGGTTTTCGCCTTTTGAGCTATTAGGGAATTAGATATTTACTGCGAGGACGACGCATGGGATGGAGGACATGGCGACAAAGGTTGGGAGAGGATGAGGTCCTGGAAGGACTACGGGAGAGTTGGACGGGGCAAGGACTGAAGGGGGTAATTGTCGAGTGTTGAGGTGAATGGTGAGAACCGTGGCGGAGCAAAGCTATAGATAGCTAAAGGTTTCGGTTGGGGCAGGACTGGACATAAATTAAGGTGAACAGGGACCGAGTTTCGGGAGGGAGGAGAGAGTTTGGAGGAGAGACCGAGTTTAAACGCAAAAGGGGTAACCCGGACCGTGTCATTCCGGCTGCGAGGTTCCGGTCCAGATTTATTAAGAGGTGGTTTCAAGGGTGTGGGAGAGGGGTTTTAGGGAGGAAGGGACGAGAGAGAGAGAGAGTGTGTGTGTGAGAGAGAGAAAAGGGATTAGCAAGAGGTAAAAGGGTTCTGGGAAATGGGGAAAGAGTTTTGTAAGGGACGGTGCGAAATTGCGTTCGTTGGTTTGACGCTTGGTTCGAAAATGGATCGCTTTCGCGTTAATTGTGGAATTGAAAGATATCGAATTGTTTTATTGACCAAGGATAATTTTATAAACGGTGATATATATATATATATATATTTTGTGGACACTCGGCAAAGGCAGTCTCGAAATAAAGACCGAAAGTGAATAGAATTAAAGAAAAGAATGCTTGAGTAAAGCGAATTAAGAGAAATCCTTAAATTAAGTGAAAACGGAACAGTTCTGCGAAAATACACCGTAATACAAATTGAATGGAGTTTAACCTTGCAATGTGTTTTTGAAAACGCAACATTTCTTTGACGAATTTTTCGCGGCGTATCAAATCTTATATTAGTTAAAAGACGAGCATAATTAAATAATTTTCGAATACCTAAGCTTTAAAATAGATCTTTCTTGAAATATATGCGATAAATACATCATAAATACAACGAGTGCTGTAGTTGTAATAAAAGCAGAGGGTATACTGTATACCAGGTCTGGGCAACCCGTGGCTCTGTACGTAGTTTTTTGTGGCTCTTACAAATCCCAGATCATATAATATTTACAAAGAAACCAAAATGAAGAACCAACAACAATAATAGCAATGACAGAGAACAAACGAAAAAAGGAGACGCTGAGAGATCGGCAGAACTATTAAACACATTGTATTGCAGTAATTAAACACCTTCCTTAAACATAGGCATAATTCCCATCACTTGGTGTCTCCCCTGTCCATTCCATTCTGCTCTAAAAACAGCGTCTTATTCTCTATCACACTATCGACCCGCTTATATAATTAATAATTAATTATAGGTAAGTTAATATTTACGTTAATTTCTGTAAAATTAGTGTTAGTTCCTCGGTTATTTGTAGTGGTTCTTTTAGTTATCGGACGAGCAATGGGTATTTGATGTTGATATTTGTGATCATTTGAACTTGTTTAATAGTAAACTTTAAGGGGAAAATCAATTAATTATAGAACTATTTGGACATGTAAAGTCATTCAAATTAAAACTAAAGCTATGGGAAGCCCAATTCAAAAAGAGCGAAATACACTTTCACTTTCCTTGTTTAAAAAGCCTTCGGCATGTAGGTTCCAATATAAACTTTGCAAAGTATGCAGATGAGATAAGATCACTGTTAGAAGAGTTTAGTCAGCGTTTTGGAGAAATTTCTCGTTACGATAAACTTTTCGAAATTTTCTCAAGTCCATTTTATATTGATGCGAGTTCCGTTCCAGAAGAATATCAATTAGAATTAATAGATACGCAATGCAATATTGAGTTGCGGAACATACTTTCAGCAACGGAAGATAAAATTGAGTTTTATAAAAAAATTCATAACAGATGAAAAATATCCAGTTTTGAGAAAACATGCTTTAAAAATTGCGTCTATTCGGAAGTACATACCGATGTGAATCTCTTTTTTTTTCATAATTAAAATTTACAAAAAATAAAACCAGAGCTTCGATAACTGATACCAATTTGGAAAATCAATTAAGAATTGCAACATCCCAAACTGATGTTAACCTGGAATATCTCAGAAGAAGTACGGAAAGCTAAATTTCTCATTAACAGATCAGCAGATCTCTGTATGTATTTCATTTTTAATAAAGTTTTTCTGTGGCTCCTTTAAAAAAAATTATTTTTCAAGTGGCTCTTTACTGGATTTGAGTTGCCCAGGACTGCTGTATACTATAGTAAAACTTTGACGGAGGCTTCTTCCACAGTTTCTTTTAGATTAAATTACACGACTGTAATGTTACGATGTCAGGAGAAAACGTATGAGCTGTATTTTTTCAATCGACCTGTACAATTTTTCATAAGGCGTAAGTATACGCTGTTTGTTCGAAAAAAGCAGAGGGTATACGGCGTATACCACCGCATGCCCTCAACTACAGCAATGCACATAACTTCTACTCGCCCCTATAACATTGGTTCCCAAACTGGGTGCCGCAGCTGATTTTTAGGGGTGCCGAAAAAATTAATTTAATAGATAATAAATTTGGATCTGTAGATAGGTGATTACAACAATAATTTTCCTCTAATAAATTGTTTACGGTGTAGTACCAATAATTATGTGCGTGCAAAGGGTTTATGCCCGTTTGTAAAACTATAAAATTCTGTTTGTCTTTAAAACCCTACGAAAACTTTTGGGAACCACTGCAGTAATAGGTAAAAATGAAAATCACGACGTCATTTTTAATGAATAGTATATAAGAATCTCATGGAATCTTTCTCAGTTAATATCATAAAAATCTTCGAAAATTTTATATAATGAAAACACGTGGGTGAAACGTCATGCATTTAAATATTATATCAAAGTGAAGATCTAAAAACGTGGTAAGGGGTATATTATGATTACGTATTAATGCACAAGGCGTAATAGTGCGACAAACAAATACATAATATTGACCATTTCAATTAACTAAATGAAAAACGCACTTTTTCAACCTCTTGGAGGTGCGTTCCAAATTCGATAAATGACAATACATACCGTCGGTATACAAGAGAAAGTGAATAAATCCAAAAATGGTCAAATTGGTTTAATGTGTTTAAGTAACGCTCGCTGGCGTTGTCTTTAACCTGAGATACTGTCCAAGTCCATAGATACTCTACAATGAATTATTAAAATGATGTACCTATATTGAATAAATTCCTTAGGCTTTATGTATGACGAATTTGGACTTATTGTTAGTCAATTTCTATTGTACACCGACGATATTTGCTTAAGACAATGACAAATTTTGTGAACTGTTTGGAAGCATCATGTTTCGGCATACATTTTAAAGAATATTCAAGAAAGAATACGAAGACATATCTTCCGCTAACCAAACATTTTAAACAACAAACACAACCCGAGCGCTTTCATCAACGAACCAGAACTCGAGCAATTACAAGCTCTCCCCATGCATAATCATAACCTCCCACACAAGCTAAACCATTTTCTGAAACACGCCTCTAAACAACGTCCTTTCAGACGTTTAAAGCGACTTAATCTTCTGGGACCTTAAAAACCTCCGCATAACGTTTACACCCTCAAAAATAAAAAAAAAGAGAAGAGGAAAACAACCTTTTAAAAACCGACTAACCCGGGAACAAACAGGGGTTAACTTCCCTACACATCCCAAACAAAGAGCGCTTTCTAAAACTGTACCGCCGGGAAGAATATCTCAACTTTCCCCTCCCCTCCCTCTCTCTCTCTGTCTGTCTCCCCATACTCTCGGCCTCCCCCGCACACTCCAGATTCTCTCTGAGGATCGACCTCCTCATAACCGCCCTCTTTATGCATTCCTTCAGACCTCCCTTCTCTCTCTCTCTCTATCTCTCTCGTTTCTCCTACGGAATAATCCATCCGTAAGAAACTTCTCTACCCCTCGAATCGATTTTTGGAAGGGGTAGTAATCCTCTCGTCATTACGACGTTTGCCCCTAGGCACTTTTCAAGTTTTCCTTTGCGTAGACGAACCACTCTGTTTCTCTAGCTCTCTCTAGAAATGTATGTGCGTATACGAGGGAACCGTAATTTTAACGGGCGTATAATCTTTAAAAGGAAGTAAAGGGTGAGTGACGGAGCTACGTTGTTTAAGTGCCCAAAGCCCTACGTTTCGTTGAAATACCTACAAGTTAAGAATTTTGTTACTGTTTTATTATGCGCTCACGAAGAATGTTTTTACTTTCTCATACGAAGTATCGAGAAAGTATCGTTTTCGCGAAAAAATTCGACCTCGAGATTTTTACGGAAATACACGTTTTAGGTGTCGCTGAATCCGAAAAAGTGGTTTTTGCAATGCCGTCTGTCTGTCTGCCTCTAACTGGCGCTGGAGCCTAGACGGTAGAACGAAAATGAATGAAATCTCGTACTTAGGCATTTTATCATACTGAGCAGAGTATACATAGAAATGGTTGATATTGATCAATAATTAAGAGTAGTTTATTCTACGCATTTTTAACAACAATCCGATTTTCTCGAAAACGGCTTCTACGATTTTGATCAAATTTCGTACAATTACTTGAGTTTACGTCTTCAATAATACTGTATAGTTCACATTTCTCAAAAAATGAATATAAGGCTAGTTTATTCTAGGCAACTTTAACAATAATTGGATTTTCTCAATAACGGCTTTAACGATTTTGATCAAATTTCGTACAGTTACTTAAGTTTAAATCTACAATAATACTACATATTTAATTTTTCTCAATGAATGAATATAAGGCTAGTTTATTCTTGGGCAACTTTAACAAACATTGGATTTTATAAAAACAGGCTCACAAGATTTTCATTTTCTAAAGATAACTAAACGACGCATTAGTACGTATATGATAAAGTTTGTACAATGTATGTTGTACCGATTTTTTATTATTAGCAATGGTGAAAAATAGTAATCGATAAAAATTGGGAGTTATTTTCGCACTTATCGTTTTGTTTATTCCTCCAGATGATTCCAATATCGATTCCTAGATGGAGCTCCGCATCAAATTACTGGTGATTATTATACTGTTATCATACGAATTAAATTGGACTTTATATCTATGGATTTTTCCGGCTAACACTTTTGAGTTTTTTTAATAAGACTATTCTAAATATCTTACAATATTTATTACACTGAACATACGCACAGGAAACCAACCGCTATGACATTCGAATATTCAACTCCTGTAACTTTATCAACCGCCAATGAATAATTCACCGGTAGATACATACATACGATTACATAAAACAAAACACTGAAACGACATATGTCGACATCCCTCACCAGAAATTACCAGAAAAACTGCACCAACACACTTAAGAAACTTCCATTGCGCATTTTATATAGTGACAAAAACATCAATTTATGGAATAAAGTGATCTTAAGATCCTATGCAAACAGACGTAAGCTGTAAAGTTGGGAATATTTATGAAAAAGGAGACGAACACGTATCTGAAACGGGAGAATTACTACGCTACGTTAGTTCGGTGGTAAAACTACCGGCAGGCAAGTGAAAGATTTCCGTTTATGGCAGCGTATTTCTCGTGGTTCCCAAATATTCCCAAAAACATCAATAACAATAAAAATATATAATCTTCAGAGTTAGAAATGCGATGATTTGGTCGCACATCGATAAAATATACGCTTAAAGAAATCTTCAATTCGGATGCAGAGTTGACGTCTGATTAAAATCACTGTGACGAAACCTCGGACATGAATTTTTACCGCAATATTATTTTGCTAACGCGAAAAGGTTAGCAATTGGATAATTCTTATTGGAAACTTTTCCACCCTCCTCATCGCTCGCCTCGAAATATTTCCAACTGTTAATTACGTCAGAGGACGCCGTACCCCATTATGTCGTAATCCTAGCAACCTTTAACCTTCCCCCTTGTCTTACACATTCCTCGACACAACGAGGTCCCCCCCCCTCTCCCCGCCACTCCACCCCCTCAACCCAACCCACAACCCGTATCCTAGGGTGTGCAAACACCATCCAGGGCGAGCCTTTTGTCCTCCCTCATATCCAGAAGGCACACACACACACACGATCCTCTCCAGCTCCCCTGTGCACCGCACGGATGGCTGTAACGGCTCCCATAGGATACTGTCCAAAGGGGATAACCAAGCGGGTAAGAGAACAGAGGAGGAAGAGGAAAGGGTTTCTGTCTCTTTGTTGCCCTGACGCTCCTCTCTTTCTCTCCCTCTCTCCCTTTCTCTCTCTCTCTCTCTCTCTCCCCCCTCCTTTTCTCTTCACCTCTCTCTTTCTCTCCTATCTCCCTCATTCTCCTTCCCATTCTCCACATTTATCTCTCTCATCCTCCCCCTATCTCTCCCTCCCTCTCCTATCTCGCCGCTGAGATGAAATAACTTAATCTAAATAAGCTTTTTTTCCTTTTGTACAATGTATGTATGTGCAGATTTATTACTATTAGTTACATATTTCTACTTATTTTTAATATTCATGTTTTCATTTAATCTCACTCAATTTGATTTAACTTCGTGTTCATTTTTCAACACTTTAAAATATATCTTGTGATTTTTTATATCTCAAAATTGTACGTACCATTTGTAATTCCACAACTGTTCTTTCACGTAAGTAGGATTTTCGCAGGTTTTTTCCACCCCCTTCCCTTCGTGGGTGTTTTCCTGCGTGGTTTTTTACTGGGTTGGCCATGTCAGGTCCTTCCTAGGTTTTTACCGCAAATACTTAGTCTTCTATTTTTACAAGTTTCCGAATTTTTCATTCAATCCCTTAATTGTTTTTTTTTGTATTATTCTTTTTTCATTTGTTTAGTTTCATGTATTTGTTTTCTGTTTGTATGTTTATATGTTATTATTTTCGTTGTCATTTGTAATTCATAACGTAGGGTTACGTGTAAGAAATAAAGTCGTTTTTCTGTCTGTCTGTCTATATCCCTCCCTCCTCCTATCTCCCTCCCTTTTCTTCCATCCCTCTCCCTCCTATCTCCCTCCCTCTTTTTCTCTCTTCCTCCCTCTCCTATATATTTTCCCTCTCTGTCTCTCTCCCTTTCTCTCTGTAAGAAGGGACTTCACAGTCTCAATTTCGCCCTGAATAAAGTCGTTTGTCTGTCTGTCTGTCCCCCTCCCTTTCTCTTCCCCTCTCTTACTCACTCTCTCTCTCCTATCTCCCTCACACTCCCATTCTCCATATTTATATCTCTCTCCCTCCCCATATCTCCCTCTCTCTCCCTCCCTTTTTCTCCCTCCCTCTCCTATCTCTCTCCCTCATTCTATCTCCCTCCCTTCCCGTCCCTATTCCTCCATCCCTCTCTCTCCTATCTCCCTCCCTCAATCTCCATCCCTCTCTCTCCCCCTTCTTCCTCATATCTTCCTCTCTCCCCTATCATCCTCCATTTTTCTCCCTCCATCTCTCTCCATCCATTAATTTCATCATATTTATCTCTCCCCCCCCTCCCCCATCTCCTTCTCTATTCCTCCCTTTTTTCACCCTCCCTCCCCCTATCTCCTTCCCTTTCTCACTCTCCCTCCCTTTACCTTCCCCGTATCTCTCTCCCCCATCATATCTCCCTCTCTTTCTCTCTTCCCTATAAACACTCCATTTCTCTCCCTCTATCTCATTCTCTCTCTCCCCCCTCTCCCCTTATCTCTTCTCTTCCTCCCTTTTTCCTCCCCCCTCTCATCCCTTCCTCTTCTCCCCCTTCCCACCCACCCCATATCTCCCCCCACCCCTCATATCTCCCCCCCTCTCCCCCTTTACATCCCTCGTCTGATCACGTGGCACACCTGAGGGGGATGGCGGTCCGGGGAAACCGACCGCTTACGATCCGCCGGCGTTCCGGTTTGTAGGACCCAGTTCTGAATGCCAAGTGAAACGGGACGAGCGAGGAACTCGTGTTTTTGGAGGTCGGGCTAATCGATTTCGTTGTGTACATGTGTGTCTCTGTGTGGATACAAAGCCTTTTATGTCCTTCCTTTTATGTCTTTATTTTTTTTTTATTTGTTCGCTCCGAGGTCGGATCCTCCCGCTGTGGATAGCACCTAAAGGTGTCAGGATTCGGGTCGCTCGAGGAGATGCACAGCGCCGAAACAAGATTGCGACAATGGCTGGCCGTGATCCGGAATGCAAATGAACCCTTTTGCGATTGAGATGCGCGCGCATGTTAGTGCGTGCCTGTTTATTTCCCGGTGCCCAAGCGAATAAAGGCATTTGTCGTAATTGATTGAAAACGAAAAAAAACAAAAAAAAAGTAATTTCCTAAAAGTTGGGAGAGGTTCATAAAATTTTTTTTAAAAAAACAGGAAATGAAGACAAATTAAAACGTTACACCTTCAAAGAAGTAAATTAAACTCGTGCCTCGCTTTACGCTGAACGCGCGTTCCTGGAATGGACCCTGTTGAAGGAAACCGTGCAAAGTGGAACAGGTTTTCGGAATAACGAGGAAATATTCCATGTACATATATGTAATAGGTTATTGACGTAATTGACATGCATTTCCAATACGCCGTATCCGAATGCACAAAAAATACTATTCTATCTTCTATCTAGTCGCTGTGATCACATTTGACTACCACACAAAATATGCGGTTATGTTTGAGTCCGTCGACAACGTTACTACGTTTATTTCATCCTCAAATGTTTTAATTAAAATTAGAAATTACACAACACGTATTTGAAGCCATATAACTATTACAAAAATCCAATCCATGGTTGTTTTGCAATTTCTGGAAAATTCAACGAGTGATGTAAGAAATTGGGAAACTACACAGGAGAAGCATTTCAAAAAGTAAATAATGCGATCTTTTTCTGGATTCTTGAAAAAAACACCGAATTGTTAACCATTATTTTTCGCATTATATCCAACGGTGTAATTTCTTCAGAATACGAGAAATCTTATCGAAAAAATCAGCACAATATACATTGTACAAACTTTCTAATATATTAATGCGTAGTTTAGTTAATTATCTTTAGTAAATTAAAAACGTATCAGCCGGGTTTTAGAAAATCCAATTTTTGTTGAAGTTTCCCAAGGGTAAACTAGCCTTATACTAATATTGCAGACGTATACTCAAGTAACTGTACGAAGTTTGATCAAAATCGTTAGAGCCGTTTATGAGAAAATCAAATTATTGTTAAAGTTGCCCAGAAAAAACTAGCCTTATATTCATTTCTTGAGAAATATGAACTATACAGTATTATTGAAGACGTAAACTCAAGTAATTGTAGGAAATTTGATCAAAATCGTTATAGCCGTTTTCGAGAATATCGGATTGTGGTTAAAATGCGTAGAATAAACTACGCTTAATTATTCATCAATGTCAACCATTTCTATTTATACTCTGCTCAGTATGATAAAATGCCTAAGTACGATATTTCATTCACTTTCGCTCTACCGTCTAGGCTCCAGAGCCAGTAACAGACACACAGACGGACAGACAGACAGACGGCATTGCGAAAACCACTTTTTCGGATTCAGCGACACCTAAAACGTATATTTCCGTAAAAATCTCGAGGTCGAATTTTTTCGCGAAAACAATACTTTCTCGATACTTCGTATGAGAAAGTAAAAATCAATGCTGATTTCTAGCTCGATGAAAAGTATAATTTCAAATTATGTTTTTAAAAATTTACGCCGTATTGAAGGGGAAATAAACTAGGAAACGTACAGTATAAAACCTCAAGCGTTTCCTTTCAATTTCGTTCGTATCGACATTTTTCGTCGCGCGTACAGAGTTTACACGTTGAACAAGGTATCGCGTAGCAATTTATTGCCTGACGTCACGAGAGGTTTTCCCAATCGTTTGTCACTCATCGAACGGACTGTCCGACTTTTTTGTCACACAAAATAGAAAATATATCAAGCAGCAATAATAAACAATGCCGAATTTCTGGACGGCGTAATAAATATCCGCCATAAAATACAGTTCCCACGAGGTATAAGAACGATATACTATATAATGAGTTGGTAACAAAAGAAAACAATAGCTCGATAACTCCTTCAATTTATAATCGGAAGAATTACGGACGGAAAAGTATTGATTTTGTCAAAATATTTATTGAAACATTTTTCCTTAAAAAAATACACGGTACTCAGTACGATGAAGATGGAACACCGACATCAGAGAATAAAATTATGCGCGGTCAATTTTTGCGGAATTACTGGCATAACTCCGATATCTCCGTGAGATGCTAATAATTCTGCCCGAACGAATGGTTTTAATGTGGTATTATCTCTCTTTCAGAAAGAGATCTGACGAAGATTTCAATTGTTTAAAATCTATATAAATAATCTACATGTATAAATAATGAGATGTGTTCGTAATTCAGGTTGTGATTCCGTCACGCACATGTGTATGTAAAGTCGGCGGCATGATATTCAGGATAACGTGCAACTTCATCGCGATGGGGTGCCGTGGCGTAGTGGCGAGGGCGTTGGCCTGGCTACGCTGAGCATACCCGATGCGAACCGCGCAAGAATCCTGCGAAAGTAGGATTTTTTCAAGAGATCTTGAGCCCCCCCCCCCCCCCATTTGCGTGTTTAGAGGAGAGCACGCGAATCAGCGCTCCGTCCTTCGGAAGGGACTTCTCTCGTTAAAGAGTACATAGGCTAATGCCGGCACCGGGTTTATCTCCTCACTTGCTTTGTGATTTAGACTGAGAAGCCTACTATAGTGTGTTTCCGGAAGTCGTACGGGTCAGATTCGCAGTATTCCGTCCGCATTCGGGTTATTTCGCTTAGGCTACGACCCAATGTTGCCACATTTCGAATTTCGCTCATTTCAACAGCAGCTGTGGACGAGTGAAGTTCTGAGAGCAATCGTGTCAACAGCGCTCGTCAAGAATTTTTGAAAGGCGTGGGAAATTTAAGACCTCTTATTGGCTGACACTTTCTCTCCCTCACCCTACAAGTCTAACCGTAGACACGCCTCACCCGTACGATCTCTGGAAACGCAGTATAGCGCTGGTCGTTGTTTGAAGTCACAGTGTCCCAATTCAATTCATCGCGATCGCTGAAGAGTTAGCTATATTTTTTACGAGAGGCTGATGATGAAGAAAGAGGGAGAGAGGAGTGAGAATGAGACGGAGAGAGAGACAAACGAACTTATTAAAGATGAAATCGAGACTGTATAATGTGTGTAGATCCATTTAAATGTAACATTTTTGTCATGTATGGCATAACCAATTAATTGCACATTTTGTTAGCAGAAGATAGGGAATTGCCATAGAATAATGTTAGGTCTGTGGGTTGAACAAACTGTGTATCAGCCTTGTTTAAAAACAGAGAAAAAATGTAACACTTCAGAAAATATCTACGTAGGAAAGAAAGGTGAAAAAAAGCGTCTCCTAAAAAAATCAGGTAAAAGGGAGAGGGTATGGGAGGGAAAGAGGATGAAGACTGGAAGGGAGAGAAAGAGACAGACAGACAGACAAACGACTTTGTAAATGGCGTAATTGAGACTGTATTTAGGAAGAAAGCAAATTGTTTAAATATTAATGAAACACTCCGTTCATTTTTGAGGATCAATTACACTAGTCTTCAAATAAACAGTATATACATACGATATTTTTAAGTAAAACAATCAATTAGTTCCTCGTTAAAATCACAATGTAATTTCTAAAAAATAACATTTCCTTTAAGGACGTTTGTTTCGCGTGATTGGAAACCCGAAATACCATCTACTCCCCCCCACGAAATGATTGACGCACCTCCCCACCCACGCGGATCGCTCGACTCGCAAGGACGAAATCAGCGAACTCTTTCCCATTCCAATCCGAGGGCCACCGCGCCCATATCTCAACCGACTTCTCCCTCGTCTCGCGACCTAACAATGCCGTATAATCGCTGAAAACGCGCATCAGCGTCCGACGGGCCAATAACCGCCCGCCGTTTAAATGACGTCGGCTCGCAAAATGCGACCGCTGCGTGGAACAATGGCCGCGTTGTGTATATATCCGAAGTCCTTTCCCCATGTGTGTGTGTGTGTGTGTGGGAGAGACACACTAGCAGTTCCAACTTCCAAGAGGACATCTCCGATTACTGGCGCCTGGTAATGACTCCGCCGGGGTCAAAACAAGGGACCGCTCCTCTTGTGCGTGTGTGTGAGCGTGAACTATGTCCCTCCTTCCCCTTTTTCAACCTCCTCCTTTTCCCCCACCCCATCCCACTCCTCAATTCAACATCCAATTTCCGCCTGCGGATTTCCAACAATTCAACCTCGTTGCCATTGGCGACGTGGCCTCGTGCTTTGCGAACAATGGGACATAGCTTCTGCCCGACAATTGGATGATAAAGTGGACTCCGTTAAGGGAGAAGTGAGAAGGGGAGAGGGAGGAGGGAGAGAGAGGGAGAGGGTTTACCTATTGGGAGAGATCTACGGAGTGGAAGGTATTGGCGCGTCAAATTGGCGGAGAATAGCGTTTGTTAATGGGTTTCGCGAGGGAGCGTGGGGTTGCCATGACAACTGGGAAGGTAACAAAAAAGAAACGATGGCCGAACATGAGGTCGATCTCCGGGGGTAGAGGGGAAAGGGAGAGGAGTGTGGGGGTTGAGAGGACTATCGTCTGTTGGGTCTTGAATTCTCCATGCTATGCTTAAGTTTTTGATACAGGAATGCACTTGCAGCAATACGCCGCAAAAGTGTTAGCGGATAAGATTTAAAAACAAGCGAAGGAAGGATTGCGGAGAAAATGACATTAGGAGTTTTTTACTTTCACCATACGTAGTATAGGGAAAGTATTGTGATCACGAAAACAATCGACTTCGAGATTTCAACGGAAATACACGTTATGAGGTCCCTAGAACATGTTTAGACTATTTTCGGAATGATGTACGTATGTGTGTGTGTGTGGATGGATGATTGTGGACGCTCTAACTCAAAAAGTACTTGTCATATTAATACCAAATTTCATGTATAACACTTTAGCATGAGCACAAAGCACTGTAGTTTTTGTACAATAACGGTTAACCGAAAGCCGAGGTTTATTCGAAACCCCATTCGGTTTTTGCGATATTTCTCCGATAATACTTCATTATTGTATACATTAATCATTACAAAAAATGTAGAAAATATAATTTCCTTCATCTTTTATTTCAAACAATTTTCCATAGCAGTTATTGTTTAGGAATTATTTATAAATAATCGGTTTCTTCGGTTTTCGTCAAATATTTCCTTAAAAACGTCGTTATAGGTAATCTTCGTGAGGACCAAAGTTGTAGAGAATAATATTTTTTCCAAGTTTTGTTTGAAACAAAATTTCGTAGAACCATCCATTTCGGAGATGTTTAACTTATTCGTAATTTCCAGTATACATCGCCACCACCATGTAGCGGTGAATTCTGTAAACATATTCAAAATATACCTAATTTACGGCAATAAGGACGACTATTCTTCTACGATACGAAATAATAATTTTGCCTTATAATGCTATTCATAATAATTTAAATACTATACCCCAATTATGGAGAAAGTCATGTGTTGGCCATAACAGATTTCTTATTACTGCTATCTTTCCAAAAGGACTAAAAATCTCAGTTGCTATGCATTGATGATTACCTACATTTTTAGCAGCATTCACTTTTTAGATTTTTTTCGATAACTCCGCAGCAACTAATTCTATATATAATGACTTTATGCCTCTTATGGCCATAATTTAGAAATGTGTATTCTGGAATTTTGGTGTTTTTCACTTAGGTCATTTTTGAGTTATTGAGTACACGGACGGATGAACTTAATACAGAAGGGACTTTTTTAAATAAAAATAACGTTAAAAATGTACATTTTGGAAATGGGTCAATTCCTACAACAAAGGTCTTCATCCTTCTGATTACGTATATTTAAAAATATATTCACGTGCCTTCTTACATATTTGAGATATATTAAGTATACGAACAAATCTTTGTTTCAAATTGCATTACTTAGTTTTATAATAAAAATAATAAAAATCGTTGCGGTGTAGTTCTATTTTAACTATAATTAACGACCAGGTGCAACATTTTGCGCGGAAAACGACCAACCGAAATCTCAATAATTCACTTACAGTGATGAAAGGAGTAAATATCCACCACAATTCCATTTTGTCTTTCAAAACGACCCTAAGAAGTTTAATAACTCTATTCGTTATCGTAAAAAACAGCCTTTTGATTAAGAAGTTACGCATGAAATCTGGAGAAGAAAAATCATAATTTTTTATACTTTCGCGTGTCCATTTAAAACGCTGCTCGCACCATGTGTTGAAAACCTATGGCCTACACTATTACTTCCTAAAATACGAATTAAAATGAAGACGTTTTGTTATCGCGATAAAATTCGAACACGAGACCTAGATTAATAATCAGTTTTGAAGTTCCACCGAGTTCGAAAAAGTGATTAATCTGTAGAATTTGCCCTGCTCTATAGCCTGAACGGTTCAACAATATATTAACATATCTCCTATTTATGTAGTTGTAATTGCTCAAAACAGAAGCCTTGTTGAAATGAAGCATATTGGACTAACAATTGATTATTCCTGTCAATTTTTAAAAAATACCGATTAACTCAAAAAGGGGGCTCATAGTATTTAGATCTAAATGCATATAGCTATAGATACTGGTGCTGTCAACGATACTACGCGAGTCATGCGTAAAAAATAGTACACCAATATACAATCCAGTTTTTTTTCTTTAACTACTCAGTGACATTATTGTATAGACTACAATTCATTGTTGCGTAATGTTTCGCCGATTTTTTACTACAGACATGCTTTAGTAAATCAGAATCGAGCCTTTTCCATGAATGCCGGGTGCAAAATTTTTCCCAACGCTTAAGTTTTGGTGTATCTTTAATTTTTTCTCTCTTACGCATAAAAAAAATAAATTTTATCGCCAATAAATAACGGAACCAAAGCCGTACGCTTTGAACAGTAAAATAGCAGTTGGCGAGTTAACGCCGCACCTGGGTGGCCTAATTTGGTGACGGTAAACATTTACGCAGCGGATTGCAAAAAAAAAAAAAATGGAATAAGGAGAGATGGCATTTGGAACACCAAACGCATTGTAAATTCTAATTAAAATTCCAGATCGAATTTGTAATTACTGAAAACGTTGCTGTGCCTTTTAAATCTGATTGGAATTTTCGTTTAGCCATAAAATTTAATTAACCTTCTGACATTCACGCACTGCATATGGATTTAAGAGCAGCGGTTCTCAAACCTGTGGGTCACGACCCCATGGGGTCTGGGGTAAGTAGGAGGCGCATTCGGAGGGATGTACATATATGGGTCTGTAAAAATATTTTGTCTTAGTTTCTTAAGGGTACGTATTTAGTATTTTACTGACATTATCAGATTCTTAGGCCGGACGCTGATTTGGCTGATTTGGAGCTATAAGATTCAGCCTTACAATAAACGGAATTTTACGGTGATGCGTATCTCGCAAACAATATAAAGAAATGGCAAACGTGTAAAAAAAAAATGCCAAGCCCACGGAATGCGTATCAAATGCGAATTTGCTCGGCGGCAGAATATTTCATTACATTTTCGTTTAAAAGTAATCCTCATTGGATAAAAATATTTTGTGTAAAAAAATTGCGAAGCTCCGGCTGCAGCAATATTAGCATGTTTTTTTCTTCTACTATTATATTCAGCATATTTTGTGTTTTATTTCGCTAAGGAGGTTTCTCCCATTAACCTAATATACGAAAACAGGAGAATTTGGATTTTGATCGCCTGCTAAATGGGTAAATTTAGCTTTTCTTATTTTTATGTAGTTAGTACTATATGCAACATATTCGGTCCTTAGACCCTCGTTTGTGTGTGAAAATATACGCTAAAAATATCGAAAGGTCGCGTTAAATCGAAACCGTGCAATTTGAGGGATTTCTTTACTTCTGTTCTATGCACTAACAATTAACCCAATTAACATTTTAAAGCTGTGAAGTCTCCCCCATGCGGAAGCACCAGTTTTAACATGAGGTATAAAAATGAACGCGCTGATATTTTTCATCGATTATCTGTTTAGAGATTTTAAAAACCGTCATACGCGACCCTTATTCAGCACGGGAATACCGTTAAGAATAAACGAAACCTTTTGTTTTGAAAAATTTTGCTCAGATCTCTCTCAAAAAAGCCTTCGTCCAGCATTGATGCTTCAGTGCCTATGAAGCTTAGCCAATCCACATAATATTTGATATTTATGTATGGAATTTGTCAATTTTTGTTTTTAAATATATGGGGTTATCAATATATTAACACCGTTTACGTGCAGAAGACATTTTCCGCCGCTTTTTGTCGTTTTTATAGCTGCAGAAGTTTCTTCCAGTCGGTAAAGAATGTAGCGAGACTTAAAGATACACCTATGTGAGAATGTTTTTGCAATGTATGTTGTACCTATTTTTCTCTGAGGAATCGACGTTATTGGGTTATACGGAATACCGGAGAAAATTGTACTGCCCTCGATGGGGATAATGGGACCTAAGCGATGGCCTAGTACCATCGTTAGGGGCAAGCGCGTATTCATCGTTAGAACGTTTGCCTCATTTGACGCCGAGAGGTGAACATATCCCGAGCACGCATTCTGGTTTAATCGGAATAGACCGGAGTAATCCAAGTACCGCCGGGGGGAGGGTTATACCTCCCATAGACTAGGTTCACTTGTTTTGTGGGCGGATCTCGACACCGGACGAAGAAATTGGCACGTTATCATATTCTGAGAAACAGACCTGGATATTAGTTCGGATAATCCCCGCGAATAGGTTAATAAAAATCCCGGAGAAATCGACGAAAATGTGTATTAGGAGGGAAAAATTGTCCCGTGGACAATTTCGGTAGGTGCTAAAAAAATCGGTTCAATAGAAAATGTACAAACTTTCTCATATACTAATGCGTCGTTTAGTTATCTTTTGAAAAATATGTGCTATGTAAAGACATTATAAACATAAACTTAAATAACTAAACGAAATTTGATGAAAAACGTATCAACCGTTTTTCAGAAAATCCAATTGTTATTAAAGATACCCAAGAATAAACTAGCCTTATATTAATTTATTGTGAAATATGAAGTATTATTGAAGACGTAAACTCAAGTAACTGTAAGAAATTTGATCAAAATCGTTGGAGTCGTTTTTGAGAAAATAAAATCGTTGTTAAAATTGCCTAGAATAAACTTCCATTAAGTATTGAGCAATGTCAACCATTTCCTAATAGCTTCTATTCTGTATGATAAAATGCTTAAGTACGAGATTTAATTCATTTTCGCTCTACCGTTTAGGATCTAGAGTCACGAACATACAGAAAACCACTTTTTCGGACTCAAGTACACCTAAAACGTATCATCATCATCATAAGTAGTCTGTCCGTAGACAGGTCCGTGAATATTCATGGTCAAACTTAGTTCTCTCTGCACACTTATTTTCCGCGGTCTTGTTCATGTCTTTATACCTCTCTTTCCCTTTCAAGTCGTCTATCAGCTGAAACCGTTCTCTTTTTCCACCCAGTTTTCCTTGTAGCATTCCTTTAATTATGCTCTCTCTTCTCAGGTAATGCCAATCCAATTCGCCTACCTCTTTTTGTTAATCTGTATAATCGTTCGCTTCTCTCCTATTCTTCGTAGTATCACCCTATCTGTCCATTTTATCTTCAGCATTCCTCTCCATGTCCACAAAATTTTGAAGCCACTTAGCGGAATATCTATCGGGAAGTCCCAAACGGTGATTGACAAATGTTATCTGATTACAAAATAATTTTCCAAATATAGTGTCTCAAAACCGTGTAAACGGATTTTAGAAAAGAGCAGTAACTCATTACAACCATAGGAAATAATTTTATTTGGGATCTAAAGAAGCAATATTTTGTGCCACATGGTGAACTATCGCATATGTTCAAATTGCCCGCCGTTTGCTGCTTCTAGGCACTGTTGACAACCGCGAAGAACCGATTGACAAAGGTTCACCAAGGTAACTGCTGGGATAGCTTCACACGACTTCAATTTCTGCAATGTTATTTAAGCTTTGCATTAAGGGCCTCATTCCTCTTTTTTTTTACTGTCGCCATCTGTTATGCGTATGCCACACTAAGAGGCACACTAAATCTGGGTTGCGTATAACTGCATGATTAGAGATATTTATTATAAGAATGTGCGTACATTTTTTTGAGACACTTTGTATATTAAAACAAAAAAGTTGATTGTCCAAAGTCTCGCGGACAGAAAGAGTGATAACATTATTAGAGAGTGTTTCGTTTCATAATTTCAACTCAATAGTCAAAAGTTAACGACGAGATTTCTGTAATAAAAACATTACATCTAATATCTCAATAAGACCTGCCGTGTTAATGTTTCCACATTATAGTTGCTACTATAAAACATATTTATACGAACGAAACTAAGAAACTACGAAACTACGAAACAAAAATTTACGTTTCTTATTTTACGTACCTACCATTATAAAAACAAAACAGGCAAACGAAAAAAAAATTAAAACCTTTTCTTTTCGTTGCAAGTTAGTTCCGATCGCAAAAAAAAATTCACGATTCGAATATAGATAGAGGACATTGCTTTTTCCAGGAACACGCATTTTGCAATCGTTAGTCACCTTTTCGCGAAATCGAATTGCATCTGCTACGAGTGAGAAAAATAAAATTCCGCACGAAATCGTTTCCTTTTTTTTTTTTCACGGATCAAACTGATTCAGAGACGCCGATCACGTTACCCCCACGCGTGAACGAAATTCGGTTACAATCGATCAGACGGTTAACGAGAACACGGCCCCGCCAAAAAAAAAAACAAAATTATTAATCGAACGCGATGCCTTCGATACATCCGGGTCGAACGCTACTATATCGCCGATAAGCCGATCGCGGGGGGAAAAGAGGTTAGCGGCCCCATTTTCCTTAAAAATGCGTAAAAATAGGGGAAATTTTCATCAATGAATTAAAATAAATAAATCAAATAAGTAAAGTCAATTTACCGAGAAAATGCAGCCTTTTGGTGCATTTAGCGATACATATTACGCATCTGTTTGGTCATGTGTGTGTGTGTGTGAGGGTGCGAGCACGTATAACTGACCCTTCTAAAAGGCGAGTCTATATAACACGGATTCGCTATCACACGGTTTGTTTTCCATACTTAAAAAAATCAGATGACGCGGAATATGGTGCGCATTTGTTTGGACTTGGGATATGAGATTACAGAGCGAGGAAGAGACGTGAATCAAAGGGTGGTTAGGGAATTATGGAGATTTTTCCTGACGGGGTATGGTATTTTACTATGTAAAAATATCTACGTTCACGTAACACGGATTTACATTACGCGACACTTTTTCAGAACGCGTCCTTCGTGTTATAGGATGTACGACAGTTTGGGGACGAGGCCACATGAAATACAACATCTGTTACAATTAGAAATGGCATTTATTTCGGAGCATGCAAGAGTCTTATGATAAGACTCTTTATCTGTGAAGTCGAAACGATGGTTGCATTTTAACCAAAGCACAATGGAAATATTACCCAAGGGAATCAAGTCCTTGTAAGCGATACAATGTAGATCGATAAACATTTTTGATCAAAACGTTTGACGGCTCTGCAATTATTGCATAGTTATCTTTTGCGGCAAATAAAACAGGTCTGGATTCCATGTAAATACAAAAACGTAAAATGATGGCGTCAAAAGGAAGAACTACAATCGATGTATTTATATAACATCTAGCCTTATTGAAGAGCCGCTTACTGAAAAGACAATTATCGTGACCTAAAAAATTACCAATTTTATGAGAGTTACCTCGTAGATGACGAAAACGTGTTAAAACATAGCGCTTAATATTTGTATTCGCAGAGGAAAAGAAAACCTACGATCTGCATTAGGATAATGTCATCTTATATATTTCTTTGCCGCATGTCATATTTACCTAATGATAAGGATGCTTCCGCGATCAAGAACACAGCACGGGCCTTTACCTTGGAATTATGCGACCCATCATCACAGAAAATTGTTCATTCCACGCTCATAAAAATATTGAGAAACCCAGATTCGCATTCCAGTTGCGAAGCAACCATCGTCACTGGACATTCACCGATAGTTATAACCAGAAAGACAGTTTTATACATAAAATAATATCGAATAGAGTTCCAGCCATGAGTAGAGTTCATGGGTAGGCAAACTTTTTACAGCTGGAACGAATGCTTAGGTGGCCCGCATCATCTTTTGCTAGGGCTTAGGCGGGCCTCAATTAAGTTCACGTGAGAAGTTATTTGAAATACTGTATTGGATCCTATTATATTTAAAATGTATGACAAACAATTACGTTGCAATAACTAGTAAAGGTTTTCCGTCAATCATTTTAACTAAAACGAATTAAATTATCTGTAAAAAAATTTCAAGAGTTGCTTTCATAATGGCTTCGCGAGCCACATAAAAATCGCTCGCGGGTCTCACACGTCCCGAGGGCCGTAGTTTACCCACATTGCAATAATTCTTTGTTTATAACAACGACAATTTATTGATAACTGGCTTAAAAAACCAAAAAAATGCGATAAGGTCGGCCGTCAAAATGCGACGGCAGCAAAACAATAACCTTAAAATTTCCTACACGAAACAACGCGTTCGAGCTGCATCTTCAGCGCGAAAAAACCCACACACACACAAATATACACGTTACATATTCAATTCGCATGCTAAAAAGGAGAATAAATTATCCCAATACGCCACTCGGCCCATCATCACGGCGCGCGGACGAGAGTAATAACAAAAAAATTCCGATTCCCACCTCCGACCGTGGAAGGAAACATGGAAGATGCATAAGGGAGTGGAGAGGCCAAAACCGAAACGAATGTACATACATCGAATAATTCAGCCGTCGAACCAGCGGTATTTCAATCCCAGTGACGTTCACGTAAATCCCATTCCGGCGATGGAGGAAGGAAAAGGAGCTTGGGGTTTGGGAATGGTGGGGAGAGAGAGAGAGAGAGAGAGAAAGGAGGGGGAATGAAGGATGGGAGGGAGGGTCTCGCGAAGGAAGCGGAGAGGTGAGAAGAGAAGAGGAAAAAATCGGCACAACATACATTGTACATACTTTCCTTAAAAATGCGTAAAAATACGGGAAATTTTCATCAATCAATTAAAATAAATAAATCAAATAAGTAATGTCAATTTAACGAGAAAATGTGGAATCGTTAGAATCATCAAATTAAATAAATACAGAAAATTTGATGAAAATCTTATGGGCCTTCTATTTTTTTAGAAAATCCAATTGTTGTTAAAGTTGCACAAGAATAAAATAGACTTATGTTCATTTTTTTGAGAAATATGAACTATGTAGTATTATTGAAGACGGAGACTGAAGTAACTGCACGAAATTTGATCAAAATCGTTGTAGCCGTTTCTGAGAAAATCAAATTGTTATTAAAAATGCGTAGAATAAAAAACTTCCCTAAATTATTGAGCAATGTCAACCATTTCTTCAAATACCGGTATTAAATGGAACGGTACCATGGTGTTTCGGCACTGAAAACTAGGGTGATATGACTGTATATTCCGATATACGGTATACCGGTATAGAGAGAACTGAGAGAGGAGAGAATATGAGAAAGGAAGAGAAAGGTGAGAAAGAGGAATGGAGGCGAGAAAAGAAGAGAGGGGGAGGGATGGATGGAGGTAGGGAAACAAAAGAGGAGGAAAAGGAGGTAGAGGAAAAGAGAGAGAGAGAGGGGAAGAGATAGAGAAAGATGGTATGAGAAAACAAAGGCGAAGGGAAGGGAGGAAGAGAGAGAGGGAGAGAGAGAGGGAGAGAGAGAGGGAGAGAGAGAGGGAGAGAGAGAGGGAGAGAGAGAGGGAGAGAGAGAGGAGAGAGAGAGAGGGAGAGGGAGAGGGAGAGGGAGAGAGAGAGGGAGAGAGAGAGGGAGAGAGAGAGGGAGAGAGAGAGGGAGAGAGAGGGAGGGACAGAGGGAGGGAGAGAGAGGGAGGGAGAGAGAGGGAGAGAGAGAGGAGAGAGGGGAGAGAGGGAGAGAGGGAGAGAGAGGGAGAGAGAGGGAGAGAGAGAGGGAGAGAGAATGAGAGGGAGAGAGTGAGAGGGGGAGAGAGAGGGGGAGAGAGAGACAGAGAGAGAGAGGGAGAGAGACAGAGGGAGAGAGAGAGGGAGAGAGAGAGGGAGAGAGAGAGGGAGAGAGAGAGGGAGAGTGAGAGTGAGAGAGAGAGAGGGTTAGGATGTTATGGAGATGAGAGAGAGTGAGAGAAAGAGAGGTCAAACCGCGTAGAAAGGCACTGTTTTCCAAAGGGGAAATTGCGGACGAGAATTATCGATATGTGTGAGGAAATGGCCACGTTAGTGAGGCCCCCAACTCTCCAACTTCCTCTCCCTTCCTTCCCTCTCTCCGGGACGGGAAATGGGCGTAAGGGTGAAAGAAAAGGATAGGAAAGGCGGTTGGAATGGTTGATATTTGTGAGTAGACAAAGAGAGAGAGAGAGAGGTTTGCTAATGTAGAGCTTTTCAGCAGAGAGAGAGAGAGAGAGAGAGAGAGAGAGAGAAAGAGTGATTGTGTGTGTGGTATTCGAATCAAAAAGGGAACAAATTTGTCCCGAAATTTCCTTCCCACGGAAGGTTTGAATTATTGCTAGCCGACCCTATCTAGCATGTAATGCTCTCTCATCATGTCCTCCCTCCTCCTCCTCCTCCACTCCCTCCCCCCCCACCCACCAAAAAACATTCCCTCCCGACCTTTTGTTAAAGGGCTCGACGCTTCGTCAATTAATATCACTGCGCGCGGGTTTGAATAAAAAAAATTTTTTTTTTAAACACAACAGATCCATCTCTCTTCCCATCACCCTCTGCCAAATATCTATTTATGACGTCACATTCTTTCTCTCTCCCCCCTTCCCTCTTTATCCGCCCGCCTAACGGCACGTCGGATCGGGATATAGGGAGAGAAAGGAAAGAGACTGTGGGAAATGCGCGGAGTGATAATTTTTTTACCGTCCCTCCCCCACACTCCCTGTGCCGGACTACAAATCACATCGAGGTTAGCGGATTGGATTTTTCAATGAGGGGGAGTGTTTTTGTCCGATGGAATGATTCCGGAGAGCGCGGCGTGACGGGACGTGTGTAGTTCTCGAGGGTAGGTGAGGGGGGGGGGGGGGAAAGCAAAAAAAAAAAAAGAGGAAAAAAAAAGAACCGCCACGCTCCCCGACGTCATTGTTGGATCGGTTGCGCGGCGCGGATTGTTTTTTCGCCTCTATATCGCACGATGCACGAGTATTGATGCACTAACCCCGTTATTAGGGGTAATTATCGTTCGCGGGAGTGGGTTCTTTTATTATTTATTTTTCTAATATCGCGTGTTGTTTCTCCTCTACTACCGATTCGTTCAATCAAGTTCTGATTGGAGCTGACGATTCTATTTTTTTCTCCCTATTTTTTTTTAAAAGTTGACCGCGTCGTGTACAGATCTGAAGTATATTAGAAAAGAGCGTTATGGATTTTATTTGGTCGGAAACCTGCAATGTAATATCTCAATGCACGCGGCGTTATTACGGGCTAAAATGTTGAGAGAAAAATAAAATTATAATTAATTTTGTTTTTACTGCCGTAAGCAGATTCAAAGCCTTTTGACTTGGATTTTTAAAATTTTATAAATCTATCAGGAAATTCAGTTGCGTTATCATATTATTAGCAAAACTGTGGCGTAACAAACTTTTTTTTGGGGACCCTAGCGCGAAGTACTTTTTGCTGCATCATGTTAGTTTTTTTTTACTAAAAAATGAAAACCTTTCACTGAGAAACCAACTTAATCATCGACAAGTGCAAGACCATAAAAAAAACTCAGTATTATACGGCGGTAGAAAACGGTGGCCAATATTTTGACGAGTCTAGTCCTAAATATTGCAATCAATGAAAACAGTTACATGTTGCGCTCTCTCGACAAATAGAAAAATTACCATGATCTCAAGGATATCCAAAAAATAGGAGTTGGAATGGTTGAAAATCATTTTTTAACGAGTGACTGAAAGTTAATACGAGAATAAATAGTTTTTGTGAAACGCTTCTTATTTTTATGTAGAGGCCACCTCGAATCGGGATCCCGGTTCGCTATAAGTACGCTACGCCATTGTAGCAAAAGGTAAGCAATTAAATAACGGAATAATTAATCGTTTCCATTGAGGTTGTGATTTAAGATGTTTGTCACGGTTTATATTGATGATTTTTTTCATTTAAATATTAACTGACAGAAAAGAATTTTAAGAATATTTCTGTTAGATATTTACGGTAAAATTTCAACCCGATCTGTTGTAGGAAAGGAGAAAATTCGTGCTGACAGAGGTCATTACGTGCACATTGGCGAGGAAAATCAAATGTTCCCTACAAACCATACCTTTGATAATTTCCTCGAAGTCCGACCGAGACAAACTCGATTCCGTCACTCATCGCCCCTCTTTTATTCTATTTTTTTTAGAGTATAAGTGAACCGCATTAGTTCCAGCGATTCCACACTACCTCTAGGACGGCACCATCGCTAAAATTGGAATCGCTAAAATATGCGCAGGCAAATTACCAGAGGGAAGCATTTGGATACGCACCAGAGGATAAAAGCGCGGGGCAGCGTTAACTATATCGGTATATCCGTCGGTTCGGAACACTGTATACATGCCTGATAGTGACGTAACTATTCGCAGAAAATGTACATCCCAGTTAAAAAAAAGTACAAAGAGATTTTTCGTAGTTTTGTGATGACGAGATGACGCCACAGAAACAGTATCACCTGGATTTACAGGGTTATATATGATATGCGTGACGGTATTACACCCCGATATCATGATATAATTTTCTAAAAAGATTGACCAACGGTATTACAATCGTAACTATAAAGTAAGTAATTAAAAGACGTCAGTTTTCTGAAAAAAAACAATGTTTTCAGATTCATACAGCAAAAATCTCGAAACGACATTAAAAGTCGCTGTGCGCTAGATTAGTGTTCCGAAACCGGTGCGCCGCGGCACATTACTGCGCCGTGACAAAGTACTCGGTGAGCCGCGGTAAAATTTGTAATTAGTATAGGCAACGGAAGATGCAATTTTATTCTTGCAATGCTATAAGACCACATAAACCAAATATGTATCTCTGATGATACGCTGTTTTCGCTACTTGAAACTAAGTTGCTTCGTAACTGGGGAATTGGAATTTTTGCCATAGGATAATTCCGTAATCCGGGCTTAATTATTTGAAAATGTAGATTTTTAGCAATAATTGTGGGAAAGGCGATTTCATCTTTTTTTTTGCTGGTTACAGGGTGGTAAAAATGTTTCACACAGTCTCGATTAAAATTGGTTCGGAGTGCAGCGAATTTCGAGAAGACCTGAAAATGTGAAATTTAAATGGTATTGGAGAACTGCGATAGATTATTAAATTGTTCATTATATTGCAGTAAAAATCATAGACACAGAAAAAAAATTAAAAATATTTTTTGACTGTACCATATTGAAAGACGAGACGGTAAATAACGTTATCAACAATTTCCGAAAAAAAATTAAAAACATTTTTGGCGCCAGGTACACTGAAACTTTTTGCACACACTGTAGGGAGATTTCATTGCACGATCAAGCAATAACATACTAAATCACACAATCATCGACGTAAAGGTACTCCTCGATTTATGCGAAAGATGTCTTCCGAAAAAAAAAAATCGCATAGGATGAAATCGAGCATAATTTCCCCATGAGAATCAATAAGATCTGCTACAAAATTCATCAGAATATTCTTGCTGTTACTTAAACTGATTGTCCAATACAGTATCTTCGTTTTTCTTATTTTAATAATATTTATGTCATTTTAGTAGGAAAAAATTGTGTTCATAATTATTCAGTTTGAAAAAGAACGCTGGACGCTGCTGAGAAATTTTGAGTGAAACGTGGCGTTGACCGCCAGCGAAGTCTGCGATTGAAGCTGAGAGAATACGTTCTTTCTCTAACTCGAAAGGAAGAAAAGGAAACGGTGGATTCCAACTACTGGGGGTTGGGAGACAACACACGGAGGAGAGTAAACAGAAAATTCGCATCAAAGCGAGTGCTATTAATTGAAATCGGTCCAAATTAGTTGAGCGCATTACAATGAAATCGCATTTTTCGAACTTGCATATAACGAGGAGTACCTACCTGTACTAAAAAAATCGGTACAACATACATTGTACAAACTTTCTCATATATGGGTACCTACTAATGCGTCGTTTAGTTATCTTTAGAAAATGAAAATCGTATCAGCCGGTTTTTAAAAAACCAAATTTTTGTTCAAGTTGCCCAAGAATAAACTAGCCTTATATTCATTCATTGAGAAAAACGGAATTGTAGATGTACACTCAAGTAATTCTACGAAATTTGATCAAAATCGTTACAGCCGTTTCTGAGAAAATCGAATTATTGTTTAAGTTGCCTAGAATAAACTAGCCTTATATTCATTTTTTGAGAAATATGAACTATACAGTATTATTGAAGACGTAAACTCAAGTGATGGTGCGAAATTTGATCAAAATCGTTACAGCCGTTTTCGAGAAAATCGGATTGTTGTTAAAAATGCGTAGAATAAACTACTCTTAATTATTCATCAATGTCAACCATTTCTATGTATACTATGGCCAGTATGATAAAATGCCTAAGTACGAGATTTCATTCATTTTCGTTCGACCGTCTAGGCTCCAGCGCCAGTAACAGACAGACAGACAGACAGAAAGACGGCATTGCGAAAACCACTTTTTCGGATTCAGCGACACCTAAAACGTATATTTCCGTAAAAATCTCGAGGTAGAATTTTTTCGCGAAAACAATACTTTCTCGATACTTCGTATGAGAAAGTAAAAATAACACTTCACCAACCAACCATTTACCTTCACATGATTCGCAACTATCACAAACCCGAGCGCGTGGAAATCAAACAGATCCGAAGTCAAGCGAGACCTGTGCATCCGACCCTACGGATTGTATATCATATCGCTCCCCCTTTTATCGCCGGTTACAACTAATCTCCGATCTCGAGATCCCTTCTAAAACCCCGTGTCGTCTGTTATCATCCCTTTAAGTAAAGCGTAAGACGGGGAACCTGTTCCCCCGCTTATCTTTTCCTCCCATCTCCTGGGCTGGTATCGCCTACGAGACCTGTCCAAGCCGGTTAGCAATCACATCGGTTTACCTCTCGGGGCAGATCCTGTGTTCCCCCCCTTCCCACCCCCCCCCCCCCCCCCCCCGTCCCCTTTTCCACTCTCTCCTGCTACGTATCATCCTCGACTTATGGACTGATCCTTGAGACACACGTTCCCTTACTTATTTCGCGTCAATCTGGAAGTTTTTTTTTTCCACCTCTCCTTGTTTTTTGGTCCTGTCCTGTCTCCCGGATTACGAGGGTCATCGGTCTTGATCACTGGGTCAACGTTATTTGTCAAATCAAATCGGAGAATATCCTGCACCAACGATATATTTTTATGATTTTTAACGGGATTCTAAAAAAAAACCGGGAATGTAATCGTTTTGTCATTTCGTCCGTCACAGTTCCGTGTCCGGTGGACTGGTTCTTAACCGCTCAAGTTATAGCAACCAAATTTTGAGGGATTGCTCGTGGATATAAGTTCTTCTCGCGGTTGAAATTTGAGGACACCAAAGGTAGCCTGAAGGGATGGATATGGGTGCACAATGAACAATAAAGCGTTATATAATCCATAGATTTGGGCTCAATCTCGTGGAGGGTGATTATCATATAGTTACATTGTTATTCTTTTCTTTTGAAATAAAATATCAAATTTGTAAACTATTTCCACACCAATCAAGTTAGAGCAACAAAAAATTCAGAATAATTTTGGCTGGTGATAGTCATGAACCCTTTTGATTTTGGGGTCCGTCCGTCTGTCCTTTCGCCGTTTAGCATAATTAAAGTAAAACTACCTATACGGATCTGTCACCACGGTAAACTTTCTTTTAGTTTACCTTGCTGCAATGAAACAACTGCCCTTAATATCTGAATCATCTGTTATTTCCTTACTTGTTTACTATGCTAGTATCACGAGTTCATTATGACTGTTCAATATCGCTGTTTATTAAAGGTTGTTTAATGAAACAGATTACTTTGATTTCTTATTATGATTTTTTCCCGATGCTCGGCCCTCGCTTTGCACGGAAGGCGTGTTCTGAAAAAAGCGCCGTGTAATGTGAAACCGTGCTAATGTGAACCTAGCCTTATAAAGGTAAAGGACGGTTGCGTTCCATGACACTTCAACCACCTTTCTCCAGTCCAAAAATCCCCAAACCTTGTTTGATGCAAATATAAATGTGCAAATGTTGTTGTCAGTTATTTAAGTTTAAAAAAAGAAAACGTACTTCGCCCATTCCACTTGTTTCTTGGAAACCTAGAATTCCACTTGTCAAGTGCGACTAAATCCTTGTGTTTGCTGAACTTTTGGTATACATAAATAAAATTAACCGCCAGTTAAATTTTAACGGGAGAATTACGATCATTCGAACATTCAGAAAGCGAAACGCTTCCAATATAATACATCCGAATACTTAAAATAAGTATTCAGTAAGGTCATTGTAATTTTTTGTCACGATAAGTTACGGCATCTATATATATGTAACTTGTTCTTTTTCTTACGATGTGATCCGCCATTTCCTTTCTCAGTTGTTCTTTTCCTTCGTTTATCCTATTATTTCTTAACTTCGCGACTTGATCTGACAGTCCTTTACTTCGTTGTTTATTGGTTTTAATCTTTTGGTATTTTTCTTAGAGCTTCATCTAACATTGTACAGCAAGTTTAATAATCAGAATGAAATTCAATTTTCATACAACAATCCACACCGTCAAAAATACAGCGAATCGTAAATAAATATTGAAATCAAAGAAAAGTGAGATAATCTAATGTTATGTAGTTTGTTTAATTATATAATTATTATAACATTGAAAGGATATATTGACGAGCCTTCGGCTTCGCCTCGGCTGGAACCAAAGTATCCCTCCCCGTTGTACGGTGATCGGGTTCGTAAATGTCGCGACAGGCCCATCAGTCATGGGTTAGGAAGCTTTAGGGTAAAAATATTACATAGTGATTGAGCCTCTCAACAATAAATATTTACAATGAAAAATAAAATAATAAACAGGATAGTACCAATAAAACATAAAATTATCATGTATTTTAGTGTCTTTATTATGGAATGTAATTTGCGGGGGGATAACCGACCAGTACCACAATCGGTAACCAGTACCACAATCCGTTGCTACGCTTATATTGATAAATCATATATCCATTCTCATATAAATAAAATATCAAGTGCAAAGAGAAATGACTGTCCCTAAAGCAATTTTTCTAATCTAATGATGAAATGCGTAAATTTAGTATACTTACTAAAAAAAAAATGTTCCTAAAGAACAAATGAAAATTTCCCCGTTAAGTAAAAGTGATAAACTATGAAAGATAAACAAAAATACATATACCATGCCTGTTACATTTGAAACGTAAATGAAGACGATAAATGTTCTTAATAATTGTTAAAGTTGTAATATTAATTTTCTAATTTAACGAAAAAAATAAATTTCATATATTCCGTTCACGTTAGATAAATACTTACGTAACCAATGTAAACAGCAAAGTAACCAAGGTATACAGTTTATCCCTATCTCTGATTGGCTGGCTAGTCAACCAATAAAAACACCCCTGAGCGTGACGGAGGCTGGACAAATTATTAATAGATAAATAAAACAAACCGCGACCGTGCTAAAAGAGATGTTGGTGCGTCATCGGTAAATCGGCTCGGAAGCGCTTTGCTGTTAAATGAGAAATAATGCCAGACTACGCTCGACGTAAAAATCGGTTTTTCCCCCCTCTCAATGCATAAGAAAAACAGATGTAAAATTCTGCGGACCCTACGCAAAGCGCTTCGTTCATTTCAACCGCAAATCCCGTCATTCATTACATTAAATATTATGGGCAGCCAATCTGAGCAATTTGCGATTGATTCTCTATCTTGCCATTGTGTGCAATTACTCAGCGGCGTCCTTTTTCAATCAAACGGATTTCGTTCGTGAAATGATTGGACTTTATGCTGAAAGCCTCGGATCCAAATGATGATGCCTTTTCCTATTTTTTTCTCTTTGTGCGATATAGGGTTCCATCACGACGAAAGCGAATTCCCACGTATTTATCGCCCTTATCCTTTCACCCCGCTTTTCTACGAATCGAATGATCGATAATAATGCCTTTTTCCATCTCCTTGGCGGATCTATCGCAGAATTCCTGAGATTTTTGGCGCGTTTTCTGATGGCGCCGTGACGTTTTCCTGCATAGCTTTCGTAGGGATGAAGATTTAAGAGGAGCTCGGAGAAGCTCGGACGGATTTTATGCTCGAATTATTCTGTTGCGCATCTCAAAAACGTGGCGATAAATCACTTAAAATTCTGTAAAAAGTCTTCTCTCGGTTTTCGAAACGTAACTATTCAAATGAAACACAAAGGACGATCGTTTTCTGCGATAAAAATTTAATTCGAAAGTTGCGTCACATGCCGCCGATGACTGGTGGCAGCACCTTCCTTGCGAAAAATTGCTTTAGTTGCACCAATTTTCGTACTTCCTATTCCTTTTCACCAAAGATTTTTGTGTTATGAATGACGTTTTCCTTACTTAAAATGGACACTTCGCTGGATTGATTCCTCACGTCATGGAATGAACATTATGAACAGTTGGACCACTACGTTTGGTTGATGGATTTCGGATTTCTTGCTGATGTAACTAAAATTGAACGAACTGAATTTGGAGATGCAGGGAAAAAAATCATAACATTGCAAAAATGATAGGTGCAGTAAATGCGTTCAAATGTAAATTTTCACTGTGGAAGTCTCAGATAGCGAGAAATTCATTATCACATTTTCCTAATTTAAAAAATATTATTGAAAGTCCGTCTGATAAAAATGTTACTGCTTCCCCATTTTCCCAACACATTGAAACACATTTGGAAGAGTTTAATTCTAAGTTCCGTCAATTTTCTGAATTGGAACCCATTGTGATGTTTGTTACCATTGCAACCTACTTTAATATCATTAACACGGAAGACTTAGAAATGGAAATAATAAATATACAGAATGATATTATTTTAAAGTCACATCAGAATGATGAAAGCTTTTGGGATTTAGTTGTCGGACATCGCTATCCCCTTTTAAGAAAATGTGCCCTAACAATATATTCTTACTGTGCTTCAACATACTCTTGCGAGTCCATTTTTTCAAGCATGAAATATTTTAAATGCAAGTACCGATCCAGGCTCGCCGATTACAATTTAGGCAACTGCCTAAGAACGGGAGAAAAACGGAAATCGGACAACTTTCCGAATCTTTTAAGAGAAAATTTGTTCCTTCGCAAAATCGAAAAAAATAAGACCCTCGCGGAGCGCAAGCGGCGGGAGGAGAAAATGAGATATGTACGTACAGGGAAAAGGAGAAAAGATAAAGAAGATTGGAATAAAAATAAATAAATAATGATAAACCATCGGTAGGAATGTACATTTTTTTTCCTCGGGGAGGCGAAATAGCCACTACAGGGAAGGAGGGAGTGGATGGAACGCTATTGAGGAAAGGAACCGGCGGAAAGTGTTTCTGGAAGTAGCCAATTCGAGGGTCGTTATAACGCCCGGGTTGCCATGACGACCGGAATGGAGATGGTAAGGGGGGAGGGGAGGGGGGAGGTTTTGGGTTGGTTGGCGGCTTGGGTTTTTGGAGGATTCTCCTTCCCTTTTCTCCTTGCCGGAATAACGCTCGGGAATTCCTGGACGGAGCATATATAAAAAAAAAGGAAGGGGGAATGTGATAATGGGTAAACGGGAGAGAGAGAGAGGTCAGAGGGAAGGTAGAGAAAGGTCAACGGAAGCGCTATGGGAAGGAGGAAAGAATTCCAGATGGCATTATTATTCGGAAAAAAGAACTGCGCGATCACAAAGCGTAAACAAGAAAAAAATGTATAGGTACCTATAATTGCCATATCTCTCTCTTTTTTCTCTCTCTCTCTCTCTCTCTCCTTCCCCCCCCCTCTCTTTCCCCCTCTCTCCCTCTCCCTCCACTCCCCTCAATTTTTCGCTGTTCTTACTCGCCGACTTTCCCATTTCACGCACTGTCTCCCAAGCATGGTCAGCAATGATTTAAATTTGACCTTTATCCGATGGGGGAGTTAACAACCTCCTTTATTTAACCTCCCCCTCCCCCCCACCCCCTATTCCAACCCCCACAGGAGGGTAACTAAGGTGTGAAATACGTTCGCGAAAAAAATAAAATAAAAAGACGAGCGGAATTAATCGACCCGGGAGAAAGAATCGACGAAATCATTATCGAAAAAATCGGTACGACATACATTGTACAGACTTTCTCATATACTAATGCGTCGTTTAGTTACCTTCAGAAAATGAAAATCGTATCAGCCGGTTTTTATAAAATCCTATTTTTGTTAAAGTTGTCCAAGAATAAACTAGTCTTATATTCATTTCTAGAGAAATATGAACTATGTAGTGTTATTGAAGACGTAAATTCAAGTAACTGTACGAAATTTGATCAAAATCGTTTGAGCAGTTTTTGAGAAAATCAAATTGTTGTTAAAAATTCGTAGAATAAACTTCCCTTAATTATTGAGCAATGTCAACCATTTCTTCATATACTCTGATCTGTATGATAAAATGCTCAAGTACGAGATTTCATTCATTTTGGATATACCATTTAGGCTCTACAGCCAGTAACAGATAGACAGACAGACAGACGGCATTGCGAAAACTAGATTTATATTCATTTTTTATGATAAAATGCCTAAGGGCGAGATTTCATTCATTTTCGCCTTACCGTTTAGGCTCTAGATTCCGTAACAGACAGACAGACAGACGAAAAGCACTTTCGAACTCAGCCACACCTAAAACGTATATTTCCGTAAAAATCTCGAGGTCGATTTTTTTCGCGATTACAATACTTTCTCAATATACTTCCTATATGGAAAGTAAAAATTATAATAATTTTAAAATATCTTAATGATTTGCATTTTCATTTCGCCAAATTTACTCAAAATTTAATCAGAAAAACAACTGGATTACGCCATCGATTAGTGCTTACAAGAATGACAAGTCAAAACGAATTTCATATCGTAGAAATTATTAAAGGTTTTATTCTTTGCCATTGTAAAATTATTTATAATCATCATACAAACTCTGGATTCGAACAAAAGAACATCTAAAATAATGAAAATTCGTTTTCCTACCGTTTAATTTAGAATGCGTGTCGAATATGCCCAGGAATTCGTTTTCTTACGCCCAAGTTTTAAAGTTTTTGAAGGAAAAATCGTTTGTCGTCATGGCAACCATCATTAGAAGATCTTTCGCGAAACTACGCAATCCGAATGGGACTGGAATTGATTGGTTATACATATTTAAAATTTCATCTTTTAATTATATGTTATAAATTGTCATGATATTAGCGACTGAAAATATTTACAATTGTGCTTAGGTACATGTTAATCATTGATTAAAAACATTATTTTATTATTATCATCATTTTAACGGGATCTTTTGCTAGTAATAATGTAAACAGCAGTAAAAATGTTAGAGTGTAAGAATAACGCCTTCCATTTTCAGGCGCGTTTCGCTTCCAGCATGAACTTCGGCCTGTCCGTCCGTCCGTTTTCGACTTCTACCGAACGGATTTTCATGAAATTTGATGTTAAGGACTTACAGTCAAAGGCAATAAGAAAGTCACGTAAATGAATCACGTAAGCCAATCAGGGACACCACTTTACTTGTGTTAAAATGTACTTTCCGTCATATCTCGTCAAGTATTGGTCACCTCAAAATAGTTTTTAACTAACACTTGTAGAATTAGTATAATATTTCTTTTCCTGTACATTTAGCCTTTATAAAAAAATCAAACAAGGTCTTAATTCGAGTTGAATCGGAGTCTTGCATGGTTACTTCTTCATTGTTGCTAACATAAACAATTTCACAAAAATGCGTTTAATTTCCATACCTGTGCGGACAATATTTTTCAATAGGAAGAAAATTATTATTTATGACGAAGAAACGAACTTTAAAACGTTATTTTACTTACGTGCCCTTAAAGTGTTTCGCAAGTAAAAAGAAATGAATAATTTTTAACGAAGGAATAAAAGTGAACGTAAAATAAATTACTAATTTTCAACGAAGGAACAAGATCAAAATCGTTTATATAATCATTTCTTTCAAATAGTAAACCATTGCACGAAAGGCGCCCATTTGTGATACGCTGTATACTTTCCTAACTTGTTTTAGATCGACGTTTGACACTCCGAGAAATAAATGGCTACGCGAAGTTAATTCTTCGAGTAAAACATTGCTAATTCCGGACTGACATACGGGAAAAATTCTACTATAGCTGCGATTTATGTGGTTACGACACTGACTCCTTCGAACACCTCTGCACCGCTTCCAAATTTCGGATTAAGCTATTCAATATAGTAAGTCGCTATTGCTGGCACGTAAACTTAATTTTTTCTTCTACCGTCAACTGGAACCTTGCAACATATGTGCACATGAAATAATAAAAAACCTTTAATTGTTATTGGGAACTTGCTAATATGTAATTGGTAAAAAAAACACTTTAGGCATAGAAATATCCTACAACTTAAACAGGAAGATTTAGAACACTGTTTCTTAAAACTTTCAATTGTTTCGGCCATCTTGCATATCATGCGGGCAACATTATTTTGAAAATAGCGAATATAAGAAATGTAAAACTTTATTTTATATAACTATTAATAAATTTTATAACCTCGTATTCTCTGAAATTCCCCAATAGAACCTTATTATTCGTTAAAATCTTATTTTTTCGAATTTCGCCTTAAATCCAAAATAATTTTGCGGCCACAATGTTGAGAACCACTAGTTCAGAAGATAAATTGACATTGCAATAGAGAAATGTAAAACTCATTCTCGATCAGTGACACAACTAATGTTTCGCCATTATAACTGATCAAAAACTAAAATTACCTTCCAAGGTACGTTCACGATATTTAAAAAAAATCAAGAGCTTCCTTTCCAAAAAATCGCGTTCGATTTCGCCTTTACAAACAAAATCATTATTTTCGATAACGGTCTTCCCAGAAGTTTCTATTTTTTTCTCCTGCCGTGAACTCGAAACCAGGTGTCCCAATCAGTCGATGGCGGCCTCCTACGTCGCGCCATCATTTTCCGGCAGTTAAAAAAAAAAAACCAAAGGAAAAATGCCTACCTCTTTCCAACTGGGCGATCATTTTTCGCCCCCTCCCCAGTCTTTCAAAAAAGAAAGAACCGTTAATGACTTACCATTCGAAAAATTTTCGAAACTACAAGGAAACTTCCCATGCGGGAAGGAGGAAGATATGTGACACCGCGGTAAAACAACGCGGAGACAAATGGGCCGGGTTAAGAGAAGAAAACGGAATACTTTTCTCGTCAAATGGGTAGAGAGAGAGAGAGGGATGGGAGACAAAATAAACGACACGACAGAAAAAAAACTATTTGTCGGGAGACAGGATACGAGATGGAGAAAAATAAACGGATGGGGAAAAAATCCTTTCCTCCCCCTCTTCCTACAGAGAAAGGCAACAATTTTATTTCGTCTTTTGTTTCGTTTATTATACTAGAGTGGCGTATGGGAAAATGCGCACCTGTAGTCAAGGAAAGGGATTCGGGCGCTGTGGAGGGGGAGAAAGGAAAGGGGAGGTAGTGAAGAGGGAGGGTAGGGGGGGTGGGGGGAGAGGGAGTAACAGATGAGGATTTATCGAGGAAAGCTTCCCAGTGTCACTCTCCCCTTCCCCTCTCTTTGGAGTGGCTGGAGAAAAGAACCGGAGGAATAAAAAAAACCGGGGAGAAAGGCGTTATGCGGATAAGATGGAATCGATCGCTGGAATATTACAAACCGGGAGGAAGGAGAGAGGGGGGGGAGAGAAAGGGAAGAGAAAAGAAAGGAGAAAGTACTACTCCTACTCCTCTTGCTCTTCCGCGGATGTCACCACCACAGATGCGAAAAAAACACTAACGAAATTCCGCAATTTCTTTCGCGGGTGGATGGTTTTTTATCACTGTTGGAATGTGTCATACTTTCTTTTTTTTCGAAAAGAGTGAAAGTCATGGAACCTACAATAACTCTGCAGAGATATAATAATTGAACTCATTGCATTTATCATTATATTGATGTCTATGATCAAACAATATACAAATAAATTTATAAATTAAATATATGAGGGAATATAAAAGTTATTAATAAAAAGAACCTCATCGGGTACATTTTATTCACATATACTACCAGAGCTTGTTTGACTAGTGATTTTTTCAGTTAATAGTATAACTGAAGTCTTAAGATATTTTGATCTGAAATTACTTTAAAAAACAATTTACGTTAATGGCATCAGTAACATTTATCTCCAAAAGCCAATCACAACGCAACAGCTAATTATCGCTGTGAAACTTCATAATAAGATTGAAAATGCTAATGAAGGATCGAGAAGAAACGATTTGGAATTTCCAAGGCAAACTCCTGTAGCCTCCTAGACTATAAGATCTATTTACGATGATGCACGACAAGTAGGGCAGGTATTTGTTAAAATCTGCAAGTCGTGATTGATTAACAAAGAATTGCTACCTCTACTCGTAGAGATTTTTAATATATTAAGTGCTAAGTAAGCAAACTGTATTTACGTTCAAATTAATACTCTTGCAATACATTTGGTACACACTGACGAACTTGCGCAATTTCTCTCTCTGATGGACGGTTTTTTTATCACTCTAGGAAAGTGTTATAATTTCTTTTTTGTTTTCGAAAAAGTTATTAGGTTCGTCATGCTGGGTATTGCGGATTGAAAATTACGAGGTTTTTCGTCCTTAAGATTTTTCCGAAACGAGCTTCTCCACGTAAAATCGTTTGACGCATTAATTATTTCGAATTGCTTCGGGGATTGCGGATGGGAAATAATCGATAAAAATAGAAATATTTTAAAGGGTGAATCTTACACGGAATCGAGATTTTTCCTAAACGAAGATTGGTCCTGAATGCCGACGCAATGGAATTCATAAAAAAATGTCATCTAAATAACATTTATCATATGCTAATGTTCGTTCTTTCTATTAAAAATGAAAAGTTCCAACCAGGTTTTTATAAAAGGTGTAAAATTATTAATGGCATTGAAGTTGTATATGCAAAATATGCATACCAAAATGACAATTCGTCTATGTTACAAGTCATACATAGGCACAGGACAAAGCTAAACTACGTGTATTTACTACATGAGAGTATTTATTATTTAAATATAAAACTTCATCAACTATTATATAAAAACATCACTGTAAATATTTCAGCTACAACGCGAATTTTATCACATTTTCTCCAACTACAGTCAGATTTAGCGCCCTCTGCCCTATATAGTGTAAACCCCGCATACCGCCCATGAATTTTATCATACATAGATTACATTAGGTCTTTATTTGGGGCGAGATTGAGACTAGGAAGTCCCATCTTCTACCTAACCCCCTACATAGAGCATAAAGTCATATATAAACGTATGTGTGTGTGTGTGTGTATACACGCACGCACACACACATACACACGCGTCGGCTTATCCTCACCCCCGCTTTAGCGCCAAATTCAGTGATGGGCAAACGGCAGCGCTAAATCGGGGTTTGACTGAACTTATACATAAAAAGGTCACAATAAACGTTTACTTATGATGAAGATTTGGATTTAAAAAATGAAGCAAGACATACGCAAATCAGTTACGAAGAACGTCCTATTTTATGTCGGACGAAAAAAAATGTAAATTCGGATGTTAAAGTTGATATAATTCGATAGTTTCGCCGGAGATTGCTTTGCTAAATTGCATCCGCACGAACCGCTAGAAACCTCCGCAGTGTTCGTGAGTTTCCGCTATCGGAATATATAGGTCACCCAGAAGAGGATATATATATATATATATATATATATATATATATATATATATATATATATATATATATATACATATACATATAGATACATAAACACACACATATATACACACATACATACATACATACATACATACATACATACATACATACATACATACATACATACATACATACATACATACATACATACATACATACATACATACATACATACATACATACATATATATATATACACACACACACATATATATACACACACGAGTATATCCTCTTATCTCCTAGATGCAGACGTAACACACACAAGAATTCGCGAGTGAAACAAAAGAATATCGAAACTAACTACCTCCTATACTACCTACCACCCTCAACTGATGACCTTCCCAACGACCTAATAAAAAAGGTTTTTTTTAAATACTGAACCTTAATTTTTTATTAATTTTCTTTCTTTATTTTTATTCTTCTTCTTTCGGAGACCTTGTTTCGCTTATACCGGAGTCTATATGCAAACAGTATCAGTTTCATGAAACGAATCTCTCCCTCTCTCTCTTGAAATTTCGGAGTGTGCCAAAGGATTCGGGAGGAGGTAGATTAATTAATTTTTTTCCACACTCATCTTTAAAAACAAAACACACATACATCACGCCGTTCATTCATTTCGGTTTTTCATTCTCTTACGCCAGGGGTGGGGAGACCTTGGACATTATCCAATGCGGTTGCTTAGGTGGGTCGCATTAACAGATGAAAGTGCTTCTGCGGGCCACATTTATATATGTGAAAATTGATAATTAATATTATGTTATGGTCTAACCTTCACAAGAAAAGTTTTACCGGCCCTAATTTAAAAAAAAATACGAAAATGTCTGTGTTACATTTCATGGTTCGTTTTCGTAATGATATCGCGAACCGAATAAAGTGCACTCACGGGCCTCAGTTTCCCAACCTCTGCCTTACGCTTCCTATAATATCCCACACGTGACCGTTAACGGTCCTAACATGACACTTCCAAAGTCTTAAGGTGGGAGCAGGGCCCGATTAAGAGACACATGGGCCCCACCGAAATCGTAAAAAATTTTAATATATAACATTATGCAAGGTTTGTAATCTGAGCGGCGACACTTGGAAAGGGTTTCGGTAAGACGGGGTAGGGTCAGCCCCCTCGTCCTCGCGTGCTTTACAAACCGCCTAATCCGGCCCTGTAAACAAGTAAGCTACAATAAATTCCATTCTCAGGGACATCTACTTCGGCAACGGCCATACCACGATGAAAACACCGGTTCTCGTCCGATCACCGAAATTAAGCATCGTAGGGCCCGGATAGTACTTGGAAGGGTGACCGCCTGGGAACACCGGGTGGCGTTGCCATTTTTGCAAAATTTTTCCTCGTGTTTTGCGGATACTGTCGGAACTATTGCTATTTTTCCGACTTACGTCATTTCCATTTTCTTTCCTCGAGTGCATTTTGTCGAACTGCATCCGAAAATCGTGTATTCGATTTAAAAATCGACCTATATTTAATACTGCAATCTTATATTCTTTTAAATAAAAATTATGGTTATCGAACCTTTCTGGTGACGTTTAAACGTTTAAAAAAATTGGTAATAGGCTCCCTTGAAATTCATTATTCGGCCCACCATGAACCGAAATTTTTAATGAGTAAATAAAAAGGTTGCACGCTCATTTCATATAATGTGTCGAAGAAGCTGATGCTTTGCAGTATTTCAACAATTTGCGGAAAATAGAAGAACGAACAGCTCGATGAACAGGAAAATTATGGTTTGGGAGTAAGGAGCGTAATTTAATAATTCTATCCACGATTAAGAGACCCATGGGCCCCAAGAACAACACATTTAAGGCTCCAGCCAAAATCGTAATTTTGTAACAAGTGACATTTATTGTAAGGTTTGTGATCTGTGCGGCAGCACATTGAAAGGGCGAGACGAGACACGTTCGGCCAGCAGTGGGCCCCCTTGTCCTCTGGGCTCCACGCACTTGCGTGTTTCGCGTACCGCTTAATCCGGCCCTGGGTGGGAGGCGTATAAAAAAATGAAAATCGAGAGTTTATTTGCCTGCACTCCTCGACGCGTTTAATTCGCACTCGCTTTTGGAGTGTATGTATGTATGTGTATGTATATGTACGAGGGTGGTTCAAGGTTCACCTGCACTTTTATGGGTCAACCGGATAAAACAACATAAAGCCAGTAACAAACTTGTTCAGTTTTCAATATAATCTCCTGCTATATAAATACATTTGTCCCATCGACGAGGAAGTGCGCATATAACTGCATGTAGCATACTTTAGGACGACTATGCAGCCACTGGAGGACAATAGTTTTCACCTCTTCCGTATCATTGAATTTTCGACCGCCGATGGACTGTTTGAGGGGACCAAAGGGACGATAAATCCGGGGAATAAAGGGAATGATTTAGCAATTCCCATCCCATTGTTGCCAGAGTTGAAGTGGTGAGATTGGCCGTATGCGGACGAGCGTTATCGTGCAACAGGGCTACTCCTCGTGACAGCAGACCTGGACGGCGTTTGCGTATGGCTTCCTTCACAGTACCTTGAAGAAGGTCACTATAATACGCAGCATTCATTCTTGCACCAGCCGGAAGAAAATCCACATGAATAAGGCCACGCCAGTCCCAGAAAATGGCCTGTTCTGTTATTGCAGTCGGTCTCGCATGTGTACGCTCCAAATACACACGGATCTTCGTGAAAGACATTATTCTCCGAATTAAGCCGGATTACAATTTTCTGTAAATTTCAGCTGGTTTAGTCCCTTCTTTCACCAAAAACTTGATAACACATCGCTGTTCCAGCGCAGGTGTGACTTATTGGGACGCCATATTGTTTATACCCATCATGCCTTACTGCAAACTAAATCAGTGTGTGACGTCATGTCTGGAAGTGTTTCCAGCATTTGTGAGCAAAGTCCTTATTATCTAACACGATTGATTGCTAGTTTATAAATAAAAGTGCAGGTGAACTTTATACCACCCCCGTATATGTGTACATATATATATATATATATATATATATATATATATATATATATATATATATATACACACACACATATACATATACATACACTACCAGAAATACCCGGCGTTGCCCGGGGAAATTTGGTTAAAATCCGATCGGAATTCTAGATGATACATGGTATTTAAGAATTCACTCGGCCACCGTTTTGAATATAACGGGCAGAGAGAAACAAAAACAACGTATGAATTATTTCTGGGAGCCCTCCACAATCGTACCAAATTTGATTCAAATCAATAGTAGGACTTGGGAAAATACGCTTAGTGTAATGATTAAATCGACCGCCATTTTGGATGAAGCGGGCAGACAAACACTAAAACCCCACATCGACCTTCCCCTTAGTGCCTCCTACTCTTCTGCAAATTTGGTTGGAATCGGTTGATTGTGGGCGTGCATAAAGGAGCAGACAGAAAATGGGCTGCCATTAGCATTAGCATACACAGTTATTTTGCTTGTTGTACAATTAATATTAAACATTTGGGATTAAAAAGTAGCCTACGGCCTTTCTATTTGTGAAGAAATATATGTTGAAAGTTTGATTACTATAGCTTTAACGGTGTGGAAATGCATAGATGCACAAGTAAACAAACAAACATACACATATATATATATATATGTATTCAAGTAATTATCGGCGGTGTTCGGTTGAAAGTAGCTTTTGGTCATTTTGTAAAGCTGAAATTGACCTCTCTATATTCGTCACGTTTCACGAGGGTATAAGCCGATGTTTAACCGTCGGAATTAGATGAAACTTATGCGATTTTAAAACGGGATGAAAACGAAAAAACACGAAAGATCATCAAATTTTACGGTCGAGATTTTTTTTCAAACGTCCAGAGAATTCCGTTTCCGGCAAAAGCAATTTATTCGAATTTTGTCATCGCTGGCGTATAGTTACGTCACAGGAATTATTTTTTTTACGGACGGGTAAAATTCACTATGGCATTATATACTGTCCATTTGAATGAAAAATGCTGGAAATATTTTTTCCCTTTTCTTGTGCTAAAAAATAACATCATATGAAAATTTTCTTAACTAAACTAGCGTAATTACCCGTAAAATATGACGGGTGTGCGTGAATCAAGTGTTACGTTAAAATAAAATCGAAATTAAAGAAACCAACTTTTATAATATAGATTAAAAAGCAAAAAATAAACACAAAAGCAACATAACCGAATGTTCCACAAAGTGAAAATAGTCAAAGGTATATAATAGTTGTGTAATTTTAATATGCAAATTATTACAGTAATCCGCGTTACAGTAATCCGCGCGTTAATCAAATGGAGAAAATAACGCGGTTAGAATCGAACCCATGACTTCAAGCTAGGCCGTTAGCAGCTAAAAATTTAAAAGGCGTAAGGCTAAGAAAATCATAAAAGTATTGAGTCCAATGGGATTTACCACAGTGCCCCTGGATCTTATGCCGCCAGTGGTGCTCTGAGAGTCTTTATTTAAACATGATGATCGGGAGATTTTCATTCAATCCTCATACGTATATAAGGGAATATGAATCTTTTATCTCAGGACACCCAATTATTCAACGGATCTGAAAAGTTGAAAAATATGCGACGTCATCGAAAATTCATTATGGGAAAAAGGATCAATAGCAGCCTGAGATACAGTAACAGGGATTGACAAATATATGTATCAATTTAAACAATTCTGATTTATTGATATTTCTAAAAGAAACCAAAATCCCGTAAGGAGGAAAAGAGAACTTCATTGGGAAAACTTTGATGAGCTAAGGGACCACTGTTGAATAATGAAATAGGGAACCCAGACCCGGGAAAAAATATTTATATAAGAAGCGCGTGTTCTCACAGATTATTCAATGCAAAGAATTTTTTTCAGAAAAGGAAAGAAAGAAAATAAAAAACATTTCCGATGAAAATTGTTCACATTGTTTAAGTTGACGGTAGAGATAATACCCTATATGTTGCAATTATTAGGATTAATTTTGATAAATGATTTGCGTATGAAATAGTGGTATACCTTTCTATATTATAAAATTTTAATGGTCATCATGATGCGTAGCGCTCTAATTTTGTGAATAACTCGATTTGAAATAAACTCCGAAGCCTGAAAATTTTCAGGGTTTCAGTGTTGACGAATCATTACGTTAAGACTAAAAAAATTTCGAAAAAGGTCAAGGGTTCGACTCCAGAGGATGAATGTCGTTTCCCATAAGATAACACGTAAAAATCGCCTTTTTGGTTTGAAGGCTTTCATTCTTTTACGCTTTAAAATATCTTGAAATTAAGTTATCTACACAAAATTTGCGCTAAAACTCGCCAAAATGAATAAGGATTCTTATTCTTACCGTCGAATACTCAATCTCATTCGCATTCGCTCATATTTTGAATATATACTCGAGTTTTGTTAAATTTTTTAACATTTCAATAATAAGATTCCATGGTTACCGGTATTGTTGTCTCAGTAAGTTTAGTGCATATGCACTTACATTTAAATAAAGACTTAAAGATCGAAAAGAAGATTAAAACTTGCTCGAAATGATCGAAGACATTAATTAAATGCATATAAATCGGACGCAGTATTCATGTTATTTATATTTTTTTATCTATATTACTGACATCCTATTTCTGGTTGTCTCTCTCTCTCTTTAACGCTCTATACCTCATCCATTTTTAATCTCCGGGAATTTCAGACCTCTAACTGTAAATTTATTTTTACTGAGTTATTTAACTAATTTTCTTAATTTTTATTAAAAACCAAATATATTCCTGTTAAACTAATCTAAACCCAATAGGTACATGATAAGAACTAAGAAACAGCGAGCAAAGGGGGGTTGATGGGGTTGGCGAGCGTCAGCGAGCAGGAGGCTTGCCCCCTAGTGTGTGTGTATATATATATAAAGTAAAAGGTCGATTAACCGCGTTAATTGGGACTGAAATATTCGTGGATAATGTTAAATGTGAAACGATGAAGGAATATATTTATGTACACAGTCCGAATTATAACAATACCTATGAATAAAATCAAACATCTCATTAAAGAGTGAAAGTCATGTAACCTACAATAACTCTGCAGAGATATAATAATTGAACTCATTGCATTTAGCATTATATTGATGTCTATGATCAAACAATGTACAAATAAATTTATAAATTAATGTATGAGGGAATATAAAAGTTATTAATAAAAAGAACCTCATCGGGTACATTTTATTCACATATACTACCAGAGCTTGTTTGGCGAGTGATTTTTTCAGTTAATAGTATAACTGAAGTCTTAAGATATTTTGATCTGAAATTACTTTAAAATACAATTTGCGTTAACAGCATCAGTAACATTTATGTCCAAAAGCCAATCACAAAGCAATAGCTAACTATCGCTGTGAAACTTCATAATAAGATTGAAAATGCTAATGAAGAAGCGAGAAGAATCGATTTAGGATTTCCAAGGTAAACTCTTGTAGACTACTATACTATACGATTTGTGCAAAAATTTGAAAAAATCTGATGTGGCCAACACACGACTTTTTCCATATTTGCGGTATAGATATTTAAATATTATGAATAGCATTATAAGGCAAAATTATTATTTCGTATCGTAAAAGAATGCAGTAGTCCTTATTGCCGTCAATTATATTTTGAATATGTCTACAAAATTCACCTCTACGTGGTGGTGGCGCTGTATACTGGAAATTAAGAACAAGTTAAATATCTCCGAAATGGATGGTCCGACGAAAATTTGTTTAAAACAAAACTTTAGGGGAAATATTATTCTCTACAACTTTGGTCCTTACGAAGATGACCAATAACGACGTTTTCAAGGAGATATTTGACGGAAACCGAAAAAACCGATTATTTATAAATAATTCCTAAACCATAACTGCTATGGAAAATTGTTTGAAATAAAAGATGTAGGAAATTATATTTTCTACATTTTTTGTAATGGTCAATGTATAAAATAATGAAGTATTATCGGAGAAATATTGCAAAAACTGAATCGGGTTTCGAATAAACCTCGACTTTCGGTTAACCGGTATTGTCCAAAAACTAATCAGTTCTTTGCGCTTATTCTAAAGTGTTATATAGGAAATTTGGTATTAATATGACATGTACGTTTTGAGTTAGAGCGCCCACAATCACACACACACACGCACGCACGCACACACAAACACACACACACACATCATTCCGAAAATAGTCTAAACGTGTTCTAGTGACCTAAAAACGTGTATTTCCGTTGAAATCTCGAAGTCGATTTTTTTTGTGATCACAATACTTTCCCTATACTACGTATAGAGAAAGTAAAAACGATCTATTTACGAGGATTCATGATAAGTAGGGCAGGTATTTGTTAAAATCTGCAAGGTATAACACGTTGTGATTGATTAACAAAGAATTACTACCTATACTCGTAGAGATTTTTGATATATTAGGTGCTAAGTAAGCAAACTGTATTTACGTTGAAATTAATACTCTTGCAAAACATTTGGTACATTCTGCATTTAATAAAAAAATCTGATGTGGCCAACACATGACTTTCTCCATATTTGGGGTATAGATATTTAAATTATTATGAGTAGCATTATAAGGCAAAATTATTATTTCGTATCGTAAAAGAAGACACATCGTTGCCGTAAATTACGTATATTTTGAATGTTTACAGAATTCACCGCTACATGGTGTTGGCGCTGTATACTGGTATTAAGATAAAGCGAAATATATCCGAAATGGATGGTTCTACGAAAATTAGTTTCAAACAAAACTTGGAAGAAATATTATTCTCTACAACTTTGGTCCTTACGAAGATTACCAATAACGATGTTTTTAAGGAGATATTTAACGGAATCCGAAAAACCGGTTATTTATAAATAACTCCTAAACAATAACTCCTATAGAAAATTGTTTCAAATGAAAACTGTAGGAAATTACATTCTCTATAACCTTTGTATAGAATTGTATATACAATAATGATGTTTTAACGAAGAAATATCGCAAAAACCGAATCGGGTTTCGAATAAACCTCGACTTCCGGTTATCCGATATTGTCTAAAAACTACTCATTTTTTATGCTCATGTTAAAGTGTTATATTTGAAGTTTGGTAACGATATGGCATGTACTTTTTGAGTTAGAGCGCCCACACTAACATACACACACACACACAGACATCATTCCGAAAATAGTCTAAACGTGTTCTAGGGACCTCAAAACATGTATTTCCGTTGAAATCTCGAAGTCGATTTTTTTCATGAATACAATACTTTCCCATTACTACGTATGGAGAAAGTAAAAAGAATTAGCAGCCGCAATATAATGATTGAAAAGTTTCAGCTAATGCAACAACTACTCTCTCCTCGAATTTTGACGCACGTTCACGAAATCAGACACAATGGATTAGAACCCCACTCAAACGGAAGAAGAGAAGTCGCATATCGAACTCCCCACCCTCACCCTACTCACCACCGGAATTATGCGGGAGTGTTAAGGCTACGCGACGCCGAACGGAACCCGCAAAAAAAAAACTCCAATGAAGACGCCACTCTTCGGAAAGAAGTATCCACACACAACCCGTCATCGTTTCTACATGCAAACGGGAGCTTACAGAGCGACAAGAGGATAAGGATAATACAGAGGATAGTCAAAAGTCAGATAGAGAGAGAGAGAGAGTGAAATCCAGCCGAATCCCCATCGTGATGTGTATTCAGTGGAGCCAACCGTAAGTGAGAAAGGAAAGTTGGAAAAGCCCACCGTCACAAAATAGGAGAAAGAGAGATACAGAGAGTCAGAAACTACCTCAGCCATCACGACAGAACAGGACGTGGTCTCCCCGCTTATATGCGGAAAACCTTACTACTACTCCACCTACCCCCCTCCCCATTTTCCCTCCCGCACCGCCTCCTCCGCTGGGGATATGGAAGCGGAGAGACAGGAAGCAAAAGGTATCCGTGGGAGAGGATTATGGGTATTCCAAGCAACGAATCGACCCTTAAATGCTATTCTGAAATCCTGTCACGCTCTTGAGATGGGTGTTGGAGAGAGAGGGGGGGGGAGGTAGAGGTGAGGGAGGGATAGGGGGAAGGGAAAGGGGGGGAGGGTTTAGAGGGCGCAGAATTCTGGAAAGAGATGAAAAGATAGGGAGAGGGCGTGTGGGAGGGGGGTAGAGGGAGAGGGAGAGAGAGAGAGAGATGGAAGTGGGAAGGGAGTGGGGGGGAGGGGGAAGGAGGAAGTAGTCCCGCGGGATATGCCATGTCCGAATTACGGTCTAACAAGGAAGACTCTGAGGGGTTTGGATGCCTTTCATCCAAGATTCAAAACGCCTCGGCTTACCGGAGAAACATGGCGTGAAAGGGATGAGGAGAAAAGTGCGGCATATCTCTACCTCTCTCTCTGTCTCTTCCTCCCTCATTCTCCATCTCTCCCCGCTTCTCACTTTCCCGGGTTTTTTACCACAATTATTCTCTTTTTGTAGAAATTTTTCGAATTTGTAATTTGCTATGCTTTGCTATGTTTTTCTGTTTATTTTATTTTCTGCTTCCTTTCCGTGAAATTATTATTACTGTTTTATTCTCATTCGTAATTGTTGACGCAGGGTTAAATGTAGGAAGGGACTATATAATCTCAATTTCGCTCTAATAAAGCCGTTTGTCTGTCTGTCTGTCTTTCTCTCTCCCTTCATATTTCTCTCTGCCTTCATCTCTCGCCTGCCTTCGCCCATATTTCTCTCCATCCTCTCTCTCTCCATCCCTCTCTTTCCCTTCCTCTATCTCTATTTCTCTCTCAATCCCTTCCCTCTCACTGTATACCCCTTCACTCCCCCCCTCTCTTCATCATGTCTCTCTACATTCCTCTATCTCTCTCATCCCTCCCTCAATCTCTCTCTACCTCCTTTCCTCTCTCTCTCCCTCCATATATCTCTTCCTTCACATCCCTCTCTAATTTCATATCTCGCTCTACCTCCATATACCGCCTACCTTCATTCATTTCCCTCTCTCTCTCTCCCTCCCTCCATCTCTTCCTTCTCTCTCCCTCTCTCTACACCTCCTCTCTTTATGAGATAAAGAAGCTGTACGTGGAATGATTTTTTCCCCTCTCCCAGCTAAGGAAACTTAAGCCGCTTCTCCACGAATTAGCTTTAACCCGGATAACAAGGGGAAAAAAAGTATCGGGATACCGCAAGAAAGGGGAGAGAGAGTAGGGGTGGTGGAAGAGGAGGAGGAGGCGGAGGGGAGGGTTACTTGTGATTCCCCGTATTTCTCGCGAATGCAAATTAAGGAGTGGTTTATTCGGGGCTTCCAGTCAAGTTCCTTATGCCCTTATATACGATAGCGTATTGGAGATAATCCGAGAATGAATGAATTCCAGTCCCCCTTAACCCGTTCCTAAATTGGTCGGCGATGAAAGGGACGTGATGTTGTGTGTTGAATACGACCGCGTTATTTCGCGTCCTGTAGAATTTTCGTTCGAAAACGAAAAGATGGAAATGCCATCAAGGGAAAGCAAAAATGTAGCCAACGCGGTATAAAAACGTTAACTCAAGCTCCAAGAGGATGGAAAATTTCACGATTTTTTCATAATGGCGTCACGACAATATTAATATTGCAAATATGGAGGTTTATTTCGATCAATTTCTTATGAACTTTCGTCGAGGAAGCTTCATATAAGCTGCAATATTCTTAATTCTGATTGCAAAATATAAGGAAGATTTTTCCCCGCTGCATTTTTTTCTTAGATATCCGAACTGAGAAACGTCTACTCCTCTCATATCTAAGAACCAGCGGCTCTTTCATTTCTGCATTTTACTATAAAATATTTCCTCTCCACTCAGCGTCATTTCCGTATGGAGATTTTTATGCCTTATAAAAAGGGATAGTTCAGATTTAAAGTTTTATATAAAATTATAAACATCCACAGAGGACATTAAATGTAAAGTTAGATTTCGTAGCTGCAAGCTTAACTTTAAATGTATACTGTGTTTAAATAGTTTTATTTATGATAGTATTTTATTATATATATATATATAAAATTACTTTAAAATGTCATTTATAGAAATACTGTTGTTTAACTTAATACATTACAAAGCTCCTCACATAAATTGATTATAAGTTAAGCTGTTTTAAATATAGCCATGCTTATTCAAGCGTTATTGGTTCGGTGATGTGAAATCAGCCGCGATAAATTCATTGTTGTATATTGTGAACGTTTTCTCACGAAAGTAAATTTGAAAGTTAATTCTTTAAAAATATATTCATTTTTATTTAAGCAGTATTGGTTCGATGAAATCAAGTCAACTAATTTAACTTAAAAGTAACATTTGTATTAAATTAACATTAATATAATTAACTTATTGTGCAAAATCATTATGCATATCATCCGGTGATTTTTCGTCGTATAATTTTTATCGTGTACTTTTTCTCACGAAAGTTAATATAAATTTATTTTCCTTTAAATATAGCCATTTTCCTTTCTACGTAATAGATTCGGTAACTTAACAGTTGCAATATTAATATTATCATGACGCCATTCCCTCCTAAATATATTGGAATTGTGCCGTGCGGAACACGGCTGGCGCCGAACTGTTCGGTTCCGAATAATCTCATCGCCGAATGGTCCCGTCGCCGAACTGGTCGTGCCGAATCGGTCGTGCCGAAATGACCCTTTCCGTATACATGCTACAATGCAGATGTACTTAAGCAAGTAGGAATATTTCACGGAAGAAGTGTATTACAAATTAGGCACCTTTCTTTCAGGAGTTGAAAGAACTAAAAATTTCGAATTCCGATAGCAGTGAAGTGGAACCAACTGCTAATAAATACATTAAACTCACTGAATGAGTGAAAATTTATAAATACCAAATTTAATTAATTTCGCAATGTAACGGAATTGAAATTTCAAAGTTCAACAAAACGTGCATGTAACGGCAATGCTTAGATTGAACAAAGTCAGCGATCGTAGTAGGATTAGAGTATCTTTAGGTGAGAATTAACTCGAGAGTCAGTACATCTGCAGTACTGTAGTACCTACTGATTGTCTTATAGCTCTATTTTGTCTATTTCTCCACAAGTGCTGCATTCAATGAACCAAACTGAATTGAGACCTGAATTAACGGTCGAAATCAGCATAGAGAGGCGTCCTCGATCGAATTTAAGAGGAATTCATTGGCTTCGAACGAACAGAAACGAGGGCACTTCAGAGAAATTCGATCTAGTATGTGCTCCTCCGCCTCGCGCTGCAACTAATCAAAAACTTTTGAATCGTATAATAAACGAAGAGGCGCTGAATCCGACGCTGCGATTTCGAGAACGTTGATTAATCACCCAGACGACGGCAATTAGAGGAGATCCACCTTCTCTTCAGATCGAGTTAAAATTAACGTCACAATTAATTCCTCGCGAGGCAAATCGAAGTGGATTGCGCTTCGCCGGATGTAATGCGGACGTATGTGGACAAATTTATGCCAGGTACGTGGATGCACGGTCATATTCGTTTATGATTTGAACAATACCAGGGGATCTCTTCTTTTCAATCGATGTACGTAATTTTCACCAAAGAAATAACCACACAATAATCGAGAAAATCGGTATGTTTGGTAAACGGTCATGTAACCGCAAATTCGTTGTGGTGTGTGTTATGTCCTATGTAGTAACAGCCTCCAAAAAATAAGAGTGAACCACGTTTTTTGTTGAGGGAAAAAGAGAAATAAGTAATGAGGTCTCAACCAATGTACGACATGAAAGGAATATAAAGTGCTGTTTCTGGGTATCTTCAAATAAATAAATAAAGAATTAGGGAAGGTTGAGGAGAACAGGGCAATGTAGAAAGCCAGGTTTAATTTCTAATCACGAAAATGTAAAATATATGATATTTAGCGTGTATGTTTAAATATGTGTGTATATTTACATTTGCATGCATATATTTATGCACTTAATAAGTTGAGCAACCGCCTTTACAATAATAGAAACATATGCTTTTTAAACTCTCTTTCCCTGAACGGAGTGTGGTTGGTTTTCCTTATATACAAAGTAAAGATCACTTCATTTAGAATAACACGCGTAAACATCGTTCAATCCAACGTCCCAGAAAGGATTTCAAGACAAAAAGGCGGAAAAAATTGTGAATGCATTAATTAAATCAAAATATTTTTCGATTAAAATAAATAAAAGTTTTGTTTTCGAAACTTGCTACGTCAAGTCCGAACTAGAAAAGAGCCCGCCAACCTTTTTTTGGGACGGAACCTCGGGTGAAACGTGCAGAATAATTAAAAAAAAAGAAAGAAGATCTGATTTCATAACGTACGCCGCGAAAAACATTCGGATCAAAAGAGGACGCGGAAGGATGCAGAAATTGGACCTAGCGTGACAAATTTAAAAAAATAAAACGAGAGCTTTTTTTCCCCTCATGCTTGCGACGAACACGTATCTTCCATGACACTCGTGGAGCGCCGCACAATTGCACACGGCCACGCTCATTTCCTCGCCGAGCAAGAGCGCAAAACGAAAGAAGGGGAACATTTTTAACGGGACGTGAAGAGGGTCCGTTTTAATACCGCCAGCAGATCAGACATCTCTCTTGCTCAAATCCAAAGCTGGCCTCCCATTCTTTCCACTTCTCTGTTCTCTTTTTCCATCCTTTATCTCTTTATCCACTGTATCTGTCCTGTATCTTCTTCATATTCACCTCCACGCAACCATCTGAACTCAAGACCTGTATCTCCGTTTACCTCCTAATATCCTTCTCCTCCTCCGCCGTATTATCTCGGTTTCCGCGAAAATATTTGTTATATTCTCTTCGGCTTAACTTATTGCGCAATTCTCTTCGTGTGTAATTTCTGTCGTCGACGTAGGAGTAGACCTTTATCATTGCGCGTGAATTTCCTTGATGATGGCGTGTCCATGCTTACCGGTTCTCCGATATTCGTTGCCGGAATCTTGTTGTCGTGTCCCGGGATTTGTTGCCGGTGCCAAAAAAAAAAGACATTCAGAAACCGCATTTTATCCATTAAAAAAATAATTGCACCGTTTCGTTAGACTACATCAAGTAAGTAACGGAAGTACTATGTCGGTGATTTGCATAAAATCTCATTCCAAACGTACCTGTTCTCATTAATTCCACGACTGTTCTTCATCAGTAATACGTGCAGTATATTGCAGTTTAATTTCGGCCACTTCCTTCCCTTACTTCTCTGAAAAATCCTGTTAATCTAATTTTTAAAATGCGACGGACTACATTGCTCAGCATTGAAATAAAGTATTTCAAAATGCTCGGAAAACCAGATGCACGTTTTTTGCTAGAAAGCAATTCATCGGCGGTGACAAACCAATGATAATGAATGGTGAAATCTCCTAATAACCGTACGAACTTACGTAAAAGGGGAATTTACTCCACGCCCAGGTACCGGACACACACGCAATATATGTACTGCGATTTACATACGATCTGAAAACACAATTCTATAGATGCTTGATAACATTTAAATATGGCGAAACTGGCTGGAATCTAGAATGCGCATTCTCAGTCGATTAATTTAGTTTGTAAGGAGCAACGGAATACATTAACAAGCATTTTTAAAACGTCTTCTTAAAAAAAATACCGAAAGGGGGCGCTGAGACGGATTCCCAACCGGGGCGTAAAAAAACATCAATAAGGGCCTCTCTTACATATTGACTCAAATTTGACCGTTTCAAATTTGCGGAATTTTCCTAAAAGTGCTTTTTATAGCTCTGCCTTGATGAAACGGCCTATTTTCTATTTCCGTCTCTCACCTTCTCATTAAAACCAGCTTTGTTCCGCTTCCGTGCCCGTTAAGCATGCGAATTCTTTCGCTCATAAAACTTTAGAGTGAAAATTGGATTGATCCTTAAGCTTTGCTAAAATCTTCGTCGGATTTATCACTGCTATATATAACTAATTTCTCTTTAATTTTCCCGTCATGAAATCTTTCGACCTTAAACAGACGCCCTATTAATTATAATCTGTCAAAATTCGTCCCTTTTATAATCGAATCAGCCGTCGACATGAGAACGGCTGATAATTACTCCACGCTCCCTTCCATTTTCATTATGTATTTCGTTAAAATGTAATGCTTTTTTTCCTCTTTCTTTCCGGGAAATCAGAACCTTAACTTTACGCCTACGTCTCGTATCCACACTAAAACGTAAACGCGTAGCCTTATAGCCATAACGTTAATGGTTTATCGTAACCAAACCCAAATACAAATGGAACATTGTGGTCATCGCAGTACATGGAAATCTAAAATTTTGCGAAAGTAGCGTGAAGAATGTCAAAACTACTATAAACTTATTCGTTGAGACAGTTTAGAGCAGGGTTTCTTAACCTTCTGTGAGCCCCGCACTACCACAGCGATCCATGGTAATTCTGCACCCTACCATAATTTTTTCAATGGTTATTAAGTTTTTTAAAAAATTTAACCAATTATTAAACGTATAGTACTTAAAATCAAGTATAATTATTACAAACTACATTTTAAACTCAACCTTTCCTCAATTAAAGACACAATGAGATTGTAATACAGGTGAGGCGACGATTAGGCATTTTATTACAATGAAATCCTATCCAACAATTTCATAATAGTTTTCAAGATTGTTTCTTTTTAAACAATTTTTAATGCTGTATTCATCTTGTACTTCAAAATAACCTCTCTGTAGCGGATTATCTCAGCCTTCTCACGAAAAGTAGGAATGAGAGAATGACTTTGTTATAAACGTAATTAAACGCGGAAAAATATAGAGACAATATGTCTGGGTACGGCAGTTTAAATCGCTTTGTAAACAGACCTCAAATAGTGATTAGGGTTTGTCATTTCAAGAAAACGAATGTTCTTCAGCATCTCGCTATATATCTAATAAGAAACGTGGACGCATCAACACGCACTAGGACGGCAGCTGGTTGTTCAAAATGTTATCTAAATAAATAAATAAATAAATAAATAAATAAGTCAAATTGAAAGATGTTCCAACCGCACACCCTGGACCCACTTCCCGCACCCCCTGGACCATCTTCCCGCATCACCTGGGGGTGCGAGAACCCCCGGTTAAGAACCCCTGGTTTAGAGGGTATGAGAAATTTGGATCGCCACGTTAATATAAAAAAAATTACGCTTAAGGAGTCAACTTTACTTTAACGACGTTTTCAGCAAAGTTTCCATCTTTATTTACTCCAATATAATCGCCGCTCCCCAATTCACGGAACTCTTGTTAATTACATATCGTAGTTTGAGATCAAATTAATCATCTTTAGATGTTTCAACATTGCTTCGCATTTTGTGTTTCATACTCTTCCATTAAGAGTTAATCTATATAAATATTTCCGAAAGATTGTTTGTGTGTCTCATTATGCACGCTCAAACTATAAGTCCTAGAACAATCACATTTGGTACGGTGCTTAACTTAGTGAATGGCCGTAGTTTGGTCAAGCGGGAATAATCAGTGCTGACAATATGGGGAATTAACATTTTTCCGTAAGATAACACGTAAAAATCGATTGCTTGACGTCCAGGCTTTTATTCTTTTGAAAATTTAAATGACCTAAAATTAAGATATTAACTCGGGACAAAAACATGTATTAAGCTGAATAAATCAACTTTATATTTTTAAAAGAAAGAATTCGAATCTAAACCGATTTAGCGTAAAATTTAGTTTTCAATCGCGAAAACAGTTATTTTCATGGTTTTTTAACAATGGAAAATGATAAATACCATGGCAACGAGATCAATTCTTTTAAAGGGGAATTGATCTCACATTCTATACCGTTTGCATTCCCAAACCAAGGTTTCCGAGCAACGCCGGGTAATTTTGCTATTTATATATATATATATATATATATATATATATATATATATATATACCTATATATATCCCTTAACTTCTTTCATGTGTAAATCTCTTTTCTTCGTTTTAACTCCAACACTCTTCCTTTCCTCCCGCTTAAATCAATAGTCCACTAGCATCACAGCTAGCATCCTAAAAACATATATATATATATATATATATATATATATATATCTCGACCACTTTCTGGACAAGTCCATGGCGCAGCTGTATCCTTTTCGACAACAGACCTCATTTCCTCAACCCACGCTAAACGTTCCCTCTTCCTCAGAATCCGTCCCTGCATCATTATTTGCTTTGCGAGCAACAAAAGGAGGCCATTCAATGTTTAGATTCCGTTTTCCTCGCATCATTTAGATTAATCAATGTATATTCTGACTTAATGTTCAGACTCACTCCCAGCGTCTATGTGCCTATGACGGAGGTGAAAATTGACGAAAGGATTGTTCCTTGGGCTTTTCATTTTTAGGCGCGTTTCGCTTCCAGCGTGAGCGCCTATTATCGTCGGTCCGTCCGCCACTATGTTAGTTCTCGGCTTCTACAGAACGGATTTTCATGAAATTTGACATTAAGGACTCACAATCAAATATAATAAGAATATCGCAAAAATTAATCACGTACGACAATCAGGGATACCACTTTGCTGATGACAAAAAATTAAATTTTCGTAATATCTCGTAAAGTATTGCTCATACCAAAATATTATTCAATTAAAAGTTGTAGAACTAGTAAAGACGAGTATTTTCTTTCCTATACATTTTTATCTTAGGAGTAGCCGTTATCGAGAAAAGGAGGGGAGGGAAGGAGACAGAAAGGGAGAAAATTATGGTAGTTTTTGGATTTAACTGTATGATTCTGTTTTTCGGTCAATTTTATAACAGCACTTAATAAATATGAATATAGTTATGTGACATTTCTAAGTTTCCCTAATCCCCTCATGACAATCTTTCAGTACCATTCAAACCGCGCCATTTTCCGGTCAATAGCGATATCTATTAATAAGTGACATGGACAAACTCTAAATAAACTTTGTCTTTATCTACGAGGTTCTGTGTTTGGCTAATGGACAATTGTATATCGTCATGTCCCGGTGTAGTAATCCTAAAAATATTAAAATTGTAACCGGTGGGCAAGACCAAACCATTAAAAGCATATTTCATTCCTAAATTTTAGATTAGAAAAAAATTACGATTTGGGACAAATTAATTGAAATGTAACTGTGATAACTGAACTATGTAATGAAAATGAGGGTGCAAATTAATAGAAGGAAAACTGAAAAAAATAATCATGAATATATGTATTAAACATTGTTCAGCTTTACATATTCCATTTCTTATATTATACATTTTCAATGAACGGGGTTTCTCTAGTATTAATAAATTTATAAAGAGTTTTAAGTTTGAAATTCTAAATAAATAAGCTATAATAAATAGAAAAAGCGCTTTCTCACATATTGCGTCTACGATACAAAAGCTCCCGTTTTATTTACTTTTTTAATTTAATTTTATAAGCTTCAGGAATGTAATTCCCTCTTTCAATCTTTCGATTCCTGACAAATTCGCCTATTTATTTTTGAGAAAACCTTCCCGTTTCCTGGCCGTTTTCTCTAAAAAAAAACAAAAATTCGCATCCCATTATCCTATTTATATTTTTTCCTTTTGATTTTCCGCACCTTTATGACGTTCCAATTAATACCGTGTTCTAGACGGAAGTTATTGCGGTTCATTAGACTCCGTTCCAGCTCTACTTTTCCACCGATTGCTTGTACAAAAAGTTTCTCAATTTCTCGAAAAGATATTTGCACCAAAATTAAAAAAAAAAACTCCAGAATGAAAATTCACGTTGCTCTTCGTAACCGAGCGGCAAGACTTTGTTTTTTTTTTTTAAATAGAGCTTCTACGTTTCGCCCGAAAGTGACGCAGGATAACCACAAGTCCTAAGCTAAAGTTGCAGACTCGAATATTACCTCGGTTACTGCTTTTAGTGCTGGCTCCTATCGCAATTAGCCACTGCGTCCTACACAGCGAACTAACGCCGTTCTACCAGGATGGATATTTACGCTCATGCGCCCAAATGCTTTTAAAGGCCGTATCATTCGCGCGCTAAGAACACGAGGAAACGTCGTTAGTTTTCACCGGAATGGAGATTTATTAATTTGCGGGTTGGCCAAATAAAAAAAAACGCCGTAGAGAATCCACATTCGCCGCCTCGTTCTCCCGTAAAAAAAAAATTGTATTATCCTTCGCTACAAGGCACGTTCCAAATCTACGGAAGCGAAACTACGAGATTACAGGTGAGGTAACAAATGAAAAGCACTTCACCACCGCTGCGACGCACCGACAACAGCGCTCTGGCGGTGGGAGCAGAAACTAAAAGCCATTCAATCCATCTCGTGTACGGTCCTTTTGTCGCCGTCACTACCTAACTTTGGAGTCGTATTTTCGTTATTTTTTCGAGAGAGGGGGGGGATGTAAATGCATCATCTTACGCCAGAGTTGGCGGATGCATGTTGTTTGATACTGGGTTGGGAGAATTGATTCTCATGCAGTCACATAACAAGGAGAAGATAATCGTGACGCGAAGGGGGAAATGAACGCGAGGGATTTTAAGAGTTGGGATATTTTATGAAGATAGAGACGGAAAATGTTGACGCTTCTCGTAATGATACGATATTAATTTAATTCGGATAAATTCCGAAAGGAAAATACGCGAACGAAAATTAAAGAGTAATGTTAGAGAATACGTTTTTTCAGTATCTTTAAAACTATTGTGATTGTTTGTGTGGTATGCTTAAAAATGAAATGACAATTAGCAATTTTCCATACCATTCAAAGTTCTGTTAATATAGATTGTGATGTCGGTTTGACATTCTAAGGATGGCAGAAATATATCATCTTAATTTTCAAATTACAAAGAAGCGCAATGACAGAAGGCAAAATTAATAATATCAATACTTTGGAAGGACTCACATAATGTTACGATCTAAATTTCTGAATTTCCTTAATGCATATGAGCATTTTCCATGCATGTTACTTAAATCGTTATAGCGTTATCAGAATGATAAAATATTCTGTACAAATTAACATATGAGAAACTTACATAAGAGGAAAAAAAGATTTATTTAGCGATGATATTGGTTAAAGCTATCATTTAAAATTTAATTGTAATATTAAGAAACTGAATGATAACTACTTTTTCGGCGTTTTTGAGTTTCTTGCATTGAAAATGTTGAATGCAGTTTTATATATAAAATTATTCTTCGCTGACGTTAATTCGCAGAGTGAAAATTCATTGTTATGAGAACTTTAAAATACTGAAATACTAATTATGTCATTAGTCTACCTCGATATTTATACGATATGCCCCTAATTATGACCATCATTTGATGTTATGACGAAACGTGCATTTCGATCATAAAAATTGAATTGAATTCAGCATGATCTCAAGCACATCGAATTCGATCGAAAACAATTTCTGGAATATGGGAAGACAAACGATTCGGAAATCAAATGTCACAGAAGTAACAGATTAAAAAAATCGACGTTAATGCATGGATACGTATAAAATCATTAAGGATGAGAATGATCAATAAATTTTTAGAAGAATACGATAAAAATAAAAATACAAGAAGGGTACTTTATCACCGTTTTATGCAGACGTTTTGCTGTATTTCCCTGCTTTCCACGTTAACGAAATGTACTATGAGCTTAAGCAGAATTTACAAAGGTCCTTGGAGAAATTAGCATAATTCATGAGGGAAAAAAAGTCTGCAATACAAAATCGCGCTATTTGTAAGGGAAATGTAATAAGCTTTTCTCTGCGGCTAAGACTGCGAAGTACTGTAAACATACACGTGCCTCATGAATGTGTTACAATAACTCCAGAGTAAAAAATCTGGCAGAGAGATGGAAACGGGAGAGTAAAAATTTCAAAGCCGGAAGCTGGATGTTGACGCTGCGGTAAATCATGATACGGAGTGAAAAGGTATCGTCGAAACCGATGATAAATATAACTGGATACGAAAACAAAACAGCTCAGCTTAATGGCTCCGAAGGAAAACATATTCATGGATAGAGCTAGAACAAGTGTTATATAAAATTAAGTTATCTAATTTGGCTTCAAAATTTTTTACATTAAAAACTGCGGTGATTTTCTGATGTTTTTTGGGTTGATATTGTTATTTCGTTCTCGAAGTTCTCACGATAAATCCATATTTAGTTATTTAAATCTAAAGTAACATATTTTTGTAAAAAATCTTCTATATGCGTTCGTCCGATATTTATTTATATATTTTGGGATAGACTATATTTTGTTCCCTCATATTTCTCGAACGAATGATCGGATCGTAAAGAATGTTACATTGTTTGAAAGCTTATGGCTTGCAGGTGGTTTTTAGCCCATCAACAATTTCGTATCTCATCTAGATGTTACACTATGAATGTTCAAACTTTCCAAAAGTCTATCTCGTTGCGGTGGCTCTGCACGCGATACTGGGGTAGTAGCAAGAAACTGAACTACTACGTAGGCACAGCATTCTGTACCCCAACGTTAGGAATGATAGCGGGAAATACGGACTTCAGCGTGAGTTGTCATTTCGAGCAATGTATGGAGAGAGAAGTTATAACGCTTAATTGTACGAAAAATTTAGCTTATTTCTATTACGACATTTTATACCTCAATAATGTTCACCATTGGTTTAAAAATTTTGAAATTTTTCATGAAACAATTAACAACTCTTAATCAGTAGATGTTTCATTTGGGAATGTATTTTTATTCCTCACGCTGCGGTAGAAAAGTATCTTCGAAATTTCAAAACTTGCGAAATGGGGTGCCGTGGCGTGGTGGCAAGCGGGTTGGCATGCTACTCTGAGCTATAGAAAACCTGCGAAAGTTGTATTTTTTCTATAGATCTTGCGGCCCCGTTTTTTCGTGCTTAGAGGAGAGCACGCGAATCAACGCTTCATCCTTCGGAAGCGACATAAAGCCGTTGGTCCTCCTTGGTGCTTTTCGAAAAGAGTAGGCTAATGCCTGCATCGGGTTTCTCTTCTTATTAGCTTTGTGATTTAAAATGACGAGCCTACTAGCGCTAGAATCGTACGAAGTCACAAAGTTTCACAAATCACCAACTTTGACATCAATCGTTGTAAGAAAGCCACTGAAGTAAATTATTTATGTTCGTTATTTTTCATAGAATGTTATTCATTTACGAACTTAAATTATGAAAACATGTAAGAATTTTTAAAAAATTCTAAAATAAAATCTTTTTGATTTATAAAATAGGCGGCCTTAAAAGAATAAAATGAAAAAATTTTCAGATTATTTGTTCGTTATAAAAGATTTTAGTGTCATGTACTTGTCATTAGTATAAATTTACATATCATTTACGTAATAATCTCATTCCATAAGCTAGAGTAAATGGATTTTGAATATAAAGTTAATAGCAAAACCCCTTTTTTTAATGAAGCCCAACCTTGAAAACCTCATATGAAAAGCGAAATTATTGCGTAAATGATATGTAACACAACAGTAATGAAAAGAATATGACACCAAAATTTTTTATAACGAACAAATAATCTGAAAATTTTCATGTTTTACTCTTGAAAACCTCCTATGAAAAGCGAAATTATTACGTAAATGATATGTAACACAACAGTAATGAAAAGAATATGACACCAAAATCTTTTATAACGAACAAATAATCTGAAAATTTTAATGTTTTGTTCTTTTAAGGCCGCCTACCTATTTTATAAAGCAAAAATATTTTATTTTAGAATTTTTTAAAAATTCTTACTTATTTTATTATAAAGATACACCAGTCTTGATGGAATGAATGACCCGACGATCCTTATGCGACAGGCATAAGCAGTAATGATGGGAAATGTGGAAAAGGGTGACGAAATCTGCTATAACCGGGAATCGAACCCGGGACTTCAACTTGCCGGACGGATATTCTACCACTAAACTACCGTATCAGACTAATTCCGCTGTTTCAGAACGGGAATATTCTCTGTCAATTTATAAGAGGCATTCTCACCATTTGAGAGGGTAGGGATTTTCTTCGATGTATGTATGTGTCTCCTTGAGGACATCGTTGGGGTTGGTGGATACTAGCATAGCAAGTCCCAACCTAAGTGAATGTTCCCGTTCATGAAACACGAGGATTAGTCTGATGTAGTAGTACATTGGTCGAATATCCGCCGAGAAAATGGCAAGACCCGGGCTCGATTCCAGGTCAAAGCAAATCTTTTCACCTGTTTCTACATTTCCCATATATCAGTCTTAATTAACAAAGTATATAAGAGCAGATTGGACGTGCAGTTCATTTTTGAGGTCGATTTTATTTACAGGCGTAAAATGCCGTGTAAATGATGATTATCATCACTGAAAATTTTGTGAAAAAATGAATTAACGGAATGGAACAACTTCTTGCCTCAGAAAATTGACGAATAACATATAGATCGCAGTCCCATAAATAATTTAAAAAACAACTAGCAAGGTGGAACATTAGGAAACACTCGTATGTCTAGCTTTTCTGCTAATAATCACAAATGTGAAGTTCGAGAAGGAGTCTCTCACTTGCCGGGTAGGCGCTTTAATCAACTAAGCTATCAAGCCTGCATAATTTTCCATTCTCAAAAAAAAACTATAAAAATCTCCTAAAGCAACGACAAATATTTAGGGCCGAAAAAAGTCAACTGCGAGAGTATATTTCGAATAAATTACATTGAAATTTATTCCGAAAAATATCACGAAACCTCTCAGAAGGAGATGTTAGAAACTTGGCATTTCAGGTACGGTTTTATCTTTCCTAATAAAATTAGATTATCGCCAAATGCCCCCTACATGCAGTGCATACGAAGACATCTGCCGTTGTAGTTACTGAAAATGTGCAGGGAATGAAGGCTTATGGTAGATATCGACGAAACGGAACACTTAAAATGGCGATTGGCCTGAATTTTCAGGGTTTGCAAGAACTTCTCCGTTTCAAATCTATTTTGAGATTGTGTAACTTAAGTGGTTCAAAGTTTCATAGTCCAGTCCAACCACCTATAGGAGTTTCTTATATCACTGATAAAATTGACAGTTTTTTTCAGCCCAAACAATTGCAAATGGCATAAAAAGAAGCTCATTAGTATTTAGGTATATTAGAGAATTTTCGAGCTCATCTGATTGCTCTTTTTAGTATAGGTTTTAGTGTAGTATTGTTCACACTATGTATGTATGTATGTTCTGTACATGTAATTACACGATAAGTTTCCTCAGGTATGTTTGCGCATATATTTCACGCCCCCTTTACTGTAGGCGTTTTCCTGATGGTGGGTTTTTACTAAAATGATTGCCCAGCTAAATATTCTCTCTCTTTTAACTTAAATGTACTTATTTGTTTAAACAATATTAACCTTTCTCTCATTTATTCTAGTATTTTATTGTAATGAGTAAATACATACTAATATTTCATAGGGTATATTGTAAAATATACGACAACTGAATTTAGGGGATTAACGAGCATCAACCTCGCCCAAGTAAAGGCTTTTTCCTGTCGCGATAAATGATGGAAGTATCTCTAAAGAAGACTCAATGGAAAGTACAAGCAAATGAACGAATCCGAAATCGAACTGACCGTTTATAAAAATTCTTATCCTTTTCAGTTACTTTCTTTTTTATTAAACCCGTCTCAGGGAGCGAGAAAAGAAGAAGGCGAGCGACAGACAGACAGACAAGCGACTTTATAAAGTGCGAAATTGAGACTATATAGTCCCTTCTTACAATTAACCCTGCTTTAACAATTGCAGAGGAGAATAAAAAAATAATAATGATTATACATACATATACACACAGGGTGAGGCGGCGAGGCAACCGCCTCAGGCGCCTCTCGAAAGGGGGCGCCAAATTTGACAAAAATGAAAACCTATCAAAATAAATTCATAAGGCCAGGGGGCGCCATATTATATCTCGCCTCAGGCGGCAAAATGTCTGGGCACGGCCCTGTATACGCATATAAACACATTCGCAGAGAAGAACATGAAAGTAAACAAAAAGAAAATCAACACTAGCAAAATATCCAATTACAAATTAGTAGAGAAAGAAAGCAGATATGTACTACTTCGCCAAAACTGGAGCGAATAGAGATGGATAGGATAGAGAAAGGCAGAAATATAAAGAAGACGAAGCAGGAATATTGAGATGAAAAATTTCGTGCTCGGACGTCGCATCAAAAAGAAGGCCTTTTATTTTTCCTTCCTCCTTCCTCTCCCACATTCCGGATACATTTTTTTCCCTACCACCATGCAGCATTTTCGGGAGGGCTTGAATACGGTATTAGATGGGGGCGTAAAAATCTCATCCTCACTTCCCTGACCTCTTTTTGGAAATAAATCGCGCGAAAGGTACTTCGTGATCCTGTAAGCGGAATTTACCATCGTCCTAGCTTTATCTCCCTCCCCTACCTTCCCCTCCCCCTCTTTCTTCTTCCTTATAGTATGCAATATAATCTCCGAAGCAAAGGAACGTGTCTCGAAACTTTACGGGGAGGAATGGGAAGTTCTTCGTAAAATGAAAAAAAAAAGACGCCTTGAATTACGTGACCGTGCGCTCACGAGAACGAACTTCGTGAAACTTATTGCTCCTTAGATTATAAAGAGGAGGCGTGAGAAAATTATGCGACGATTTTTTTAAAAATTTTGCAGGGCGGCGTCTGAATGGAACAGTATGAGAAAATTAACGAAAAGTTTTTGTTTTTTTCTTGATGCTGAGGAAAATGCACCGGAATCGGATAAACTGCTCAATTCTGATTTGTCAAGCTTTCCAAATCACTTGGGAAGTTGATTTCTCGACAAGGAAATCGCACGCGGAATTTTTTTAATTGTACGATGATAAATTGGGTAATTAAGATACAAGCAAAATAATTAGATATTATTAAGCGAAATAGAAATAAATGATAATATAATGACGTGATTGAGAATCGAAAACTTTAGCAGCGAAGAACAAAAATAATATTTTATTAGCAAACTTCGGCATTTTAATTTTTATCTTCATATCCTAATTTTTCCATTTATGCGTCCACAATTAATGCCGATGCAACCATTGACGTTTTTAAATTATATTTAATATGTTATTATAAAAACAGATTCAGCAAATTGAGTTGTAAATCATACCTACAACCAATTTATTTGTATCTGGAGGAAATGTAAAAATATTAACTGCAAATTGGGTTCTTAAAAACACCGAGGCGAGAGACCGATCGAAAAATTCTAACTTTATATTTACCATTAACTTAAAAAAAAAACATTTTTCACGTCATATAAACTTAAATGACAAATCTCTGTATGAAAACATAAAAAAAACTGGGACAATCCATGTTTCTTATAAATGGGTTTACAATTTCTGGAGAATAATTCCACCTTCGGAAAAAAAAACGATATTCTCTCCCTCCCTTCTCTCTTTTTAAAGCACGCTATGTATGTATATATATATATATATATATATATATATATATATATATATATCCATCGGGAGACGCCTCAATAACAAGGTTCCTATAAGAAGATACACATTGACCTACATACGCCACCAGTTGAACCGAGGCCGACATTGTTGCCGCCGCCTTCGAGTGCTATAAACAAAAGAAAATCGAAAAAGAAGGAGGAAAAGAAGACGAACATTAATGTGAAGTGCCGCATTGTACAACAGTCTGGAAACGCACTGCGTCATTTGATTCGGTACCTGTATCATGCACGGTAAACGACTTACGTACACACACACACACACATACGGTAACGGAGTGCACCCAAATGCGGTCCCCTAGGCACTGCAAATATCTAGGGACGTCGCGGGTAAACAAGGTTTCGTAATAATTCCACTCCATAAACCCATTCCCTACGGCGGTCGGCTTTGGGTGGCTAAAGCTCACACTTGGTACGCATTATCAGTACGTAGGTTGCGAGATATTGATATAACGTCGTATTTATGGTTTCTCCTTTTTTTTCGGCGCTGGATGGAACGAGATTTGAGCGAGTTGCGCATTATGGAGCGGAACTCGGTATCGTATTTTCACAGACTGAATGCTAAAATCTCCCTCAAAGTAAACTTTTATTCTTTATTAGCTTTTTATCGTGCGATCAGGACGTCTTTGTACGAAATTAAAGACACGGAAAAACAGAGTGCGTCGGATAATATAAATCACACGGAATTAACAATTTTTGATACCGCTTACAAAAATACGCAGGACCTTATCAGCAAGTTACTAGTAGTCGTCGTAACAAGTCATGATTTTATGTCTGTAAAGGATTTTTTTCTAAATCCATGCTTTATTGTTACGTAACATACAATATTACCTATGAATATGGAGTTACACGTAGTTACGGAATCTCAAGTGGATGTTAAAAATTTTAAATTTCTTAACTATAAGAGAGCCACATAGCAATCCAAAGAAAATGCGAGATTTTACAAATGATGGCAAACGGATGTGACACATGAAAATTGATACTACCACCATTGTTACAATTACAACATATCACGAGTAATGAATTCTGGCAAACATGCAACAAAGCAAAAAATGCTGGAATGCATTAAATAAATATCATGGACTTAATCATTTCGATTGATAAAAATTTCACCTTGTTCATGATCGAAAAAATTAAAATCACAAATTAACGATCAGGGATTCTCTGCTTCGATTGATCCAGTAATCTGGAAAATGCGATATATAAAATAATTGTCAAAAATAAATCAAACGACTTTAAATGTTTCGCCTTTATCAGTTCATCATCAGTTCAAGGGATATCGTCTACGCTGGCTATCGAGGATATAAATAAACAAAAAATATGTTTATTTTCCAAGATCTTTGTACGTGATTATGGTCCACTAAATACAAGTTTTCCGTTAAAACGGAATAAGTACTTTACTGTTTTTTTTTTGGAAGGTAGGCGAGTCAATCGAGCACACTGTTCAAAGAAAATATTAGAACATTACGAAATAAGTAAACAAACTGGATTATATGGAACAAAATCCCAATAAAGCACAATAAAAAGTTTTTTAAATACAAAATAAAGATAAACCTTTGATAACTAGTAAATTTATGATCTGAAGTTCCAGTGACTTTTTTAAGGAGAAATGATTTTTTCCACTCATTAGCCTTAAATGCTAACAAGGAGTTCGTTAGGACGATTTGAATTGCCTTCCTTACGGTACGGATTACGTTTTACGTAGAATTTCACACAAATTTATGGGATTCGGTCTCAAGGAAAATTCGAAAAATCGAAGGCGCGGAAAAAGTTTTTCTTGAATCTAGTAGGAGAATTTTTTTCCGGTAGGCAGCTTACAGTCGTCTGCAAGGCTAATTCTATTGTCTATTCATGTATACGCGTGTAATAAAGGTGGAAACAAGGTGTTGGAGGGAGCCCAGTGAACATTTACCAGAATTGGAGAGACGCTAGGGGGTGCTGAAGACACGCGAAAAACAACGCAAATTCGAAAGGCTTCGGCCCGAAAAGCATTCGAATTTCTGCTGTTTTTCGTATAGGTACTTCTGTTTTTCATGTGGATTCAGCACCATCAGCGGCTCTCCAATTCTGGTAAGTGTCCACTGGGCTCCCTTCAACAACTTGTTGCCACCTTTATAATTACCTTTCCTTTTCCTGAAGCCTATATATATATATATATATCATAATAATCGGTATGTATTCTGTCCGACCCGTGATTATTCATGGTTAAACCTGGTTCTCTACATACTCCTATTTTCCACAGTCTTCTTCATGTCTTGATAGCTCTCTTTCCCTTTCAAGTCGTCTATCAGCTGAAACCTATGCCTACCTCTTTCTCTTTTTCCACCCAGTTTTCCTTCTAGCACTTATATATATATGTCCGTATGTCAACAGCAGTCATAAAAGACGCAATGTAAGCGCTTTCCTCATCCCACCTAAAGGCCTCAACGTTCCTGCGGAGACCGAGGGACTGCAAACAACCTTCAAAGAGACTCCATCCCACGTCACCCCTTTAACCGTATAAACCTCCGAATAAAAAGAACAAAAGAAGACTTTCCCTCAAATGCCCTCACAGGGAACCAAACTCGTTCGGAAGGCTCAAAACGTTTCCCTTGTCCCTCAACGGCACTCTTATTTCCTCCCCTCCCCCCCCCCCCCCCAACTTCCCGTTCTATTCTTACCCTTTTCCCCTTCCGTCTCCACATCGCTTCCTCCTTTCCCATGCATCAATTCTTCTTTGTGTGTATACATCTCTCATTTTCTCTCTCTCTATGCCATGACACTCTCCACGTCTCTAATCAACCCTTCCGCATCACACTTTCCATGTTTCTCCTCTTGCCCTTGTATTCCTTCTCTCCTTTTTACTTTCTCCATACGTAGTAACGGGAAAGTATTGTGATCACGAAAATAATCGACTTCGAGATTTCAACGGAAATAAACGTTTTGAGATCCCTAGAACACGTTTAGACTATTTTCGGAATGATGTCTGTGTGTGTGTGGATGTGTGTATGTGATTTCGGGCTCTCTAACTCAAAAGGTACTTGCCATATCGTTACCAAACTTCATATATGACACTTTAGCATGAGCACAAAGATCTGACTAATTTTTGGACAATACTGGTTAACCGGAAGTCGAGGTTTATTCGAAACCCAATTCGGTTTTTGCGATATTTCTCCGTTAAAACATCATTATTTTATATACTATTCTATACAAATGTTATATAAAATGTTATTTCCTACAAATTTCATTTGAGACAATTTTCCATAGCAGTTATTGTTTAGGAATTATTTATAAATAATCTGTTTGTCGGTTTCCATCAAATATCTCCTTAAAAACATCGTTATTTGTAATCTTCGTAAGCATCGAAGTTGTAGAGAATAATATTTCTTCCTAGTTTAGTTTGACATAAATTTTCGTAGAACCATCCATTTCGGAGATATTTTGCTCTTTCTAGTATACAGCGCCACAACCATTTAGCGGTAAATTCTGTAAACATATTCAAAATATACCTAATTTACGGCAATAAGGACGACTGTATTCTTTTACGATACGAAATAATAATTTTGCCTTATAATGCTATTCATAATAATTAAAATATCTATACCCCAATTATGGAGAAAGTCAAGTGTTGGCCACATCAAATTTTTCTTTCTTCCGCCCTCTCTTTCTCTCCTACTCTCTGTTACCCCCCCTCCCCCCTCTCTCTCTCTCATCTCCACTCTTCTAATCTCTTCCCATATCCTACTGGATGGACGTCTCCCTATATTATAAAATCTTAATGTTCATCATGATTGGTAACGCTCTAATTTTTACAATAACTCGATTAGAAATAAACTTAGAAGCCTGAAACTTCTCGGAATTTCAGTGTTGATGAATCTTTATGACTGAACAAATTTCGAAAAAGTTCACGGGTTCGACTCCAGGGGATAAATGTCATTTTCTTTAAGATAACACGTAAAAATCATCTTTTTGGTTCGAAGGCTTTCATTCTTTTACTCTTTAAAATATCTTACAATTATGTTATCGACAAGATATTTGCGTTAAAACACGCCAAAACGAATGAGGATTATTATTATTACCGTTGAATACCCAATATCATTCGAATTCGCTCATATTTTGAATTTATACTCGAGTTTTGGTAATTTTTCAAAATTTCAATAATAAGATCCGAGGGTGCACTTAAAGTTTCTAGAATTCCATATTCGAAACAATAGAATAACAATGCCTATATTATTTTGTTTATCTCCAATTGTTTGTAGTGTAAACTCCATTGTTTGTGATAATTTAGCGTCTTCAGTTTATTTTTAATTCGACTTCAAATTTTGTGTCACAGAGAAAAATGGATTTGAACAGGGCGCATTTTCGCGCCACTATTTATTATTATTTTAAATCACTCCTCACTCCAAAGCAATGTGAAGAAAGACTCCGAAATGCTTTTGGTGAGATAGCCCCATCATCTGCAACGACATACAACTGGTTCAAAGAATTCAAAACAGATCGTTGTTATCTGAGCGAGGAATTTAGTGAAGTTCGTCCAATCTCCGCTGTCACCGATGAAAATGTTGCTGCTGTTCGCCCCATGATAGAAGAAGACAATCGAACGACCTACCAATTTATTCAAGGAAGGTTAGGGATTGGTATGAGTCAGATATAACTAATTTTGCACGAACATCTAAAGGTTAAAAAAACTTTTTGTCCCTGGATGCCGCAAAATTTGAAAGACGAAGAAAAATTCCGTCGTGTTGAATGGTGCAAAGAAAAACTGAAGTTGTGTCACCGAGGCGAGTACAATTCCGTCTGGAATATCCTAATAGGTGACGAAACGTGGATATATGTATTTGAGCCGGAGCGGAAAGCCCAGTCGGCTCAGTGGATCTTCTCCGGGGAGACAAAACAAACCAAAGTTCGGAAAAGTGGCAGTGTTGGGAAAAAATGGTGGCTACTTTATTTTCTAAAACTGGACATGTAGCAACGATTAAAGTAGAAGATAGGCGCACAATTACAGCTGAATGGTATACAACCGTCTGTTTACCGGAGGTGACTGGTAAAGTAAAAGAAAAACGGCCGAAAGGGAAGATTGTGCCACGTCACGACAACGCTCCGGCGCATGCAGCCACACGAACGATCGAGGTTTTGGAGGCCTCAAAGTTGACCACCATGGATCATCCCCCTTACAGTCCCGACCTGGAACCTCGCGATTGCTACTTATTCCCGAAAATCAAGGATAAAATGCGAGGCATTTCAAACTGCAAATGATGCAGTGGAGGCCTACAAAAATTATGTTTTTGAAGTCACTCCACGAGAATGGCAACACTGTTTTGATGAATGGTTTAAGAGGATGCAAAAGTGTATCGACTGTAATGGAGACTACTTTGGAAAGCAATAAAAATGTTACCTTGCAATCAGTATGTTTCTTTATCACATTTTCTAAAAATTTTCAGTGCGCCCCTCGTACTTCTATAATTTTAATGCATGCGCATGGTGTATTTGTATGTGCATGTAATTATATATATATATATATATATATATATATATATATAGGGCCGTGCCCAGACATTTTGCCTCCTGGGGCGAGACATAATATGGCGCCCCCTGGCCTCGCTGGCCTTATGAATTTATTTTCATAGGTTTTCTTTTTTCTCAAATTTGGTGACCCCCTTAGAGGCGCGTCTGAGGCGGTTGCCTCGCCGCCTCACCCATGTATGTATGTATATATATATATATATATATATATATATATATATATATATGTATGTAGGTAATCATGGACATTAAGGAAAAGTTAAATAAAATACATGGAAAGATCCGAAATGTGGGCTGCGATATGAATGCTGAATATAAAACGGACAGATAGGATGAAAGAGGAAAAGGCAATATAAAAAGAATGGAAGGGAAGCGAATTGTTATATAGATTACAAGAAAGAGGAAATTGAAGTTGATCATAAATTACCTGAGAAGATAGAGAGCATGATTAAAGTCGTGTTAGAAGGGAGAAAGAGAAAGGGGCGTGGATAGGTTTCATTTGAAAGACGACTTTAAAGAGAAAGACACCAAGAAATGAAGATGATTGCGGAAAATAGGAGTATGTGGAGAACCTGGTTTAATGAAGAATAATCACGGGCATGTCCAGAAGGACAGACAGACCAACTACGATGATGTGACCACTCCTTACCTAACGTACGTCTATAAATGTGCGTGCACGAATGTCCAACGAGCGTATATTACTCTCACATTTATTGTCAGTAGGTTTTGCAATGTTTTCGCAAACCCCTTATTTCATGGGTGTATGGGTGTTTCCCTTGTGCGAAATTTTTTCCGTAGTATATTTACGAAATTTCCCTCGGCATATCTCTCCAGATATTCTTTCCCTTTCATTTGCACCTGCGTCGTTTTTGCTTCATCTTTTTATAATCGCACTTTCTTTTCCACCCGACAATGAGCTAGACGAAAGAAGTGTCTATATATATATATATATATATATATATATATATATATATATATATATATATATATATATATGTGTGTTCTTAAGCTTGTTTATAATTAAGACGGATATCTATGCATGTATCTCTATCTCCTAATTCTTCTCTTAAGATCGTGATTTTCAACCGGGGGTTCGCGAACCAAAAGTGGTTCGCGTAAACGTTAAAGTGGTTCGAAGCTCTAAATATAAAAACAATGAAGCCTTATCCGCCGTGATAAACGTTTGTTCGATCAATTTTGGTTCATTAATATCCAACCTTGTCAAAGAGTGCAATGAAATAATTACTTATTACCACTTTGTACCACATATTTGTGAGAAAAGGGATTTTAGGTGTATACTCTAGTAAATAATTAGCATAGAAATAGGCTTGAAGTTGACGCAGATTTAATTTTAGCCATATCAATTATTTTGCCAGATTTTTTAAAAATGTGTGATGACAAACGAGCCCAAGTATCTCATTGATAATAAATTCAGAAATGGATTAAAGTCAAATTTTCCTTTGTATATATTTTTTGTTTCGAAAATGAATGCCTATTTACATTTGTTTTTCTTTTACAAAGAATTTATTTGTAGTCATGATTATTTTAAAATAAAAGTTAGTATAATTAATCAAATTTTGTGTACTATTATGGTTCGCCAAAGAAAAAAATCGGTACAACATACATTGTACAAACTTTCTCATATATAGGTACTAATGCGTCGTTTAGTTATCTTAAAAAAATAAAAATCCTGTGAGCCTGTTTTTAGAAAATCCAATTTTTGTTAAAGTTGCCCAAGAATAAACAAAGCCTTATATTCATTTTTTGAGAAATATGAACTGTACTGTATTATTGAAGACGTAAACTCAACTAACTGTAAGAAATTTGATCAAAATCGTTATAGCCGTTTTTGAGAAAATCGAATTATTGTTAAAATTGCCTAGAATAAACTAGCCTTATATTCATTTTTTGAGAAATACGAACTATACAGTATTATTGAAGACGTAAACGCAAGTAACTGTAGGAAATTTGATCAAAATCGTTATAGCCGTTTTCCAGAAAATCGGATTGTTGTTAAAAATGCGTAGAATAAACTACTCTTAATTATTGAGCAATGCACACCATTTCTATGTATACTCTGCTCAGTATGATAAGATATCTATTTACGAGATTTCATTCATTTTTGCTCTACCGTCTAGTCTCCAGAGCCAGTAACAGACAGACGACATTGCGAAAACCAGTTTTTCGGATTCAGCGACACCTAAAACGTATATTTCCGTAAAAATCTCGAGGTCGAATTTTTTCGCTATAAAAATACTTTCTCGATACTTCGTATGAGAAAGTAAAAATTGGAAAACTGGTTCGTCAGTTGAAAATCGTTTAAAAACAGTGTCTTAAATATCTCTCTCTATCTTTCCCACTCCCTTTTCTCTACATTCTCCCATCTCTTCCCCGCTCCTACATCATTCCCCTCTCAATCTCCCTCCTCTCTCCGTCTCTCTTGCCTTTCACTGCCCTCTCACCATTTCTTTCTCCCTATCTCTGCATCTGCCTCCCCTCCATTCTCTCTCTCTATTTCTCCCAGTTCATTTGTTCTTCTCCTCTCCCTTTGAAGGAGTCTCTGCTCCCGTCATCGGGATTTTGGTTGCGTCATATCAAGGAGGAAAGAGGGAGATACTTATATCTCTATAGATAGAAAAAAAGAGTTACACAGAGAGAGAGAGAAGGAACGGATGGCGTTTGTGTGCGACAGGGTCAAAGGAAAACATAGTTCTTTGTGAGAAACGGGCAGAGAGACAAGAGAGATAATTTTTCCGGCCGTTTTAATTCATAAACTCGATTTATATATATATAACATAAAGGAAATGGTTTATGAGTTCACGTCACCGATAAATCGTCGCTTTGCGTATAACAAACGTGACTAATTATTTTCATATGAAACAACTTAATTTGTTTTTAAAAGTTTTTATGGGCAATTATTGTTACTATGGTGCGCTTTCAATCCACTGCTGAAGGAAGACCTCTCAATGTACTCTCCAGTCGTAGCTATCCTTGAATTAATTCCAAATGAATTAACCTTAGGGCGTGAATACAATGCACGATCTAGATTACTATAGAGCTGTTGAAATATTTATGTGATTTTCCAAACAATTTTGCGGCTAAAGGAAATAACTTCGTCATATGCTGCATCCCTTCACATTTTACACTAACAAATCAGATAGGATCCGTAAAACTACACAAAATTTTAAAATTTGATGCTGCATTTTCACTCGGATAATTAATTCAAACATAGTTGAAATTCGTCAGTCTATAATCTTCCTACCCCACGATTTATCTTCGCAATGTTCGCTTTCCACGTCAACGGCAATTGTTTTTGATACTCCAATGATGTTTTAATTCAGTTTTTGGGTCATTCCTTTGTTCACATAGGCATATAAACCACAACGAGACACAAGCATTGGCCATTAGAGACGACTACACGAGAAAACCATAGGGTGAATTGACGTTCAGTGGGAACTATGCTATAAACTCAAAAGGAAAGCATGGTCCCGGAGCAACGTATTCTGAGCGATACGCGCTTAGAGAATACAAAAGATGCCTTCAAAATGCATTCTAGTGGAAACAGATGCAGGTCGAAGATGAAAATCAGTCTCTGCAGGCATACAAATCGAGAGAACTCTGTGCAGAAAATTCTAACAAATCCATTGCATGACCACTCTGTTTGGGATTCACTAACCAATTACACGAAAAAATACATTTTGCATAGCCTTATCCGTATAATGAGGCATACATGTGTGTGTTTTTTCGAAGACGACCGTGAAGAACAAGAGGGTCTGGTTAAAGTTATATCCAGCGCAGAGGCGCAATCTGTTTTAAAAACTCTTTGTTTTATGAAACCAATGATATCGATCCCGAATTTCAACTTCACCTTAGACAAATGAAAGACAATGTTTACAAATTTTACCTGAAAATGTATTCGAAATAATCGACATTGAAAGACGTTTTAAATAATAAAAATAAGTATGGCATTAAATTACATTTTTGAATAATGAAATGATTTTTATATTTGAATTGATTATAGAGCATATTTGCGTCGAATAAATCGTTAATAATGTGACCAGAAGATCAGAAGTTATTTTTATTTTTCTTCCTTGTTATTTGTGTAACTTATGAAAGTACTATGTACCTACTATGACGGTTATAACGAGTAATGGTTATAACGAGCACTATTCTTCGGTCCCTTGGATTTCGTTATAACCGATTTCCACTGTATATATATATCAATCAATCAATTGGGGGGACCTTGTGATTTCAAACGACTCCAGCGCTAGAAGGCTTCTCAGTATAAATCACAAAGCAAGGGAGGAGAGAAACCCGGTGCCGGCATTAGCCTACTCTTAACGAGAAACACCAAGGGGACCAACGGCTTTACGACCCTTCCGAAGGACGGGGCGCTGATTTGCGTGTTCTCCACATAACCACGCAAATAGGGAGCCGGGCAACCCGGTTCCCACCGAGTTTGCTAAGCGTAGCAGGCCAGCGCCCGCACCACTACGCCACGGCTCCCCACTCTATATATATATATATGATCTCCTATTAAAACTTTGGCGAGAAAACTCGCGCTATCCACCCTCGTGTTAACTACAAGGGACTCATACGCCTCCTAGCGGCATCTCCACAAACGAGTGCATTCACCCATTGCGATTCATACTCCGTCCTTAACATTGTTGCTGTTTCATTGTAAAAACAGATGGGGGATTATTCCGTTCGCCACCCTGTATATAAATCGATTCGGAATACACTAACAAATGAATACATGAGTCCCTAACTGACGAGTGACGGAAAGCGCGTCTACATTTCTAAACTTTTCCTCGTTGAAGATATAATTATATATATAAATATTCTACATAAAAGCAAAAGAAACATTTTCTCCGATTGAAGTCGCCAAGAAAAGTTGAATGAACTCGACTTGCATATCAATTCGAAAATTTATATTTCCTCAGCCCTACAGGTTTTAACTCTTAAAAGAGAAGTTTTTCATCCAGGTTCTTCATTTTTCTCCTTTTTATTTTCATAAGCTAGGGTAAAGGAGTTGTAAAGTTATAACGAAAAGGACGAGCATCGCAGAATTCAAGCCTTGCGTTATGGATATTTTTTCTTCGTTTAATAATTCGAGTCGTTCCTTGGTGAAAGGCAAGGGTCATATTCCTGATATTTCTAGATTTTCGTGTGAAAAACTTTCAAGTAGGTACGTACGTTGAATACATGATTTACAAATGAGGTTCAGTCAATATAAGCTGCGATGGAATTTATTCTATAATATTCTATACTTCAAGAAAATAAAATATTCCGCCACAAGCGTCCTTATATCAATAGATATATTTAATAATAATACCACAGCGCGAAGGCAGACCCCAATTTTATGAGGGCCTTACCTGATCCTAAACTGTCGCATATATTTGTTTCTTGAAACTTGGATACCACGCATGATTTATAATCAAATGGTACCGATATAAATTAATACTTATAAAATATGTATCTGACGTTTTTGACCGACCCAATAATTCTTCTTAAAAATCGCAATAATACAAGGAAGCATTAGTGGATTAACAAATCTTGAGACCTTAGGAATTTAGAAGTTTATGAATTTTCCCTACCCACTTGTTTTAGTTAAAACCAAACGCCTATTATCCTTCATAATTAATTTTTATTCCAATACTTCTAAATAAACATAACAACAACAGTTTCAATAACATGTTTTACTATATTCAAATAATAAATATAAAGTATTAACTTAAAAACTTTCGCCCCCCATATTAGGTCGCGCCCTTAGGCACTGCCAACCATTTCCCATCGATCACAAAACTATGTCTTTTAGAAACGAACTCCTCTCTAGTTTAATCACAAAAAGGAGTAATTGGGATGCCTTTCACGAACGCCGCCGAACATGAAAAACTCATCCTTTAACACGCCGTACCATTTCAAAACAAACCTCCATACAAAATGGCCCCCTCCTTAACACATTTTCTCACGGCAGCTGAAACCTCGTTGGCAGGAAGGGAAAAAAAAGAGAAAAACTCCTCGCGGTGTTTAAAGAAACTCTCTGGGTATCTGGCACCTTAAAAATATCGCATATTTTGAAAAAAATTTCAGCTCCACGCTATAACAGCCGGGAGGTGTTTAAAATAGGGGGGAAAAAAATAAGGGACTTGAAACTTCTTCACCTTGCATCAAAATGCACCCTTCACCCTGCTTTTTTTATCGAACGAGCGAAACGGGGGAGGTGGAGGGAGAAGAAAAGAAGCTCTAAGATTCTCGACACGGCTACAGCAAAACTCTTGGAACTCCTTCGGGAGAGAAGAGTAGCAGAAATTGACTCCATCAAAACTTCCACGTTTTATTTATTTTTTTTATATTGCTAACCCACATCTCCTAGGTAATGAGGACGTCACTCAAAAAACTACCTGAGCGCCATTCAACAGCCGCAACACACACAATACTTCAGAGTCTCTCAAAAATAATAATAATAAAAAAGAATCTCCGGGACTCTGCCGTTGACGTCTGCGCGATGGTTGTGTAAGCCATTTTCCCCCAACCCCTTCTTTGATACACGCCGCGAATACTTCTCGACCTAGATATTTCTCATACCGCGCCGCTACTACATCCAGGGTTTGAAAAAAAAAGGGTGGTGTGCTGAGCGTGTTTGTGTGTCTTGGCGGAACACCCTTTCCATCTGGGGAGAGGGGGTAGGGGAGGCCTTCGCTATGAACGCCACGGCGGACACTTTTATTCCATGTTTATTTTTACAGCTCACGTCAAATGCATGCCTTCGAGAGCGGTTACAGGTACCTTTTTTTATTTATTGCACAAGGCAATCACAGAGAGGCGTTGTTCCTTTACATTTTGCTAATTTCGAAGGAACAGCGTCGATCCTTTATTTAAAAAAAAAACCGTAATCCTATGTGTCAGAAAAATAAGAGTAGGATAATGCGGCGGTAAACGCATAAACAGATTTTTTTCCCGGTAAAAAACGGCTGAAAATGCTTGTGAGAATTTGCAACGATCAATGAGAAGAACAGCGTGAAAGGACATTATTTTATTGTAATTTTCTTAAGTAAAGATGATACGTGTTAAAAACTAATGAGGAAATTCCAAATAACCATAAAATTATTTTAAAAAGTAAAGTTCTCACATACATACATGGTTTAGGGGAATTTACTCCACGCCAGGGACCAATCTCGCACACTCGGGGTTTAGGGTACTCCAGCGTAAGGGACGACGATCTCTTAGGAAACAAATAGGTAGTAATCAATTGGCATCTTTGGTGATAATGTTACATGTTTCGCTTTAATACACATTCTTCGAATTCAATGGTTTTCATTTTGATTTTCATTTCTTGGCATTATATACTACATTTCGATGATATATTTATTGGTATTAAAAACGTATTTGTCGCAGGTATCTCCAATAGCCACAACAAGGTACAAAGGATCCCCGCTTAACGCCCTAGTTCCAGAAAATTTGGACGTTAAACGAAAAGACGTTTAGCGAGGAATTTTCTCCCATAAGAATCAACGGAATAAGGGTGGGTTAGGTTTTACGTCCTTCTCATACGAAGTACAACATTTTTGAAAGATTTCTACACAAACACATTATAAAAGAAACGCTTTACAAAACACATTTTCATCTTCCCTTACCATTACTTTGAACTTTTAAACTACCTTTTAATAATTACCTAGACTAATTTTTAAATGTCTTAATGACGTGGCTTGACGTCACGGCATACGAGTTTTGCTCTCAGTCGGATGACAAACGTTGCGAAGACGCAAAAAGGACGGAGGTTAAGGTGAACCATTTAGACGTTAAGCAAAAAAGTTCCTCAATAAATTTTGGACGTTAAAGTGAAATGACGTTAAGTGGGACGACGTTAAGCGGGGACCACCTGCAATGAAAACAAAAAAACGCATTTCGGATACAAAGCAGCCGTCCCCGGCGGTTAATCACCCTAGTACGTACATTCTAAACGTTTCGGTGAATCACCACTGAATACGGCATCTAGTTCTCCATAGCCTTGTAGTGGCTATTGGATACACCTGAGACAAGTACTTTTATTTTAGTCCACTGATTTTTAAGGGGTCGCTGTAAAATGTTTTTCAGCATAAGAGAAGCTCGATTATTCCATGTTGAAATAACTCTGTAACAGTTTTGCACCTCCTTTACTTTGACATGATGGTTATCATTTATGATAATGTCAAAATAAAATTCAGTGTTCTTACAAACCAGATCGGGCATACAAAAAAATAGGAGTGGATTTTTTAAAGAGTATCATCGGTACACTTAATTTTGAAGAGACCACTTTCTTTCAATAAGGAGAAAAGAATCCTGTAACAATTTTGCACATCCTTTACTTTGACATGATGGTTATGATTTAAAGACATTGTCAAGTTCCGATAAAATAAAATTCAGTGTTCTTAAAAACTAGACAGGGAAGATAAAAAATACGAATGGATTTTTTAAACAGCATCATCGGTACACTTAATTTTGAAGAGACCACTTTCTTGCAATAAGGAGAAAACAGTGCATCTGTCCTACACTTGATTTTGTGAAGAAAAAAACCGCGTCAAAAATTGAGACGACTGCGCCATTAAACACGGCATTGGCAATACGTGATTCCACTATTTTGTGGCAAGGTATAACTCAAATGCGGTATGGAAATAAGGAGACAAGGAGTGGAACATTTCGTAAAATTCAATTTAAAAATAAATCAAAAGATCCAAAAAACATTGACATATGCCTTTTTGGGAAAGAGTGAAGTGATCTGGCAAAAAAATTCGAGAATTTCAAAGCTCCAAAAATAAAAAGAAAAATTTAATTTAAAGGGTTTAATATTAAAAACCCAAAATATAATCTTCTTCCGCATAGCGAGAAAAAGGGGGAAAACTCTTTTCGAACCGTGAAAGCAAGCGTTACATGGGCAAAAAACAAGAGAAAATGGGAAATGTACTCTGGGACATAACGAACGAAACATCTCAAACTTTTTTATTTTTATTTTAAATTCGCTCGGCGACGAAAACAAAAGCATGACGGTAGACGTAATGGTGTAACGAGCATGTGCTCCGCATTGTAAAAGGGGGCAACGAGACACAACGGGTCTTAATCCTTGGAATTGGAAGATTAAGTGGAAAAGAGCGGTCGCGAGAGTGGTCCATTAAAAGAGCTTGTTTTTTGAAAAGAAAAGAGAGTGAGAGAAGAAAATGGCGCAAAAATGCGATGAGATACATTTAATGACGTCGGAGAAGAAGAAGGGACAAGAAAAAAAACAAAGCAGGAACCGTTTCGGTTTTATTTGGCGGGAGGAACAAAAAAATACGAATCCCACAAATTCGAACGGAACGAGCGAATAATGGGCACGGTCGGAACGTGCCAGCGCGAATTCCTGCGTTTTTTTTCGGACGCAAAATTGGTAATTATGGAGCCATTGTTGGTGAGGCTTCCGAACGGTCTATATTAGAGAATCCACTTTTTCCCCTCCGTCCTTATTTCAATTCCCGCCCGATTTTGGACGCATCCGGGGTGAAAGGATCCCAAAATTATTACGGAGGGGACAAACGGACGCTAGAGCGCCGGCGGACCCCGAGTCAAACAAAAGAAAAGTCGAATGGTAATTTATAAAAAAAAATCGAAGAAAATAAAAGTGTCCCATTCGACGGTGAAATGCGATTTCATTTAAATTTAAAAAAAATGTTTGCGTGTTTCGTTCGGCGATTTCCAGCACGCGCGAACAACATACGTGGCGCCGCGCTCGGATTTTTTTTCATTGCTTTTGATGAAGACCGTTTGAATTTCGGATGGCTTTGATGGGGCGATTCGTTATTAAAATTTTTTTGAATGGCGACGAACTTTTTTTTTGTAGTTGACGCCTGCTCGTGAAAACTCCCCGAGGGGGACTGAATATAGATTTACACCCGAACCGTCTATAACATGGGTGCTCAAGACGTCGATCGCCAAAACGTTTTAGGTAGATCTCTGAAACTTTTCTGCCCTGCTCGAAAGAATTTTTGTGAAAAATGGACGGTCGATCCCCCTCCCCCCCCTCCCCCGCCACTCGAATTAATTTTTAACAGTGAAGTTGAGGGGTCGATCGCCACGTAAAGTGGGAAATGATAAGTACCTCCCAAGCTTGTAAAATCTGAGCGCCCCTGGTCTATAACAAGGGGGATGGGTCCTCAAAAAGTGCCGTTTGAATATGAATCCGTGTTATGCGAACGTGGCTTTACATTTTAACACTTTCAGTCAACCTCCTCCGCATACAATATTCCCAAACCTTTCTGTGATGCACATATACACCAAGAGAGTGTTGTTGCCAGTCACCTAAGCTTGTGGGCATCCCGGCCGTCCGTCTGACATATCTATACATCGCTCTGAATTCCACATCTCATCCGAGCAAGCGAGTCAGTACAAACAATATTTGTTTATATATGGGTATGTTGGTATTAAAAACAAATCGTCTTGTAGCAAATAATGTTACTCGAAATTAGATGTTTGCATACATCACTTAAATTTGGAAGTTTTCGGCTTACGCTGGCGAAAATAAGACTCTTCCCAGAAATCATTCTTTTCTTTTATGCACACCTCCGTTAAAGAATGAGGCATGTTTTGAACGGAATATTTTTCCTACGATAACGCAAAAGAGAATCTATGGAGCCTTAGAAACAACAATCGACTGCAAAGTTAGTGGCGGAGACAGTTAGTTAGCCCACACACAGAAAGGAACATCGATTTCTCTTTTTTGCACTTCATATATAAACAAGTTAATAAAGTGTACAATGTATCACAAATGGGCGTGTTTCGTGCAATGGAGTATTAGAAAGAAATTATATATGTACCGGTACGTAAGGGAAACTGCGTATTAAAGTTCTTTTCTTCATCATAAATAATCCATTTTCTTCCTATTTATTAATAATATTACATGCACACGTAAGGAAACCAAAGGTATTTTTGTGAGATTGTTTATTTTAGCAACAATGAAGTAACCATGCAAGAAAGTTTCTAAGTTCCACTCGAATTAAGACATTCTCATTTGATTTTCTCGATAACGGCTACTCCTACGATAAAAATGTATAGGAAAGGAAATACTCTACCAGTTCTACAACTTCGATTTGAAAAATATTTTGATATGAGCAAAAATTTACGAGATATGACGAAAATTTAATTTTTTGTCACCATTAAAGTGGTACCCCTGATTGGCGTACGTGATTCATTTTGGCAATTTTCCTATTATATTTGATTGTAAGTCCATATAAAATTTAATGAAAATCCGTTTTGTAGAAGCCGAGAACGAACATGCGGACTGACAGACGGACGGACGGACAGACCGACGATAATAGGCGCTCACGCTGGAAGAGAAACGCGCCTAAAAAGTACTCATTAGTATTTCATATGACGCATACTCTCCCAGTATACTCAATCACGTTCATCCATGTTAAATCATAATAAGGCATATTAGATACGGTTACAGAATATTCGAAAAAGAAAAAAAAAATTAAATAGAAAGAGACGCTTTCGGTATCTCCTTTCAAAAACTTACGGCTATTGCAGTTACCTAAGACAAGTACTTGGCATTTCAAGTTTTGGTGCTTAAATACTTATTCTGGAATTTGTTTTCATCCATAAGGCGAACTCGATAATTCTCTCGCAGTGGCGGATTTAGACATTCTGAGACCTCTGGCGATGAACACTTGGGGTCCCTGTAATATAAACATATACTGAAACCTCACTTAATGACTATCCCTTTATTTGAATTCCAGTTTTAGCAAATAAACCATCGCAGTGCAAACAATACATTATCCTTCATGGCTTTTAAAATGAGATAATTAATATTTCTGAGATTAATATACATAAAACATTTTTTTCGGGGCCCCTTGCGGGCGCCAAGTGCGACACCTCTTAAATCCGCCACTGTTCTCTCGCCATGATGATGTAACGATCATGTACATCCTTGAATTTAAGCTTAAGTTATAATTATAAATTTCACAAACCGTCGATATCGTGCTGAAACCGAAAAACAAGAGAAATTACATTATTTGCACCGAAAACGACCAAAAAAATATTAATTTCCGTGCCGCGCAAAATTGAAATCGACGGAACGAATTCGAAATTTTCAAAACCTGATCGACTCCTATTGAAGAGAGATGTCATTCGCACGCTTTCATTTCCGAAGAAAATAAAAACGTAAAAAAAATAAAACTTCCATTCCTTCGAAGAAAAAAAAAATAGCGCTCTCCTCGCAGGTGACGTAAAAATAGCGGAAACTTATTTTCGGAAATTAATCGCCACCGAACGTGGATCTCGTCTACCCACGATGCTCGAGTCGGACAAATTACTTCCGCGCCCGAAAACGCTTCAATGCCCCGAAACTCAGGCAAACTACCGGTATCGCTTACGCCCGATGGGAAGTGAAATATAAAGGAAGTAGTTCTGGGTACGTGAAAGGAATCAATTAAATCGCAGCCGGCCTCGTGGAGAGGTCTCCTCCCTCGATTCGACATTGGTCCGAATTTCACGGCAATTGCATGAGACTGGATGTACTATCCCATGAAGCGGCGAGTGATAGAGGGGAGGGGAAGAGAGAGGGAGGGGGGAGGAAAACAGGGAGAGAGAGAGTGAGAGACAGAAAAGGAAGCAGAGAGGCAGAGGGAGAGAAATAGGGAGAGAGAGAGAGGGAAAGAGAAATAGACAGATATACGCCTTTATTTAGACGAGACAGAGAGGGAGAGGTAGAGAGATATAGGGAGAAATAGATAGAGGAAAGGAGAATTAGAGACAGACAGACAAACGACTTTATTTCGGGCGAAATTGAGACTACATTGTCCCTTCTTACATTTAAGAGAGAGAAAGAGGTTAGAGGGAAAGAAGGAGAGAGGGAGGAAGAATAATTATACCTTTGGTTTTATTTGGGCGAAGTTGAATCTGTTAACGCATAAACTCTTTCGTCATACGTACAAAAAATCATTAAAAATGTACGTTGAAATTTTAAGTCGGTGAAATATGTATAAAACAAATACAATTTTTAAATAGGTATAATAATATGTATAGAAGCAGAAGATGTACAGGAAAATAATCGTGTTTGGCGTGAAAAATCCAATTATAAGAATAATGCTTCTTGTTCATTAATAAGCCACTTGCGGGAATAAGAGAGGAGGTAGATAGAAGGAGAGATAGAGAGGGAGATAGAGAGAGGGAGATAGAGAGAAGGAGATAGAGAGAGGGAGATAGGGAGAGGGAGAGAAAGAGTGGGAGAGGAAAGAAATCGGATGTGAGAGAACGCCATAAAGCAAGCAGTTAGGGCGTTGGTACTCAGAGCAATTGGCAATTAATTAAATAAGATATATTATCAGATGGACAGGGACAGGAGAAGATCTTTCTTCGGCGAGAGAGAAAGATAGGGAGAGGCACGTAATTTATATCAAAAGAGACTAGAACGGCCTTAGTGCGTTACGTTTCACAAAAGCCACAATCCAGAGCGAAGTAGTTTCCATATCGTGGGATCAGCCGTCGGAATGAATTGAGTGCCATGAATACTGTACGTGTCTTCCTTCATTACTTATCTTACCACCGTCTGCTGCATCTCTGTTCGCCGCATTATGGAAAATGCCTCATGGCATCTTGAAATGTTTTTCGTTTTCAAGGAAAAATTTGAATTCACGGATGGTGTTGGTGTCAAAACACGAGAACGGAAACTATAACAGCGTTTTTTACTTTCTCATATACGAAGTACATTGAGAAAGTATTGTAATCGCGAAAAAAATCGACCCCGATATTTTGACGGAAATATACGTTTTAGGTGTAGGTGAGTCCGAAAAACTGGTTTTCGCAATGCCGTCTGTCTGTTACTGGCTCTAGAGCCTGAACGGTAGAGCTAAAATTAATGAAATCTCTCTTACAGGCATTTTATCATACAGAGCAGAGTATATGAAGAAATGATTCACATTGCTCCATAATTAAGGGAAGTTTATTCTACGCATTTTTAACAACAATTTCATTTTCTCAAAAACGGCTACAACGATTTTGATCAAATTCCGTACAGTTACTTGAGTATACATCTACAATATTACTAGGTATTTAATTTTTCTCAATGAATGAATATAAGGCTAGCTTATTCTTGGGCAACTTTAACAAAAATTGGATTTTCTAAAACCCGGCTGATATGATTTTCATTGTGTAAAGATAACTAAACGACGCATTAGTATATGAGAAAGTTTGTACAATGTATGTTGTACCGATTTTTTATATTAGCTTTCTATTGAGACAGATATTGAGAGAGTGTTAAGTTTTACGAGTTTTTGTATAGTCAATAGTTTTAAAAGACGAATCATTTCAGACAAGTGAATGCTAAGGATATGGATTTATCCTCTTTCAACAACACATTTATTTAAGCCGATAGCGCAGCTTTTCGAGTAGGAACATATGCATGTAGTTGATAGCTTGACAAACTGAATATCGTTCATCGTGACGTTTTTTTATTTGAAAGACGGTAATTTTGGATTTTACTTGTCATAAGTATTTTATTTTTAAGCAGTATAAAGGAAAAGTCATTACACAACCTGGCTTACATTTAATGAAATTAAATAATAATAATCTCAAGAAAGGTTAGGTTAGGATTACTACATTTGCAGGACCATTTAACATATATTTTTGATAGGTTTATTCGAATTACTGCCAAATAACAGCCACCCTGTCGTTATTCTTCCAAAATTCAAAGTCCGTTGAATCGCACTGAGCACGCCTGCTTGGTGGCTACCTTGCGTATCTGTTTTTCCAACTGTCAGGATTGAATTCATTGTCAATCAGATTCCAGCCATAAGGCAGGCTCGATATTTCATTTTGGAGTATTTTAAAGAATAATAACTGAATCTTTTAATGGGAGACGCCTCATTTCATTAATATTTTGTCTTCTCCATCCCATCAAAAAAAAATAACCGCGGAATAGTATAATCATTTGACTCTGACGAAGAAATTAATTTTCGTTACTTACCACTTGATCGAACTGAAGCAACGCCGATTCAGATGAGGAAACACCATTTGTAAGCATTTCACGATTTATAAGAGCATAAATAAAACAAACCACGTGCGAGTCAAACCAAAATTCCGATACTACCACAAACATAACTTTTTTTTCAACAGCCTCTGCTCTCCGGAATAGTATACGCGAAGGCGTGCGCGCACCGCTTTTGGAATTCCTCCCAAGCCCTCTTTTTCTACTCTTGCTTTCTTTATGCACAAAAAAAAACTCGGGAGAGGCGTGCTTTAACCGAGGGTGCGTAATTTGTATTTCAATACGTCGCACGCGTACCAAAAATCGTGAGACGAATGCAAAAAGAGACGGGAAAAAACTTCAGAGAGAGAGAGAAAATGAGAAGACACCTCCGGTCGCAGTTCCTCTCAAGTTGTTTCGACGGAACAACCCTCTTTCCCGGACTATCTACGGGGCTCTTTCCATCCATTCCATTCGAACTCCGGAAAACACCCTCCCCCCCCCTCCCTTACGGAAACCGATCCTTCCCCTTTCCAAACTCCTAGGGACTGCGGTTTTTCGACTCCCGAAAAAAAAAACAACTCCCGCCAACTCCCTCCGACGCTCAGAATCTGAACCGCGCCGCTACACTTTTACCGCACCCCAACTCCCGTGTTTGAGTTCGGAGGCCGTGTAAACAACCGTATAGAGGTAGGTGGGAGGGAGAGAGAGAGGGAGGGAGAGAGGGAGGGAGAGAAGGAGAGTGGGGAGAAAGGGAGAGAGGGGTGAAGGAGAATTGAGTGAAGGAATGAGACCTTTTCGTGTGAAAGGGGATGAATATCTCGGCAGCCGTTTGGAAAGGGATCTAGGAATGCTAAGGCGCACGGAAAAATAAAAAATAAAACCGTTTCTTAGCGACGTGCCATCCTAACTTTTGACCGAAAGGGTACGACGAAGATTTTCTGGGTGCCAAAGTTCAAAGCGCGCAGAAGTGGGGAAGTCTGGACTAGCGCCGACTCTCACAACGTCGAATGAAAGTTTATTAATTTGGTAGCGTTTCCGCATAACGCTTAGAATAAGCCTCTAAAATTATTTCTCATATTTTGCTGAACATATGCACGGATAAAAGTTGTTGATGAAGGTTGGATAAAGATCACTAAGATTTGAAATCGTAGAGATCTCTGCTGTCAATTCCAATCCTTGAAAATGTTCCATTAATTTTTTAATATACTTTTTTAACCAGTAAATTATTTATTGACAACGAACTTACTCAACTTTCTACCTTCCTTCAAAATGAACGGAAAAACTTCTATCGCCTAAACTTAGAATGAGCAAGGAAAATAATTTGATGTGAATTGAAAAAATACCAAATAAACGATCTTTTTTCTTTGTGTCCTTTTTAAAAACAATTAAAAAATGTCGGCATTTTCCAAGTGCGTATTAATTAGTCATTTTATTAATTACTATATTTGTTATGTAGTCAATTAATGTACATTATAAATTACATCTACCGAGTAAGAAATTTTCAATCACGGCCTCATGAGAGGCAAAGAGGCAAGTTTCAAACTGAGTGAACCCTTCATATAATTAAATAGAGTGCACTAATAACAGATTAATTAGTGGGAGAAATCTAAATGTTCACACATCGCCGCTTTTTAAAATACGCTTAAGTAATTTTGCATGCAATTATTCGTGGTTTTCCCCGATTATTTGATTTAATCTAAAACTGTTTCGATATTTTGGGTGAAAATATTAGCCAGAGCACGAAAATTATTGGCAAATTCGTACACATCATAATAAAACAGATAAACCTCAACGAGTGAAGTAAAAATATATAGTATAGGTAGGGTAACCATCAACTTCTTGAGTCAAACCGGGACAAAACATATTTCAAAGGAAAAAATCCGGGACAAACCGGAACTAAGCGAGTATTCTAAAGAAAGAAAAACCGGGACAAAACCGTGACACTGTGAAAATTCGTCTCTTTTTTATTACATGTAATTACGCGCGCTGGAAACCGTCAAGTCGCGACCCGCGGAGCGTCGCGACGTAGTGCGGAGACTTTGTAACACTTGTAATTGATGTTCTACACACATGTAAAAGGTATTACTCATTTCCATTCTTCTTCAATGTTACAGAGCGTGACCAAATTCATCAGTGAGAATAATCTTAGTTAAGCCTTCACAAGTGGATTTAGTAAATAGTAGGTACATACATTTTAACGGCCAATATTTCCTCTGCGGGTGGTTGAAAAAAGGTTCGCAGGCTGCCAGGCGCCCATAGGCTGCCGTTTGGTTTAGCTGGTTCAGTGCGTGATTGCGTAATAGACAGTAGTGCTGATTGGCCAGATCTTGCACAGCGCTGTATGCAATTTATTTAGTCCATATTTCTTCTTTGCGTAATATTCTAAACTTGTGAATAAATCTATTATAAATTAACTCGGAAGCCTGAAATTTCTCAGGATATCAGTGTTAATTAATCTCTAAGTAATACTAAAAATAATTAAAAAATAATTTTGTTGTAATAAAAATAATTTTTAACCGGGACATATGCAAAACCGGACGGGAGGCCGGGACAACATCTCAAGTCCGGGACTGTCCCGGTATAGGGGCTCCGGCGCCCAACCCCGTGCCTCGCTCCGCGCGGCTACTTCTCTTTAGTTAAACTTAAAAAAATAATTGCTTCTCTCCTCCTCGCTTTTTAAAATACGGACTTTCTCCGATATTTTTTTTGGCGCCACCATAAAATATATGAGTCGAGCATTCCTACTAAAGTTAGAGTTTCTATCTCGATACTTTATCGAATTATTAGCAAGTTAATATAGTAGAAAGAAGATAATTTATGTGTGGTAACACATTCATTTATTTTACACGGCGTCATAAGGGACGCGAGAAGAAAACAATTACGCCTATTATTAATAACTTACACATTATAAAAATCGATGTATTGAATATTATTATTACCATTTACGATTTTATCATTTATTATTATCGTCTATGATCAAATAGTGGGTTACGCCACTATGACGTCATAAGCTTACACCGTTGCTAATTGGAAGTTTCCGTTGCTATGTGGAACGACGTTTACTATGTTACAATAGATACAGGAAGTCTTCGAGATACATCGTTTCGTTTATGCATCTTCAGAGAAATTTTGCGCAAAAGTCGAAATTCATTCGAGGACCAAGTCGAAAGTCTCATTCTGTTTTACGCTTAGGTATATTTTAATTTCATAGTCACAAATATATTGTTTCAAAAAAAAAAACACCGACTAGTATGATCTTCAAAATCAATCCTCTACGTAGTAACTTCACCAACGTACTTTCTTTGTCGTTACGACATGCCGCCCTCTAAATCTTTGATCAGTGTAAAATACTCCCTTTTTACATTGAAATTCAGCCTCTTAAACCGCGGATATAATTACGTGAGACCATAAAAAGAATTAATTATTCGTAAATTTTTAACTTGTGTGTGTTTCTTAACAAATAATATGTTTAAAATCGTAGAGGTGGAACGTATCCCCTGCTAGAGAATGGCGGCTTATGGAAAAAAGTTTCGAGATACGTTGAGAGAGAGAGAGAGAGAGAGAGAGAGAGAGAGAGAGAGATATATATATATATATATATATATATATATATATATATATATATATATATATACACATATATATATATATACACACCCACACACACACACACACACACACACACACACACACACACACACACACACACACATATATATATATATACATATATATATATACACACACAAATATTTTTTTCCCGATTTTGACTGAAAATGTCCACAGACGTTAACGTTAAACGGACTGAAAATTCAACAACTCGTCGAACAACACTGCACTTCGCAGCCATCGTAACATACGAAAATAATGGGAGCAGTACGTGTAAGTGAGATATCTAATCGGAAATGTTTCTGAAAAAAATACAGTTATAGAAACGACGTGCGCGACATGGGTATTCGCCGAAACTAGGACAAGTCCATATTGCAAGTCTACCGGAAATTACGCAACTCGCTCGGATATAGCGTGGAAGACGCTTGAATAAGTTGAAAAGATATGCCGAACGTTTAGTTTCTGCAGCTGCTGGGACGTGGCGTCCAACCGAACGGAAAGAGCTGGAATGTGATAGGTTGCCAGAGGTTTTGAGACAGGCTGTTCGCTGCACACGAGCGAGCAATATACTGTATTTTTTCAAGGCGTGTTCTACGGAAAAAATGTGATTGATTTCATTTTTTTAAAGGAATTGAAAGAGAACGAGTACGCTTTCTTCGAATTCACTAGTGTTAGTATGACGGGACAATTAAAAATTGTTTTAATGATAAAGGTTATATTACAACTAGTGTAATGCCCGTTGAATTGTCAACGGAAGAATTATAGATAGATGGATAGATTATTATTATTTTCATTTAAAATGATTAATATCCCACTTTCACATATGAAATATTTTTTCATATACAACATATCTAGTGAATATTCTGTTGTTGACGGGCTATCTTTTGTTTAACTTAAAATAGTTGCCTCTCTTTCCCCCCCTTTCACATCCTCTCTCCCTCTCCCACCCTCTATCTCCTACCCCCTACTCATTTCTCCCCCTCTTTTCCCCTCCTCCCTCTACTTCCTTCTCTCCACCTCCCTCTCTCTCGTATTAAAAGCATACAAAGCACGCTTATATACACCCATAAGGATTGATACAACAATAGAATTTTGAGGTCTAACAATATAATTGGTAGCCAAGGCAACATTCCGTTAAAATGACAATATTTCCACAAAATATGTGAATTAAACGTATAACATGAGCGATTTCGAATTGTATGCGGAAAAAGATGAACAGAATAAGAACCGACCAACAAACCAACAGACCTGGGCTATTATAGTATTAAATTTTTTAAGTATAAAATTATCATGGCAAAAAAGGAATAAACCATTAGAGAGAGTAAATCTTCGCTTAGTTTAAAACTTGGCATGTGTACAAAAATTATATTTATCGAAATAAATCATCGACTCGTTACGTTGAAATCGTCTCACACATCGATGATTCGAATTTTCAGAAAGGCGCTACCGATAATGGTCGAAGGTAGTTTTGGAGATTCTTTTGTAATAATCGAATAAATTCTAAAACTATAAAACAATATCGCTATTAACATGTACCTACTTACAAAATTTGAGTTAAATACACGGATATGTCGCAAGCTTCAAATTTTCTCAGCATTTCTCCAAGAATTTTAATTAAACTGTCGAAGCAACAGGACATGCGATAAATAAAATATTTAACAAATTATTCTAAACAAAAATAAACCGGTAAAACATACATTGCACAAAACTTCTAATACAGGTATGCGTCTGGTTAAACTGCACACTCACCTGATCGGAACTCCTTATTGCTACAAAAAAAACAAAACCGTGGAAATTGTTTTCTGCACACAAATGATATCGATAACCTCATGTATATGAAATTTGATAAATAGTTTTACCATAAATAAATAGCAAATATTTTGTGGGTCGGAGATTATTTCTGGACTTTTGAGAGAACTGGGGAGATATGGGCAGTAGTTGGACGTAAAAATCGATATATTATAATGTCGCTGGAGGTTGATTTTAATCAAAGCTGTTTTTGAATAAATCGACATTTCGTGAAAATCACCAGCAATACAAATAACCTCAATCGTTGCTCGATATCGTTGTTCACTTCATAATTTTTATTCTTTATGAAAATATACCCAAATACGAAATATAACAACAGAATAAATTAAATATAATTCGAAATCCTTAATATGTCCATCATATAAATAAAACAGAATGTGTGTGTTTGTGGGTATGTGTGTTAACGCTGTAACTCAAATAGGCTCACGCATAAATTTAAAATTAGATGACAATAAGGACGTGCCTTATTTTTTAAAAAATATTGAAAGTTTCATAGTTCTTTTCTCTTCGTAGATACATTTACGCAGATAAAATTGTACATTTTGATTTATCATATATATGAAAGAAAATATTTGTTAGTTTGTTTGTGTGTTAACGCTGTAACTCCAAAACCAATAAACCTAGAAAGCTGAAGCTTGGCATGTATACTTAGGGAAACCTGAGGGTGTGCACCTGGGGCTTATTTTTTAATTTTGGGCTTGGAAGGGGAGGGGGGGATCAAAAAAATAAATAAACTCATAAAAAGTAAAGAACTGAAACTTCGCATCGGGAACTAGTGCAGCATATTTTTCATTTGCATTTTAAAATTGCTTTGAATCATCGTACGAAATTGGGACTTGGACGAAAGAATGCTAAAAAGAATAAAAACTCATATTCTTGCCGTCGTTTTTTAAACTCTCTCCATAAATTAGTTTTGGCCCCAAATGAAAAAAACGAGCAACAATATATATCCTGAAGCTCTATAAGAATAAAAATTAGAGAAGCTTAAAAAATTAATTCATGTAAACATAATGAAAATAAATTAATATAGATTTTCGTGTTTTTTTAATTAGGTCATTTTTACACTGTTCTGAAACTCGGGCAACGCCGGGTATAATATCTGTAGTAATAAAATAAATAAGAACAATAACAATAAATACAATGAATTGCGATGAGCTTCTTTTTACTTTCTCATACGAAGTATCGAGAAAGTATTGTTATCGCGAAAAAATTCGACCTCGAGATTTTTACGGAAATATACGTTTTAGGTGTCGCTGAATCCGAAAAAGTGGTTTTCGCAATGCCGTCTGTCTGTCTGTTACTGGCTCTGGAGGCTAGACGGTACAGCGGAAATGAATGAAATCTCGTACTTCGGCATTTTATCATACTGAGCAGAGTATACTTAGAAATGGTTGACATTGATCAATAATTAACAGTAGTTTATTCTACGCATTTTTAACAACAATCCGATTTTCTCGAAAACGGCTATAACGATTTTGATCAAATTTCGTAAAGTTACTTGAGTTTACTTCTTCAATAATACTGTATAGTTCATATTTCTCAAAAAATGCATATAAGGCTAGATTATTCTAGGCAACTTTAACAACAATTCGATTTCCTCAGAAACGGCTCAAACGTTTTTGATCAAATTTCGTACAGTTACTTGAGTATACATCTAAAATAATAGTACGCATTTCATTTTTCCCAATGAATGAATATAAGGCTAGTTTATTCTTGGGCAACTTTAACAAAAATAGGATTTTCTAAAAACAGGCTCATACGATTTTAATTTTCTAAAGATAACTAAACGACGCATTAGTACCCATATATGAGAAAGTTTGTACAATGTATGTTGTACCGATTTTTTTCTTAGACATCACTAAAGATTAACTGATTCTCTTGTTTTGGAAATACTTAATTTCAAGGGAGAGAATTGAACTTGGGAGTTTAACCTCGGAGTAGAAGGAAATCAACCTATTCACGATTCTTTTAGCCGTTAAATTCAGCTTTGGAACCTTTATTGTTTTCATAACGCTGTTAACTTTTTTACACTTACATGTCATTAATAATTCTTCCAAACATCCGACTTAAAACTAGCAAAACGTCCTAGCGTATTACGTGCAAGCGAAACAACAACCGTCAACTCCCGTAAAAATTCGCCGCGAAATCAATTTCCTTAACAGTTCGAACGCGCAAACTAAGGAAAAGTCAATAGGAAATAAAAAGGAGGAATAATAAAAAAAAGAACACGCCGAGCCATTACTTTGATCCGAGTTTCGAAAAGAAACGAAACCTTTTCCCGTGGAATTTTTTACGTGAGATGACTGGTAGGAATAGAAACAAACGGATGAGTCAGAGGAGAAAGACGTTAAAAGCGGAGAAGTGAAAGGAAATAAAAGCAAAGAATGAAGAAGGGAGAAAGGAGGGAGGTAGGGGAGAGAGAGATATGGAGGAGGGAAGAGGAAAGGGGAATGTAATAGAGGCGATGAGACAGAGGAAGAGAGGGAGGGGGGGTAGAGGGGAGAGAGGGAGGGAGAGAGGGAGAGAGAGAGAGGGAGGGAGAGGGAGGGAGGGGGAGAGAGAGGGGGGAGAGAGGGGGGAGAGAGAGGAGAGAGGGTGAGAGGGAGTGGGAGGGAGAGAAAGAGAGAGGGAGGGAGATAGGGAGAGAGGGAGGGAGATAGGGAGATAGAGGGAGAGAGAGGGAGAGAGAGGGTGAGAGAGGGAGAGGGAGGGAGAGGGAGGGAGGGAGAGAAAGAGGGAGGGAGGGAGAGAGAGGGTGGGAGAGGGAGGGAGAGATGGAGGGGGAGGGAGAGAGAGAGGGAGAGAAAGAGAGAGAGAGGGAGATAGGGAGAGAGAGGGAGAGAGAGGGAGAGAGAGGGAGGGAGAGAGAGGGAGAGAGAGGGAGGGAGAGAGAGGGAGGGAGAGAGGGAGAGAGAGAGGGAGAGAGAGGGAGAGGGAGGGAGAGAGGGAGGGGGAGGGAGAGAGGGAGGGAGAGAGAGGGAGAGAAAGAGAGAGGGAGGGAGATAGGGAGAGAGAGGGTGAGAGAGGGAGAGGGAGGGAGAGAGGGAGGGAGAGAGAGAGGGAGGGAGAGAGGGAGGGAGAGAGAGAGAGAGGGAGAGAGAGGAAGAGAGAGGGTGAGAGATGGAGGGAGAGAGGGAGAGTGAGAGAGAAAGAGGGATGGAGATAGGGAGAGAGAGAGGGAGAGGAGAGATGGAGAGAGGGAGGGAGAGAGAGTGGGAGAGAAAGAGAGAGGGAGGGAGAGAGGGTGAGAGAGAGAGAGGGAGGGAGAGAGGGAGAGTGAGAGAGAAAGAGGGATGGAGATAGGGAGAGAGAGAGGGAGAGGAGAGAGGGAGAGAGAGAGAGGGAGAGAGAGAGGGAGAGAGAGAGGGGGGGAGAGAGAGAGAAATATATACGGATAGAGAGGAGACAGGAAAGGAAAGATAAGTGGAGGCAGAGAGGAGAGAGAGGAAGCGAGAAATATAGAGGAAGGGAGAAGGAAAAAGTCGCTGATAGACTGATAAACGTCTTTATTATCAGGACGAAATTGAGACCATATGGTCGATTATTCCATTTAAAGGAAAAAAATATATACGTATATATATATATATATATATATATATATATATATATATATATATATATATATATATATATATATATATATATATATATATATACACACACAATCTCAGAAAAGAATGTGAAACTAAACAAATAGAAAAACACAAAAGCAAAATATCCAATTACAAACTCCGAAAACTTCTAAGAAAGACAGTATTTGTGGTAAAAGCCTAGGAATGACCTGACTTGGTCAATCACGTAAAAAAAACCAGGCTGTAATACACTTAACGAAAATGTATGTATGTATGTATGTAGGAAGTGAGGAAGAGACGGAGAGGAAGAAATAGGGATACATGGAGAAAGACAGATAGATAAACGTCTTTGTTATCAGAGGAAGAGGGGGAAAGAGAGAAACAACGACAAAAGGAGGGATAGAGAGACCAAAGAAGGGAAGAGAAAGGAAGAACAGAGAAGTAGAGACGTGGAGGTGAGAAAGAGCAGGAGAAAGTGAGAAAGGAAGTGAAAAGGTGAGAGAGAGCGAGAAAGGGTTTAGGGGAGAGAGAGAGGCGTGAGGGAGAGAATGGAGGGAGAGAGAGAGAGTGAAGGAAAAAGGGCGGATTGGTACCGGGAGACAGATTGGTCGCAACAAGGCGAGGCTAGCAGAGCGTAAGGGACAAAAGGGAATCCCTGGGGAGGCCAAGAATAGGAGTCATGTGGAGGACGGGTGGCGGTGTGGAGGGGGAGGAGGGCCGGTGAGGAGGCTCAAGCTGGATGGCCGAAGGGACGGCGACACAGGAGGATAGTCAGAGGATGGAAATCTGTCCTCTCTTGATCACACTCCCAACTCTGGAACTGAGAGTTTTCAGGGCGAATTCAAACCCTTATAAGCGATCGATCTTATATTATGGAATACTAACAGAATTTCCCGTTGAATTTCAACGGATTTAGTGAAGCTACTACAACACAACATACAAACTCTTTGGAATACATATATAGTAGATACTTTTGAAATTACAAATAGCTTCTCTTAACAATTAATCATATTTGCTTGTAACAATCCGTTTCCGAACGTATTTCATTCAAATATAACGATAATTTTACTTCCTGTCATATTACTTTCGCCAAATCCAGCTTCATTTCTTGTGTAACTATGCCTATGAAATATTTACTTTCATGTCTTGTAAGCAAGAAACCCGTGAAAAAGCAACGTACCGTTGTCCATGATTGAATACTGACTCAGGTAAATGTACACCAGATACGTGAGCTTATTTACGTTAATAAACATTATAATATAGAATATAATGATTTTACTTATAAAAAATGTAAGATTCCAGTATTCAATAGACGAAAGAAGAAGGTTCAATTACTTTCATCAATAAACGCTTCCTGAATAATAATCAGTATCTATTTACGTTGCTATCCATAAATATCGATCGTTTCGTTGCTTAAACAAAAGTGCGAAGCGAATAACGCTAAACTTTCGTCTATTTGTAAGCTTCATTGAAGCTAATTGAATCGGATGTAACAATGACGGCCGCCTTGGCAACGCCCAGAAAGAGTACGAAAAATCCACAAAATTTCGAAACTAATACCGTATTTCTGAAAACTTGGACAGTGTAACATGTAAACTTCGCAGGAATAAGATAGTAAAGAGTTTTATTCGTCGAATAAAGCAAAAACTTAAAAAATCGGTCCATATTTACGTATTTTAATGTTGAAGGAAGAATACTTTGCAAGTCAAGAAATGGATTCATACGTGTTATCTTATGGAAAAATGTTAATCCCCTATATTGGCAGCACTAATTATCCCGGTTGACCAAACCTAGACCATTCACTAAGTTAGGATGTAAGGAAGAATCGTACCAAATTTGGTTATTCTAGCTTTTACCGTTTAGGAGTTCCATGAACAAAAACACAAACACACTTCAAAATATATTATAGTAGATTAGGGAAGTTTCTTTTTGCAACACTTGAGCAAGGTTCTTGTAAAAAATTTGTTCGGATGGAAAAGTTTCTCTTAGGAAAATTTATTTTACATCATTTCCCTGCATTTGACTGCTGATAAGTGGAGTAAGCATGCATTTATTCTGTTTTCTGGATATTATTTATTCATGATTTACTTTTGCGACGGATTACTAGGAGTGGAAATTTACATTTGGATTATCAAACGAAACTAGAAACTTCTGAAATCTCATGTCAGATACACGGCGGAATAAATTCTGAGATGTTGGTTTTTCTTGAAAAATTCCGCGTAGAATAAAATGGGTTTGCATTCATATTGGGGTGTGAAAAAGTTATTAAACCCATCATGAGGCAAATAAGCAATTAAAACTACGTTGATAGGGAAATTTTCTTTTTTTTATCCGTCCTGCTTATATATACTCTTGTGTGTGTGTGTGTCTGTGTATATATATATATCATCATCATCATCATCAGCCTTTTTCAGTCCACTGACGGACGAAGGCCTCCCCCAGACTCTTCCAGTTTTCCCTGTCAACTGCCTCCCTCCTCCAAGTTTGCCCCAAGAACTTAACAAGCTCTCTGTCCCACCTGTCTTTCGGTCTTCTTTTCGGTCTCTTGATGTTTCTTGGGATCCATTCGATGACACTGGACGTCCAACGCTGGTCATTTCTTCTAGCAATGTGGCCTGCCCACTGCCATTTTAACACCTTCACTCTTCTAATCACGTCACAGACTCCCGTCTTCTTTCTTACCCAGTCGTTCCTCTTGCGGTCTCTTCGGGTGATCCCTAACATGCATCTCTCCATGCCCCTCTGTGTTGTTTGCAGGCGCTGTATCATTCTGGCATTCATGGTCCATGTTTCACAACCATATGTCAGAACAGGCAGAACACATTGGTCATACAGTCTCCTTTTTAGGAAGACTGGAATATTTGATTTAAAGATGTTCGCATTCTTGCCAAATGCACTCCATGCCATCTTCACTCTCCGGTTGATTTCTCCAAGAAGCGAACCATCAGTAGTGATGAGTTGACCTAAGTAAACATAGCTGGTTACTTCTCCAAGTTCTGCTCCGTTGATATGTATCTTCTCAGAATTTGTGAAGGAGTTGTACATAACCTTTGATTTATTAAGATTCATCTTAAGTCCAGCTTCTCGGCTTGCTTGCTCAAGCTCTTCAGTTCTTCTAAGGAGCTCTTCTGGGCTCCCTGCGAACAGTATGATATCATCTGCAAAGCGCAGGTGACTCAGATATTCTCCATTTACCTTTATGCCTTTTTCCTCCCAGTCTAGCCTTTTGAATACTTCCTCTAGAGCTGCTGTAAATAACTTAGGGGACATAGTATCTCCTTGTCTCACTCCCTTTTCGGCCTTAAAGGCACTCGTCTCTTCATGCAGCTGGACAGATGTTGTCGCATTTTCGTAGATATTCTTGATCAAGGTTATGTACGTTTCTTCTACTCCTTGTTTCTTTAGTGCACGTAACACCGACGAAGTTCGGACAGAGTCGAATGCTTTCTCGTAGTCGATAAAGCACATACATAGAGGTAATTCATACTCGTTGGTCCGGCTGATTACCTCTCTCACGACTTGGATGTGGTCCATCGTGCTATACCCACTGCGAAATCCAGCTTGCTCTCTGGGTTGGGCAGCATCAAGATGGTTTTGAAGGCGCATAGTGAGTATTTTGGTGAATATTTTGTAGACTGTTGGGAGTAGGCTGATCGGTCTGTAGTTATTCAAGTCTTCTTTGGAACCTTTCTTGTGCAGAAGGATAATACATGCGTGGTTCCATGTTTCTGGTATCTTTTTCTTCCTCAGACAGGAATTAAAAATCTTAGCGAGAATTGTTTCCGTATGATTCCCCATTGCTTTGAATACTTCCGCTGTGATACCATCCATTCCAGATGCTTTTCCATTCTTCATACTTCTGATTGCGTGTCTCACCTCTTCCGGAAAGATACCTGGGACCTCTTCGGTGGGCATGTTTGCATCATCATTTACTTCATCATTTCCTAGAGGATCCTCATATAGCTTGGTGTAAAATTCTTGTACCCGTTTCAGGATGAGTTTCCTACTATGGGTTATGGAGCCGTCTTCTAGCATCAAGGCCACCAGCTGTCTCTTTCCGATCGAGAGATGTTGCTTCATTTTCTTGTAACTTCTATTGTTTTCTATGGCTTTCTCGATTAGTTCATAATTATATTTTTTCACATCTTCCTTGATGCACTTCCTTATAGTTTTGTTTAGTTCTGCAAAATGGATCATTTCTTTAGGATCATTAGTAATTAACATTTTCCTTCTTTTTTCCATCAGCAGTCTTGTTTTTTCAGTCAACTTTTTCTCTGGCTTTGTTTTAACTGTTCCGCCTATTTCTTCAGCAGTTTCCTTGAGTATCTCTATAAATTGGGATTCAACTTCTTGGTCTTCCAGTGCACTGAATCGATTTTTCAGTTGGAGTTGAAATTCTTCTTTTCGTTCTTTTAGCACCTGCGTGTTGATAATAGACTTAGGCTTCTTCTTTATAAGCTTCTGTCTTTCTAACTTTGAGTTGAATTTTATTCTGCATCTTACCAAGCGATGGTCGCTTCCAGTTTTAAACTGGTTGAGGACGGAGCAGTCTTCAGCCAATTGCTTCTTATTTACTAGTATGTAGTCAATTTCGTTTTTGGTACCATTGGGTCCTTTCCAGGTCCATTTTCTATTGGGATTCTTTTTGAAGAAAGTGTTCATTATATATAGACTAGTACATTCAGCAAAGTCTACAAGGCGGTCCCCTCGTTCATTTCTGTCTCCATAGCCCCATTTTCCAACTGCGCTGTCGTCTTCCTTTTGTTCTCCTACCTTGGCATTGAAATCACCCATGACCACTTTTAGATGGCAGCTTCCTTTGTCGTGCAGTTCTCCAACTTCTTGGTAAAAATCTTCCACTTCCTCATCCGAGTATGATGACGTTGGTGCATAAACTTGGACTATTTGAAGTTGATATCTTTTATTTATTTGAAGCACTAGTCTAGCTGCCCGCTCGGATGAACTTTCCATTTCCACGATATTATTCTTCAATTTTTTGTTGATGATGAATCCAACACCTCCTGTTCTTCCTGTGTCAGTTCCCCTGTAATAAAAAATATCTCCACTCTTCAACTCCAATAGGCCTTCACCTTTTCTTCTCACCTCACTAAGTCCTAAAATGTCCCACTTGATCTTCTCCAGTTGTTCTTGGAGCTCTTGAAGTTTATCTTCACTGGACAAAGTCCGGCAGTTAAAGGTAGTTAGGTTGAGGTTAAAGGAATTGGGTAAGGATGAGAAAGAGTGGCAGTGGGCGTTTAACCTCCGGGGATTCTTAGCACCCTCTGCCTTCCTGCCTTGTTCCTGACCACTGCCACGGTCAGAGGCAATCCAGCCTCCGGAGAATGAGGGCCGTTTTTTATGGGTGTACATGTCATGGGGGGATTGTGGGCCTTAAAACACCACGCTGGCCCAGAGCGGGTTGGTGAGTACCTCTTTCACTTTGGCCGGAGATATTGCAGAAAGACTTCACAGCATGGTTGAACCTACCGGTGTCCGAGGACACCACTGTTCTTCGCCCTTTAGCCTCCGTTTACACCCTTCCGCCGACTTTGAGGCAGTGAACTGAGGCAGTTGGAAGGGATATATATATATATATATATATATATATATATATATATATATATATATATATATATACAGGGCCTGAGAGTGGTGAGATGGGGCCCGGGCCAGTCACAAATGTGGGGCCCCGCCCCACTCCGAAAGCCATACAAATATATGAATAAAAAATAAAACTAAAGCAGAGGGGATTTTTGTTTAATAAGAACCTATTCATATAAATAGGAAAGAAAATAAATCATTCGAAAATTGTCTTTATACTTATAACTGGCGTTAACTTGGACGACAAAATATTTTCACCGAAAGGACCGTAAAAATTTCTCTATCACTGCATAGTCCAACACTCACATCCCCTTTAACAGTTGATCGTCGGTTCTTATTTGCGCCAGGGTTATTTGTTCAATATATTACAATAAATATATTGAACATATAACCTTTAGAATAAATTTGGGGGGCTCTTCTAGGCCCGGAGTCCGGGCCAAATGGCCCTGATGGCCCTGATGCCCCCCCCCCCTCCCCTCCCACTCCCCCCTCCTCTATCTGGCTCTGCATATACGTATATACCGTGATATTCGGTGGGAGTTCGCTTAATTTATACGTTTAATTCAAACATTTTGAGAAAAATCTTGCCATTTTAACGGTATGTTGCATTTCCTACTAATTCAATTGTTAGACCTCGATATCATATTGTTATTTCTATCCTTATCGATATAAACGCGCTTTGAATGCTTTTAATAGGAGAGAGAGAGAGGAGGAGATAAAGGGGGAAGCGAGAGGGAGGAGGAGGTAGAGGGGGAGAGAGGTGGGAGGGAGGGGGTGGAAGGGACGGTGTGAGAGGGAGGGAGCGGGAGGGTAGGAGGGAAAGAGAGCGAGGGAGGGAGGCAACTATTTTAAGTTTAACTAAAGATAACCCGTCAGTATTACGGGCTTTTATACTAGTCAGATTAAATGAAAGGATATCATAGAAGCGATTATACGACTATGTAGCGAAGGATATGATAATATAAAACAATCCAACAAAATGTGGCCAATATATGAAAAAAATCATTGGATGGGTGAATACATGATCAAAAAATATAGTGTAGTAAACAATCTTTATATAAGCAGCAGGAAGAAGAATTTAATATTACAAAATAAAACGTTAAATACCATTAATAAAACACCAATCCGCCAACTTTATGTCATTAAAATTAAAATTAAACTATAATAAATTCAGCTGGTGATTCCAAATGTTGTTATAAGAGTTGACCTTATAAAATGATACCAATTTTGTCATGCTACGGTTTCAATTACTTGCTTGAAAAATTTTAGATTTTACGAAAAATGTTATACGCCGACACTCATAAAATGATATGCCCAGGTCAATAATTGCCAACGAACTGCGCAGTTTTGCGACGCGTTCCAACGCTAGTTCACGACAATAATGCGCCTAATGTGATATAATTATAGTGACCCCTCATACCTGTCCGAAAAATTGATTTCCCAGCGGAAAATTAACTATCAGACTTACGTACGCGTTTGGCTTGCTGAGAATATTTTCATGAACTACATAACATACAACCTAACATTAAACACAAATATGGCGTCATTACGTAATGCGAACAAAAAACCTCGTTTAACGTTTTTCACCTTAGCTAAAACCTGCAACTGATATTAATGTAGTTAATACCGTTTGGAAATATGAGTCATATCATGCAGAACGCTTTTAATGGGAAGTAACGAAATGCACCTAAAATGCATTTTGAAAACAATAGAGGAAAATATTTCCTGATGTCTGCTGCCATTATATTGTGGATGCTGTTTTTTTTTACGTGAGATCTATGAAATATGAAGAGTCCCTGTCGACCAGTAAATATAAAATTCCTGATGTCTGCTGCCATTATATTGTGGATGCTGTTTTTTTTTACGTGAGATCTATGAAATATGAAGAGTCCCTGTCGACCAGTAAATATAAAATGTAACGTTAGTTTGAAATACGTATATATTTATTATATTTGCACAAACATTAATGTTTGTTTTTAATATAATCATATATTTAATCGATAAATTAATTTACCTGTCTTGGGTCAAACATAAAGACCTAACAATAAATTGTAAAGGTTAAGTATAGCTTCACGTTTGGTTATACAGTAATGCTGGACAAGATTATTACCGTACATTTTATAAGAATACAAAGGAATACAAACATTTTAGAAAAACAGAATATTGAAACTATTCCACTCTATCGTTTCGTTTCCGCGACCCACAAGTTGGAATCCGCTGCCATGAGAGATTTCCGTAGATTCCACAGAAATTACGGAAAATAAGTCGACGACAAAACAAAAAAACCTCGTTTCTTTCGTGTAAATCGTTGGATAATAAATTTAAAAAACTTAGCAACGGTTACACCAGATTTTGCGTGATTAGGAAGCAATCGCTCATCTTGCCTCCGAAGTAACCGTTTACCGTTACGGAGCAACTAAAAAAAAATGAACACCCGCAGATTCGCGTAGCGGGAGAGCAAACACGACGTTTAAAAAGTCTCTTTCTCTCTCTCTCAAGTGCATCATGGGAACCACAACTTGATACGAGAGAGAGAGAGAGAGGGAGAGAGTAGTTTATTTTCCGAAACGTTACAAATGCGGCATCCTCCATTTCCGTCCCGTCCAATAAAAAAAAACATCAGCCATTTTTTTTCGGCCACTCCTTTCCATCCTTGTGTTCCATTTCACCAACTTTAAAAATATGCAAGTGTATTCTGCTAACTAAGAGAGAGAGAGATAGAGAGAGAGATTACGCGAGCCAAAAGCCTAAAGGTGGGACGCCCATAATGAAAAAAAACCATACGCCACGGTATCCGCTCCTTTTCTCTCACTCTATCGCGCCATTGAATTTCAAACCGCGTTGCAAGAGGATGGGGGGGGGGAGGGGGGGTAAGGAAAAGAAGTTTTTTTTTCCCAGTCGATCCCGCCTTTTTTTTCTTCCCCGGGACGCGCCTCCCATCTAGCGGAGCGGCGCCGAGGCAGTTTTTGTTGGTAATGCAGCGCGCGCTCGCTCTGGTCCTTTGTTTATTTTACTTATTTTTTTTATGCCTCTTGGAGTTGCAATTCAAGACGAGGAAAGGGGATGGGGTGAGGCGGTGTATTTATTTATAAAAAAAAGAGTCGCTTTGTGGATCGTTCCATGCAGCGAGGGTAGGAAAAAAAAAATAGATGGCGTTTCGGCGACGTATCCGTCTTTCCTTTGACGCTCGGCACTCCGCGAAATCGACAGAACAAACTCGAAAAATACACAAGCTCGGGGTTTTTTTTTTATAAATCCTGGATCGTTTTTTTATTTCGCCGTCTACATCAGATTCCGGTGTTTTATTTTTTTTTACGAGAGCGCGATTTTCTGAGAGAGTATTTATTCTCTCAATGATCGCATTGTATTGGCGAAAAACAGGATTTCATTCACATAATTTGACGTTCATATGCACACGCGCATTTGCCTATATACTTTCATTTCAATAATATATATTCAGTTTCTATCGCAACTTCTTGATCAGTCACTTTTCATCCAGTAACCTTTAGCTCTGAGGATTTGTTTTTTTTCTATAAAAACAGGACAAACGTGATTTTCTCCCCAAGCAGATTTCTAAGGAGTATTTCTTTGTATGTATGAACCTTTTAATAAATCTCCGACTACCAGTAAATATAACGGAAAAACCAACTGTACACAAACTATTATTTTTTAAAAATAGAGATATATTTGAGTTACGAAGCTGAATAATTTTACGGTGGCGTTTCTTTGAAAGGATAAATTTGATCGTTACGTTTGCCTAAGAATTCTTTAGTAACATTTACTCACCATAAATTGAAAAAAATGTAGCAGTATAGGACACTGCCGTTCCACTGACCTGAAAAAGATAAAAATGAGATGTATCAATAATTTACGACAAATGTGTAATTTTTGTATATGTACATTAATTAATTGGCCACGAGCATACGTTGTTTGCACGTACAAATGACAGCGATACCTAATTATTATAAAAAATCTTATCGATCGTAAAAATAATTAAAACATTTATTTTCATACAGACGCAACCAAATAATCGCTGGAAATTATGTATTGATGATAGATTTTGGAGATTAAAAGAACGACGAATATTTTATTGTGCGAAAAATTCTTTTTAATATCTTTTACTGAAATTATAAAAAAATCTAAATCCCATTTAGATGGAACGCTGTTATCCATTGAACAAAGTTCTCGTAAATAACGTTTAATTTACTGTTTCATCAGTGCATAAAATGAAACTAAATTCTTAGATGATGACTTATAAATCGAGGCAGAGCAAAGTCAACATATCTAAAGCAGCCATATACTTTTAGCTGCATTATCAGGTAACATTAAGTCTGTAATAACATTCATTAAAATGAGTTTGCCTTTTAAATTTATATTACATAAATTTAATGATATTGTAAAAAGTAGTCCATATTTCATTACGTCATCGGCCATTCATGTGTTTTATCATAAGAAAAACATAAATCTGTACATACATATAATAATAAATTGGAATAGATACAAATAAATTATATTATAGCTCAAGTTTAACGTTTGTTAAAAATTAAATATCTTTTATAAATGCAAAATATCCGCATTATCACTTTCTAGCGAAGATCACACAGGAATAAACCCTTTAAATTAAACAAATAATGGTATTTATCGCACAAATGCCTTTTTATAGAAAAGTATACATAAAAAAAGAACAATACTAGTTAAATGATTAAGTCGATGCGGTCTAACATTGACGCCGGTATTATTCAAGAGCGATTTATAAATCCGTATTAAAAAAATGATCAACCAAAATTATGACAGCATTATATAGAAATTTGGAGCCAAAAATAAAAGACAAAAATAAAATGAAACGAACGAACGAACCGCTTCGAGATCTAATAACAATATTTTCGAACGAAATGTCGAGAAATAAAAAAAAATTTAAATAAAAACGTTCCGCCCACTCAGACCATTTTGCGCGACCCGTTCAGTAGGGCGGTGGTGTTTGTCTATCAAACTGGTAGAAGGGCTTTAGAGAATCCATCAACTCCTTCAGCTTCAAACGTAAACAAAAGAGATAAGAGGAGAGTGGGAGGGATAAAGAGAGAGAGAGGGAGGAAAGAGAGAGGGGGAGAGAGAAAGAGAGAAATAAAAAGAGAGAGAAAATAGGCTGGGAGCAAAAAAAATACATCCATTTCGAAAAGCGACAGATGGTGAAATTAAGAGAGAAAATCGAATTTTACGCGAGCGAAAACAAAAACGATGCGGATCCCCGCTTTCAATTTTTTTTGTTTCCGTAATTTCCTTCCCATCCCTCCATCACTCCCCCTCCCCTCCTCTCTCCCTGGTAACGGTCAAGCCAGAGGAACACATCATTTTACAGCATGCGATATGCAAACACCGCTCGCCGGAATTTCGCCTCCCACCAGCTTCCGGCAAAAGCAAACATAATGGAACGTTTCCCGACCGAATGAACAAGTCGCGGAAGATTTTTTTTTTAGAAAGAGGAACGCTTCAAATGGACAATGTTTAGCCAGGAAGGTCAAGGCGAAATCACACAAACGGCCTTTAAAAATCCGGATAAAATTCGCTAGGCAGGTGCTGTGTTTGCGTGCGCGGTTCGCTTAACGTACTCCTCTCCAATCATCAACATCGTCGCCGCCAAAAATTCACGAAGAGCGTCGTAAATTCTCGATCGACCAGTTGCCCCCGGGGCCGAACCTATTCCGGTTAATCGGATGTTCCGGTCTATCAATGAGCTTATTCTTCACGCGTGCCACGGCGCGTGAAAATGAAAAATTTCGAATAAATATCGAGATATTAAAAGTGTCTGATACAAAGTTATCTAGCCGAAAAGTAACTCATGAAATACCGTATTACGCAGACGTTGGCAACCCGTGGCTCGTGAGCCTCATGCGGCTCTCATGTTTTTTTCTATTTTGCTATATAACATATGACTCTTTCGGTTAAAAATTTAAATAAATTCCAAATAAATAATATAATTAAAAAAAGGAACAAAAACGAAGAACCCCACAACGATAATAACAATGACAAAGAATAATAAACGAAAAGAAGAAATAAACAGTGGAAAACAGCAGAACTATTAAATGCATTGTATTACAGTAACTAATAAGGCAATCCAATGTTTAGACCTCTCATTACTCTCTTGAACACGAGCATAAATCTCACCACACCTATTACCCACTTTCCAGACAATATGAAAAAATTTCTCTAGACGATAAACTTACAACAAAATTTCAAAAGCCCATTTTCATTGATGCGAGTTCCTTTCCCGAAGAATCCCCTTTAGGATTAATAAATTTGAAATGCAATAATGAGTTTCAGAACATTTTTTGGAATGAAAGATCAAATTGAGTTTTGTAACAAACTCGTGATAACTGAAAAATGTGCAGTTTGATGGAAACATTCTTAAACAAAGTGAATACATAAGCGTATTTTTTTCTTTAAAAAATCCCTAAAAATCGTTTGTCTTTTAAAAAGTACATAGGTATTGACAGGCCCCACCAGAGGGGGGGGGGCAAGCGGGCCATTTGGCCCGGGCCCCGGGCTTTAGGGGTCCCGAAGTTTCTTATAATATTATTATTATAAGTATTTATTAAAAAGACATTATAATATTATAATATCGATTCCTTAATATTACGAACTTATATTCTCTAGTGTAAAACATAATGATCCTCTAAAGTTGAAGCTTGCTGGATGTGGCAACTTTCGATACATTCGACACAAATTTAAGTCGATTTAATTTTAATAAAATTTATTGTGTATATGTAATATTTAATTTTTTAAGTCCAATGACAATTTTAATTAGTACATGGTTTAATAAATATTACATAAAAAAAACTTAGTTTTTTGTATGTACTTTTTGAAATTTTCAACCCTCGTTAAAGGGGCCCCCGATGTGTCAATGGCCCGGGCCCCGGTTCATCTCTGTGAGGCCCTGGGTATTGATGTGAAATTTTTTTCAAAATAAAAAATAAAAAAAATAAAACCAGAGCTTCGATAGGTGATACAAATTCGGAAAATCAATTAAGAATTGTTTTGTCCAAAATTGAGGCCAACCTGGAATAGAAATATGGAAAACCAAATTTATGGTTAGGAAGCGTATTTCTTATCAATATATTTTTTTCTGTGGCTCCTTAAAAATAATATTTTTTCGAGCTTTGCTCTTCACTTGGTTTGGGTTGACCGGCCATGGTATTACACATTAAAGTGTTTGTTAGGTATGAGACAAATGTATACCGTAAATATAAGCACGCACGTAATCCCAAGTTTTAGGTTATGAAAATCACGGTTATTCGACATGCAGGTAAGTCGATGTCCGGTTAATAAAGTGTTTTACTGTATCGACACATAAGTGACTTAATTAAATATTATAATAAAGTAATGAAAATTAAGGTTTGTTAGCACTGTGTAAAGTAATTTTTATTATTCTATGTGGTGGCACATTTATTAAGTATAGGGAAAGTAAATACCGCAAGTACTAACACATGTAATTCAACATAAAAATCTCCAAACGATATTAAATCTAAAAAATTCCAGATTACCAAAATCCCGGTTTATCGGGAGTTTGATTTTTTTCCCTTTTGATCGATCGCCTGCATTGAATACTAAAAGACCGTTGCGTTAATAAGTGGCCATTCATTTCTTCCGAACGGAAGAAAAAGATTCGCGGGTCAAATTCTTTTCATTTTATTTTTTTCGAAGGAATAAGTTTTCTGACATTTCTTAAAGAAAAGGCATTCTTCATTCAAAGAAAAAAAGAAAGAAACCTAATTATTCTTTTTTTTTCACGTCCATTAATATTCTATTTCGTCACGGCGGTGGAAATCTCCTCAAGACGTCAGTTGCACCTAAGATTTTTTAAATAATCACTTCCGTCAAACTTTCTAGGAAAAGAGAGAGAGGGAGAGAGAGGGAGAGAGGGGGAGAGAGGGAGAGAGAGGGAGCGAGAGAGGGAGAGAGAGAGAGGGAGAGAGAAAGAGAGAGATGGCGTAAATTCTCCTAGTATTACTCGAAAATTATATCAATTTGTCACTGTCAACCGTTCTAGGTCAAATTACGCAGTGCATTCGAACTTCTTCCTCTTGTCAGCAGATTAGTTTTTTTAGGCATATTTAAATCTCCGGTTTCAATTATGTCGGAGATCTCTCGGTAAAAAAAAAGAATTCTCGCTCTATTTTTATTTGTAACGTTTTCAAAGAACTTTCTTGGAAATTTAAATTTTTCTTCCTTTAAGATTTCTGCTTCTCATTCCTTTGCGAATCGTTATGAATAAAGAGGTTTTTTACGATTTGACTAGTCATCGGAAGATTGATGCACGTGAGACGTTTCGATTGCTAAGAAATGTCTGAATACTTTGGCTTTCGTAATTAACGAACTAAGTAAAGCTCAATTGGTAAACGTCGTGGAAGCGCTGATAAATTAGTATATCATATAAGTGCTAGTAAAAAAAAATATCCCAGATATTTTCACCGAAACAAACGTGTACAGCTCCTATGAAAATGAAATTAAAATTTTTTCCAGATTCTGCCGAAATCGATAATTAAATCTTAATAAAATTATTAAATCTCCTTAAAAAGTATGACACGTATTCATCATCATATAGTGAATGGAAATGTAAAACTAAAAAAAAACGCACGATATGAACTGAATTCCTATCTGAATTTTTTCTTCGTTTTTATAGATCCTAAACCTTTCGAAAGCAGCTGTTAAAACAGTTATTTAATTCGAAAAGAAAATCTTTTACATTTCATCGCGCTAGGAATATTTCTCAAACGAGTCTTTTGAGGAAGTATAAAACTCTAGCAACACTTGAAAAACTTATTCCTTGAGTCCATAGAACGGTTTACACTCCTGTGGATTCATACGTTTCCGATAGTCGGGCAATCATTCTTTTCGATTTAAAATGCAAATTCGACAAAACGCAGGGAGTTTCGTTATAAAATTTTCCGTGCCGCCCCAGATTCTTATTACGAATTTTCACTAACCTATTTTATTTTTTCCCTGGCCAACATAAACTCATTCCTATCGCCGGCATTCGAAAAAAAGGCTTGCTGAACCGCAGGTCTCCTATTTTTTTTAAACCTACAACAAATCCGAGTTTTTTTTCTCATCCTCTTTACTGCCGAATTTTGCCGTACTAAAAGACCCTCTCTCTCTCTCTCTCTGTACAAAATTTCCTATAATTCCTCTAGAATTCCCGTTCCCTACGCAAACTCCGTTGTCAAAGGATACCTCGGTGCGCATTATATCAACTGCTGCCTCGCATTCCGGTCTACTCGTGCATCCGAAATACTTCGGGAATAAGTGAGGAGGGGAGGAAAACTGTTCCACTCCATTGGACGGATAGTAAAGGGAAAAATATTTTTAAACTACTCCCTGAGAATAGCCACGGAGGATGTAGGGAAAGGGGCATAAAAAATAGAAGGAAAAAAACACGAAATTTTGGATTAGACTTCCTCAAGAATCCGTGCCTGATATCGAAAACACGGAGGCGGAATAGTTAAAAAAAAGGAAAAATAGAAGAACTGGGAAACTGCTTTACTAGATCCGAAAATATCCATACCCTTACTTGCACGGAAAAAACTTATAAGGACGAGGAATAAAAAGTGGTCCCGTTTCGGAAAATTTTTCCATACTTCTGGCCTAGTTTTTCTTCGGAGTGGAGTTTAATATTTGGGATAAGGGTTTCTTTTATCCCGTTCTCCTTTTATACAGCACCCTCTCCTTCTCCGATGCGGGACAATATCACCTGAGGCAAGGCCTAAGACACACCCAAGTAATACTCCACTTACCATCCATTATCCTCAATCTTCTTCTTACCAAACCCAGAGCACTTTGCGAATAATCCCTTCGCATCGCCTCATACTATTTCCCCTCCCCGTTCTCTCGTTCCTTTCCCGTTCCCACTCCGTTATTTCCTCATTCCATTCCAGTTCCATTCTCGTTACCTCCACGTTACCTCCCCGTTCCTACCTCCGTTCCATCCCCGTTCCTCCCTCCGTTCCCTCTCCGTTCCTCTCCCCGTCCCTCCCCACATTCCTCCCTCCGTCCCTCCCCCATTCCTCCCTCCGTTCCCTCCCCCCGTTCCTCCCTCCGTCCCTCCCCCCCATTCCTCCCTCTGTTCCCTCCCCCATCCTCCCTCCGTTCCTCTCTCCCTTCCCTCCCCTTCCCCCCTATGTTCCCTCTCCGTTCCACCCTCCGTTCCCCCCGTTCCTCCCTCCGTTTCCTCCCCGTTCCTCCCTCTGTCCCTACCCCTGTTCCTCCCTCCGTTCCCTCCCCGTTCCTCCCTCCGTTACCTCCCTGTTCCTCTCCCTCCGTTCCCTCCCCGTTCTTTCCTTCTTCCCACACCACCAAACCTTAGCATATTACGCGAGCGCGCGACATCGTGTTTTGTTAAGCAACCGACGCTCCAGTTTCGGTTTTGGGACGTTGCAGTTCCACGGAACCGGAAGCTTCAAAAGGAAGCTTTAGTAAGGGAAAGGAGTGTGGCGAAGAAAAATGGGAGAGGGATGAAAGAGAGAAGCGCCTGGATCGATGCTAACTGGCTAAAATTCCTCGATGCGGATTTCAAAGCACCTTGCCGCTGGCGAAACAAAATTTCGTCGTAAAACGACCTAGGGGAGATATAAAGGGTGGAAGTTACGGCTGAGACAACGCCATTACACATATACATGTATAAATAAATAAATAAATAAATAAATATATATATATATATATATATATATATATATATATATATATATATATATATATATATATATCATCATCATCATCATCAGCCTTTTTCAGTCCACTGACGGACGAAGGCCTCCCCCAGACTCTTCCAGTTTTCCCTGTCAACTGCCTCCCTCCTCCAAGTTTGCCCCAAGAACTTAACAAGCTCTCTGTCCCACCTGTCTTTCGGTCTTCTTTTCGGTCTCTTGATGTTTCTTGGGATCCATTCGATGACACTGGACGTCCAACGCTGGTCATTTCTTCTAGCAATGTGGCCTGCCCACTGCCATTTTAACACCTTCACTCTTCTAATCACGTCACAGACTCCCGTCTTCTTTCTTACCCAGTCGTTCCTCTTGCGGTCTCTTCGGGTGATCCCTAACATGCATCTCTCCATGCCCCTCTGTGTTGTTTGCAGGAGCTGTATCATTCTGGCATTCATGGTCCATGTTTCACAACCATATGTCAGAACAGGCAGAACACATTGGTCATACAGTCTCCTTTTTAGGAAGACTGGAATATTTGATTTAAAGATGTTCGCATTCTTGCCAAATGCACTCCATGCCATCTTCACTCTCCGGTTGATTTCTCCAAGAAGCGAACCATCAGTAGTGATGAGTTGACCTAAGTAAACATAGCTGGTTACTTCTCCAAGTTCTGCTCCGTTGATATGTATCTTCTCAGAATTTGTGAAGGAGTTGTACATAACCTTTGATTTATTAAGATTCATCTTAAGTCCAGCTTCTCGGCTTGCTTGCTCAAGCTCTTCAGTTCTTCTAAGGAGCTCTTCTGGGCTCCCTGCGAACAGTATGATATCATCTGCAAAGCGCAGGTGACTCAGATATTCTCCATTTACCTTTATGCCTTTTTCCTCCCAGTCTAGCCTTTTGAATACTTCCTCTAGAGCTGCTGTAAATAACTTAGGGGACATAGTATCTCCTTGTCTCACTCCCTTTTCGGCCTTAAAGGCACTCGTCTCTTCATGCAGCTGGACAGATGTTGTCGCATTTTCGTAGATATTCTTGATCAAAGTTATGTACGTTTCTTCTACTCCTTGTTTCTTTAGTGCACGTAACACCGACGAAGTTCGGACAGAGTCGAATGCTTTCTCGTAGTCGATAAAGCACATACATAGAGGTAATTCATACTCGTTGGTCCGACTGATTACCTCTCTCACGACTTGGATGTGGTCCATCGTGCTATACCCACTGCGAAATCCAGCTTGCTCTCTGGGTTGGGCAGCATCAAGATGGTTTTGAAGGCGCATAGTGAGTATTTTGGTGAATATTTTGTAGACTGTTGGGAGTAGGCTGATCGGTCTGTAGTTATTCAAGTCTTCTTTGGAACCTTTCTTGTGCAGAAGGATAATACATGCGTGGTTCCATGTTTCTGGTATCTTTTTCTTCCTCAGACAGGAATTAAAAATCTTAGCGAGAATTGTTTCCGTATGATTCCCCATTGCTTTGAATACTTCCGCTGTGATACCATCCATTCCAGATGCTTTTCCATTCTTCATACTTCTGATTGCGTGTCTCACCTCTTCCGGAAGGATACCTGGGACCTCTTCGGTGGGCATGTTTGCATCATCATTTACTTCATCATTTCCTAGAGGATCCTCATACAGCTTGGTGTAAAATTCTTGTACCCGTTTCAGGATGAGTTTCCTACTATGGGTTATGGAGCCGTCTTCTAGCATCAAGGCCACCAGCTGTCTCTTTCCGATCGAGAGATGTTGCTTCATTTTCTTGTAACTTCTATTGTTTTCTATGGCTTTCTCGATTAGTTCATAATTATATTTTTTCACATCTTCCTTGATGCACTTCCTTATAGTTTTGTTTAGTTCTGCAAAATGGATCATTTCTTTAGGATCATTAGTAATTAACATTTTCCTTCTTTTTTCCATCAGCAGTCTTGTTTTTTCAGTCAACTTTTTCTCTGGCTTTGTTTTAACTGTTCCGCCTATTTCTTCAGCAGTTTCCTTGAGTATCTCTATAAATTGGGATTCAACTTCTTGGTCTTCCAGTGCACTGAATCGATTTTTCAGTTGGAGTTGAAATTCTTCTTTTCGTTCTTTTAGCACCTGCGTGTTGATAATAGACTTAGGCTTCTTCTTTATAAGCTTCTGTCTTTCTAACTTTGAGTTGAATTTTATTCTGCATCTTACCAAGCGATGGTCGCTTCCAGTTTTAAACTGGTTGAGGACGGAGCAGTCTTCAGCCAATTGCTTCTTATTTACTAGTATGTAGTCAATTTCGTTTTTGGTACCATTGGGTCCTTTCCAGGTCCATTTTCTATTGGGATTCTTTTTGAAGAAAGTGTTCATTATATATAGACTAGTACATTCAGCAAAGTCTACAAGGCGGTCCCCTCGTTCATTTCTGTCTCCATAGCCCCATTTTCCAACTGCGCTGTCGTCTTCCTTTTGTTCTCCTACCTTGGCATTGAAATCACCCATGACCACTTTTAGATGGCAGCTTCCTTTGTCGTGCAGTTCTCCAACTTCTTGGTAAAAATCTTCCACTTCCTCATCCGAGTATGATGACGTTGGTGCATAAACTTGGACTATTTGAAGTTGATATCTTTTATTTATTTGAAGCACTAGTCTAGCTGCCCGCTCGGATGAACTTTCCATTTCCACGATATTATTCTTCAATTTTTTGTTGATGATGAATCCAACACCTCCTGTTCTTCCTGTGTCAGTTCCCCTGTAATAAAAAATATCTCCACTCTTCAACTCCAATAGGCCTTCACCTTTTCTTCTCACCTCACTAAGTCCTAAAATGTCCCACTTGATCTTCTCCAGTTGTTCTTGGAGCTCTTGAAGTTTATCTTCACTGGACAAAGTCCGGCAGTTAAAGGTAGTTAGGTTGAGGTTAAAGGAATTGGGTAAGGATGAGAAAGAGTGGCAGTGGGCGTTTAACCTCCGGGGATTCTTAGCACCCTCTGCCTTCCTGCCTTGTTCCTGACCACTGCCACGGTCAGAGGCAATCCAGCCTCCGGAGAATGAGGGCCGTTTTTTATGGGTGTACATGTCATGGGGGGATTGTGGGCCTTAAAACACCACGCTGGCCCAGAGCGGGTTGGTGAGTACCTCTTTCACTTTGGCCGGAGATATTGCAGAAAGACTTCACAGCATGGTTGAACCTACCGGTGTCCGAGGACACCACTGTTCTTCGCCCTTTAGCCTCCGTTTACACCCTTCCGCCGACTTTGAGGCAGTGAACTGAGGCAGTTGGAAGGGGTATATATATATATATATATATATATATATATAGTGAGCAATTAACGATTAAAATAGGGTAGAGTGGAACGTACCGCTTCGCAAAGTTGCAGAGAGATTATTAAGTAAAACATATTTAGAAACCTGCCGAAAATTAGCATCAAAATGGAAGCAAATAGTGGTGGCATTGTTTGATAATGGCGTTCCTTAATTCGACGGAGAATTATCAAACTCGTCTTATGGATGGAAAAAAATTCAAGAACAAGTGCATAAAAATCAAAAGAATAAATAAGTATTCCAATTTTCTCTCTCTCTCTCTCTCTCTCTCTCTCTCACACACACACACACACACACACACACACACCTCCTTCCCTTCTCACTCTTAGCTAAAAAATGTAGCTCTCTCCCTTGTAGTGACGTACTAACAAAAATAGTTCATTATTTACACGGAATTATAAGATTTTTTTGTCCACGGATCTTGTGCATCTGATCGTGCATACAGGTGAGCGTTATGGAAATACAGACATGGCTCATTATGGTTCTAGGTGAATTCATTAACAAAACAATTTCTTCTTTCGACATTTTCCCTATACACAGCTTGAGAGGATTACTATTCGCCCCCATATATAATTATTTTACCTGGTGAAATTTGTGTCCAACATTAATTTTGAGGATTATAAAGTTTCCCTGAAAACGCAGATTTTCCAAAGCTTCCTCTTTATCGATTCCATTAACCTCCATTTTCCATTCCCGGAACCGACTGCAAAGATCATTCCATTCTACTCACTCCATCGACGCGGTTTTCCTCCCTAATGTTTTGTTTCTAGAATCTTTGTTTCGCACAGCATGGCGCTCACCCGACTCCGCGTTCCATTTTTACGTTCCTCTTGGGTAAAGTGAAGCGTTATTCTCTCTCCCTCTATACTTCCCAAGAGTTTATTTGCATACATTTTCGGGATACCTGAACTCTTCAATCTTCTCCTACTCATTCCCTTCCACTAAAACTCTGACGCTAAACTATACATCTATCCGGTCGTTTCCTATATTTCTCTTTCTCTCTCTCTCGTACTTATACTATCCTTGCATTTGGGGCCGGAAAAAAATAAATTATATATATATATATATATATATATATATATAAGGTCTAGCCGTCTAGGGTGATTTCCGCGTGAATGAAGCCTTCGGGTGGCGTGTTTTTTTCCTCCTCCCTCTTCTCCTCCTCGTGGTGAATAAATAACCTCGGGAACGATCGAGACTGGTTTGCGTGCATTGTTCCTTTTTTATTTTATTTATTTATTTATTTATCTTTTTGAGGATGGAGGAAGTCTAGGCGGAATCGATGTGAGACACCACCTGGTGGCGAAGAGGGAAAGTCCTTCGACCGAATAAAAAAATTTATGTCGTTCGGTTCGGCCTGATAGAAAAGCTCTCTCGCCTTAACTCTTTTGACATTTCATATACTTACGTACATATATACACACGTGTTCACATGTATGTGTATGTATGTATGTATGTATATGTGTGTGTGTCCGTGTGCATGTATGTGTGTGTGTGTGTGTGTATGCATGTATGTATGTATGTATGTATGTGTGTATGTATGTATGTAGGTATTTGTATATGTATGTATGTGTTTGTTTGATAGCTTCTTGGTAAACCTTCTCTCTGTTACCCATCAAACCGCAAGATAACGTTTTTGTCAGTTATAATTAATGAGACGAATTGAATCTTCCTTTGTCTGTTCATTAGATTTCCGTTGGAAACGCTCGGATTTCCAATTTGAAGAAACATTTATTTTTTCGCTGCAGAAAATCTTTAACGAAATTACAACAATGTCATAAGAGGAATTAGAAAATTGTATATTCATTCATCAAAAATTTGTCGAAAGTTTTATGCAAATTTTATAACCGAATCGTCAAGACATTTTAGTTTCAATGAATATATATATTTTTTAGATATTTATCATTCAATGACGAATTTAATAGATAAGAAAATTAATAAATTAATCCATCTTAATTCTCTCGAAAATAGATAGTTCCACTGCGCTCCTAGGTTCCCTTGCAAGTTACATTATTAGTTTCTAACGTGCGAGAGTCTATAGTAACTCCGAACGCAAACTTCTATGCCTAGGGAGAGATTCTAAACCCGCTAAATTGTTATTTGAACCCATTAACTACAAGACGAGCGTGGAAACGCACATACACACACACACACAACCGAGCTACAAACAAATCCGAGTACCCTTTAAACACAAAGCAGAGGATTAACCTCCCCACTCACAAGAAGCGAGAGGTTTTCTCCTTAAACCCTCCCCTCCCTCCCTCCCCCACCCCACTCCAACCCCCTCCTCCTCCCTTCTTTTTTTTCCGTTTTAAAAGATAAAGGAACCTGAGATAATCCCTTCGCATTAAACGCCTTAATTGGTCACACACGCGCAAAGAACACCAGGGATTCCACCTAAGAATATTTTATACTCTTTTCCCTCTCCCATCCACCTTCCGCCTTATTGTCCCCTTCAACGCACAGGAATTTCTCCTCATTTTGTACGGGTATCCCGCTTTGCCTCTCTCTCTCTCTCTTTTCATTCTTCTCTCTCTCTACCCTTTTCCTCTATCTCCTTGCCTTCTCCTCTCCTCCTTTACATCCTTCTCAACCTTATTCTTCCTCCCCTTAATCTGATTCTATTTTGGTAAGGTCGGTTAGCTTCACTTGCCCCTTTCAGACCGCAGAGAGAGAGGGAGAGAGAGAGAGAGGAGAATAGGAAAAGGTTACCTCCCAAAAGACCAAAAGACGTTACCCCTGAGGCCTCATCAAGTTTCGCTTGATCTTACCTCCCATCCTAGACACGATCTACCCATAAAGACATTCCCCACATGGAAGGTCCCTTTATTCTTCTCCTTACCCCCCCCCCCCCCTCCCCCGCTTCTCTAGCCCCCTCTTTCCCCCCTTTCTTCACCTTTCCATCAAACATTCCTTCCTCCTACTACTCAAGATTTACATTCGGCCTTGGTATTTCTTTCTCTTTTTTTAAAACGGGTTCGATACCTGGGTTACAATGGTCGCTACTACATTGCTGTTATATATTTCAACATAAGTATTGGAGGAAAGTCATCAGACCAAGTTTCACACTATAAATACCTTGGAAGCACCATAACGACAGAAGAAAAATGTACCGATCAAATCAAGACTAGATTAATGAAAGCAAACGCCGCTTTTCTCTTTTTTTAAAACAGGTTCGATACCTAGGTTACAATGGTCGCTACTACATTGCTGTTATATATTTCAACATAAGTATTGGAGGAAAGACATTAGAACAAGTTTCACACTATAAATACCTTGGGAGCATCATAACGACAGAAGCAAAATGTACCGATTAAATCAGGACTTGAATAAAGAAAGCAAACGCCGCTTTCAGAAGAAAGAAACTCCTACTAACGGGAAATATAAAGGAATATATCCGTAAGAAGTTGATAAAATGCTATGTATGGAGTATAGCTTTATATGGGGCAGAAACATGGACGCTAACGAAAAATGATATTAAATACTTAGAAAGCTTAGAATTGTGGACATGGAGAAGAATGCTGAAGATAAAATGGACAGATAGGGTGAAAAAAGACGAATGATTAAAGAAGTGCTAGAAGGAAAACCGGATGGAAAAAGAGAAAGAGGTAGTAGGAAAAGGTTTCAGCTGATAAGACGACTTGAAAGGGAAAGAGAACTAACCGGAGGTTGTGTATTTTAGTTATGGTAAATAAGTAAATGTTAAAATAAAGTTCACATCTATTTCACAATTATAATTTCATGGTTGTGTTAAGTTTTGAAATATTATATAAGAATGTTTATAAAAAATAAAATTTTAAACACGAATTTCACCTTTCGTGTTATTTTAACAACAGCCATCCAAAGTCGTTTGAATAATGCTCTCCTTAAAATGAGAAACTTCGCCCGTCCTCTCGATTCTAGGTTTTTTCTAAGGACAGCCAAAGCACGTCTGACTTCCTCATTAGTAGGCGCCGGTAAAAAGTCATCTCCTTCATCATCAGCACTGGAACTGTAATCAAGACTGTCAACTACAACGTCATATTCTACCAACAATGAGCTGCAAGATGTCGTGACCTGTCGAATTCCATCTACTGAACTCTTCCTCAACTTCCTCCTCTTCGTTTATCTTTCTTGATCGAGGTGAAGAAAATCCGCTTCTCTGAAGCATTTAGCAATCTTACATACATACATTCATGACCGCGTGATTCAATAAACCGAAATAGGTGATTCCAATGAGGGGAAGTTTTTGAAAACGTTAGATACAAAATGGTTTTGGTTTTCCGGTTTTGATTCTATAATTTTACTTTTTTTAATGATGTTGGGATTTCGCTCCTGAATAAAAGTGGAAAATCTCAGTTCTTAAAGTTATTAAATTTGTACAGCCTCTTATTAAAACGTCAATTTTCGAGGAAGCGAATAGAATTCCATGATAAGGGAACGCATTAATTTCCTTTGTTCATTCTTTCGCCGTCAGATTCTACTATAACATTGGAATTTCTCGCTAAAATTACAACAACAAAAAACATTTTAAACGCTTCCATTGCTGGAGAAGCGAGCAGCATCGCCGAAAGAGGCACGCATTACGCCGAAAATAACGTATATTTAAAAAATAATTTTTAAATTTATTTCTCCGAAACGTGTCGAAAATAATGGAGACTTGCTCAACAAAGAATTCAACAAAAGAAAAAAATGGTTTACCCTCCCAGTGATTAACATATTCTGTTTTCAAAGTGAAAGGAAGAGAAGGAAGGATGCCTGCAAATACGCCGTAATTAATCCAGCAGAAAGAAAGTATACCTACATTCGAAGCGGGGGCGATAAAAAAGAGGAATTTTCCTCGTTTACAGAGCGCTGGAAAAGAATTACCTTTCTCGTGTGTGTCTATATATATATATATATATATATATGAATGTATGTATGTATATGTGTGTGTATGTATATATGTATGTATGTATGTGTGTGTGTGTGTGTGTGTGTGTGTGTGTGTGTGTGTGTGTGTGTGTGTGTATGTGTATGTATGTATATGTGTATATATAAACATATATATATATATATATAATTTATGTTTTGTTTTTATTTCCTTTTCTTGACCCGTGATATGTCAACAAAGATCCATTTCACTGAAATATTGGAAACAGATCAAGAAAGAGAAATAAAAACGAAACAGAAATAAATAAAAGCAATTTAAGGAATTTGAAGCAAATAATGATAAACATAGTGGTGCCGTCATTTTAGATACTAGAGCCATTATATTAACCGACCCTTCCCAGTACAGTGTTGCCACATATTGCCAACTTTAAACACGTTTACTGAGGAATCTATGCGTCTACCGAAATTTTGACAAAGAACATTTTCGACTTAAAATTTCGCATGGATTTGCATGGTTACGCTCGTGTACACGAATTTTGGGACACACTATGTGTGTGTATATATACATGCATACATACACACGTACGCACGCACACACACAAAACGGAGGCGAAATCAGAGCTTCGTGAATTAATCGATTCGGGTATTTCTCGGAATTATACACGAGGCTCGAATGGGCCAGGATGAATATTCCGCAGCCTACTTTTCCGGAAAAAAAAGAGAAAAGAACTTTTTTTGTGCGTTATTTGTTTTTTTTTTGGAACGTAGATTGAAATTCTTTCTTCCCCATCTAGTACAAACTCGTTAGACTGGAATTCATTTTAACTGCAGCGCTCCGCGGCGGATTTCATAAGCTTCTTTGATCTAAAAAAATTCAATAGCGACGGTGTTAGCCTTGAACGTTTCGACCAGACTGAGAGTAAAAACCATACCAAAACGGAGAAATATCAGCAATGTGTGCTTATTAAAAAAGTAAACAAAAAACATTAATAATTCTTTTCTGGATATCTAAACGTTTTCGGTGCGCGAGATCGTCTCCAAAAAATCCTTTCCATTCAGCACGTTTTCTACAAAGAAAAAATGTCGTAACGTGAACACTGTCTGTCCGTTTCTCTGTGGGCAGTCATCTATTTTAGAGAGACATTTCTTCTTCTTCTTTTTAAATTAGTTAGTTTTTATCATTCCATGAATTTTCCACCGATTTAATTTTCACGGTAGTTCATAGATATTCCGCTAGGTGGCTTCGAAGTCGGAAAACTAAAAAAATTGGAAAATGTTATTGCATCCGTACTAATTATGCTAGAGGAGTTAATTATTAACGGATGAAAACGTCTAATGAGGATCTAAATTCCAAAGCAGGAGGTAAACCAGAAACATAAATTTGTTTTTTATATAACGTAATCCACCTATTCCTTTAGCAAGGGCTATCTTACTTGTATATTTTAGGCACTCCGAGTGCATATACCGATTTAAAATAAAATCCTCCTCCCACTCGTTCCATTCGCGTTAGAGTGAACAAAAAAAATAAAAACACCATCATCTCGAAACAAAAACTCCGCTAACATCATAAACAAGTGAAGGGTTGACCTCTCTATATCAATCCGTCTTATCTTTCCACCTACATTTTCCTCAACTTGCGATTCTTCACGAGCCCCTTGTTATCGCTAGGGACTTTCCGCACCTTACCCTTAACGGACCGGGAGGCCCTTCATGCCCACGTATAAAGTTTTATTTTTTCAATCTCCAACTTGTACCGAATACTCCAACGTTTCAACTCTTGAGGCGCTGCTTCCAAACACGGCACACGTCAATGATTCACACAACCTTTTCACAGCGCCCATAGATTCCCCTCACAACCACTTCCTCTCTCTCTCTCTCTCGAAATAAAATAGAACAAAGAAAACGGAAGAGGAAATATGGTGTAGGTCTCTCTTCGTTTTTTCCTACCTTTCTTTCTACGAGATTCTCTTGCGCGCGCTTCACGTAGACTTTTTCTTTTCCATCTTATTTCGGAAAAATAAATCTTTTCTCCTGCATGCTTAAAAATTTATCCCGCGGATGTAGGAAGAAGGTTTGGTTTTAGCGAATTCCGAGTCCGCTGCAACTTAGCCGGCGTTTTGGAATGCTTGGTATTTGTAATAATTCTTAATTTTGGGCGTTAATTTTTACCTCAAATCCGCGTTTTAATGACGTCAGATTATATATAAAATCAATAACGTCTGGAGACAAGGCAATTACCTAAATCTGTTTTTCTTTATTAAAGGCAGGTGGCAGAGTATTTTAACTATGGAATCGACGAAAGAATAAAAAAGTAGAGTCGCCTACAAAATTGTGTTGAACTAAGTCTAGTTCATATATAAAGTATCTGTTTTTAATTTACCAACGTATGCAGACTTAGCGTATTTTTTTGCAGTGTATAGATTGTATAATATGATTTATTAAATGCTATTATTTCATTAACTTTTACGCGCGTTTCGCTTTCAGCATAAGGGCCTATTAGCGTCGGCCTGTCCGTCCGTCCGTACGTATGTTCGTTCTCGGCTTCTTTAGAACGGATTTTCATGAAATTCGGTATTAAGGACTTACAATCAAAGACAATAAGAAAATCACATAAATGAACCACGTAAGCCAATCAGAGGTACCACTTTACTGGTGAAAAAATGAACTTTCCGTCATATCTCGTCAAGTATTAGTCATATCGAAATAGTTTTCAAATAAAACTAGAGAAATTGCAGGTTCGTATGTGCAACGTCCCCGCCAGACTTGTGGCGCCGACCTACCGGTCAGAATGAGAATTACTGCCTGTGGCGACATTTACTCAACGGGTACTACTGGGTTATAGGTACTCCATTGCACGAAGTGCTCCCGTTTGTGACACGTTCTACACTTTCCTAACTTGTTTACCCACCTTATAAACGATACTTTGCGGTATTTTACAGTAAGAGCTACAACGATAAAAAAGTCGACCGTGTCCTCGGCAGTGCTCGAACACGCCACCATAGCATTGGTAATCAAACACGCTTAACAACATGGCCGGTTAGTTTAATTATCATACATATCTGAGATTGAGGAAAACATTAAAGCGTTAGTAAAGATACTTGTTGGATTAAAATACGCCATCTAAGCCATTCCTTAGAAAAACGTAGGTAGAATAGTATAGACTTTTTTCAAAATAAAAAAATGGGCGCTCTAGATCCAAGGCAGCCGTCATCAGTGACGATTCACCAATTGTTAGCCGAAACAGGCATCTGGTTTTCTATATATCTCCGTGGCTACATCAGGAACATAATTTATCAAGTTGACTTCAGCCATAGGAAAGAGCTCGGAAATTCGTTCCCGAAATTAATACTATATAATTTGAGAGACGTGATTCGAGTCATTTACGTAATCGGACTGATAGATCACTCGCCCGTCGACTGGAAGTCCCGGGATCGATTACCCATCAAAACCAGATTTCTTTCCCTCTTTCCTTCGGTATTCATTTAATTTTATAAAATATTAAATATGATTTTTCAAATCCCGATTCTTTGCAAGTTTTGATTGCTGATCTGAAAAAATATCCCCAATAAATACGCGGATTTTTTTGTAGGATGCGGAATTTTTCGATCCAAAATGAGCTAAAATATCGTAAATACAATGGAAGATGTTTATATTTGATAAATAACGACAATTCCCATGGTAAAAATAGGATATATTTTTTTGCTCCGACACAACTTGCAAGAGTTTATGTGGGAGTTGACATTAATTAATCATTCGTTAAAAGTTCAGAAAGTCGTCAATTTTCGTATGACGTGCGATCTAAGTTTGTACTAAGATTGTGAGATTTTATCTGATAAACTATTTTACACTTAATATTAAGGCACGTTAGACGTGTTTGTGTAATCCTTTGTATCACTGAACGAAAATGCTTACTACATAAAGATTGATTTAAAGGATATCAAACAGGAATAATGTATGCAAAAGCAATATAGAAGTTCAGAAGTTAATTTAAGACAACCTCGTTGCCCTATTTAGCTGATAATAATTACAATAATAATTTCAATGAATCCAACTTGCTAAAGACTTCGCCTGTATTAAAAAATACAGTCCAACTTATGTTTCATTTACAGAAATAACTGGATAGTTTAATGAAGTGTGGAAACTTACAATACTTAGGGTACATGTTATGATGGACTGAAACGACGAAAAGTTCCTCATTCTTGGGACGAATACAAGATGGCCAGATGAAGAAAGGAATTATATGCTATTGATGCATATACGATAATCTTTACCATAAAAGTTTATCATAACCTCGCTTAGTTCATATTTATAGGTTTGTATCCATTCAATCTTTCAAAGAATGTGTAATTACAAATCTAAAAGTTGTCATCAGCGAAGTTGCTCCTGGCAACGAGATACATCTCTTGGAAATTCGATCGCAGTGCTCCCTTTGTGAATTCCAGGTTAAAATGCTCTCAGGTATTTCCTTAAAAGAACATTCGATCGCAGTGCCATTCGTAGGAATTTCCGCTTTAAAGTCATCCCTTATACTACCTAGCTATCTATTTCCTCCGGAAAAAATTGCTTCTAGTAAAAAAAAAAGAGCTTTCTACAAGGTATTTCATCTCAGAGCCCTATATTTGAATTTCAGTTAAAATAATCTCGACGCTTTCCTTATAACAGATAACTTCATCCTAAGAAAATTTGTTTATGGAAAAGGGAATTTTTTTATTTAAAGAATTTGAAATGATCATAAGACAAGAAAGTATTTCATATTAAGATAAAGGAGAAAGAATCAGCTTTCAGAAAAATTTAAAAGGAAAAATAAAAACAGAAGTCGTACGACCATGGTAATCATTCGGAAATTCTAATATTGCAGCCAAAAGTTTTCCGAGAGTCTGAAAGATGTATTCTAAATGTTGTGTGGCTTAGTGATGACTAAATCAAGCCACATGTATTTCTTTACAAGTTGCTGACCAAGCCATCTGTATTTGCTTTTATTTTTTTCATTTTATTAGGTTATAAAAGTTGAAAAAGAACTTTAATTTGTTTCTAGTTTTTAAAATTACATCGCTTCATTTCACCCGAATATTTCGGCAATCTAAGTCTGCAAGGTGTTATCCTGACTGCATAATTTTAAGGATAAAAAATGAAAATATCGTCGAAGGTTTCCCTTATTGCAGTACATTGCTCGTGAATGCAACATTTAAAACATTTTCAGACCTAAAAGTCTTATTTATTATTTATAATGCTGGAAAATATTAAAAGTAAAATGTCTAATGTCGAAAACGACAGCTTATATCAGAACCTCAGATCAAAACAGAACGCACCAACAATATTTACATCTACTTCACCTATAGGCATTACCAGATAATCTGACCGAACATTCGTAACATATCATTTTGTATTTTAGAAGCGTTACAGAACATATAACGCAGGGAATAATGCAGTAATTTTGGAGAGTGATATAATGAAATTGCATTGATTTCGGAAGCCACAGTGAGTAACAATAATTATTCCAAAAAAAGCTCCAAATTTCAGTTATTCTTCATTCAAACTTAATTTCTACCATTATTGAACATAAATGGGATTTTATGCCTTATTAAAGAAACAAACGAATCAAGAAAAATTACGAGTTATATAGCGTGTTTTTTGTTCCTACACCTGTCTATTTTGATTTATTTTTTTGTGATTCTGCAATACAATCGACTGCATTGGTAGGTGGACGAATAACATGACTGTCTTCCAGTGCTAAGATCGCGGGTTTGAATCCAACCTAGAATATTGCTATTTGTGATCATATTTGTTCTTATTATTATTACACTCATTACAAAATCCAGCGACGGCTGTATATGAGGTATTAAAAATGTATATAAATAAATACCACCAAACCCGAGAGAGAGAGATAATCAAGAGTAATCTATAATATATTTTGAAGCGTGTGTTTGTGTATTTGTGCGTTTGTTCATGGAACTCCTCCTAACCGGTAAAAGCTAGAATAACCAAATTTGGTACGATTCTTCCTTACATCCTAACTTGGTGAATGGTCTAGGTTTGGTCAATCATGATTAATCAGTGTTGCCAATATAGGGGATTAACATTTTTCCATAAGATCACACGTATGAATCCATTTCTTGACTTGCAAGGTATTCTTCCTTCAAGCATAGAATACGTAAATATGGACCGATGTTTTTCGTTTTTGATTTATTCGACGAATAAAACTTTATACTATCTTATTCCTGAGAAGTTTACATGTTATATGGTCGAAGTTCTCAGAAATACGCAATTTTTTTCGAAATTTTGTGGATTTTTCGTACTCTTTCCGGGCGTTACCAAGGCGGCCGTCATTGTTACATCCGATTCAATTAGCTTCAATGAAGCTTACAAATAGACGAAAGTTTAGAGTTATTCGATTCGCATTTTTGTTTAAGCAACGAAACGATCGATGTTTATGGATAGCAACGTAAATAGATACTGATTATTATTCAGGAAGCGTTTATTGATGAAAGTAATTGAACCTTCTTCTTTCGTCTATCGCATACTGGAATCTTATATTTTTTATAAGTAAAATCATTATATTCTATATTATAATGTTTATTAACGTAAATAAGCTCACGTATCTGGTGTATATTTACCTGAGTCAGTATTCAATCATGGACAACGGTACGTTACTTTTTCACGGGTTTCTTGCTTACAAGCCATAAAAGTAAATATTTCAGCGAGGCATAATTACACAAGAAATGAAGCTGGAATTGGCGAAAGTAATATGATAGGAAATAAAATTATCGTTATATCTGAATGAAATACGTTCGGAAACGGATTGTTACAAGCAAATATGATTAATTGTTAAGAAAGGCTAATTGTAAGTTAAAAAGTATCTACTCTATATTTTAAAGAGTTTGCATGTTGTACTGTAGTAGCATCACTAAATCCGTTGAAATTCAACGGGAAATTCTGCTAGTCCAATATAAATTAAAAGCTGTTGCATTTGTTTGCAATTTACCATAATTCTTTCGTGGGTTTCAAATGTTACTTAGTGACTAATGACACACAAGAGCCTTAATTTTACTTTACGAATACATTTTATTTTGTGCCTCTTACTTCTTACTGACGATGTAGTTTTTAACGAACAATGTCCGATTCTTATTTGCCGTTCTCTTAAAAAAAAACCATTGCTTTTATCTGTATATAGAGCCGTTAAAGTCGATCCATCTAAAGAAACAAAGTCGAACGTGACGTTAGCTTCCTAATCCAAATAATTCAACCAAGCCAACCAGCTGCTGACCTTTGTTAAGGTTAACGCACTGTTATTTTTTTACCCTTCTTTCCGAATTATAAAAAATCAACCTTAAACTCGGGCGTATAAAAAATATTGCTTAAAAGATTCCGCTTTCTTTTAACGCATTCGTTTCAACTACGCCCGGCTCTCCCCTCAAAATTTTCTATCCTCAAAATCCGACACCGCTACCACCTCCATTTCTCGAGTAGCTCTTGTCACCTCGCCCCACTACTCTCAAGGGCGCCTGCGCCACTAACCTCCCCTGGCGGACGTTCGCTGAAATTCTCACACCTTCTTGAGAAAATAGGTGTTCGTCAACAATGAATCCAGCGCTCCAAACTCGCTCATAATTCCCGCAAGGATCGTCTTGTCACGCGCCCTCGTCCTCTCTCTCCCTCCCTTTCTCTCTCTCCCCCTGGGAGCCAGTGCAAGCGTAAATTTTCCATTATGATTGGCGTTTCCCCCGCTTTTACCTACGTCTCTTTCTCTCAACCACTAGGATTGAACGGCATTCAGCGGTCCCCTTGGTAACGCCGCGTAAATAAACACGATTTTATCCGTGAAAAAGAAGAGAAACAACCCCGACTGCAGGTGCAGAACTAGGAGTGAAATCTTTTGAAGGCGGGGATTTTTTTTTTGGAAGTACAGAGATTTCTAAGGTGGCAAGAAAAATAAATAAAAAAGAAGATTATGATGCACGGGTGAGATATAAATCAAGTCTCGCGTACGAAAGTTGTCAAGTTTGACGATTTAAGGTGTTTGTCGCGTGTGTTTCAGTATTTACGTGGAAAAGACTGATGGATGAAGCGATCGGAATCGTAGAAAGGCGATTTAAAAAATGAAAATCGCGGAACATTACGTACGAACCTCTTTGTCTCGAACTTCCGTAACTCGAATTTTTTTGTTAGTCGAGGTTGTCATTTTCGGACTTAAGATGACTCGATCTTCCGATAGGTGGAGCTTTTGATATATGTATTGATTACTTGACCTATCGATAACTCGAACATTCAACAATCGAATTTTCCATAACTCTAAATTTCATTTTGTGATACCTCGAACATTTATATTTTTTCCCCTTCGATTGGGGTTATAGTATATACTTTGACTGTACTTCGTATTAACGTAAGGCGGATATCAACACTCTATGATGGCGAACCAAACATGAATATCTTTTACTTATACGTACACATCGCTATTTAAAATCAAGGTTCGGTTGAACAACACTGTCGGAAAATGAAAACATCGGAGTTACATATATCGCGACATAAACTCCATTGAATCGCAACAGGCCGAGCATGTTATAAATTATGGTAAAGTGTTTTTTTTGAAAATTCTCAATGGATATTTAAACGAGTTTTTTGAAAGGTTTTTGACTTCGTTCGTACCGATTATGCCTTTTCAAACAAATGTGACAGATTGACAAATTATGTAATTCGAATAACTGTAAAAAAAACTATTTGGGAAGGTATTAGCCCCCCCATTTGGCTAAAATAAATTCTCTTAAAAATAACGAGTCAAATTTAAAGAATAATGATGAAAAAAAGGCTAAAAGAAAAATCTACCTCCATTTAAAATGAATTCGTTTAACATCTCCGGAAGCAATATTATTTTCGCAATTCTGCCTAGGTTTCTGGCCAGGTTGGACCTAGGTCACAACTTGAAAAAATATTCTGGAATTGGAAAAGGCTTTTTATTAGAGTGGAGGAAAAAAGCACGTTTTCCTTTTCCTCCAAACGACGGGATTCCACAACGTAATAGGTTCCCTAGTAAATTCTAATGTTAGCGGTAGTGGTGCAATTTTACTTGCATGTACGTATACAAATATGCGTGTGTGCACGTACATGATGTTTCATAAGGCATTCGGAAGCAAATACATTTAACAAGATTGTTCGAGTTATTTTTGTATTTAAATCTTTAAAATTTGTCATCACAGTGCGCATTGCAAAGATAAATGTGATTTGAGCCATGGTAGACTAGTCGATCACTGTCACTGTTTTTCATTTCATTTTTCGTTAATATAAGACCTTTGCTTGAAAAAATAAACGAAAAAAACTATTCTTATAGTCGGGTAAATACGGTAGGGATGTTTATACATATATAATATCCATAAACATTTTTAATGTTAATAATTTAGAATTTAAAAATAAAAATGGTAAAATGATATATCTATAATATATAGATGCTTCTTACACATGATATATCTATAATATATAGATGCTTCTTACACATGATATATCATATATATAGGAGGATACAAAATTATGAGGCACTTCCAGATGTGCTAGAAACTTGAAATTTGGTAGGATTATAGGTTTTTGGTCACAACCAAAGGAAAAAATCCGAAACTGGCGAAATTCCTATTATGAGGGTCTATTTTGGCCCCTTTTTGCCCCAGTTTTTGCCCATAAGAAAACATGTAAATTGGTGTAGAGGTTTTTATATTAGCATTTTAAAATTACTTCCCCTCAAGATACGAACTCGAGACTTAAACTGTCAGATAGAATATGAATTGTAGTTTCTTATTTTTGAAGACAGATATCCAATCTGCGTAGAATTAGCATAATTTTATAGTTTTTTCGCAAAAAATTGCTAATTTTTCTGGGTCTAACAATAGGTTTCCTTGGTAACAAGCTCTATCCTTTCATATGGGTAAGCTTTTAATGGGAATCAGAGGCTTATATTTTAATGCTGTTAATGATAAACTACACCTAATGAAGGAAATCCGATATTGATATAATTCTCATTCTTGGGGCTGTTTTGCCCCATTATTGCCCCATTCGAGAACAAAAAAGGCGATGCAACTGCATAGGACCCAGAGACTTGAAATTTGGCATGGTTATAGAAATTTCATTGCAACCTAAGATAAAATTACAAAAATTCTCATTTTTAAGGGCGGTTTTGCCCCCTTTTGGGCCCCATGCGAGAACAAAAAATGCGAGGCAGCAGCATAGGACCTAGAGACTTGAAATTTGGCACGATTATAGAATTTTCATGGCAAACTAAGATAAAATTGTAAAATTGCAAAAATTCCTATTTTTAATGTTTGGTTTTGCCCTTTTTCGGCCCCATACAAGTGTGATAATTATAAGGCACTTGTTAATGAGATACAAACTTGAAATTTGGCAGAATTATGGGTTTTTAGTTACAACAGATGGAAAAAATCTGAGACTGTAATAATTCATAATGTTAGGGACTGTTTTGATCCATTATTGCCCCATACGAGGATTAAAATTATAAGGCACTTCTAAATGAGCAAAAAACTCCAAATTTGACATGGTTATATCATTATGTACAACATCGCTTGAGAATAATTTGAATTTGTAAAAATGTTAAAATTTGAAAATGCTTGCAGAATGCAAGCACATAACAACTAGTATATATATGTAGATATATATATAGGAGGATACAAAATTATGAGGCACTTCCAGATGTGCTAGAAAGTTGAAATTTGGTAGGATTATAGGTTTTTGGTCACAACCGAAGGAAAAAATCCGAAACTGTCGAAATTACTATTTTGAAGGGCTATTTTGGTCCCTTTTTGCCCCATTTTTTGCCCATAAGAAAACATGTAAATTGGTGTAGAGGTTTTTATATTTGCATCTTAAAATTACTTCCCGTCAAGATACAAACTCGAGACTTAAACTGTCGGATAGGATATAAATTGTAGTTTCTTATTTTTGGAGACGGAATGCAAATGCGAGTAGAATTAGCGTAATTTTATAGTTTTTATCGCAAAAAATTGCTAATTTTTCTGGGTGTAACAATAGGTTTCCTTGGTAACAAGCTCTATCCTTTCATATGGGTAAGCTTTTAATGGGAATCAGAGGCTTATATTTTAATGCTCTTAATGTTAAACTACACCTAATGAAGGAAATCCGATATTGATATAATCCTCATTTTTGGGGCTGTTTTGCCCCATTATTGCCCCATTCGAGAACAAAAAAGGCGATGCAACTGCATAGGACCCAGAGACTTGAAATTTGGCACGGTTATAGAAATTTCATTGCAACCTAAGATGAAATTATAAAATTACAAAAATTCTCATTTTTAAAGGGCGGTTTTGCCCCTTTTCGGCCCAGTGCGAGAACAAAAAATGCGAGGCAGCTGCATAGGACGTAGAGACTTGAAACTTGGCACGATTGTAGAATTTTCATGGCAAACTAAGATAAAATTGCAAAATTGCAAAAATTTCTATTTTTAATGTGTGGTTTTGCCCTTTTTCGGCCCCATAAGAGTGTGATAATTATAAGGCACTTCTTAATGAGATACAAACTTGAAATTTGGCAGAATTATGGGTTTTTAGTTACAACAGATGGAAAAAATCTGAGAGTGTAATAATTCTTAATGTTAGGGGCAGTTTTGCTCCATTATTGCTCCATACGTGGATAAAATTATAAGGCACTTCTAAATGAGCAAAAGCCCCAAATTTGATATGGTTATATGATTATGTAAAACATCGCTTGGGAATAATTTGAATTTGTAAAAATGTTAAAATTTGAAAATGCTTGCAGAATGCAAGCACATATTAACTAGTATATATATACATACATACACACACACCTATATATATATATATATATATATATATATGCAAAATAATACAGCAGAGATGAGAGGGTGAAAAAGATTAACATCTTTTAGTTAAAACACCCACTGCTTTGAATTAAAAGAATGTGATTTCAAAATTCTCTCGTGTGTAAAATGCGCAAATCTTTGTTTAAAAAGGGTATGAAAATAATGCAAATTTGTAAAATGTGTAACGGAAGAGGATTAATGTGAGCTTAAATTATAGCGATGAAACAGCAAGACTCGAATGTAACTGAAACAAAAATTTAATCAAATAGTATTTTCAAAACTATTTGCCAAAAATAGGGTTATTACGCACACTGGCAATTCTATTAAAACGGTCGAAAAATGCTTTGATTTCGGTTCATTCGAAATAAAAAATATGCAAGATATTTACAATTTTTTTAGTCGGAGCGGGGAAAGGATATTTTGGCGCCCTAGGCAATGTTACGTAAGTACATTACAAAGTTTTAATTCTCAAAAATGGTTTATTTACAATGTAGGAGCAAAATAAAATATACATCTATTTTATCATATTATAAAACGTTACAGTAAAAAGTTCAATTTGCCATTTGGTGCGATCCTAAATTTGTTACGTCCTAAGCGGGTGCCTCGCTTACTTAGCTGATCTTCTGGCTCTGTTTCTAGCTGAAAAAAGTGAATTGGACGTGCAAAAAAAAGGTTTTTAACGCAAGAAAATCCTTCCCTCCTATTTGCACGAATGTAAGTTTCCATCTCACTGAATTCCGTTGTCAAAAAAAAAAAAGTCTTTCAGTCCTTCGATTTTAATTAAAATGAACATTTTTCAGCGTGTACCTGCTCGAGACACCCCTACAAGCCGTGCACATTTCCCGCTAGATGTCTCGCCAGTCTGAACAATTTTACGCAAAAATTTAAATTTCAAATTCGACTTTTTTTCTCCCTGCTATTTTCCTACGATTTCCCATTTCATCCGCATTCCGCCCCCTTCATCTTAATTTTCTCCTTCTCTTCACTCCGTCTCTCATTACTCAACTCTTCTTGGTGCATTCATTATAACATTCCCTCTCCCTACCTACCCCTCTTTAGATTTTTATCCCCAGGCTCTCATTTTTCCCCTTCACGCCCGTTCTGCGTTAAGTTTCCTCCTCGAAACCGCAAAGTGAAGACTCAGCAAAGGGAGATAAGCAGATATGGCCTATCTTTTCTGGCCATTTCTCCTTTATCATAAAAAAAATCTCTCTCCTCGATTTTTTTTCTTTTTGGCTTTCAGAAATCCGAGGCGATTTCTATGAATTATTCAAATATTTTCACATCCTCTATAAACTTTCTGGCTCCATTTATACGTAACGGAGCGGCTGAAGAAAAATTTCGCTTATTATGGAATTAGTAATTGAAATGTTTTAAGAGAAAAATTTCATCAAATGAGTCAAATAATGCCTCGCAATTTGTTTAAAGGAAGATAAGAGAGGCTAAATATTAGAATTGCAGTTTCCATAAATATATAAGTTCCTTTTATGAGGAAATGGATTTGCAATTTATCAACTGATGACGAAACGCTACACAAATACGCGCAGCGTTTATGTAAAAATTTCTAACATTCTTTGGTTCTATTATAATAAAATATGAATTATAGGACAACGAAAATGGCACGCAAAAAAAAACTGTAGACGAAAATCGGTAAAAACAAAATTCCGTCTTCTAATCTGATAAAGAATTTAATAATTAGAGTTCCGTAAGAAACACTTGCTTAGTTGAAAGATCAAATGTACATTTTAAAAATAGGGCAGAAATTTAAAAGATACTATTTTTCATTCGCCAGAGCAGTGGTTCTCACCCAGGGTGACATGGCACCCCATGGTGACGCGGCGATTATTGACGGGTGACGCGAATATTTGGTAAATTCACAACTTATCACATTCTGGCTTATAAACTTAGGTAATACCAGGAGACTAAACACTCGTGCGTATTTAAATGCCAAAATTATATCGTTATGTGGTAGGGAAAGCCCAACTTAACTTTAAAGATGACTTGAAGATAATGGAATTGTAAACGGGGTGACGCAGAACTGAGCATAGGGTGACGCAGACAAGAAAAGGTTGGGAACCACCGCATTACAGATTCATCGAGCTCGTCAGATGGATGAAAATCAGTTCCAGAATTAACACCCGATTATAAAAAAACTGAAAAATTAAGTACTTGTCTTAGGTATATAAAAGTAGCCATAACTAGGCCATAAAGTGGTTCTCTGCAATCTTGTTAAGTCTGTTGAAATTATCTAAAGGCTTAATATTTCAGTTTTTTATACTTAAGTGCTAATTATGCAACTTGACGTTTAATGCATATATTCATATAGTCTGGTAAATTTTATGTAACACTCTACATGTTTTTATGACTTATTACGACTGACACGCGATGAATAATTCGCTCCATTATCGTCAAAAAGTCATTCGAGTAAAATTCCTATATCACCTGGGACTTTCCCTCCAGAAACGCGATTACCATCTGACTATTTTTTTCAACGCGAACTCCAACTAAATCCAGGTCAGAAGTTTTAACGATCGCGTGTGCCCGAATACCGCATTCGGCAAACAAATTCAATTTCTACTCATTCGCCTTTTTACCCTATTTTTTCAAAATATTATCACCTAAAATAGCGAAGCTCGGAATCAACGAAAACGACCGTTTTATTTTCGTTTTTTTTTTTAAAAAATCATCTGGCTCGACCTTTTGTCGGGAATGTCCCGTAATAGCTCCATAGGTCGGGAGCGTATGGAGGAGATTTCAATCCTGCCGAGCGCTTGAAAAACAAAAAAAAAACATACGAGTGTTTGAACGGCAGCATCGCAGAGGAGCACCATGGGAACGGTATGGAGAACCGCCGATTCACGGCACTTTTCGACACACAACCGTGAACCGGGGCAGTCGGCCCAAGTTCAGGTCCTCCAGGCGGCGGTTTTTTACTTTTTTTTTTTTTTACATGGCTCACTTGCAGGAGCTGTATGGGCGAAACGCTCAAAAAAATATACACACACACGAGCGCCGCTTGTGAAGGTAAAGGGAACTAGCGGTTCCGCTCGCCTCCGTCGATGATAGAGTGTGTACATACGTTACGGTAGCTAGTTTATCTAAACGAATTGGGAATCGATTTGCGCGGCGTTGCTTGCCGGAGAATATCATTTGTGTTTTCGATCGAGTGAAAGCAGTTCACCAAAGCCGAAAATGGCGTAAATGAAATTGGAATCATTTTCGGGACATAATTACTTTCGTCGGAAGATCGAATGAAGATGAAAATATTAGGAAGAGGTCATTGAATGCATTAAATGCGGCAACGCGAAGCGCCATGAGTAATTCAATTCTTTTTGGCAAAGACCGCCATTCAGATTTAAAAGCAACGTAGTAACCACTCCCAAGAAATTTGTTTAAAAGGGAATTTATGCAAAGTATTGCACATACATCATATGAAAGTTAAATACAGATATCAGAAGCCAATTTAAAAAAATATAAATTTCGAAATGCTGCTAACCTTTTTTGCGTAACACTATACAACCTCACGTTGTTATAAAAGAAGACAGAATTTTCTTTTGAGCATATTTCGTCAACTGCTACCGTTTTATATAAGCTTCTTGGTTTTCTTAGTTTAAGGGAGTGACATTTTCAGCCTCTTTACCAAAAATTTTAAAAAATATAGCATCATGAAATGACGAGGCCGCTTTTTGCCATTGTATTCGCCAGATTGTCAAATTTTCTACTTCTGATTCAATATGCAGAAACGAATACAACAACGACGTGGGACTGAATTCTCAATATTCATTTTCCAAATGGGTGCTCCAACTGTCACGTTAGCAATCATGGAATGCAACCTCCTAATATGATATGAAGTAGAGAACGCATTTAGCTATGAGAAAAAAAATAAAGCTACATTTTATCCTCCTATCTATTTTTTAAAAATGTCTCCCATTTTCATCCTAACCAATTAAGCTGATTAATCTAGCAGAGCATGATCTAAGGTGGTTGGCATTATATCAAGGGAAATCTCAGTCTATTGATTTGAAAATTCCAGTCATAGCGCATAATAAATGACACAGAAAACCTAATAAAAAAATAAAATCTGATGTGGCCAACACATGACGTTCTCCATATTTGGGGTATAGATATTTAAATTATTATGAATAGCATTATGAGGCAAAATTATCATTTCGTATAGGAAAAGAATACAGTTGTCCTTATTGCCGTAAATCATATTTTGAATATGTTTACAGAATTCACCGCTGTATACTGAAAATTTACGAATAAATTAATTATCTACTAAATGGAAGGTTCTACGAAAATTTGTTTCAAACAAAACTTGGAAGAAATATAATTCTCTACAACTTTGGTCCTTACAAAGATCACCAATAACGACGTTTTTAAGGAGATATTTGACGGAAACCGAAAAAAGCTATTATTTATAATTCCTAAACAATAACTGCTATGAAAAATTCTTTCAAATAAAAGTTGTAGGAAATTACATTCTCTATAATCTTTGTACAGAATTTTATATAAAATAATGAAGATTTAACGGAGAAATATCGCAAAAACCGAATCGGGTTTCAAATAAACCTCGACTTCCGGTTAACCGTTATTGTCCCAAAACTAATCAGTACTTTGTGCTTATGCAAAAGTGTTATATATGAAATTTGGTATTAATATAAAGCGTACTTTTTGAGTTAGAGCGCCCAAAATCACATCCATCCATCCACACACACACAGACATCATTCCGAAAATAGTCTAAACGTGTTCTAGGGACCTCAAAACGTGTATTTCCGTAGAAATCTCGAAGTCAATTTTTCGTGATCAAAATACTTTCCCTATACTACGTATAGAGAAAGTAATAAGAAAACATAAATGTCGTGAAGGGATTCATCGTCTTAGCTATTTTCAGAACAACAAGTTACATCGTCACAGAAACATGACAGGTTAAACACAGTTACATGGTGTACTAAAATAAGCTTATTCAGACACGTAAAAAGGATTAACGCAGAATAAGGCAAGCAATCTGCCACTCTACCTCTATATCCATACTATTCTAACATTCATTGGCTCCTTATTCTCTTTCCTTGTCTTCCTTTATTCTTACCTCTTTGCCTACCTGTTTTCCTCACTTTCCAAGTTCTTTCACATCTCTCTCCTCCTCTATCTCTCTCTCTCTACACGTACCCTGTTCTTCTCTCCAAATTCTCCGCTCTTTCTCCCTTAGAGAGAGAAAGAGAGAGAGAGACTTCTAAATTAGCTTGGACCCAAGGGTGCCGATCGATTCGTGAGTTAGAGTGGAGGTTAGAAAGAAATAGATTCGCGTAGAGAGGATTTGCCAGGAGAGAGAGAGAGAGAGAGAAAAGGTTGGAATGTTTGCTTTTTTTTCTGTCCCTGAAGTGGAGTCCCGAAGAGAGTTTTTTTGAAAGTAGATGGAAAAAGGATGAAGAGGAATTTTTTTTCGTTGTTCCCTTTACAAGAGAGAAGGACAGAGAGAGAGAGAGAGAGAGAGAGGAAAAAGAACGGGGCATCCTCAATCGAGACTATATAGTATAATCTAACGAAAGTGTATACATTTTTTTCAGACGGTCGCGCCATAGACGGAAGTTTCCTGAATCACGTGTTCAATGCGCGCGTAACATCTTTAAAAAAATAAAATAAATTGATATTTTTTTTTTAGATTTTTAAATTAAATTTATTTTCACCTGCGTTTTAGCCTGTGTAAAGACGGCCCAGGGAGATTTTTAAGGGTGCGGCTTCCTTCAAGTTAAGGAACAATTGAACGTTCGAACAGAATTTTTGATAATTATTCACGAGGATTTTTTAAAAAGGTATGTTGTGAAATATGAACTAATAAAATGTTTAAAGAACGCTTATCGTAACTAATTTATTATTTTAAAGTTCTTTATATGTAAATATCGTTCGCGATACTGTAGGATTTCATTAGCTACAAACATATCTAACATATGAAAACTGTCGCTACTTAACAACATATTTTACGACGAATTTATACTTGAAAGTTCAAAAGATAACGTAAAACCACAGAGATATTTCAATGGAATAAGGACTCACATCTTCTGTTGGAGATACCAACAGTTTCAGTATTCAAGCGAGGGGGAAATTTCGTGAGTCTAAAATGAATTTTGCGTTATCCATACTATAACAAGAGCCTTCTTTGTATGTGATTTGGTCAAGCTGAAAAAAGTTTCCTTATTAAGGATAATAGGGGATTTCTCCATAATATCCTAATTTAACATTTTTCGAGGGACATCCAACTATTCAGTTTATAAATACGCAAACAGAACGCGTCATAGTAAGGCGAAGTACGAGTAAAAGTCGTCTGTCGCTATGAACGTTACCACTTTTTACTTTCTCAAATACGAAGTATATTGAGAAAGTGTTGTTATCGCGAAAGAATTCGACCTCGAGATTTTGATGGAAATATACGTTTTCGCAATGCCGTCCGTCTGATTGTTCCCGGCTCTATAGCCTAAACGATATACCGAAAATGAATGAAATCTCGTACTTAGGTATTTAATCATACAGAGTACAAGTTATGACGAAATGGTTGACATGGCTTAATAATTAATGGAAGTTTATCCTACGCATTTTTAACAACAATTTGATTTTATCAAAAACGGCTCTTATGATTTTGATCAAATTTCGTAGTTACTTGAGTTTACATCTTCAATGATACTAAACAGTTCATATTTCTCAAAAAATGAATATAAGGCTAGTTTATTCCTGGGCAATTTTAATAACAATTGGATTTTCTCAAAAACGGCTCATACGATTTTCATAAAATTTCGTATATTTATTTAAGTTGATGTTTGTCACGATTCTACATAGATCATATTTATCAAAAAATAAATAAAGGACGCATTAGTATATGAGAATGTTTGTACCGATTTTTTAAAAAGTAACCCTAACAATCTCCGTGGAGGATACGTGGCACGGATAGTGCACAATTTCAAGACTCCGCACACGGTCCCTTGGAATGGACGGGAAATCCTTCGTGTTCCCCTTTGTTTCCAAATCGTTAAGGTTCATTGCCTGATTCACCCTTTAAATCCGTCTTCCATTCCCTTGAATTTAGCACGTGAGCGAGCGTCGATTGTTTGTATTTTATTTCAGTAAAACTTCGATTCTCTTGGTTTCGAGAATAAGGTAGCGCGCCTCCCAAAATCTCCCTCCACCTCCCTTCCGCCCAGTTCCTTTAATCTGAAAAAAACAATCGGTACAACATACCATGTACAAACTTTCTCATATATTTGTATTAATGCGTCGTTCAGTTATCTTTAGAAAATGAAAATCGTATTAACCTGTTTTTAGAAAATCCAATTTTTGCTAAAGTTGCCCAAGAATAAACTAGCCTTATATTTATTCATTGAGAAAATGAAATACATATTATTATTGTAGATGTACACTCAAGTAATTGTACGAAATTTGATCAAAATATTTTGAGCCGTTTTTGAGAAAATCGAATTGTTGTTAAAAATGCCTAGGATAAACTAGCCTTATATTCATTTTCTGAGAAATATGAAATATATAGTACTATTGAAGACGTAAACGTAAGTAACGGTACGAAATTTGATCAAAGTCGTTAGAGCCGTTTTTGAGAAAATTAAATTGTTGTAAAAAATGCGTAGAATAAACTACTCTTAATTATTGAGTAATGCAAAACTATTTCTTCATATACTCTGCTCAGTATGATAAAATGCCTAAGTACGTGATTTCATTCATTTTCGCTCTACCGTTTAAGCTCCAGAGCCAGTAACAGACAGACAGACGACATTGCGAAAACCATTTTTTCGGATTCAGCGACACATAAAACGTATATTTCCATAAAAATCTCGAGGTCAAATTTTTTCGCGATACTTAACAATACTTTCTCGGTACTTCGTATGAGAAAGTAAAAAGAAGTTTGGGAAAGAAGCGTTTGCTAAGTTTTTTTACGAGTGTTTTATTCCGGACGAAAGAGAACCTGTGTGGAAGCACAAAAAATACAGCAGCACTCTCGCTAAAGGTTAATGGTTCGGTGTAAAACTAAACTCGATATACCTCCGCGGATTCTCTTAATTTTATCGAAACGCGAAATGACGAGTGGTGTTGATTTTCTAATGAGAAAAAACTCAATAAATATAGAAGGCGGAGATGTGTATATGGAATTACGACATTTTTTTCATATTCAGAATATAATTACCGAGTTCATTTTATATCCTAGATCAGGGCTTCCCAACGCGGTGCCCGATTTGGCGCCCGCCGACGTTTGTTCTGGTGTCCTCCGTGAAACTTGCTGCTCTTGCGACTAATAGCGTTGAGCGGTCACACAATACAGAAAAGTACCAATCTAAAAAGACTTTATCTTATAGAATTTACATACAATGTCATTTAATGTATTTTATGATTTTTCTCGCAGTTTTTTCATCAATTCTCCAACCACTCCGAAGTGGTTCATTGTAACATTTACATTTAATTTTTATTGTAATGTATCTCATCCATTTTGTGAACAGTCGTCATCCTTTTCTTTCTTGTTCACGGAGGAGTGTCACTTCCTGTTTGCGCTATACTACTCACATTTCTCTCTTCATGGATTCATTGAAAACACCGGTACGTACTTTTCTTATAAAATATTCGAAAGGTTATATGCTCGTATTATATGTACAGTCTCGTTCGTAACTTTGTACTAGTACTTTGTAACTTTCATATTTAATAAAAAACGTTATTAGAATAAAATTACAGCAATGAGCTTTAACTGGAGAGGACACTGACGCCTACCGCCTTCGCTGTTAAACCGAAGACGATCTTGCCAACGTAAAGGTTAGGAACCCCTGTCCTAGATCAAATCACAAACTGCCTCCCTCTCCAAGTGTCATAAAAAGTTGGGCATATTCGTCATAATCGGTGATTAACGTATTTCTTACTCTCCTACAGGCGAATCACCACTGATGGTGGCCCCTTTATGGTCGAATTTTATGGAAAAGCCTATTTTTCAACAGGATATATATATATATATATATATATATATATATATATATATATATATATATATATATATATATATATATATATATATATATATATATATATATGCTTTATAGCATGCTTACCACCAAAAAGCGAATGTCAAAATTCAAAAACTTTTTTAAAGCTAATATGTTTCATTTATAGCAATGATATTGTGCGCTAAAATTATCCGAATCTATTTTCATCTCAAATAACATTATTTATAGAGTAAGTACGTTAATTTAGCATTTACCTGAGAACGTTTTCGTTGATTAGCTTTTTGTAATTATTATTCTAATTAATAAAAGATAATAGGAATTAAAATGAGCTTACCGATTTTTGACATTGCGATCTTTTTCAACAACTTTTACTCCAAAACAATGAGCACTGTCTTCACGTAGAGATTCGTTCAAGATCATAACATTTCACCAGCAACTTCTATGCAGGGAAATAGTATTTTTACAAAATCAATTTTCACATTCACGGATGTACTTTATATAAAAACCTTTAGTCCCACAAAACAGCTGAGATGTTGTATGTATATTTAAGGGCTTGACGAAAAAAGATAAACATCGGCCCTGTTTGCGCAACGAGAATTATTTTCAATTGAAACGACAATATAAACAGCTAGTGTTTTGCGGGTATCTCCTAGCAACGAGATAAAAATTCAACGCCCTCCCCCGCAATTCCCACACGGGATTTTGAACCTCTGTGGAGCTCAACTGTGTCTTGACCAAACTCGAAATCCGTTTCATGCTCTGTCGGTTCGTTTTCCTCCGCTATACGGCGTTTACCCACGCCGCTTTACGGCCGAGGTCGGATTTCGTACCGCGTCGACGGTTTTGTCCGTTTATTTTTCTTCCGTACTCGGCTTTTCCTGCGACCATTACGCTGACCCTACGTTGAAACGTCGGTTGGTCGGTAAAAAGGCGAATGGCGGCGAAACCAGCGTAGCCGAACACGTCCCTGCGGATTTGCGGCAGGACGCCGCGGAAATGTTTTCCTGCGCACTTGTTCGTCTGAGAGAAGTAATACGACACGCGTTGCCGGGCCGCATTATGTCGAATGTTCGTAGCGGACGCTGCTCGGTTTTCGTTTCGCAGATACCGTCCCGTTTTTATAAGGGTGCAATATGGTTCACGAGAAGGAGCCGAGAAAAATTTTTTTTTAAAACGCGGAAAAAGGAGCGTTTTCGATTTTTTATACGGTCACATCTCAAATTGCACTGTTTATCTTTACGAGTATTCGGTTTCCTTTGATTTGAATTGCGCGGTCATCGATTTCGCTTTAGCGACGTTTCGGAACGGTCTCTTCGGGGATTAAAAGTTGCAAAATACTGAAGTTCGGCTCGAAGTTAAGAAAGAATAAAAGGAAGCAATTATGAAAGAAATGTAAATAAGTTTTGCGCGTCGAACTAAGGTCTCCGCCTAAAGGTTAGGTGGTATCAGTATTAGGTGTACCGATGGCTACGTACTACCGCGGTATGATGGGTTAATTCAGCGCTTCCAAAACTTTTTTGGTCGCGAGCCAAAATTCAAATTCTCATTCACCTCGCGCCCCAAACGGTGTCGGTACCTTCAGGTTAACCGCCACACTCGACTTTCAAGAAAAATAAATTAATAAACATATCAGCTTCGTTTCTTCTACTTTTGTTTTTCCAATATACGTCGAATGTTTTGAACTCTGCACGTAACGAAGGAAATGAATTATTCATTTTTCAATTTTTTTTTGGTCGAGAACCTTCCCGCGACCCGTCAGAAACCCAAACTTGGGTCGCGACCCAGGGTTTGGGTACCCCGGGGTCAGTTAGTTAGGTTGCATAAAAGCAATGAGAACATGAAGTGATGGAGATAGTATACATTGCAAGGGCCGCCGGTGTATTCAGGATGGTTAAGGCGCAGGTGCCGACTAGTGTTAGTTGGGTGGCATAAAATCAGGCGAAGCTGATACAATGAGTTTAGAATAAATTGTCGAGTTCGGTGGTGTATGCACGGTTGTATGGATTCAGGAGCAACCGGGCCAGTCGGGTTGCATAAAATCGGGATAAAATAAAGTGATGGAGGTTGTATACACTGCAGGGGCCAAAAGTGTTTGCATTGTTGTATGGCTTCGGGGGCAAACTACTGTCATTCAGGTTGCATAAAAACAGAAGAAAGGTATAATTGATGTAGCATAAACTATAGAGGTCGACGGTGTACGCAAGACTGCTATACTCAGGAGCAAACTAGTTGCATAAGGCATAAGGCAGGGGTGGGGAAACCACGGCCCGCGATATCATTACGAAAACGAACCATGAAATGTAACACAGACAATTTCGTATTATTTAGTTAAAATTAGGGCCGGAATATCTTTTCTTGTGAAGATTATACGATAAAATAATATTAATTATCAATTTTCACAGATAGAAACTTTCTCTCAAATAACTTCCGATGTGGAGCCCTAATGTGGCCCGCCGAAGCATTTTCATCTGTCGACGAAGCAACCGCAATGGCTAATGCGACCCGTCTCGTCCAAAGTTTCCCCACACTTGGCATAAGGTATAAGGGTGTCGTATATACAGTATTGGTCGACTGTTTATTCAGGGTTGTACGACTAGTGTAAATTTGGTTGCATAAAATCAGGTGCAAAGATTATAAGGGAAGCAATACAAATTTTAGGGAAAGACGTTGTATGCATGGTGGTATGATTTCGGGGTAAAGTTGTGTAAGTTGGATTGCATAACACTTGGCGCCAGGAATATGTTGTCAATTTTAGGGGAAGACAAGTGTCGCATGTGCGACATGCAATCAACCCTTCAAGGCGGTATTTAAATGCTTAAAATTTTGCTTCAATATCTGTATTTAAATTCGCACCGATGCATTCTTTTAATAATTTGGTCATTATTTAAACCGTTGGAACAGATAGGTACATCAAATGCAGGCATCGTTTAAACCGCGATTCTTTCGCCATCACATTGTTATTATAAACTACTTGCGCCACAGCAAAACATGGATATGTTATCTCTCAGTAAGTCACTAATTCTACGAACAAAGATTATTTCCCCATATTCCCCGTATCGTTACGTATAAAGTAAGACGATATTTACCTTATAGCGTTTTCCGTCATCTTGATATAGGTCGAAGATGATGTAGAAATTCTGTTGCGTATACCGTTACACTTTCAATGCAATGATACCAGTTGATATTTTTAGATTAATTCGTTAATTTTTTAACGTCTTAGTCATCATCATCTTCCGATTTCTAATCTTCGATTTCGGAACATCCTACAGAACAAGATATTCGATCTTTTATATCATTCAGGACCAGTCTACAGAAAGCAATGTGGAGTATGGAAAACCTTTATGAAAACGATATATGCCCACACAAATTGATCCATAGATGTATAAGTCATTTGATAAAGTACTCGAGGAAGTTACTGAGAAGGCCTTGAGATGACAGTTAAATATGAGTTTATAAAATTAAGAAAACGAAAAACGTGCGTTTTAAAAGACGGCGTGCGACCTCTTAAGGGTTTTAAAAAAATAGCCTTTACAAAAAATGATTTATCTATACGTCGTTTTCCAAACTCAGAATATATTAAAATAAATTAACAAATGACGCTTCAGTTGCCTTCAAGACTGCTTCCACGGGCATCCACGTCTTCATCTAGGTATCTCGTAATTTTAATCAACGTTGCACTCATGGGGCGAAATCTCCCGGTATCGTAATACGCGGAGTTGGCAAGCCTGTTTACATCATAGTATAAAGTATTACACTTATCGGGCCGCATAAAATGCTATATGTAGCCGCATGTTTGAGGCCCCTTACTTAAAACACAGAGGACGAAAGCATCGGTTGTCCTATAAATGCCCACAAAAATCTTCAAGATACAAAAAACAGGTTTAAATTTATGCTAAAGAGATTTCAATAAATGAAAGCGTTAGTGAAAATTCTATGCAGACAGATATACGTTGCACGTGGATAATTCCGGGGGAAAAACAGGCGATAAAGACAGCTTTGACTAGGAATCTAACCGGGGTCTTCCATTTTCTGAGGGAATATTCTAACCACTGAACTAACGATCCAGAGTAATTCGCCTGCTTCGAAATAATGGTATTAATAATAATCTTTGATTTCCTAGTACGCTGAAAAATTGCATCGAGATTTATTTTAGGGAAGAGGTTGATATTCATAACAGAAAAAAACTTTCAAGGAAAATTAGTTCGCCGTATTATTCCCTAAGAACACGTGCTAGATTTTTCTATCGAAAACAAAAAGGTAAACGATTAATACGTGAATCTTGAAGAAATAATTATTTTTAAAAGAGCCTCTTTCTCTGGTTTACCTTAGCTCCGCGATATGTTTCGGGAATTAGCGCCATTCCAACGTCAGCGGACGCGATAGGAGTGAGAGGGGGAAGAAATGAAAAATTGAAAACTCAAATATTTCCTCAAGGGAGTTATAAGAGATTCATGCTTGTTTAACTACTTATAATCCGATGGAGAGTCCTTCCTTCTGCCTCCCCCACCTCTCTTCCCTACACCTGCACTAAATCCCTCGACCGAAAGTCCTTTTTCGCTTATAAATCCGTTAAGAATTTTGAGCCTGGCGCCCGATTTATTTCCACAGAATTTTTTAAAAGTTTTAATTAATAAAAGGGGACTACACAGAATAAATATTAAAATAAAAACAATAGAGCAATCGGTAGTAATAAATCTACTCAGGTGTAAGGATTAATAACGAATAAAAAAATGCATGAATGATGCGAAAAACATCAAAACGCGTGATTAAAAAAAAATATTTTGTTGCCATGAGCAAGTGAAAAATATTATTACGCCACTGAATTAAGTGCACTTTCTGTGGAGCCAATGGCGATTTATGATGAAAAATTGAGTTAACGATATCTTTCGGACTAAGTTCCTCCTATCTATACCAAAACGTTTTTCACTGCTACATAATATATTGAATCGACTTTCATAGTCTTACATTTGTGGTATTATAACATAAGCAGACATTGAAAAGGCAAACGTTTTTTGTTCGAATTATTTACTGTTACGTACAAGTTTGTCTTTTCACATTTCGATATAAATATATAGGTACGTGTAACTTACGAGACGTAGAAAGAATTTGGAAGAGAAAAAATTCTGTCTAAATTTGCAACTTCCTTTATATATAGTCGGAATGTGATTTTAATGAGGCGGATTTTTTTTCAAATAGGAAAACGTAAAAAAAATCGGACCAACATACATTATACAAATTATCTCATATACTAATGCGTCGTTTAGTTATCTTTAGAAAAAGTTGAACTATGTAGAATCGTTATAAACATCAACTTAACTATAGGAAATTTGATGAAAATCGTATCAGCCGCTTTCTCGAAAATCCAATTGTTATTAAAGTTGCCCAAGAATAAACTAGCCTTATATTCATTCTTTAAGAAAAATGAAATATGTAGTATGTATTATATCAGACGTACCCTCAAGGAACTTTACAAAATTTGATCAAAATCGTATTATCCGTTTTTATGAAAATCACATTGTTGTTAAAGATGCCTAGAAAAAACTAGCCTTATATTAATGTTTTGAGAAATATGAACTATGTAGTATTATTGATGACGTAAACTGAAGTAACTGTACGAAATTTGATCAAAATCGTTCAAGCCGTTTTTGAGAAAATCAGATTATTGTTAAAAATGCGTAGAATAAACTTCCTTTAATTATTGAGCCACTTCTTCATAGCTTCTAACTGTATGATAAAATGCCTAAGTACGAGATTTCATTCATTTTCGCTCTACCGTTTAGGCTCTAGAGTTGCGAAGACAGACAGTACTAATCTAAAAAGACTTTATGACTTTATCTTATAGAATTTACATACAATGTCATTTAATGTATTTTATGATTTTTCTCGCAGTTTTTTCATCAATTCTCCAACCACTCCGAAGTGGTTCATTGTAACATTTACATTTAATTTTTATTGTAATGTATTTCATCCATTTTGTGAAGAGTCTTCATAGCTTCTAACTGTATGATAAAATGCCTAAGTACGAGATTTCATTCATTTTCGCTCTACCGTTTAGGCTCTAGAGTTGCGAAGACAGACGGCTTTGTAAAAACCACTTTTCGGTCTGAGGTACAACTAAAACGAATATTTCCATCAAAATCTCGAAATTGAATTTTTTCGCGAAAACAATACTTCCTCAATATACTTCGTATAGGAGAAAGTAAAAATTAATAACACACCGCCTGCCTCGTTTACGGATAAAACTAATCGATCGGTTAACAACGAGCACTAATCCGATAATATAATAAACAGTCGGTGAGCTGCGACGACTAATCTGGCAATGAAGTCATTGCATAAAAAATGGTCCATGGACGAAATGCCAACTTTTCTCACGTCGAGCCAAATTACCTCAAAATGAGAAACCCGATTGAGTATCCTCGGTGCAAAGAACGGCAAAAAAACGGTAAAACGTACACTGTACAAACTTTCTCATATATTAATGCGTGGTTTAGTTATCTTTAGAAAATGAAAATCGTATCAGCCGTTTCTTAGAAAATCCAAGTTTTGTTTAAGTTGCCCAAGAATAAACTAGCCTTATATTCATTCATTCAGAAAAATGAAATACGTAGTAATATTGTAGATGTATACTCAAGTAACGGTACGAAATTTGATCAAAATCGTTTTAGCCGTTTTTGAGAAAATCGTATTTTTGTTAAAAATGCTAGGATAAACTAGCCTTATATTTATTTTTTATAAATAGTAAATAGTTACCTTTAGAAAATGGAAATCGCATCAGCCGGTTTTTAGAAAATCCAAATATTGTTAAAGTTGTCTAGAATAAACTATCCTTAAATTTATTTTTTGAGAAATATGAGCTGTTCGGCATTATTGAAGACGTAAACTGAAGTAACTTTACGAAATTTGATTAAAATCGTTACAGCCGCTTTTGAGAAAATCAAATTGTTAAAAATGCGAAGAATAAACTTCCCTAAATTATTGAGCAATGTCAACCATTTATTCATAGCTTCTGCTCAGTATGATAAAATGCCTTAGTACGAGATTTCATTCATTTTTACTCTACCGTTTAGGCTCTAGAGCCAATAACAAACCGACAGACAGATGGCATTGCGAAAACCACTTTTTCGGACTCGGCTACACCTAAGACGTACATTTCCGTAAAAATCTCGAGGTCGAATTTTATCACGATTACAATACTTTCTCAATATACTTGGTATATGAGAAAGTAAAAACAGGACTATCATTTTTTCTTACATGTCAAATTTGCGAAAACAAACTATTTGAATTGCATTCCATATCAAGGCAGCGGATCGGACAATCGATTGCTTTTCCATTATTACCGCCGCAGCAGTGTGCGGTCATGACGATCCGCATTACAGGTCACTAAATGGCCGCAACGAAAAAATACAAAATTTTGTTTTAATATTTCGACAATTCCGATTTATCAATTCGATCTCAGCCATAAAACTAGCTTGATACTTTTTTGACGGATTGTTTTGTTAATAAATAATGAAAAATGGTATGTTATAATAGGATAAAACTCTTCCAGTAATAATGGAAATCCAGGAGAAAGACATAATTTAAATAATTCTGCATCGGATCTTGTGTTATCCAGAAACTAATATTTGACGTCGCAAAAGAAACCTTTTCCTTAAACGCACAAAAAAGTAATCAACACGACATACTTTACCACATTCGCGCGCTTAGAAGCCTGTAAAACAAAGTCACACATTAGGTTAATACGTATTTATGCGCGATTTTAATAGTATTAACAATGCAGCAGCAGTTGACCTAAGGGGAGCTTAAAGGTATCATGGCGTAAAATTCTATATGCTATAATCTAGGTATTTTAATCATTACTAGGTACCTGTTGCTGCAATTGCGGCAAGTAAGTTTCGGCAAGTTCTAGGTTCTCGTTCTAAAGCATAAAGCGTAAACGTTTTTACGCTGCTCCGGAATAAAGGTAGCCGGTCGCCTAACGTTCTTTGTTATTTAACCGGAATCTACGGATACGGTCCCTGACAGTATCCTTTTCCTGTTTCATATACGTAGACTGGTAGGAAAAGTGTTTATTTTAAACCATGATATAAATCGGAAAAGAAATATTGCTATTATTAATAAACAAATTTATGTGTAATAAATTTATCTTAAATACAGCGGAAATTATACCTTATTTTAATTAATTGATAACGAACTTTTATGTTTACAATAGTCAATGCAACCATTTATTTTGATTGTATACGAAGAGAAGATAACCATGTAACTTTCAATATTCTAAAAAAATAACGTGCGTCCCTATTTTCATCTAATTTTAAATTTATGAGTCAGCTTATTTGCATTAATAAGCATTGTAAATGTATAATGTAATGGTTTTACTTACAAAAAGTAAGATACCAGCATTCAAACGATGAAATGAAGATTCAATTGATTTGATTAAATCGTTAGAGACGCTAACGATACGCAGTTAACTGAATAATTATCCGTAAATATTTACTTTAATAGTGAACAAAATTTCGAAGCGAATAACGCTATTCCTTCACCAATTTGAAGGTTTTATTGACACTATTTGAATCGGGGGCAGCAATGATGGTCGCCTTGGCAACGCCCGGAAAGAGTATGAAAAATCTATAAAATTTCGAAAACCACGGCGTATTTCTGAAAGATTCGACGGTATAACATGTAAAAATCGCAAGATTAAGATATTGTATAATTTTGTCCGTCGAATAAAGCAAAAACGAAGAAAATCGGTCCATATTTAGGTATTTTAATGAATGAAAGAAAAAAACCTTGCACTCTGAAAAATAGAAAATCCCGTCTAAAATTATGGAAAAATATAACTGACTCCTGGATTCAAGCCCGGGACACTTTAGAAAAGGAAAATGTTTTTTCAGGGACCTCCTATCTAGCAGAAATAATACGCCGTTTACCGCATATCTCTACGATACGTACGTACGCACGGTTAGAATTGTAATATTATGATAATTAATTATTTTAAGATATGTAACTGAACGAGTCATAATCCAAATCCATTTAGTCATTTACGAGTAAATCTACGTTATTTGAAAATCCGCCCTCCATCTTAGTGCGAAATGGATCATGTATCAATGAGGCTTCTATTAAGGGTAATATAATATATCTACTAGCTGAAAGTACCCGGCGGTGCCCGGGTTATGCCAGACGTCTTTGGCGAATAAAATTATGTATTATATGGTAATACAATCATTTCTCCCTTTGCGCACCTCAAAACGTGTATTTCCGTTGAAATCTCAATTTCGAATTTATTCATGAAATCAATATTTTCTCTATATTACGTATATTGGAGAATGTAAAAAACTAATTATGAGATATCTCTGATACCTATGAACTGGGCCGGGAGGGTCCATGGAGGTCCGGAGAGAACGTGAGCATACGTGAGAGTAATAGGATTTCGAGTTTAACAATGTAATCGGTTGGCAAGGCAACTTCACGTTAAAAACGCTAAATTTTGTAAAAATATGATATTAAAACGTTAAATTCTAAAGATTTAGATTAGAAAACGATAAAAGACGATAAGAATAAGAAACTGCATTTATTTTTCTTTAATACAGTCCAAGTCTGAAAATCGTAGGTCAAATATGCGAATTTTAATAAGCAAAATAAAATAAGGTTGCAGGTCGAAATACCGATTTTTCCATGTTATCTTATTAGGAATGGAAATCATTCTCGGAAATCGAACCCGGTTCGATTTTGGAAATTTTTTCTTTCGTAAATGGCTTCTACTTTAAGAACCGAACGTTCCTACCAAATGTCAATCTTCTAGCTTCTCGGAAAGTATGTTAAAAATAACATTACAGAGTTCCGATTTCCCACTGACGACGACGATGACGAAGTCAATTTTATATATTATATATTATAAATGCGATCTCTCTTCAAATTTTGTTGAACTAATTAACATCCAGAACCGCGGCTACAGACGACGGAAATTATAGAAACAACTTTCTCAGTCTCGGGGTCAGCTAAAACACGCATATTCAACAATATCGGAATTCGTTTCACGACCACAGTAGTTTCTTCACATTTTTCGTATGCGATAAAAGCAATAATTCACTCGCGTTGAACGATCCGCACACGTGTCAAAAACAAGCTCGCGTCCCCTCCATAGCCTTTCGTGGCGTTTTAAGTTAAATCCAAGAAGACACCGAACATTTCGCCAGCTTGGATAGTCGATTCGAAATTGGCAGGACGTAGAAAAAGTAACCCGATAGTCAAACAGAGACAATTTATAGAGAGGAAGAGAGTGGAATGGGCAGAGATATGTATGGAGAGAGAGATATATAGAGAGAGGGGAGGGAGGAGTAGAGAGAAAGAGAGGGGAGATAGAGAAGGATGCAGAGAAGGAGGAAGTTAGAGGGAAAGTGGGAGAGAGAGAGGGAGAAAGGTGAATCCAGGGAATGAGAGGGAGAGGTATGGAGTGATATGGAGGTAGGATGACAGGGAGAGTGGGAGGGAAGGAGGGAGGAGAGGGGGGGAGGGGGAACGAGAATAGGCAGGAGAAAGCGGAGAGGAGAGAGGGTCAGAGGAAAAGAGAGAGAGGAGAGGAGATGAGGAGCGGAGAGAGATAGAGGAGCGGAGAGAGAGAGGGGGGGAGGAGAGGGAAGAGGAGGGGAGAGAGAGTGAGGGATGAGAGAATAAAGAGGGGACAAAAAGGGAGGAAAGTTAGAGAGAGAGGGAGGTAGAGAGAGAGGGAGGTAGAGACAGAAGTAGGTAGAGATAGAGGAAGATTGTGATAGAGATAGAGGGAGGTAGAGAGAGAGGGATAGAGAGTGAGAGTTAGAAAGAGAGGGAGGTAAAAAGAGAGGTGGGAAGAAAGAGAGGGAGGGAGGGATAGAGGGAGGCAGAAAGAGAGGGAGTTAAAGAGAAAGAGGTAGAAAGAGAGGGAGGTAGAGAGAGAGAGAGGGAGTTCAAGAGATCTTGATCTGAGAGGGGAGCGAGAATGAGGAAGGTGTAGAAGAAATAGAAAAAATTTGATTTGGCCAACACATGACTTTCTCCATATTTGGGGTATAGATATTGAAATTATTATGAATAGCATTATGAGGCAAAATTATTATTTCGTATCGTAAAATCATACAGTCGTCTTTATTCCCATAAATTACGTATATTTTGAATATGTTTACAGAATTCACCGCTACACGGTTTTGGAGCTGTATACTGGAAATTAAGAAAACGCTAAATATCTCGGAAATGGATGGTTCTACGAAAATTTATTTCAAATAAAACTTGGAAGAAATATTATTCTCTACAACTTTGGTCCTTACGAAGATTACTAATAACGACGTTTTTAAGGAGATATTTGACGAAAACCGAAAAAACCGATTATTTTTTATAAATAATTCCTAAACAATAACTGATATGGAAAATTGTTTCAAATAAAAGTTGTAGGAAATTACATTTTCTATTACCTTTGTATAGAATTGTATATACAATAATGATGTTTTAAGGGAGAAATATCGCAAAAAACGAATCGGGTTTCCGTTTAACCATTATTGTCCAAAAACTAATCAGTTCTTTGTGCTCATGCTAAAGAGTTATATATGAAGTTTGGTAATGATATGGCAAGTACTTTTTGAGTTAGAGCGCCCACAATCACATACACAAACACGCACACACTCACAGACAACATTCCGAATATAGTCTAAACGTGTTCTAGGGACCTCAAAACGTGTATCTTCGTTGAAATCTCGAAGTGGATTTCTTTCGTGAACACAATACTTGCCCATTACCTACTACGTATGGTGAGAGTAAAAATGGATAGCGCTCTAATACATTCGTTTAGATAGGGAGTCGCGCCATTTTCTGGCGTTGGGAGATCGTAACCATGGCTACCAGAATTTACAACCACCTCCCAACTCCCTTCGACCTCATCTGAAGATTTCTTTTCCGCCCCGTTGATTTTTCGCCGTGTTCTCAGCCATGAGTGGAAAGAAAGAAGGGAGTTTAAGAAGAGGTAGGGAGGGAAGGATACCTAAAAGAGAAGCCTTTAATGCAGGGGTTCCCAACGCGGTGCCCGCGGGCACCATGGCGCCCTCCGGTGCTCGCCGTGGCGCACGCCGAGGTTTGCTCTGGTGTCGTCCTTGACACATTATAGCTCTTGTGACTAATAGCGTTTGAGCGACCACAGAATGCTGGTTGGTACCTGTGTAAAAAGACTTCATGACTCTTGTCTAATAGATTTTTACATGTAATGCATTTTAAGATTTAGCTCGCAGATTATTTCGCCAGGGAAAAAATAATGGCGCCCCCCCTGCTTTGGCGTTGAAGTCGAATGCGCCCTTGCCCTCATAAAGGTTGGGAACCCCTGCTTTAATAGAAAGAGGGTTGGAGAAAGGGATAGGAGGGGATGGGTTAAGGGTAAGATATAGGTTTGGCACCATGGGACCTACGTACGTGGACGAGAGAGAGAGAAAGAGAAAGAAAAAAGAGACGAGACAGAATTATTGAGGAAAGGTGGAATAGGGCGAGGTAAGATTAATGGAGGTTTTCTAAGATAGATTCAACACGAACGAAGGACGGGAGAAACGGAGAGAGAAAGGCAGTGGAAAAATACGGCTTTCGTCTTTCGTGAGCGCACGCGCATGCGTACGAATGGAAGTAAAAGGAGAAAGCCAGTAGGATTAAAGGAATTTGCGGGGTTTTGGGGCTGACCAAAGGAAACGTCTCGCCCGCGCGCACGTTTTTCGTTTTTCTTTCTTTTTTTTAGGGGGGCGAATTAAGGAGGTACGGTTAAGTTGTTTTTCAATTCTTCGTCTTCTTCTTCTTCGAGCCGTCGAAATAAAGAAGAGTTATTCGGGAAAAGTGTTTTCAAAGTTTCCTTTTTATCTATAATTTTTTATTTTATTTAGTTCATTTGTTTCATTTATGAATTTTATTAATTTTAATAATTTTATTTATTTTGTTTTATTTTCTTATTTTGTTTTATTTATTTTATTTCTGTTTATTTTATTTTTTTTATTTGTTTTATTTATTTTTTATTTTATCTATTATTCTTTTTTGCCATGGAAAAATGAAATTTCGTTTGCAGGAAGGGATTTTCCCGTCGGAGAGATTGATTGTGAAAAAAATTAAACCATTTTCCCGCCAACCTTTGGTGATTCGACGAAAATTTTACCACCTGTTTGCATCGGTAGACATTCGCGAAAATTGTTATTCATTAATCTTTGACGAAGAAAATGGAAAACACCATCTCAGGTTAGAGGTTAAAGTAAAAGAAATTCTCAAAGTAGGATATAAGCGTGCTTTATATTACGGAAAAAAATAAAAGACGCGAGAAAGATTATTAGAAAGGAATTTTAAACGCGTGGACTCTTAAAATATCAAACATTAAGAACACGCCGGTTAAAAGTGAAATACTGGATTTCTCGTTAAATTCGACACCTCTTCCGTCGCACATTCTGCGCTCACTTTTTTTGTCTAGCCGCATTGTTACACGGTCGTTATTTCATTCCAGAATATCTTTTCGAAACCTCGCCATCTTTATCTCTAAAAGCGGTGTTTCTACAGACCTCTCATTATTCCATTCTAGTCTTTGTGTGATGTCCTTCACTCATAACTGCGCGTCTTACTGCTGTATGCCAACGGGCATTTCAGGCCGCGCATTCAGAGTTAAAGAATGAGACCGTGTTCGTTTGTTTTCAAAGCTAAATTACCCAACTGGGATAGGCATTGTATTATAAAATGTGATATTCTGTAAAAGTAGGATTTGGAATATTTAATAAATAATAATAATAATAAACCGATTGCATTTTCCGACTCATTTCGCCCGTCTCTTTGAAAAGCACTAATAACCAAAGATGTACACAATGGAATAGGAGTTGCAAGATGAATTCAAAACAAAAAAATTACATTATAAAGAAATCCCGTTTTGTATGCATCTTTTTTTTCGCAATAAAATCCCTGTATTTAGTTATTTATATTGACGTAAATTTTACTTCTATTATTTATGTTTTTATTTTTTCATTTATACGTAATTCGCCATTTTACAATGAAATGTTAACAGTAGCCAAAGACAGAAACATATAACACAACATCCATGCCCGAAGCGGTATTCGAACCCTCGACCTTTGGGTTATAACGCAGACACGCTGCCAACCAGTCTAACACCGTATCGAAGGATGTAAATATCTCATTTTACGAAAAGGAAATTTTTCTCATAGTCTTCCAACAAGACAGAAAATTATTTGACACTTAGTGTAGGTGATTCATAATTTAAAGATAAACGAAAAATTATTATCGAGTGAAACGGCAAAAGTTACTGGTATGCGTGAATTAAGCATTAAATTAAAGTTAAAAGACCTCCCATTCAGGGCCGGCCGGAAGGGGGATGCGAGTCATCCTGACCCCCGAATAATGAGGGGCCTCAGAAGTTATCAATTATTCAAGTATCGAACATAAATTTTCCAAAGACTTTTGCTAAAAGTTAATTTCAACCTGTTTTCCAAAATGAGCAATCCTTAAATGTTATGATATGAAACAGGGACTCCATAAATCGTTCGTCATTAATATAAATATTAATATCGTGGTCCCCCCATTGATATTCGCATCCGGACCCCCTTCAGCGCTTGGATAACTCTGCTCCCATTCATTCTGTCTCCATTTTTTCGTCTCTTTCTCCATCCCTCCCACAATAACTAAAAAAAATTAGCTATCCCTCTTAGCGTGATATGCATTCCTCTGTATCTTAAGCCGCCTGTGGTGCATGCAGTCGAGTGTGACAGAATTAAGCGTTACCGAAATCCACGTAAAAATAGCTCGTTAGTTAACAGGAAAGAATAGACATCATGCGGTGAAATTAAATTGAGAGGGCAGTCAGACAGACAGACGGCTTTATTCAGGGCGAGATTGAGATAAAAGACTCGCTTCTTCCATTATGATGACCAAGGATTATACCAAGTATCATATAAATTCCTTTCTGAACGCTAACATTTTTTTAAACCTCGGATCGGTAGAGGGGTGTAAAGGGTCTCGGGTTCGAACAATGTCGAGGGTACTGAATATGCTTATTACATCATTGAAGAAACGTGTTTGTGTTAAACAAATTATTATAATAGCTTTTTCGTGGCTTGATAACAGAGGAAATATGCTATTAATTTCCTATTCTAACCTAAATTAACCCATGTCAGAAAAATAGCCATGTGGGTTATCGGTTTTCCTTCAAATAACTTCACTCTATTTATGAACAAAACATTGCACGTCAAGTCAACCGCAAATAAAAGCAATTTACAAAAATCATAAATCGATAAAACGCACGAGCAATTGAGTTGCATAACGTTACCCGCCAGTGCGCAACGCAACGAAGCGGCACCTTTTTCTTATGAATAACAAACATATTCGTTACGTCACATGCGAAAGCGACTTCTAAACGGATCCGAAAGTGAACGCACGGACGAGAGAAAAAATCTTCCCAGGAATTCCACTTACACTATTACTCTTTTCTCCCGGATCTACCCCCTTGAAAACGAAAGGACCGTATATTTTCCAATTCCGAGCCGTCAGATGGACGAATTTCCTCGATTCATCTTTTCCGAGAAGGCCTGTGTTCGGAAGATGGTTAAAAAATTTATATCCGACGTCGAATCGACCACCGGAGGGGGGGGGGAGAAAAATCCGAGAGAAAAAAACTATGAAAGTTTTTTCTCTCCCACGTGGAATTAAGCGGAGAAATCTCTCATATTGATAACGAAAAGCCTCTCTCTCTCTTTCCCTCAAAGGAAAGAAATTTGCTCACGCATTGACCCGTAAGACTTAAAAAGTTTTAAAGCAAAATTTCAAAAGGAAAAAAGTGTGCACAATGTAGGGGCGTGCAGACACCCTCGATCACTAAGAAAAGGATAAATTATTTAAAAAGGCGAGAAGAGGTAAAAACGATATTCAAACATCGCGACGGCATCTCCATCTCTCGGGTAAATCATTATTCTCTCCAATATACCCGTAATGAAAATTAACAAAATAAAGCCCATTTTTTCACAACGAAAAAACCTCCGTTAAAAAAAATAAACAAACTCCTTCGACTCTTCCTCTTCTCCTCCGTGCTCTTCCCCCCCCCCCCCCTCTCGTAATATGCGCTTCGATTTTGTTTCACTTTTTTTTTCGACGTCTTTCCCTCAGCCTTCCATTTTTCCCTCGACATTATCCTCTCAGGGTTAATTTCTCTCTCTCTCTTACGGCAGCTCTTTTGCTGTCGCCGTCCTTTTAATCCTCGATAATTAGAAAGCAAAGGAGCTTTGCGGCAGGATGGGATGTAGTGGAATTAAAAAAAAACGAAACAAATTCGAGCCAAAAAGAACGTATTTAAGGGAGTGTGTGTTGAAGTGGAGGATTACACTTCAGCGGGATACCGAGCGGAAACAAAAATGCACGCGAGGGTTTTAAGGAAACATAAAACGAGGAGAGGAAACCTCTCGAGGAAATGTTTACTTTGTAACCCGCATGGAATTATTTCCTTTGCCCTTAAGAATCGCCGTTGGGACGTGGCGCTCCTTTTTCATAAAATGAGGCGAGAAATTCGCCGATGTTCTTTTACTATACTCTGTTCACTATCTAAAGTCTCTTGACCTTGAATACGGGAAGTACCTACGCCACTTAGCAGCAGCCAATAGGAGACGGTTCGTTTGGGAAGGTGGTGGGGAGGAACTCAGTCTTACTCTTGCTCTCGAAGCGTTCACATCGGTCTGCGTTGCCATTTCTACCGCCGTTTCCTTGCTGTGGAGTTCTAAGTTATTGTTACTGTTATTTTTTTTATTATTTTTGTTTTTAGTTTTGTTGTTTTTGTTACCCTACAGAGTTCGTTATCTGCAATGGCTAACAGGAGGAAAGTTATGTTATTTAAAAATTGTGTAGTATATCAGCAGAGTGCGAAAATCCGCATGAGGTGGCAACGCGCACAGGTATGTCCTCACGCGCGAAAGTTGTGAGGGGCGATGGAAGGGGAAACGATCGTGGTTGGCTACATGATCTATGAAGGTCAAGAGACTTAAGAAAGTGAACAGACTATACGAAGATCTAGAATTTTTTTAAAATACTGTTTATTTTAAGAGAGGGGACGAAAGATCCCGGAGGGCTCCTTAGCCGCCACGCGTGGTCATAACGGCGCGCTAGACTTAATCGCCCCGTGACCTCTCGTATGTAAGCTTCTTACATTTTAACGTCTTTTTCCGCTTGAAAAACTATTAAAATATCCTATCCAGCGGAAAATACCTGAAATTTCGTAGTTTAAAGTGTTAAAAATTAAGTTTCTTGTAATGTTTTTAGTGACTTTCATCGTTTAAAAACGTATAATTACATTATTTAAGCACAGCTCACTGTTACGGTGGACGTGTCATTAAAAAAAACAAGACGAAAATGCTTCTTTAATGGGAATACCTTTTATTCGAAGCTGTTGATATTGCTGCGAGAATTTCAAAATGTCTTATCCTTAATTAAGTTCATTGTGCATATAGGGGAAACTCGGTTAATTCGCTGATTCACGAAATTAAACCAGCGCTGGAAGCGGTTATGGTACATGCTGCAAACTTAAAAATTTTAAATCAAGAAGTAGATTCACTACTGGAGATGAATGACAAGGTGAAAAATATGGGGAAACTCGGTTAATTCCGTGATATTAAGACAGTAAAATATACTAATTAAAACATGCACCACAACCGCTTCCAGACGCTGGTTTAATTTCGTGAATCAGCTTTATTTAAACCAGTGCTGGCAAACGAAAAAAAATCTATTCGTTGCGTTTTTCGTTACGGCCAAAAAAACAATTTCGTTTTTCGTTACGATAAAATCTACATTTCGTTTTTCGTTACGTTTAACGTTATAACGAAATAATTGCTTATGAGTACTTTTTATTTGATATTTATACCTCGTAAGTTTAAGTTTTTCATTTAGAATTATAGTTTAAAAATTTTTCTAAACATATGTTGCAGTTAAAGAATATTTTTAAGTTTTCTAAGGAGTCGGAACAGATTTCGTTATTTTTTTGATCATGCATACAAATTAGGATTTTTATATCCATTTAATAATCAAGGTTAATTGCCTTAACCCACATTAAGTACAAAAATAATGTAATTATAATAAAACTGCAATGCTCATGTTGCGTCGTAGAATTTTTTATAAGTAACTCGGAAAGTACACCGGCTGTACCAATTCTAATTCTTGCAACAGACCTAAAATTCGACGAAAACAAAGAAAATTGTCGAAATTTCAAGTTTTCCTCTCTGGGGTTTATTTTTGATAGATTTCTTCCTTCTCTTATACCCTATAAGAAATACATGTAAATCATCCATGGGTTTAAAATATTGCATTTAATAACATTTTAGATATTAACAAAAGGATTGTTTTATTAAGTACATATATGGAAGAAGAGAAAGAGAAATGTGCATAGTTTGATAAAGTTTTAATCCACTGTTAATAACCTTGAATATAGGTAATTTTTCAGGTAAAACAGAAAGATATGGAACCTTTACCCAATGTGAGCAGGGCCGGTTTCAGGCGTAAGCGACGTAGGCGGTCGCTTACAGGCGCCACTTCAGAGGGGCGGCAAAATCAATACTTCGGATTTTGACATTTTCATTTTTCCAAAGGTGTATTGCACAGAACTTCAAAACATCGCGTAGAACTATATTTTACGCCATGATAAGTCATTCACATTCAGGTTGGTTCAAGGTGTAGGAGACGTAAACCTACCATTTACAGGTGTTACTTAAGAAGGACGGCAAGACGAACGTTTTAAAGTTTTACACTGTCTAAAAAACACGCTGATGCACTGTGAACTTTACTTAACCTCTTCAGAGGAATAAAAGGGGAGGTTTTAAAGGGGAGGTATAAAAGGGGGGTACAAAAGGGGGGTTTAAAACGGGGGGTTTAAAAAGGGAGATTTAAAAAGGGGGACTTCAAAAGGGGGGTTTCAAAAGAGGGGTTTAAAAGGGGGGTTTTAGAAGGGGGGGTTTAGAAGGGGGTTTCAAAAGGGAGGATTTCAAAGGGTGGGGGTGTTTGGGTTGGGTTGGATTGGGGGGTGTCAAAAGGGGGGTATCAAAGGAGGGAGGAGGATTTCAAAAGCGGGGTCTCAAAAAGGGGGTTTCAAAGGAGTGGTTTCAAAGGGGTGGTTTCAAAAGGGGGGTTTCAAAGGGGGGTTTCAAAGGGGGGTTTAAAAGGGGGGTTTAAACGGTGGGGTTTAAAAGGGGGGGTTTACGAGGGAGGGTTTCAAAAGGGGAGGTTTCAAAGGAAGGGTTTCAAAGGGGAGATTTCGAAGGGGGGGTTTAAAAGAGGGTTTAAAAGTGGAGGTTTCAAAGAGGGGGGAGTTCAAAGGAGGGGGTCTGAAAGGGGGATTTCAAAGGGGGGGTTCTTAGCGGGGGAGTTTCAAAGGGGGGTTTCAAAGGGGGGTTTAAAAGGGGGGTTTATGAGGGAGGGTTTCAAAAGGGGAGGTTTCAAAGGGAGGGTTTCAAAGGGGATATTTCGAAGGGGGGGTTTAAAAGAGGGTTTAAAAGTGGATGTTTCAAAGGGGGGGTTTCAAAGAGGGGGGGTTCAAAGGAGGGGGTCTGAAAGGGGGGATTTCAAAGGGGAGGTTCTTAGCGGGGGAGTTTCAAAGGGGGGTTTCAAAGGGGGGGTTTCAAAGGGGGATTTCAAAGGGGGTTTCAAAGGGGGGTTTCAAAGGGGGGATTCAAGGGGGGGGGGGTTTCATGTGCTTTTAGGGTTTAAGCATTGTAATTTCAAATAACCTTTCCACCCCAAATACAGCGAACCTTCAATACTAGAGATTTTGATTACTCAAGGGATTGTCTCTTTGTGCAAAAGCGTGATCGTAAAGTTGCAATATAAAAATATTCGGTAATATAACCATTGCATAGTCATTTTGTTATAAGGTCAGTGAATGTTTTATTTCTGTTTTCTGAAAATATTCAGCTGAATATATTTTTGAAAAAACAAAACTGAGTAAAATAAGTTTATTTTCTTATTTTAATATATAATTAATATTATTTCATGCCTTAGATATCCAGAGGGGCGGAAAATTTTTACCTCGCTTAAACACATTTTTTAACCGAAACCGGTCCTGAATGTGGATATTCAATCGCTTCCGTGAGTAAATACCTATTCTAAATTTAAATCGATAAAAAGTTTATTATGAAATTTTTATGGAATGCTTTCAATGGGATACAACTACGTTCGTCGAGGTTTTTTTCTGTAAACTACTTCATTGCTGTAAAATTAATAAATATTAATAACTATTTTTTTAATAATTAGACCGGTATTAGCATAAACCACCTAGTCCCGGGTTTAACTAGAAATCTATGAATTCGGCCCGTAGTGTTTGGATCGTAAAAGCACTGATTGTGAGATCTTTCTCCAACAGCTTAAATAGTTAGACTGACGAATAAATGACACAGTTCAGGATCCAGGGGTGGAGAGGATGAGACAGTAACTTGGAGAGCACCGACATCTAAAAAAGCAATTTCAGGATAACGAGTAAGTGGAAAACCCCAATCCTAACGAATATTGTAAACAATAGTTTGAAAGGACGATATACTGGGAGGGGGAACAGCGAATGTGAAAGCGGCACATACATTTAAGTTCAATGCTTTATCTTCCTCGTTTCTTCTCGTTTCCTGAAGGAATCCTTTCTTTCATAAATGTGGAAAAACCCAAAAGGACAATGGGTGATGGGCGGGGTAGGGCTCCTTTCGCGACAAGGCGGTAGAAATGGCTCAGCGCGTGACAAAGGATTTTAGCCCACTTTCGCTCGCCCAGATGCCGTGTATGAATGTCCCTACAAGCTTTATAGCCAGCTAGAGCAAGCAGTAACGAATCTGTTAAGGAAATTAAATTTTTGGTGTTCGTTATGTTTTTCGTTGCAGCTCTTTGAAAAATTTCGTTAACGTTTTTCGTTACGTTAACTCAAAATTATTTCGTTTTTTCGTTATTTCGTAACGTTACATGTAACGTTTCCCATAACTGATTTAAACTATTAGCGAATTGACCGAGTTTCTTCTATATGCGCAATTTTTCCACAACATGAACTTAATTAAGGATAAGACAAATTTGAAATTTTCGCAGCAATATCAACAGCTTCGAATAAATGGCATTCCCGTTAAAGAAGCTTTTCCGTCTTGTTTTTTTTTAATGACACGTCCACCGTAAAAGTGAGCTGTGCTTAAATAATGTAATTATACGTTTTTAAACGATGAAAGTCACTAAAAACATTACAAGAAACTTAATTTTTAACACTTTAAACTGCTAAATTTAGGAAATGGGAGAATTGGGTATATGATGAGTTTCAAAATTTTAAAAACACGTTCTCGAAACATTTGAATATATTTAATACAAAGTGACACATTTTTCTTTCTTAATTAAACAAAATAACATAATTCAAAACGTTTGTCGTGGTATAACTTCCGAGTAGCACCGAAGACACGAAAACGCGTAAACGCGTTATCAGAAATTAATATATGGCATCAGCACCGTTATGAACAATCAAAGAAAGCTAAAAGATTATAAATCTTGTTAAATAATAAATCACGTCGCATCATATAAAATAATCCTTACTTCGACGGTATCGTATTAAATTTTATAAGCAGTGTATAGGGTTTAATCTGCACTTATCTTCTCATATACAGTTTGATTAACTCTCCCAGTCAACTACTGCTCGATAAAATGCATAATTAATTATAATTATAATTATTGTTGTACTATTAGATACACGCATTGATTCTTTTCACAGAGGCAGGAACAGAAGTCGTCAGAATTTTCACAATCTGGCAATTATTACCTACGAAATTGAGCGAGTAAATTGTGCCTTATAATTAACTAAAGAGTGTACGAAAACCTATCCAACTGAAACTCACATTGCTAAGTGAACTACCTCGTTATGCATGTTATTTCTTTCTTGCCTTCCTATCAAAAACTACCGTCTGGGTAGTTTTTTTTTAAGACTAAGTACTCTACGCGATTCGTCAATTAAGTTATCGAGTTAAGAAGCGCCTCGAGTTTTACCTGAGATCTCGCTGCTAATTCAATTATAACACATCCTTAAGGTATCTCATAGTCCCTAGCAAGAAGTTAGCCGAAACCTTTTGGGAGATCAGAGATCAGATGCTATGTCCAACTTTCAAGAATAAGCCCCGTGGCCTCCCTTTCCCCCTCTTTCAAAACCAGGAGAAGGAGAAAAGGGGCGGTCGAAGAGTAATTACCTTAGTTGCAACTGCATCTCATGCTAGAACGAAAGTGTGTGTGTGTGTATATATATATATATATATATATATATATATATGTATATGTGTGTGTGTGTATATATATATATATATACATACATACATATATATACATATATATGTATGTATGTATGTACACACACAACTCTAGGATAGAACCATCTTAAGATTTTATTTTATTTTAGGGGGCTCTGCCCCAGTCCTCGCTTAGTTAGTTAGTTCTTTGACACATGTAAATAAAGTTTTATAAAACAAACTGCTAAAGATGGAAAAGGTAAAAATATCGTGGCGTTTTTAAAAAAGATTTTCATGCTCTACCTAATTAATAAAAACCGTGAAAACGCTACGTGTAGCCGTTCTCGATTTATAGGGATAAATCAGTTTTTGTGGGAATTTCAAAATTTTTGGGTACTTAAACTAAAAAAAACCGTTTTCGGAATTTTATTCTTAACTTAACGTAAGATTTCAGGATCTTAAGTCCAGTGGTTAGGACTGGAGATTTTCATCGTGGTAACGGATACCTAAATTTATAATCGCTCGGTTGAATTGAATAGCGCACCTTTTTAATATGGTACTGATTGTGAGATCAGAAACCAAATGTCTCACTTCAAGCATCCGGCTGCCTATTGGGAAGCGGAAGGACCTTCCAAGTCTCATACAACCCTTCTTTAACCTCTCACAGACTTCTCCACTATTGCGACCCATCTTCGAGGTCTCTGCGCCATTCCATCTCATTTTCAAACGGTCTTTCGTTTTCTTCCTCTTTATCCGTCCTCATCTCTATCCTCCATTGATTCACTATACTGCTTTATCACCGCTTCAAAATCTTATTATCCGCTTTGTATAATCCTTTCTGTTATTCATCCTCCCTATATTTTTTACCCTATTCCATTTCATTATCTGTGAATGGCTTTGTTCGCGCTTTTTAGGAGCGTTTCTCTTGCTACCTATTAGCGTCAGTCTGTCCGTCCGTATGTTCGTTCTCGGCTTCTACCAAACGGATTTTCATGAAATTTGATATTAAGGACTTGCACTCGAAGATAATAATAAAATCGAAAAAATGAATCTCGTAAGCCAATCAGGGGCACCAATTTACTGGAGGGGAAAAATGAACTTTCCGTCACACTCGTAAAGTATTAGTCATATCAAAATATTTTCCAAATAAAAGTTGTAGAACTGATAAATTAGAGTATTTCTATTACTATACATTTTTATCGTATGAGTAGCCGTTATCAAGAAAATCAAACAAAAATATCTTAATTCGAGTTGAAAATATCTTGCATAGTTACTTACGATAAAGAAAAGAACTTTAAAACTCTATTTCCCTTACGTACACATACACAGTTTCTTTCAAATATGTAATCCATTGAACGAAACGCGCCCATTTGTGATACTATGTACACTTTCTTATCTTGTTCCTTATAAAAATTCCTCATGTATTCGTCTTGTCCGTCAATCTGTCAAACCGTCTGTCTGTACGGATCTTTTAACTTGGAGAAGTCAATATTTGAGGATAAAGCTGATTATAGCATAAGGTAGAAGCATTGTACAAACAAACTTAGGAGAATCTAGGAATAGCTACTAGGAAGTAATCGGTGTCTATGTATGACACCTTTGTTTTATTTTCGACTCCATAAAAACCGCATGATATCGGTGCAAGGCATTAAAAATTTGCATTTATTAATTAGTTAAAATTAACATAGGAGCTCTAGACATGAGCAGCTTTGCAAATAAAAGACTGAAGTTTACATTATTTTTAAAAACAGGACTCAAACGAGAGCGAGCAATTGTTTTTTTAAAAAACGAGAAAAGATTTCCCGGTGGGAAGAAGTGAAGCAATGGGAAGCAAACCTACCATGGCAACGAGTCCACTGCTATTTAATGGGGAAACGTATTGCTATATAGTATAGACATAGCGCTTTTAAATGGACTTTATATGCTACATTATGACGCCGTCGATCTCAAACAAAGACGTAATATTATCATGACGTCATAGACTCTTTAAAAATGAAAAATCTGATGTGGCCAACACATGACTTTCTCCATATTTGAGGTATAGATTCTTCAATTATTATGAATAGCATTATGAGGCAAAATTATTATTTCGTATCGTAAAAGAATACAGTCGTCCTTATTGCCGTAAATTATATTTTGAATATGTTTACAGAATTCACCGCTACATAGTGGTGGCGCTGTAAACTGGAAATTAGGAAAAAGTTGAATATATCCGAAATGGATTGTTCTACGAAAATTTGTTTCAAACAAAACTTGGAAGAAATATTATTCTCTACAACTTTGATCCTCACGAAGATGACCAATTACGACGTTGTTAAGGAGATATTTGACGGAAACCGAGAAAACCGATTATTTATAAATAATTCCTAAACAATGACTGCTATGGAAAATTTTTTCAAATGAAAGTTGTAGAAAATTACATTCTTTATTAGATTAGAATAGAATTGCATATACAATAATGATGCTTTAACGGAGAAATATCGTAAAAACCGAATCGGGTTTCGAATAAACCTCGACTTTCGGTTAACCGTTATTGTCCAATAACTAATCAGTTCTTTGTGTTTATGCTAAAGTGTTATATATGATGTTTGGTTACGATATGGCAAGTACTTTTTGAGTTAGAGCGCCCACAATCACATACACACACACATACGCGCACACAGACATCATTCCGAAAATAGTCTAAACGTGTTCTAGGGACCTCAAAACGTGTATTTCCGTTGAAATCTCGAAGTCGATTTTTTTCATGTTCACAATACTTTCCCATTACTTCGTATGGAGAAAGTAAAAAAGTACTTTATGTGACTTTCCCTGCAGTTCGCCTCAATTTATTTCTCAAACCCTTCCCATTTTTACCGCCTTTAACTCTCTCTTAATGTCTACGGGACCTCTTTCGCTTTCTCCCTCGCTCCGGCTCCTTTTCCCATTCACGGTTTAATGAAGTTGGGTTTAAAATGCAGTATTGCCCGTTAATTCCACCATCAAGGTACCTCTAACTTTTTTATCCTTTCTCGACCGAGTCTGATCAGCAGGAAAAAAGCAGGGGAGGGGGAGAAATGAAAACGTTAGGAATTTCTGTTTTTTTTTAAATTTTATTTAAACCTGAAAGGTTGGATTTTGTGCCCTTCACAAAAAAATCTTCGAAAATTAAGTATAAATTAATTCCTTTGGAACGTTTTGTTTTTGTTAAAACGCGGCGGCGGTGATTGACGGAGAAGGCACTCTTCAACGGCAGCGCTGAACGCTCTCGAAATCAAAGGATTAGGGCTAATTTTCCGCCATCTCTCTCTCTTGAAAGTTGAGCAGCCGCTAACGATCTCAGCGTTTTTTAATTAATCCTGCAGGTGATTGTTTTTAATCGGTCATGTATAAACAATTTGTTTTCGGTGCCTGATTGAGACGTTGAAAATTGCTTTATTCGTTGAATAAATCCTGAAACGCTCCTGCAATGTTAGACGTAGGATGAGGCTAGATAATTTTTGCTGGATATTTAATTTATTTATTTATTTACACTTTGAAGAGCGAGTCTGAGGATACACAGCTCTCTATTCCAACTAACCGTACATAATTTATGGAGAAGTTTTTACAAAAATATGCTGATTTTAGAGAGAAATTGCATTAATTAATTGATATGATAAAAAAATAACTTTGTGCTAATAAATTGCCATAAAAATGCTTGAAATCTAAATAGTGATAAAAAGATTTTACGCATCTTTATAGACAGGCTTTCATGTATAGAGAGTGCAGCGAGATTCGCTTTTACGACTTGTTCATCTCTTGATCGAAAATATGGCACGTGCGGAAGTCTATTTTGATAATATTTGCGATACAAGAGATATACATCGCAAGTATAGTACACGGTCTTTACACGCAATTGGCATTAACCGCAGAGTTTTTTCCTCGCTTAACCACAACATTTCGAACGGTTATGAGGCCAATTGGAACCTAATCTCTGATTGTGAACGTAAAATTTCATTTATCAAAAATCTGCGATCGCTCAATTATTCCGCAACCAAATATCCGACGGATAAGCGACACACACACGGTTAATAGCGGATGAAAACTTTGTTATTAACGCATAAATCACATATCGTACTTTTTTAGGTTATGTGCTATATCTTTTAATTTTACTAATTATACTGACCAAAACTAACCCGCTATAAGCGGTGCCGTATGATATCTGCGGACTTTGGAATCCAAATATGAAATTTTGACAACGTCGCCCATCATAAACTTTAATTTTATTGCGGTATTTAGCCCATCCTGGGATTTTAATACGCGAGAGATAACATCGTGGCAAATAAGCGAGTATTCCGTACCCTTTAAAATTATTAATCAACTCTCTTCGTTCCTATGGTTTCAAAATAGGGCGGTCAAGAGGTTTATTTACAATTCCGAAACTGTTTGAGTCGGTCGATAGCAGAGTCGTGCGGACACAATGAACACCATCGTCGCAATCTGAGCCACGTGACCATCGCGGCCTCGATTGATTAACGCGCTGATATTCGGGAAATGCGGCGAGGCGGCCGCATATGCGTGATTTTAATTGGCCCACTTCGGGACGGATTAAAATACAACTATGCATTCCGAGGTGGGGAAAACCGCCGACGTTCCCTTCGCCGTCCGCGCGCGTTACGCCTCTTTGGCTTCCTCTCCAAATCCAGCTATGGATTCAATCTCTTGATTAATTTTATTCCCGGCGAAAAGGTCTATCGAAGCGTTTGTGATTTTGGGTGCATAAATAAATAGGTTGCGGTGAATGGCGGATGTTGGAGGAAATGTACTCGCAGTAAGGTTTTCGTCTTTATTAAATGATTAAAATTGCAAGATGAAATGTCGGGAAATATGAATACGAAAATATTTTCTATACGCGGGAGCATAAGGTAAATTAAAAATGTGAATTTTTGAAAAGGAGAAATTTTTTAAAAGTTTTCTGGAATCGAAACGGGGTCTCCCACTTGCTGGAAAGGCGCTTTAACCAACTACCATAATTTTCCGTATATAATGCGCCTTTGTAAAGGAAAATAGAAGAAAAGTGATGGTTCGTAACAAATGAATACAACTTTTTCCAGTCGGTAAATATTTGATATTTTCGGGCGCATTTTTAATAGTTATTCCTAATTATTGTAGTGCGACAGCAATGATTTAAAATATTTTTAAAAAATAATAATAATCGCATCATTACTTCTAACCGTCCTCATCAAAGCCTCTAAATTCTTTATCGCAGTCCTCAAATAACTCGTCGGCCATCTTGTGTTCTCTCTTTATAGTCTGCGTAAACGGCGTCATCACGAACGTCGTCTTCATCCTCGCTGTCCACCTAGGTGAAATCCTCGTTCTATACGATGTCTTCAGAACCATCTGCTATGTTTGTGAGAATACTTTTCAAAGGCACGTTTATATCAACTCTCTCGCATACACATTTGCGTATTATACACGTAATCAGAAAATTACGGCAAGGTATGAAACGAATCAAATTCCGCGGATTTTTTCCTGTTTCCGCTTTTTATATTATTTGCGAGACAAATTTATCGAAAAACGCTTCCGGGTAGAGAAAAACGACTGAAATTCATATCTCAAATTAGGAAATACTAATACTATCGATGCAAATAGTGAGAGTTAAACCTGACAGAGAAAACGAATCTCAAAAAGCGTCCACAGAAGAGCAGTTAATACAGGAAAGCGGGCCCTATTTAAAGTGCAGCTCTAACGAGTATATATAGTTCTGAAAGCTAACTTTTTAGTGCATTAATAAATATCAAATAAAATCTGACAATTTTAGAAAAAAACAAAAACCTTCGAAAACGATTGCGTATGTGCCTAAAACGCATTTTAAGAGGCCACTTTTAAAAAATCGCCTGTGGTTCATTTTTTAAGCCAGCTCGGCGACAGCGGAACCATAACAACCCTTTTGTGCTGCTTCAAAATTTCCTTAAAATTGGCCCTGAAGGAAAGATAAAAAAGTATGAAATTAATACACATAACGTCAATCCGTAATTAGCACTTTCGGAGAACATTAAAACACTTCTCAATGAGGTACACATTCACGTTAAATATTACAAGACTTATTCAGAAGTGCGTTTATTTTATAAAAATTCAAAGGATTAAACATGATACTCTAAATTATATCTCATACTTCACCATCATCACCATCATAGGTAGCATGTCCGTAGAAAGGTCCGTGATTATTCATGGTTAAACTTGGTCCTCCATATACTCCTATTTTCCGCAATTTTCTTCATGTCTTGATAGCTCTCTTTCCCTTTCAGCTGAAACCTTTTCCTACCTCTTTCTCTTTTTCCATCAAGTTTTCCTTCTAGCACTTCTTTAATCATGCACTCTCTCCTCAGGTAATGCCCAATCCAGCCGCATTACTCTTTTTGTTAGCCTGTATAATCGTTCGCTTCTCTCCTATTCTTCTTAACAGTTCCTCATTTTTCACCCTATCTGTCCATTTTATCTTCAGCATTCTTATCCATGTCCACATTTCGAAGCTTTCCAAATATTTAATATAATTTTTCCTAAGCGCCAATGTTTCTGCTCCGTACAAAGCTATACTCCATACATAGCATTTCATCAACTTCTTGCTGATATCCTCCTTTATATTCCCCATTAGTAGGAGTTTCTTTCTTCTGAAAGCGGATTTTGCTTTTATTCTACTCCTGATTTCATCGGTACATTTTGCCTCTCTCGTTATGACGCTTCCAAGGTGTTTATAATCTTCACCATAGCGTTCAATTAATATACGGAAACATCCGTAAAATTCGCGGCTCAAAAATTTCAACCCTCTAAATTTTCATTTTAAGACGAATGTGGGTAATCTCGAAGCTTGCAGATCCTACTCCGATGAATTCCAGATTTTGAAGAGGGACAATTGCCTTTACTTTTCAATTTAAACAGTGATTCGAAGAAATACAGTGGAGAGCTCGACATTACGTGAGACTTAGGGAGACAATCACGTTCGCCTTCGCCTTCACTAATTAATCGTAGAGAACATATCCTTTAGCCGAAAGCAACATGGCGAATCTTATTAAGTCTCACGTTGAGGTTGGAGCATTGGTCTCCATTGTCCCACTCGCGACCAATTACGCCGGCATTCAGGTTTTATTTTGAAAGCTAGGTTCTGAAAGCGTTAGTTCTCCCTGTAAATTCGATGCTCTTAGCCGACTCAACGCTACTCTCTCAATCCCTGGAAACGAGCAGTAATGAGATAAAACAATACTAAATGCGCGCGGTGGACTTGGATCGCAATGAGCGTTGAATCATGTCGCTTTTTCGTATGACGTACATCAAGGCATTAATCGAGAAATAATCGAGGTATCATTAATGTCCCTTCTAATTTTAAGAGAAGAAAACTAGTTTCAAATCAAAGCGCTGCGATGCATACTCATAAAATACTTAAATTCTACTAAAAATACGTATTGTTTAGTTTTTCGCGCGATGGTATAAAAGAATCTCAGTAAGGCCGAGTAAAATCAAGTAAAACTACGATACAATACAGTGCACGTTTACACTAAAGACCAACTTTACAGACTGAGATAGTTATATTAATAAACTTAAGTTATACCGGAAGCGTATTCTGTATACACATGTTAATACAAAAACGGGTACCTGTTTTTTGCAGTAATTTCTTGTTTCGTCATCTGCTTCAATGCGACAACTTAAGCTCACCTATGGATATTTTGACAACTATATTCCTATCCTGGTTTTAAACGGCATCCTAACCAATTTAAGTCATTTAAAATGCGCAGTAATTAGCTGAAATTCAAATCTATCCGTATACATTTATTCGAAAATTTGTGATACTGAAATCTCGTAATTTGGTACAAAAAATTGAAAAATACACTATAAATATTATCAAAGGACATTTATGTAGCCAATATTCCAAAAATTTGTTTTTTTAATACCAAAATAAATAACATTAGTCCTGATTTGGAACAGAAAAAATTGGCCACTGTTGCTATTAAACAACTGTATTTGAGCGAATTCCAATGTTAACGACTGGATTTTTATAGTTCTTGCTCGAACGGAATATATAGACGTAATGATTACAATTCCGTTATAAAGAGAGATAGACAGAGAGAGCAATTGATGGAAATGCATATGTAAACTGAGAGTATGACCTTGTATCGCGCAGTGAGGTATACATATGCAAAGTGAAGGAATTGGGAGAATGCAGGTAGATCGCATGCTTAAGCTCCGTTCCTAAGGTTACAAGGATAGGGGCCATTATTCACCCTAAAGGGTTCCATTCTATGCACGGGAGGAATACTTCAATTATACGCACGGTGCGCTTCTAACGTTAAGTAAAGAATAACTCTTTGCGGGTGGTGTAGGTCATCGGGAAAAAATTTTTGAAAGTTATTTCAGATTAAAACCCCAAATTTAGATAAAAACTTTTAAAATCAATATAGTGATAAAATTTCAATGATAAGCAATGTATCCAGTTAACCGGTATAGGAAGTACACTGTAGGCAATAATTAATGAGGATTTGACAATGAGGGGGAGGGGAGGGGGGGTATAGTGAACGGTGCAATTATATAAATTGCTTGCACAAATCGTCCCACAAACGTAAACGCAGCAGTTTCGTAAGTATCGATACAATCATTGCGTCCATGGACTGCCTGATTTGTGACCGAATTGCGCATCTGGTTTTCCAATCCCTTTTATGAATATTAGGATCATCTTGATTATCATGTGCCGTGGCGATTTTCCGCTACTCCGCACTTACACGCAGCGCTCGCCGTAATTCGTATTACCGCCGAACAGAATGGTTACACCCTCTCTCTCTCTCTGCGCTCGGACAGACCACGACCAGGACCTCTTAAATGTCATGCGCGGAATTTTCCACGCAAAATGGGTTTGATTCTCGCTCCGGGCGAGGTCCCCCTGCCCTTTTCGACATTAATGACTTTGCAAATGTATTAAGTGTCTTTTTCTGAGTAATTTTGTTTAGATACGTAGAAGGTGTAATAGGGAAACAAGTTTGAGGATCGAACCCGCGGGCGGGTTTTGTTGCGGGTCGCGCTCGGACAAATAGGAACCAGCATTATGCGTATACTCGGAATATCCTACCTATTTCCTAAATTTCCCCTTTCCTACCATTATGTAATCTCCTAAAAGAGTTAACCGATACAAAATCCTGGAGACGCCCGTTTGAATAAACCGCCTCGACTCATTCCCCTCCCCCTCCGCAAAAAGAGTCCCTTCCTGATGACGTCACGTGACCAGTTGGAGATGCTTTTTTCGCCCGGCGGACGACTCACGGTGAGAGGTGTGGCAGAACGCAAGAAGCCAGCTGGAGAGACCGGCCACGAAAGATATTCACGTGGGCTGATGTGCCGAGCTGTTTTCAAGACCTGTTGTAACTACATCTCATGTGTTATTACTGACTGTAAATACGAGAGAGGTTTTCGTCTCACACAGTTTGTCATTTGTTTAAAATTGTATTTAATATAGCATACTAGTTGGAATCTGTGTAACGAAATATTTTGTTCGCTACAGTGGCTACACTGGGCGCAGAAAGTGTTGCACACTGCAGTTGTGTTAGTGGCTGGCAGAATCGTAAATGCACATGACATATTTTCCAAGCGAATCTTATATATGCCTAGCCATCACAATTTCTCGATTAAAATTTTATGAAAAACACATTAGGATAGCGTGGTACGGTAAACCTCCGATTAACTGGATGCTTCAAAACCGAGGCGAGCACAGTTTAAAAAGAAGATAACTTGAATTAATATTAAGACAAGAAGTACATACACACACCGCTCATATAATGTAATGCATAAAAAAATTTCAGGTTTTAGGATTTGTGAATTCCGGTTAAAAGAAATTCTAGTTAATCGCAATTCCAGTCATTCGAAAATCTGTTTAATCAAAATCACGATTAATCGGATTTCCAGTTAACCAGAATTCCGATCAATCAAATTTCTAATTAACGGAAAATTTTTAACCACATCAGAAACAAATGATTCAATCCTAATCTTTCGAAAATCTAGGCATGGCTCTCAAAATCTTCGCACATTAAATTTTCCATCGCAGGCTAGCAGATGAGCAATTTCGAAGAAAGAAAAAAATAAATTCCTACTTTAATGACACCGAGAGGTGACACGAAATTCACCAGACGAAAATTAATAAGAAAAAAATCTGATGTGGCCAACACATGACTTTCTCCATATTTGGGATATAGATATTTAAATTATTATGAATAGCATTATAAGGAAAATTTATTATTTCGTATCGTAAAAGAATACAGTCGTCCTTATTGCTGTAAATTATATTTTGAATATGTTTACAGAATTCACCGCTACATAGTGGTGGCGATGTAAACTGGAAAAGGTTAAATATCTCCGAAATGGATGGTTCTACGAAAATTTGTTTCAAACAAAACTTCGCATATTATTCTCTACAACTTTGGTCCTCACGAAGATGACGAATTACGAAGTTTTAAGGAGATATTTGACGGAAACCGAAAAAACCGATAATTTTTTTATTAATAATCCCTAAAAAATAATTGCTATGGAAAATTGTTTGAAATAAAAGATGTAAGAAATTATATTTTCTACATTTTTTGTAATGGTCAATGTACACAATAATGAAGTATTTTCGGAGAAATATCGCAAAAACCGAATCGGGTTTCGAATAAACTTCCGGTTAACCGTTATTGTCCAAAATCTAACCAGTTCTTTGTGCTCATACTAAAGTGTTATATATGAAATTTGGTGTTAATATGACAAGTACTTTTTGAGTTAGAGCGCCCACAATCACATACATCCACACAGACATCATTCCGAAAATAGTCTAAACGTGTTCTAGGAAACTCAAAACGCGTATTTCCGTTGAAATCTCGAAGTCGATTTTTTTCGTGATCACAATACTTATACTACGCATGGAGAAAGTAAAAAAGAGAAAAACCTGAACTCCCGACCTGGACAAAAAAACAATAAGACTGCGCAGAAATTCCGAATAAAAAGAGGCCTCCTAGTTTAGACGTAGGAGCTGAAGGGGAGGGCAAGAATTTCACAGTCTTCTCCACCCTTCCCTCCTCTTGTCTCCTTTTTTCCTCCGCCCGCGCATTAAATTATTCTTCAGAAACAAGTGTTATACCCTGTAAAGGGAGAGAGAGAGAGAGAGAGAGAGAGAGCTCCCTACACTTCGCCCAACGAGATGGGATGGTACGTTTTATTCGGATCCGCTCTCGTCTTCCCGGTAAAATTGAATCTCTGAAACGCTGAAAATTGGGCCACATCGGAGAGCATGGGAAGAATGGAATTCCTCACACCCGCAAGTCCTTCTCTTCTCTCTCCACCCTCCCTTCACTTCCCCTCCCCCCTCCCCACCTACCCTTAAGAAAACTCTCATCTCCCTCCGGTTTTCATTTAAGTCTGAAGCTAAGGAGAGAGAGAGAGAAACGGAGAAGAAAAGAGGCGAAAGAGGCATGGGATAAAATAATGAATGGGGTCCCATCCTTCAAAACCCTCTGGCATACCCAAAGGAATAAAAAAAAAGAAAAAGAAAATAGAAGGAGAACGCATTAAAGTCGTTCCATTCCTTTCTTGCAAACCCCCCATTCCTCCACCTTTCTCCTCTCACTCCTCCCTCCCTCCATGCCCACTTTCTTCTTTCTCTGTCTCATACCCAATAAGATGCTCTTAATTCCGGGATATATCCGTTAGAGGATAGCACAGCAGGTACTAGCTATGGCCTAGAAAAGGTTTTTTCCGTGTGTGTATATATTATATATTCACACGCACGCACGCACTCACACAGACACATACACATATATCACCATCATCATAGGTTGTCTGCCCGTAGGCAAGTCCGTGATTATTCATGGTTAAACTTGGTTCTCCATATACTCCTATTTTCCGCAGTCTTCTTCATGTCTTGATAGCTCTCTTTCCCTTTCAAGTCGTCTACCAGCTGAAACCTTTTCCTACGACCTCTTTCTCTTTTTCCATCCAGTTTTCCTTCTAGCACTTCTTTAATCATGCACTCTCTCTCCACATGTAATGCCCAATCCAGTTCGCCTTCCTCTTCCTGATATTCTGTATAATAGTTCGCTTCTCTCCTATTCTTCGTAGTACTTCCTCATTTTTCACCCTATCTGTCCATTTTATCTTCAGCATTCTTCTCCATGTCCACATTTTGAAACTTTCCAACTATTTAATATCATTTTTTCTTAGCGTCCAAGTTTCTGCCCCATATAAAGCTATACTCCATACATAGCATTTTATTAAGTTTTTGCGGATATCCTCCTTTACATTCCCCTTTAGCAGGAGATTCTTTCTTCTGAATGCGGCTTTTGCTTTCATTATTCTAGTCCTGATTTTGCTTCCGTTGTTATGATGCTTTCAAGGTATTTATAGCGTGAAACTTGTTCTAACGGATTTCCTCAAATACTTATGTTCAAATTTTCTTCTTCTTTACTTGGCATTCGCATGACCTAGGATTTTTCTGTATATATTTTCATACCGCCTTTTCTACCTGCTATCACTAGTCTATTTATCATTTTCTGGAGTTCCTTTTTCTTTCTTGCTAGAAGTACTTGATCATCCGCGTATTTCACTCTTTTTATAATCCTTACTCCAATTTTGAAATCTCCCGTGCCTTCTAACGCTTCTTGCATTAGCCTCTCTCCGTATGTGTTGAATAGGATCGGCGATAGAAAACAGCCCCGTCTTACTCTTCTACCAATATTTACTCCGCTGGTGTCCGAATTCTCCAACCTGACCTTTACAACTTGATTCTCGTATAGATTCCTAATCAGTCTTCTGTCTTTCCAGTCTACACAAATATCCTTCAATATTCTCATCAGCAGTACCCAATTTACTCTATCAAAAGCCTTCTGCCAGTCGGCGAAACATACGCAGTAATCTTGGCTGTACTCTATTGCCTTTTCTGATATGATTCTCACTACGCCGATAGCATCTCTGGTTCCTCGTCCTTTTCTGAAGCCGAATTGATCTTCCCCTAGTATTTCTTCGGTCTTTTTCTCTAGCCTATTATTAAGAATTCTCGTGATGATCTTCGAAGTATGTGGCAGTAGGCTTATCCTTCTGTAGTCTTTACACTGCATTGCTTATAGCGTCTTCTTTAGAGGGATCATTGTTACATCTAAGAAATCCCGAGGCCACTTTCCCGAGTGGTAAATCTTGTTAATTAGTTTCGTAATCACATTTAGCCCTTCCTATCCCATGAAGTTAAGTATCTCTGCCGGTATTCTATCGTTGCCTGTAGATTTTCGTTTCTTCAGTTCCAGTATCGCCTTTTCTACTTCGCTTTTCATAATACTTGGTCCCAAGTTGTCTTCTTCAATGTTATCCTCTTCTTCCAATTCTATTTGTGCCGATCCTTCCTGCTTATTGTATAGTTCCTTAATGTAACCTTCCCATACCTGTGCTACATCCTTTGGTCCTGCGACTATTTTTTCATCTGTATTCATAATCCCATTAGGCTTCTTATCTTCTAACTCCAGTGCACTAGCGTAAATCATATCGTACCGTCCTAACTTCTCCATCCGTTGTATTTTCTCACATTTTTATTTTATCCAATTTTCCCTAGCTTTATATGTAACCCTTCTCAACTCATTGTTTATGCGTCTATAATTGGCTGTACCTTCTTCACCGTTAACGTTTTTCAATTTTCTTCTCATCCGTTTTCTCCAGCATTTCTTTAGTCATCCATGTTTTTCTGATTTTCTTCTCTTGTTCTCCAATCTCTTTATTCAAGGTACCTTTGACACCGTTTTTAATTTCCTCCCATTCTTATCCACAGTTTTCCATATTTCTTCTTTCCATCTTTATTTTCTTGAGTTTTTTTAGGTCCCTCGTCTCTCTTTTTCTTCTCGTTTTCCTTATTTGTTTTAGCTTTGTAGTTATGTCAACTATTAGAAGGATGTGATCTGAATCAATGTCTGCTCCTGGTATTGCCTTTGCATTCTTTATGCTATTCCGTAATCTTTGTTTTATTAGGATGTAATCTATTTGGCATCTCATTCTATCTCCTGGCCTTTTCCATGTGTACAGCCTTCGCTTATGATTTTTGCACCATGTATTAGCCATTACTAGGTCGTTATTAACGCAGAATTCTACCAGTTTTTCTCTTCCTCGGTTTCTTTTCCCAAGTCCGTATTGACCGACAACATTTTCTTCTTGTCCTTCTCTTTCAATCTTCCATTATTATGCAATTTACTTTTCCTCTTCCATCTTCTTTGTTAATGTCATTAATTTGTTCATACATCTCCTCGATTTTTTCTTATTCACGAGCGGACGTTGGCATATACACCTGGATTATCAATGTGTCCACTGGGACTGCTTTTAGCTTTATTGACATCAACCTATCGTTCGTTGCTGTTATTTTTATCACGCTCTTCATCATATCTTTCCTAACTACCAGAGCTACTCCCCTTGCCCCACTATTTCCTCCAGAGTAAACTATCGTGAATTCTTCCGAGTCGAACTGCCCTCCCGCCTCCTATCTAGCTTCGCTCAGCTCTATGATGTCAATCCTATTTCTTCTCATTTCTTCTTTCAGGATCTCTAGCTTTCCTGCCTTCCTCATGGTTTTTACATTCAAAGTATCTATGCGTAAGTTACCTTCGACAAATGCTTTCCTCGAGGCAGTCCTCGCCCGGAGACCCGATCGGCGGACTATTTTACCTGCGGAATGTTTTACCTCGAGAGAACTCATATTGTCCAACCATATAATAATTAGTAGGGAATTGTGATGTGGTAATTTCTATCTTACTTTCCACATCGCAATACTGTAGCCGTTCAAATCGTCCATATCACGCCTACAGCTCTATTGGATATAGACCCAGCCAACATAATTTGTTTTCAACTCTATACCATACTGACAGTACTGCTGCCAAGCACCGATGGTAGTTTTTTTTATTTATTAATGAATTAATTTTTATTTTTTGTGAAAAAACCTCCATTCGCGGGTATCGAACCCAGGAACTTTGTAACGGGAAGTCGAAACGGTAACCACTACACTACACTACACACACATATAGAGTAATACCCCGATATACGTCCGAGATGCGTTCCTGAAAAATGCGACTTATAACGAAACAACGTGAAGCGAAACAAAGATTCCCATAACAGCTATGATAATATTAGGGGTTACGTTCCTGACGGATATTTTGTGACACACTTGTGTCCCAAATGATACCTACCAATACAGTACATTAGACATACTATGTTACCACTATGTGTTTACCACTCCTTGCTACTAGGGCTTAATATACATATAATCGTAACAACGAGTAACCTATTGCAATAATAAATACAAAAATCACCGAAAATAATTTTCTATAGTGTAATGGAGCAGAAAAATTGTTTCTTTATTTAAACGTACACCGATACGCACTTTAGAGTACTTTTCAAGCGGATGTCGCAATCCAAAGTATATCCAATATCTCATGAGATATCAATGCAAACTTAAACCGGGATAAAAGGACACACAAAATTTTAGACACAACTGTTCAAAAAGCTTTCTTATAGCTGTCTGTCGCTCAGGAATAGGTTTTCACACATAGTCATTAAACTTGGGATAGTAGTCCCTTATCCCTTGTATGGCTTGTGAACCACCTAACCCATAGTGATCTGTCAAACACATGGCCAATAAATGTTTATTCTGAGTACGATTTTACACGAATTGATAAAAACGAAATTAAATTAATTCATATAAATAATAATAAACATGAAATTAAAAGCCGAATAGAGGGTTTTTATTGTTATAGTAATAATGTATGCACCGCAATTGGAATTTCTTAAATTTTGCTTTTAGCAATTCACAAACGACGTATATTCGAAGTAACACAACTTATAACGAAACATGCTCTTTAATTGATTGGCGACGTATATGCGAAACAACGTATAGCGGGGTAACGTACAGCGGGGTTTTACTGTATGTGTGTATGAATACTTGCGGAAGAGGAAAGGTAAATACGGTTATTTGGGCAAACTAGATGTTGAAGGAAACCCAGTGAGCATTTACCGAAAAGAGAGCTGCTGGGGTGTCGGAGAGACACATTTGTAGACGTTGTTGGAGTTTTCGGGATGATCCCTTCTTCAGCACAAGAGAGCCAACAAATGTGTCTCTCCGACACCTCAGCGGCTCTCCTTCCGTTAAGTGCTCACTGGATTTCCTTCAACACCTAGTTGCCCTATATATATGCTTAAAGAAGAGGAAAGGTAATAATGAAGGTGGCAACAAGATGTTGGAGGAAGTCCAGTGGACACTTACCTAGATCGGAGATATTTGTATGTGTATATATATGTATATATATATATGAGCTTAAAGAAAAGGAAAGGTAATAATAAAGGTGGCTACAAGATGTTGGAAGAAGCCCAGTGGACACTTACTCCCCCATATCCTCCCCAGTGTGTCACTTCAAACAGTACAAGTCGCTCCGTCGCTGAAGAAGGGCGTCAGCCCGAAAGCTCCATATTTGTGTTGTTTTTGTGTTTTTCCTGTCAAAAAGTACAAGTGTTCAATTTGTTTATTCTCCAAGATGTACAAATTTCATAAGATACGGCCTAAAACAACGGATTTTATATTCCTCCTGTTCTTTTCCTCGCGCGATAACCTTCGCTTTACCACCCTTCATTTTACTTTGTACGTCCTTTTTCCTCTTTTCCTTCGCTTTCTGGAGTAAAAAAAGAGGAGGAGAATGGGAGGACTGAGGAGGGTGCGCCTGTTTGTCTCCACAAAGGGAAAGACTGCTGATCAGAGCGAAGAAGGGAAGAGGAGATGAAAGGAGGTGCGGAGGGAAAGGTTTCTGCCTTAGTGATGGCCTTAACAAAACACGGTCGCTATAAATGGAGAGAGATAGAGAGAGACAGAGAGGGATAGAGAGAAAGGGAAGTTGAGGAGTGAAGGATAGAAACGAGGCACGTTGGGAAGGGATAAAAAAAATCGGGAGATAAATAGATAGGGAAAATGAGAAGGAGAGTAAGGGGAGAATGAGATGGGTAGGTTGTGGGCATCGTCTTTCTATGTCATTATCTTGGCCCTTTTCGAAACAATTTTCTTCTCTCTAAGCCTGCCTAAAAGAGGAGTGTCTGAAGGCATCTCCCACTACTATGGGTCATACAAACCCTATTAAAGCTGAAGTAGGCGTTTTGACTAATAAGATATTTTCCATGCTACACACTCTTATTCCGTGAAGCCTTTAAAATTTTCAAGGAATTTAAAATTGGGAGATGAATCGATAATGGAATTCGTTGAGACAATTAATAGAATAATAACATCTAAAATATCAAATTAAGGTGATTTAGACGAGAAGAAAACGTAAAAGGATGTAATCGACCTATTATTTGAATTGTAGCTAATAGCATAACAGATAACCCCATAATTCAATTTCAAAACGGGAAAAATGAATTATAAAATTACCGATATATGACCCAAAAAACCGACGAAATTATTAAGATTATATTTCTAAAAAAATCCTTTTTGACACTTGAATCACCGATGGAAAAATAAATCACAAGTTAAGCCAAACCTCAGCTTAATGATGCACAATTAAACGCTGGTTATTAGCCTACCTCAGACTTATATTCATAAAATATTAATGCTCAGCAGTAACGTAAAATTTATCATTGTTCTCTCATTTTTAACGGTAGCAATTTCACATTTTACGAATGATTTAATGAAAGGAATAGAATTCCACACAATGAACAAATCATATTCTCTATGCTATTTTCTGAATGGAGAGCATAGATTTAAATAGGTTTGTCAAGAAAGAACGCGCATGGAACGACCATTCAACGGAAATCCTTGTATCGTGACTACCCGTTTTTTATTTTTTAGGAAAAATTAAGGATCTGATATTGCGAGCCCAGATTTACAAAGGACTTCGTTCACCGTTCACGACAGACGAAAAAGACTCGAAACTTTTTAAACGATTCCACTTACTGCTAGATACTTTCCGCTGTCAAGGAAAGAAAATATATTTAACTTTCTTCCTCTGTCACAGTTAAAGAAAAAAATCGTGCTCTAAAATTATTGTTGCTGACCATTTGAAGTTACAAAAGTTTTATGTATATATTTGCATATGAATATACATGAATACGAACGCAATTCATTCGACATTAAAGTTAGTCCATTCACAATGTCCTTTCACATAGATGTAGACTACTTCTTAATTTACTACGCCAACTCGTGCTCCTGTCGACAACGAAACTTCTCTCTCTTGTGTGTTTAGTGGAAACTGGATGTTTTGATAATTTCTGCAGCGTTTGACATTATTTTATGTAATATTTCTTAATATTTCCTTGCCACCAGCATTATGCCATTCTTGCAATGCGAAATAAGTAAACGCAATGCAAAATAAGTGAATGAGTTAATCACGAGCCATATTTTGAATATTATGTTGACTATTAGGATGATTAATTATAACTTTTTCCATTATTTTAGCGTTTCGATTAAATTTTAAGCCAACAAAGTTTATAATTTCTGTCCACGCCGATCGCAGCCAATTTAATTTTTTTTTTTAATCCAAAACTTATTTCTAAAATCAATCCAGTAAAGACAAAGGATAATGAGAGCTATAGAGCAATGGAGTGAGACTGAGCGTGAAAGTTTCCCCGTCATCGCATCACGGCTACGCTAAACTCGGCGTAATAGTAATGAAATTCGTATGAAAACATAAACTTCGAAGGAGACGCAAGAAAGGCTCTAAAAAAAAAATGGGGGAAAAAAACCGCCGCGGCGATAAATCACTACCCCGGACCGGAAAAAGCACGAAGTACGAAGTCTCTACCCCATAAATATGGCCAAGCGCAGAAACAATCCGGAAAAAGCAAAGCATTTGTAACGCGCAACCGGATGGAAGAAATAATGTCGCGACGGAATACGCACAGTTTTAAGCGGGAAAAGAGAATATATAAACGTAGGCAAATGAAACATTTATGCATGAACACGTAATTGTGAACATAAAGCAATAAGCGGAGGAAAAATTCTAGATTTGATTCTAATATCGTATTTGTATTTTAATTCATAGAAAATTGAGACATGAAAAGAAAAACAATCCATGAAACGGAGGAAGGAAGGCCAGTGAGATTATCGAGACAAAAAATATACACTATAAGAAAAGAAGATAAAGTAAGTAAATTATGAATTTCGTGTAAATAAATAATTACAAGAACAAGGAGGTGAACGTTTAGTTAAGCTGGGAGAAAATCAATCACGGCGTTTGGCAAAAGAAACCGAAGGTAAGCAAGGTAAACGTCTAAATCAGTTATGTTTAAATCGTTCTCCACATCTTATTTAGGTATAACATTCTTAACAAACATGTATATGAAACATCACAGGCTTCAATTATTAGAGAAATGTCCTGATTATGCTGGTAAAATGCTATATAATAAACTCCCTTCACAACTGAAAGGTATTTTAAATGTAAACCGTTTTAATAGTGAGTTAAAAATGTTTTTTATAAATAAAGCGTATTACTCTGTCAATGAATATAAAGAGGATAATATTTAAAACCTGTGAATTGTTAAAAATGATGGTGTTAATATGAAGAGGATACTGTTTAACTTTGCGAATTGTGTAAATAAATGACGATGCCAATACAATGTTAAAAAAATTGTTCTAATGGCAAATAAAATTTATTTATTTAGTTGTTTCCCGGCTGACAGCCACAAATTCGTCGATCACATTTGCTGTGTTTGCAAGAAATATTGTTATGATTTCCAGTTAATAAACCTTTCTACTTAACCTAAATAATATTAACTTTTGAAATTGTTTGGATTTTTTCTTAAACATCATCTATGCACAATTTTACTAACAGTTTTCTGATAGGCTATTAAAATAAAGAGGAAATATCCTGTGTGTAGAAGTATTTCATTACAAAGATGAGCATTGCATTCTATGTCAGCTTCAGTTCCACAGTTATAAATTCTTATGCGTTTTATTAAAATGTTAAATTTTAATGACCTATCAACTTATATTTTTAGTGAATTGTTAAAAGAATTGTTGAGCATAAATTAATAAGATTTCACATGCAGAATCAGTGGGCAATTTTTTAACATGAGATGAATTTGTTTTTTTGGTAGACAAATTGATAGATTTTATGGTATGCATGAAAGCGAAAAGTAACTAATTTAAAATTATATTAAAACTTGATTTCAGTAGATAATTTTCAGTTAGAGTGAGAACCTCCAGTTTAAGATTTATACTGTGTTAATTGTCTTATCTTCTATTTTAAAAGTCCAACAATATTGTAATTATTTCACGGCAAAATAATGTCTTAGTGCAGTTAAGGAAAGAGCATTTAGAAGAGGGTGCATAAAGCACAGCATAAAATCATAGTTTAGAAAAATGTTACTAATAAAATTTCCTCGTGAAAGTTTTATAACAATATTAGCTACAATATTAATTTCAGTATTGAATATTGTTTGATTCAAATTAATACATGATAATTTGATCTCGTTGTCCTAATTATAAATTCATTTCACTAAAAAGTATAAAATAAAAATATATAACAAAACCTTTTAAAATTATACTCTTTTTATAAAGCGCACTGAAAAATATAGAATAAATTTTTGGGTCCAAGAAAATATCTGGATCTTAAGGAAAATGTTCATTGTATATGATCATGAATCTCTTTAAAAAGAGGTATGGCATATGATGATTAAACAAGAATTTAAAGTCAATTTATATGGAAGTGAATTATTTAATCGACATATGCCATACCTCTTTTTTTAAAAAGAGGTTCTTGATCATATGCAATGAAATTTTCCTTAAGATCCAGATATTTTCTTGAGGCCAAAAATTTATTCTAAATTTTTCAGTGCGCTTTATAAAAAGAGTATAATTTAAAAAAGATTTTATATATATTTATTTTTATTTCGTCGATAGATTCAGTGTTATGTCTCATTGTGCAGGTTTTCTCAGTACATATATCCGTTTGCCTGAGTAATAATTTTATAAAGGACCATTAACTGTCAGCTTCCGCTTACTTGATATTAATTAATCTACACTGGAATATTTTCCTCCTCTACACAGATATTCGTGAGCTGCAAGAAATTTCAAACGTTTTGTTCCGAAGCGTGCGAAACCTTTCCATATTTGATTATACATTTTTGCCTTATTGGCGTGAACGGAAAACGGCAAGGCGAAAAAATAACGTGAATATATGCAAGCTGTTCGATTGGAGAAGAAAATGTCGGCCGCAAAACAGATGCACGGGAAAGATTCTCCCACTGTGAATCCAACAGTCCCAGAAAAAAATCGGAACAACAGACATTGTACAGATTTTCTCATATAATAATGCGTCGTTTAGTTATCTTTAGAAAATGAAAATCGTATCAACCGGTTCTTAGAAAATCCTATTTTTGTTCAAGTTTCCCAAGAATAAACTCGCATTATATTAATTTATTGAAAAAAAATAAAATGTGCAGTATTATTGCAGAGGTATACTCAAGTAACTGTACGAAATTTATCAAAATTGTTATAGCCGTTTTTGAGAAAATCAAATTTTTGTTAAAAATGGGTAGAATAAACTTCCCTTAATTATAACGCTATGTCAATCATTTATTCATAACTTCTACTCTGTATGATGAAATGCCTAAGTGCGAGATTTCATTCATTTTCGCCCTACCGTTTAGGCTCTAGAGCCAATAAGAGACGGCGTTGCGTGAACGGAAAACGGCAAGGCGAAAAAATAACGTGAATATATGCAAGCTGTTCGATTGGAGAAGAAAATGTCGGCCGCAAAACAGATGCACGGGAAAGATTCTCCCACTGTGAATCCAACAGTCCCAGAAAAAAATCGGAACAACAGACATTGTACAGATTTTCTCATATAATAATGCGTCGTTTAGTTATCTTTAGAAAATGAAAATCGTATCAACCGGTTCTTAGAAAATCCTATTTTTGTTCAAGTTTCCCAAGAATAAACTCGCATTATATTAATTTATTGAAAAAAAATAAAATGTGCAGTATTATTGCAGAGGTATACTCAAGTAACTGTACGAAATTTATCAAAATTGTTATAGCCGTTTTTGAGAAAATCAAATTTTTGTTAAAAATGGGTAGAATAAACTTCCCTTAATTATAACGCTATGTCAATCATTTATTCATAACTTCTACTCTGTATGATGAAATGCCTAAGTGCGAGATTTCATTCATTTTCGCCCTACCGTTTAGGCTCTAGAGCCAATAAGAGACGGCGTTGCGAAAACCACTTTTCCGGACTTAGCTACACCTAAAAGGTATATTTCCGTAAAAATCTCGAGTTCGAATTTTTTCGCGATTACAATACTTTCTCAATATACTTCGTATATGAGAAAGGAAAATGGAGCAATCTACGAGATATTTGTACGTTTCCTTTATAAAATATCAATGAAATCCCTATGTTTTAGAGGGACGAAAACAGACACTCGAATATATCACTGTAACTTTTATTAATAATGTTTTTTTCCACACACAGGCCTGCTATTATACTGGGCGTCCAATAAGTCTCTGTTCACTTATATACTTATGGCATACAATACATAATGTTAAAACTTAATAATCTAGTGCGCAGTGATTTTTTGGACATCCTATGTCTTAATATTCTTATTTATTTCCATAAAATTGATTATTATTAGTATTATTATTACAAGAAAGAACTTGTAAAAAGTTATTCAGGTGCCGTTTATCCATTATCAAAAAATATCTCTAAATTAAATAAATACTAATATTTACAAGGTTGTACTAAATGCTAGTTATTTAAAATAACAATTGCAAATATTTTTTACCATAAATCGTTTTTGCCCTAGGTATCGAACTCGGGATCTTTGGATTGTAAATCAAGGAAGCTAACCAAAACGTCAACACTTGACATATAATTGCAATAAGTTCGTAAATTTATTCGGTATAAATTTAATAATACTCGAAGATGTTTCGTTCAATATTCGATCTGACTGCCTTATTGGTAGTCAGAAGTAGGTATTAGGAAGAGGAGTATTCAAAGGAAAATAAACTAGTCATATGGCATGCTCATATGCCCTTATGTAAGACTTTTTTCTTCGATATTGTCACGAGAAGATAGATGGACTTCAATTTGCTGCAAAAATGACGTGATCGAGAGGGATCGCATCTCTGACCTTAAAAGCGACTACTATACCGACGGGAAAATAAATGTTAGAGAAAAAATTGTATTAAAAATGTGTAGATGCAAGACATGTAGGCGTAGATTTTCAGAATCTCAAGACGAGGAATATGTCTTGGGGAGTGATGTTTTTAAACTATTGAAATTTCGTCATATTTTTTATAAATCAATTTAAGACTTAAGTACGGAAAATACAATTACCCTATTTTTTCATCTGTAGACAGGAAAATTACAGACATATGGCAATTTCTGAACGCCAAAAGTAATTGTTTATTATGTATTTAATGTAAATGATGATTTCAAAGAATTTCTTTCTCAATATAAAACCGAAATGAGATATTTCAATTATCAGAAATAACTGTATAAACTTATTAATATTCCACTAAAATGGTAGAAAATTACAGTGTATAAAGTTATTTCTATAAATGGAAATATTCCAAAATGACTACGCCTAAAACAGATAAATCGATTGGCATTACAAGTAAACAATTGTTATCTAGTCATCATTGTAATAAATTATAACATTAACCTTCTTAACACATAGTAATTAAGGAAATACGACAATTTTTTAAAAACCATAATCGATGCATCATTTCATTTTCTTAGTATAACTGACAACTTTATTAATTACTGCAGATGGAATCTCATTCATATCTGAAAGAGTCAAGTTGTCAAAAACACATTTCAACTTGCAGCTCGAGTCAAAGAATTCCCTACAAAAACTTTACCTGAGACACGGATATAAACGAAAAATTGCATCCTCTTACTTTGGGAAACCAATAGCTAATTTTTCTAGTAAGATTCTCCGATAAAAGGTTTTTAGAGCGAATTCGACAGGGTTTGATCCGAATGAATCACTGGTTAAAAAAAAAAACATCGAGTCAATCTATCCACCCTAATTATCCGGCATCCGACTCGAAAGAGGAGAATCACAAAGCGCGTGAAAATGAAAAGAGGAGCAAACAAAACAAGAGCGGAGAGAAGGGACATGAAGCGCGCCACCTTTTTCCCTCGCAATTTTTCATTTTGCTAAACGGCCTCCAGAGGCGCCACCTTCGTCCTCTCATTAACCAATGGAAAAAAAGGTCGTCCCCTTTGATCCCCTTCAACCCTCCCTTCCTATTTTACACACACACACACACACACGTTCTCCAGAGTCAGAGGGAGTGGGAGGGATGGAGGAGGACGAAAAAAAAGAATCGTTACGTAGAAGCTGGCCATCACTCCGAAAGCTCAAAAAATGAAAGTTCCAGCGGAAAGAATGCTCCGCATGCAAAGTAGTAATCGGGTCAATTACTTTTACGCACAGTCGCCGTCACTTGTTTTTTTTCGGAACTACAACGTCTACGTAGTACATATTCCCTTCCAGTCCCATGGCGGAGTAGTTTGCTCTTCGGGCGTGTGTTTGCCTGCACCTAGCTGGAAAGGTGGGGGACTCAAAAGGTCATTCGAGAAGGGAGAGGAAATACAGAGGCAGAGTTTTGAAGGACTCGGGCAAAAGGACTGTCCGACACACCTCTCTCTTCTCTTAGAGAAATTATGCTTCTTCCCCGGAGTTCCCAAGATCTTATGGGCGAGGCTGCAAGTGGCTGACGTACGTATCTTTTCGCCCACCTTCGTTACGATACCCGCGAGTCTACGCAAATCCTCAGACAGATCCGAGACGATTTTACTGAAGAATTTTCATTATTTCATTTCCATGGAATACAGTTACAAACCCGAAATTCCACGCGTATATATAGGTATCTATAAAACCAAAAGCATTAACAAATAGATTAACTAAAAGAAAATTAATTCACATAATTTTCAATCGAGAAATCACTCTCATTTCTGCGACGATCCTCCAGGTTCTATTTCGGGGTAGGGAACTGGATTCCTATACGTGATTTCATATTCATGGAAAAGATTCTGTTGCTGGAGTATTTGTATAGCAATTTTGTCGGACTGCTTTTCTTCAATAGGGGATTGGGAGACATGCGGCCGAAAATTTTCAGAAAAGGTTTTATTCAATTTTACCTTTATAACAGGTATATTTTAAAAACAACTTCTTTAGTTTAAAAAACTGTTAGGAAGTGTACAGAGTAAAAATGAAACATAAACCCAACGGTTTGATTCAACGATTTTGCTATCAATTAAAACGTTTACAGTCTTTTATTCTTCTCCAAACATTCGCATAAAATCTTCAAGAGTCGAAATCACTTTTAAGGGTTGAAAGTTAGATGTAGTTCGGTATGTGGCCGTTGCTACTTGCGGCGCCACAGTCAATAAACGCCATTTTCATCAGGCCAACAATAAGAAATCCATATTTTACTCTCCCTTGCCCTTATATGATCTGTAAGGTATAAATTAATAAATTTAGTCGGATAGAGGTCAAAATTTTCAATAAAAAAAAGCCCGCGAGGGCATATAATTACGACTTATATTTTAGGAGATAAAAATTCGAGAATGTCCCGCCGAAGTTATCCAACTGAGGTAATTAAACGTCCATGGAATCGAACTCGGGACGCTGTTTTGCACGGTGATTACACATAAGAGTCTTTATGTGTGGCAATCTTCAAAATTGAAAGAATGGCTCAAATACATGCAGCTGTTCTCGAGTTATTAGACATTATTTGTGGTGTCTTAAAACTTACCTACCGACGTACATATATACCTACCTACGCATATAGATATAAATATCGCGGCAAGTTAATATGAAAGTTGTTAAAAACAAAAACAAAAATTCAGTTGCGAGGACTGTGAAACTAAAATACATTTTAATGAAGGGACGTATAGCAAAAAATTCCAAGATAATTATAGGAAAACTACTCTATTACGATGATAATAGTCATAATGCAGACGATAGGAAAGCAGCGATGTGTACATTTTCTAGAAATTTGTTTTCAACAGAAAAGCACACCCGGAATCAGTTTGGAGAAGTCTGTAATTGATTTAAAAGCCCCAACTTATTAAATCTTGAAGGCATACAACGCCAATAAAAATCCTTAGCTGAACGCAGTCAGAATGGACTAGGGATGAGGCTGAATTTTTAAATCAATCAAAGCTAAAGGATAATAACTTCCGTCTCGGCATTCCGTTAAAAAACTATTTTCATAACAAATTTTTACGGATTCCTAAACGTGGCGTCAAACTCATATTTTGTCCTACGTAGAGGGTGTAGTTAGCGTGGTTATCTCGTAACTAGCGTAATTGCCCGTCAAATATGACGGGTATTCGTGAATTAAGTATTACGTTAAAATAAAATAAAAATTAATTACACCAACTTTTATGTGCACTAAAACGTAAAAAATTAATATAAATTCCACATATCCGAATGCTCCAGAAAGTAATAAGCCTTAGAACTGTTATGGGTCAACATCAATATTCCTAAATTATTCCTAAGGAATTATTTTCAAATGTTTCAGTATAAGCAGATAACCCGTTTAACATGGAACCCATTAAAGATGCAGTTCAAACTATTAAGTTTTAAGTTAACTAAATATACTATTTTTGCTGGATCTGATATTTGTTAATTACTTAAATTTAATAACTTTCACATTATTATACATTGTATAAATGTACTTTCTACAGTACAGGCAACTCCCGAATTTCGACCGTACGAGATTGTAGAGAAATGTTTTGGAGAAATCGGGGAGGCCCAGAAGGGCCCTTTTTAGTAATGCTCCTATCGCAAGCCAATAATCATCAGATTACAAACCTAACGTTTAAGTTTATGAACTTAATTTTTAAATCAATTCTTGAAAGATTATTTTGTTTCATTTTACTATATATTAATAATATGAAGAGAGGTTACAATTTTAAATAAACCTCCATTAATAAAACGAGCTTTTTCATATTGCATCAGCAATTGAAGCTCCCAGTACGTTTTTGCATCGAACGGAAATCAGAATTTCCTTCAATTACTTGAACCAATCTAATGTGTTTCTAGATTAAAAAAATACTCCAATTACCGCGAACGTGCTGGATTCCGTGGAAAACGACATTGTCCTATTTCCGTTTGCGCTTCTCGATGTTTATGAAATTGCATTATTCGAACGACGTAGGCAGCCTCTATAGCCGTATAAACCGTAATTATGGGCGTCCTGTGTGATATTATTTTACGAATATACAAATATCATTTTACTTAGTGCGCACATATATTATTATGTTTCAAGTCTGTTGGAGATACTTAAATCATTCAACAGAGAGGTCACAAAACTTTTCCGTATAAAAAAATAATAATGACATACAGTGCATTGACATTCCAATATCCCTCCGCTTTTAACCAATTCGCTATACTGGTCGCGTTAATGCATATTTACGCCGGGGGGAGAAACATTTCCCGCAATTTTTCTCGCATAGATAGCTGCTTTTAGCCGGTCACTCGATGATTCGATGAGATGAGTGAATGGATTTAGTGGGATGGAGGACGAAGAAGGGTCACAAGGGTCGTCGTATGACGTAATCAAAATTGGGGAGAGCAAAATTCGATATACGATGCGACTGGACGCTTTGTTGTATGGCTAGTTTACTAGACTTATTGCCTACGGATAATTTTTTATAACGGATAGCTCTTATGTCTGTATATATTTCGATCGACATTGTTTGAGCTATTTTTTTGGGTAAACTGATATTATTTTGGAAACCGGAAAGAATAATTAAATAATTTTGCTCTCAAAGATGCGCAATGACAGGCTAAAAACGGAGAAAAGTTCATAAACCGCTTTATCGATCTCTGTAGCAACTGAGGCTTCGCCAAAAATTTCAAAGTTGAATTATCTTCATGATAATAACGCTTTCTTTGGATACGTAGCATATATGAAAGCAAAAGGACCAAGTAAAAATCTCAGAAGAGGGCTCATATCTCGTCTCGAATGCCTGAGCAGGACGTTATTAATCTCTCGACGGATGAGTTTTGAGAAATTATTCTAAAAAAATCGGTGTAACATACATTGTACAAACTTTCCCATATACTAATGCGTCGTTTATACTATTTTCCCGTCTCATGGCGCATGACCTTGAGTGCACTGGTGAAAGTGCTACTGTTGCAGCTAATCAGACACCAGTGACAAGCAATGCGGGGGGGGGGGGGGGGAGGGGAGAAGGGAAGCCAGTGTCACTTCGACTGCCGTGGTGTTCACTTCGCTCTCCGCTCGACCTTTTTGTCAGATAGCTATTTTACCTCACTGAAAAAGGCTAAATAGCGACCCCAATACCTCGCTGTCCAAAAAACTATCCCGCATACATTTGACGCAACGCTGTTCGGTAGCTAAGTAGGGTCGTTCCGAGAGCTATAAGCGGTGGTGGAAGACGAAGACCCTCTCATTGGCCATTAACTCTTCCAAGATCATGCGCCATAAGACGGGAAAAATAGTATAGTTATCTTTAAAAATATGAACTATGTAGAATCGTTATAAACATCAACTTAAATAACTACACGAAATTTGATGAAAATAGTATGGGCCGTTTTTTAGCAAATTCAATTGATGTTAAAGTTTACCTAGAATAAACTAGCTTTATATTCATATTTTGAGAAATATGAACTATGTAGTATTATTGAATACGTAGACTCAAGTAACTGTACGAAATTTGATCAAAATCGTTGTAGCTGTTTTTGAGAAAATCAAATTGTTGTTAAAAATGCGTAGAATAAACTTCCCTTAATTATTTAACAATATCAACCATTTCTTTAGAGATTCTGCTCTGTATAATAAAATGCCTAAGTAGGACATTACATTCATTTTCGCTCTACCGTTTAGGCTCTAGAGCCAGTAACAGGCAGGCAGACAGACAGCATTACGAAAACCAATTTTTCGAACTCAGATACACATAAAACGTATATTTCCGTAAAAACCCCATGTCGAATTTTTCCCCGACTACAATACTTTCTCAGTATACGTACTTCGAATATGAGAAACTAAAAGCAAAATTTACCAGCGTTTCTCGGTATAGTATGTGAGCTCAGTTCCCAATTTAAATCACTGATCTCGTTGCCATGGTATTTAGAATTTTCCAATATTAAAAACCTATTTAAAATTCATTAGTATAAACTATATTTAACGTTAAATCGATTTATATTCGAATTCTGTCTTTAAAAAATATAAAGTTCATTCTTTCAGCTTAAGAAATGTTTTTGTTCCTAGTTCTTATCTTCATTTTAAGTAATTTAAATTTGCAAACTAATAAATGCCTGCAAGTCAAGCAATCTATTTCTACACGTGTCATCTTATAGAAAAATATCAATCCCCTATATTGGCAGCACTGACAAAGCCCGGTTGACCAAACCTTGACCATTCACTACGGTAAGATATAAATGAGAACCTTACCAAATTTGGTTGTTCCAGGTCTTGTAGTTTCGGCGTGCATAATGAGGCACACAAACAAACAACTTTAGGAAATATGTATAAGATAAGTAACATGTTAAACACCCTAGTACGTAAAAGGGTATAACAGCAAATTACAAAAAAATTCCACTGGGATTTCAGCCACAGTTCATATCAGAGAAGGGAAAGTTACGGATCCGGAACAAGGAATGGTTCCAAAATCGTTCCACTTCCTTCACCCGGAACCGGAACGGAAAAATTTATCGGAACCCAAACCGTTCCCTCTTTTGATCACTCGGAACCAAACCCGGAACGGAACGAGTCGGAAAATTTAAGGTCGGAACCGGAACGCTCGGAACCGAACCGGAACTTCACAGCACTGGTTCTAACTATTTCTCCATTTCTCCTCTTTGATATGAGCATGCACGTTTCCGATAAAATAGTCCATTTTGTAAACCGGTCATCGGATGTACTTTGATTAAACCTTCGTTAAAGTCTTCGTAACCCTTTAAAAGTTATTTAACAGTGGAGTAAAAATGAGGAGGTTGAAATATTTACTGGAAAACTGGCGAAAACATTTTCTACGATGCATTTAGATACAAATGACACGGGGAATTTTTTTTTAAGTCTAGCTGTTTAAATACATAAAATGGAGAGAATTTTCTTCATTAGCCGAAGGGAAAAATTGAGCGATGAGAGACAGTGGTAGTTAAGGAGGTGGACGGGCAGGAAAGCACAGACATACTTCTAAACTAAGTTTGCCGGAAGTTGGCGTTCGAGTCGATATACGTACAAGTTCCGGCACCGGTTGGGTAAACAGAGCTTCGAAAAACCTTTGGATCGTAATTCCTTCGGAAAGACTCCGGAGCCAATCGAACATGACGGTTGCCTTTTACGGTATATATTTCACTCGCCTAGGAAAAATGTTATAGACGCGGCACTTAAAGAAAAAGGGCTTTATTCATTTGATATGTCCGTCCCTCTGGTGTGCGCACATATGCCAGGCACTATACTGGAGAAGTATTTCAGCGAAACTCAGTATTTGAAATTTATTTTATGAAGGGCAGAAGAGAAAACTGCCATGATCACACGAACATGGCTGCCAATTTATGGAAAAATAATTTTTTCTCCAACTAATCAAATATTCATCAAACGGAATAATTTGTTACCCCTGATTCTACTTCTTTCACGATGGAAAATTTTCAAATAATTCATTAAATTTTTGAAGCTGAAAATATATCACCGAGCATTAAAAACATAACATAATTAATCAGATACAGTTCACCAGATGAAGGAAATAAAATTATTGCAGGAGTAATTTTTTGTGAGTAACTGCTAAAAATCATTGCTTCACGTCGTCAGCGTGAGCTATGTCGCACGTAAAAAAAGATGTTGCATGCATGCTTATTCGAATATAGCCAATTCACCTATCTACACATATCCGCGATTGTATGGTACTTGAATCATTAATCATATACTTGTAAAAAGAGCTTTAAATATTGGCTGTACGTGAGAAATTATAGAAATTATACAAGGATGACATCTCACGAAGCATTGGATTTGTAAAAAAAAAAGCATCTATCGACTTTTCTAAGTACACTGTTATGAATTATTCTGTGATAAATTTCTTGTGTGGCAGCAACAAAATAATATACACAGCTGTTGAAGTGTATTTACATTATTGATTATCGGAAGGGACCATTAAAAGAAATTGATTCCTCCGTTTTCGGCGGAAACGAGGAAGGAGGAGGAACGGAGTTCAGGACTGCTTTGTTTTCCCTGTCACCATGGCATGGAAACGAAAATACGTGTAAAAGGGAAGCGAATGTGTACTTATGGAGACTCCCTTAGACCAGCCCGGGGGTCTCATGCGTTTTATGCGTCCCGCGAAACAATATTAAGTGATTGGTATATTTTAACTCACAATCAGTCAACTCCATATTTTTTCAGTGGTATTATGGTCTCAAGATCTTTTCCGATGGAGTTTTAAGGCTAGTATACTAATTAGAATTGAGTTTCACTAACATGAATTCACAAAATCTCTAGGTGTCTTCTGATTTAAACGCCCATCCGGACCGCTGAAGCTCTCGTGATTTCCAATGTGGCCCTCCGAAGCATTCACAATAACGAATGCGGCCCGCCATATGGAAAAGATTGCCGGTCCTGTCTTAGACAATCCTATATTGGTAAACTTCCAGCAGACAGTTTCGCCGGCAAATATTACGATTCCTTTAAACATTTCAATGAATTAGTTCGTCATTCAATTTGCAGGTGCAGAAATATGTAATACGGTATACAAAAATTCAAATGATTCTTTTGAAAATGGGAAAATCTTTTTATGGAGAGCTCCGCCACCGAATTAAATGTTTCCAAAAGAAAGATGTGGTAGATACAGCGGGGAATTTGCATAGCATCTACAGTTTTCAAAACCGGTCATGCGAGAAAATTACAAATAACATTATATTCATTTGGAGTCCTCGAAATATTCCTGCTGAAAGAGTTCACATTGAGGGATGCGTTTATTCGCGGAATTCATCTTGAAATATTATAATAATTACAGAATAATCGAAATTACATGAGTATTCATTAGAATGCACAAGCAAGAGTGCTGTTATTGTTTTATAAATTGCTACTTCTCTGACAAATATCGACATCAGCAAAATTTCACATGTAATCACGTTTTCGGACGAAAAATTTACTTTTTTATAATAATAGTAGAGCACTTTTAACCATATATACGCTTGATACATTTATATATATATATATATAGTAACTCCTAGAGCCCTAATAAGTATGGGAAGAACATTCTAAAAGCAACTTTTATAATAAATTATTTCGATAAATCGCCATTGAAGATGGTTATTTTGCGTCCTAAATGCATATACAAATTCCCCTGTCTTTTTTGACAATTGGAAATATGCAAACTATTAATGCGTTTCTACCATATAGCGGGATTGATAATTCTATAAATGGATAATAATTTTAAATAAATAACTAGTACGACGAGCAAATATTGATGCTGAATTTGTAACATTTAAAGGCGTTTTCAATGAAATTCATTTTTAGCACATGTATGTTATTAACAAACATTAATAACACACGCAAAACGAACAGATAATAGGTTTCATTTATAGATAAAATGAAACAACGTTAAATTAATTTAAATAATTTTAACTTAAAATAATCAGATTATCATTTCCATTGGAATTCGTTAACGAGTTTGATGAATTGGTCCTGGTGAGGTTGAAAAATAAACGAACATGTTTTTTTTTTAATATTACAAAAATCGTTTTTAATTTTGAAAAACGAAGATAAATTCGTGAATTCCGGTCAACAGAGAGAGAGAGAGAAAAGAAACAAAATCACTTCAATATAAATTAGGGAATGCAAAAGCGATTTGGTATATTCGTTAAAGGGATTAATAGCGCAAATCAAATCGCAAATTTTGATAAGTTAATTTTTTTTTGGAAATGTCGCTCCCATGCGTTTAATTTAATTTTTTTTTTTAATTCTCAAAGACACTTGCGGAGTATGAGATAAGGGAGCACTCTACCGATAAAGGGACCGAATTAAGTCTTCCGGGTTAATTTCCCTCACCGATATTTCAACGTCTCCGAACACTTCTATTCTCCCCCCACCCCTCTTCCCCCCCCCCCTCTCCCCAAACCCTCCAGTAGTTCGAATTACCCTACTGGGATTTTATATGCGAGGAGGATTCCGGGAGAAAGAGAGATGGAGCAGAAGAGGTGGGGGTGTATGAAAGGGGGGGGGAGGTAGGGAGGGTGAGGGAGATGGAGAAAGAAGAAAGGAGGAAGAGAAAGGATGCGGGGAGGGGGTGGGGGGGAGGCGGGGAAGTAAAAATCGTCCCATCACTCCGTGGCAATTTACGGATAACCCGAAGGAAAAGCTTTGGGATTTGACCTCACTACGCCCAGCGAAGAGCTTTTTGGGGAGATGACCTCGGAGCGGCAATCTATAACTCCGCGACTTCACTCCTTCTTCCTCTCTCTCTCTCTACCTCCTTCCCTCCCCCCCCTCTCACCCCTCCTTTCTCCTACGATGCCTCTCTCTCCCCCTCTCTCCCTCCCTCCCTCCTTCTCCTTCACGACAGCTCCTCCATCTCTTTGCAGTAAATGTCGTTATCTCCAGGGAACGATCAATCATGCCCGTAAACGTCAACATCAGTCGGTGCCTTCCCCCCCCTCCTCCTCCCTTTCAACCTCACCTCTCCCCCCCCCCTCCTCCCTTTCAACCTCCCCTCTCCACTCCCCTCCCCTCTCTCTCTCTCTTCTCTCTCCCATAGCTTTTCCTGGGTAACATGGAAGACCTGGCAGAGCTGGGGAGGGCGGGAGGGGGAGGGAATCTGTGCTCGCCTCCCCGTGAATCGAGGATAAGACGGAGAAAATTTTTGCCGGAACCTTGAAGAGGGATTGGAAGATACGGGAAGGGCGAAAAAAAATGCCTCTAAGGTAATGATAAAAATGGACGGGTAAAAATAAGATCGATTTTTTTAACGTTTTTTTTTGGGAGAAGTTTTCGTTTCCCTGGCGTAAGAGATTATTATTGACACAGGCAGTCGAGAGAACATGCCATCGGTGTGCATGAAACTGCATCGGACGTACACTCGAAAAATAAAACAGGGCTCCCGAGATAAACTTAAAGAAAAATTGGCGAATTCGTTTGAGCGAGACGTAGTAACATCGGATGCATTCTCTGGCATGGCTGGAAGATATGCATCTGTCTGCTTCTAGTAACTGAATTTACTGGATCGTATCCTCCGGTGTATTGAAAGAGGCGGTTGGGTACAAAAAACCTAACGACTCCTATGACAAATAATCAATCTTTTATTGCACTTAAAACACATTAAGAACAATTTTAATTACGCTATTGAAATATTTCTAAACAGTAAATTTTCAAAGTTGGAATTAGTTACATTTATTGACAAGGTTATTTTCACAATGTTACTGAAATAAATTGCTGATAAGCTAAAGAATATTTCAAATCATATCATCAAAATGTTTAATATACATTTAAAATAGGTTAAATCCAGTTATATGCATCTAAATTTAAGGTGAACTCATTTCATTCATATAATGCCTACTAATTCTTTGAGTGGTGAGTTGTTTCATATTTATAAAATTTAAGCTTCTTTCGTAAACACATGGTCTAAAGCACACGATTATCTTTTTTTAAAGTATTGCAGAGAATTAAATGTCTCTCTGAATTAAAACGGAACAAAAAGTTGAATGGAAGGTTTTTCTTCATCGCTTAAAGTAGTTCACAGGCAACGCGGCCCCTATGATTTTAGGCAAACGTTTAGATCACAACGGGACAAAAACCAATGAAGTTAACAATTTCATTTACGTCATCTCCAATTTCATTAAAACAGTTTAGGAAGGTCGTGCGTCATTTATAAAAAAACAAAAGCTAAAGCAAAAATTTCACACGATAATATTACCCCAAATGGCTTTGAGAGGAACGTGAAACATGTCGAGAACGTGGACTTCTACCGTAAAAAGCCACGTTAGAACTGATAAATATCAAAAGACTCCAAATTATAGGAGAATTTTAAAAGGTTAGAGGCGGGGGAAAAAATGGAAGTATTCGTGGATGGGGTTACGAGTAGAGACGGATGAAGAATGTTTCGCAGGGAAGGGCAAGTTCCTTCAAAGGTCTCTCGATATTAACGTCACGAGGACTAAGGCGGAACATACGTCACGTTGAGATTTACGCCCGCATTCGCGCGTAAAATAAAACCTAACACATTGTGTGGTCAATGAAATAAGATCTTTCGTTTATTCGTTAACATTTGACCTATGCACATTTAACACTCAGATGTTAATTTTTTCAATATTTTGCGCTTTTATCCCAAATCTGTATTCAGTGCGTTTGTCCGGGTACAAAATAATTTAAAAAATACCCCAAGTTACAAACGCTAACATTCTAGGAGAGATATTTGTTAGAGATAATACATATTTGATGGCTTCATTATCAGTATCTGGAGATTAGATGAAAAAAACGTATTTTATTAAATTTTCGAAAAAAGAGCCTTACGCTAACTGCTCCAAAATTCTTTCCTCGCTTGCTTATAATTTGTTCTTCGACTAATAGATAGCTCTGCGTTGCCTGTGTTAAATTACGAACTGTAGACTTTATCAAAATAACTTCAAAATACAGACCCTAATAACAACAGCATTTCTTGGTGTACTGTTTGACGATAATGCATCCCTTTGAAAAGTTCATCCACTCACAGATGGGTATACGTATAATTATTACAGTATATTGCTTCCCATATTCGTCGTCATTGTAATCAACGTTTAGATTTCCTTCCTGCCATTGTGAATGATCGTGTCAACCAACACCTGGATTTCTGGTCTATGCTTTCAATACATTCTCGATCGAGGCAGACCAAAAAATAATAATCGGTACAACATACATTGTACAAACTTTCTCATATATGGGTACTAATGCGTCGTTTAGTTATCTTTAGAAAATGAAAATCGTATGAGCCTGTTTTAGGAAATCCAATTTTTGTTAGTTGCCCAAGAATATATTCATTCATTGAGAAAAATGAAATACGTAGTAGTATTATAGATGTATACATAAGTAACTTTAGGAAATTTGACCACAAACGTTAGAGACGTTTTTGAGAAAATCGAATTGTTGTCAAAGTTGCCTAGAATAAACTGGCCTTATATACATTTTTTGAGAAATATGAACTATGTAGTATTATTGAAGACGTAAACTCAAGTAACTGTTCGAAATTTGATCAAGATCGTTAAAGCCGTTTTTGAGAAAATCGGATTGTTGTTAAAATGCGTAGAATAAACTACTCTTAATTATAGAGCAATATCAACCATTTCTATCTTTGCTCTGCTCAGTATGATAAAATGCCTAAGTACGAGATTTAATTCATTTTCGGTCTACCGTCTAGGCTCCAGATCCAGTAACAGACAGACAGACGGACAGACAGACAGACAGACAGGCGGAATTGCGAAAACCACTTTTTCGGATTCAGCGACATCTAAAACGTATATTTCCGTAAAAATCTCGAGGTCGAATTCTTTCGCGAAAACAATACTTTTTTCTCGGTACTTTGTATGAGAAAGTAAAAAAGAACAAAACCCGCTTCCAATGAAGTGATCCACCTCACGTTTTCGTAAAATTTTTAAGTTCAGCAGGATCGCATTTTAATGATCATACGCTTGATTCGTTTGCCTCATTAGTCATATTTTTCCTTAGCAATTTGGCTTTCTGGAACCATTTTAAGTCTTGTTCGAACGTTGGAGGCCTTTGGGAAAGTTCACTTTCCAAGGAAAAATGGCTTACGCTCCACGAGTAATTACTGTCCTACATGAAATGCTGCTTGAAATCAATGGAATAAATTTTGTGTCTTGAATTTCCGTCATCTTTAGTAACAAAATCTGCCCAGGGATGCTGCGTGTTAGGTTAGTCACTGTCATTTTCTGGAACCTTAATCGGCACCATATACTGTTTTTCAACTGTTCATTCTTCTGCGGTATTGTACTAAACCGTCAGAAGTGCACCCAGCTTTACCTCTATTTTTTCTCGAGCATGTAGGAACTTTAATATATAAAAATGAATGTATGTATGTATGTGTGCGTGTATCATAATTTTAAAACTCGAAAACTACAGATTGTAGAATCAAGAGAAAAGTATCATTTTAACCGGAATAATGAGTACGGTGGTATAGTAAAGTTTCTATATCGATTTGATTGACTTGTCTAATTTTAAAAAACATTTTCTTTTTTTATTTTCTCCATTTGAATAACATAGGGACGAGAGCAGCTTATTTTTCATTTGAATTTTAAAATTACTTAGAAACATGGTACGAACTTGAGACTTGAATGGCTCTACGAATAAAAGAACAAAGTTTATTTTTATTGAAGACAGAATCCGAATCCTGATCGAATTAGCATGAAAATGTATTTAGAATCAATATAATAAGTGATTTTATCAGTTTTATTGCAATACCCATTATAAGCTACCATGACAACTCCCATTGTCGCCGAAATTGAGAGTTAAATGCTTTTATATGGGAGAGAGGGGGTGGGAGGGAGAGGGAGAGAGGGGAGGGAGAGAGAGGGAGAGAGGAGAGGGAGGGGGAGAAGGGAAGAAGAGGGTGGAAGGGAGGGGGAGGGAGTTTATACGTTATTTTCGTACGATTTTCTTCCTTCATTCACCTAAATAGGAAAATGCGGAGCGGTTTTCTCCATTTTTGCTTTATTCGACGGGTATAACTGTGTACTATCTTATTCTTGCGATGCTTACATATTACACGGTCGAAGTTTTAGATTCACTAAAACCGCTGAAATTCAACGGGCACTCCTACTAGTAAAAAACAAATGAAAGATCAGCAAACGCCTTGCTTTCCCAGGTTTGAGATAAAAGAATGCGCAAGATCCCGGCCCAACTAATAAAACAACATAAATTTAATTATTATGCGATGAATGTTGTTGCGAAAAAATATGGCTTAAACTTTTTAATACTTCAATCCGTTGAAAATAACCGATAAAATACATTGCAAAAACTTGTTGACATAAAAAACATCCGCCACGCGCTCCTACGTTTCGATCCATGAACCAATTGAGCGTCACATTGATAACGTAGATAATCCGAAAAAGAAAGCAGCAGAAAATGAGAAGAACGTACCCCGAAGCAACGGGAGCCATGCAGGGTTAATCAGAACGCTGGTAAGGATTGAATTTCGCATCCAAACATATCTTTCGAGAAAGTTTTCCAAAGCTCATAATTCCAAATAAAATCGTGGCCTAAATGAAAAAGACGGAAACTTTTGAAAAGTTAAAATCGAAAACTTCGAATTCTTCCGGAACGATCGAAACGGTGCTTCCGTCTGATTGCGTTGCGTTCGCTAGTCTCCCTCCCCATCTATATATTTTTTTCTAACTGAAGCGCAGCGTATTAATTTCTCACCGACTATTACCATTCCGTCACACACATCAACTTGAGTGGAAATTTCCAATTTTTTCAAACGAACTCCATCACAACGACGAAAAACTGATGAGACACCGCCGACATTTTCCTATGAAATAATTTATATATATTTTTTTTACCGAGTGCGAGTTGCAGTTATGAAATCGTGGGACAACTCCACAACGATCGATTTCGAAGAGAAATCGAAGAGTAAAACGCTCCCTGCTAGAAATATTTACCGCCATTCATTTCCCTAAAAATGCTAAACATTTCGTTCGTTTTGACTAGAGTACCTCGCCTATCATTCTGTTTTGATTTACGCTCGAGGGGGGGGCCGAACCGTTTCAACTTTTTGAATCGATCGCGACCCTGCATGGCGAATTATACGCGACGTCTTATCCATCCAAAGTTTAAAACATACTTCATTCCAGCATTTAAAACTTTAATTTTAATTTCTACCGATCCCGTCTCCGCGGATGATAAAACTCCACCGTCCGGAGATGAGTTTCTTTTTCGATTTCAATTACTTCCAATCGACGACTCCGTCATTTTTAATCATTTCTAAACTTCTTTTAATCCGGGTCGGAAAGTATTTCGCATCCGAAATAAAAAAAAAATTTTTTTCGATTCACTCCCAGCGCTACTCCCTCACCAAGAGGAGAAAAGGTTTTATTCTTTTATCGGAACCGCCTACTATCGTAGACAATGGAACTTGCGTTCAAAATGTACCCAATCCGCCGTCAAGCCTATCAAACTCTCTTTCCGTCGCTTCCTCTTTCATTTTCGAGTCGACGGAGTTCTTCATCAAACTTTTCCGTGACGTCGAATTCTATTCTCCGTTATTCATTATTATCTTCATGTATATTCATCTTCTACCTTGTTCAACCATATCATTTTCATTTACAGGACTGCCGTGATTTGATTTTTTGTGGTTTTCTTTTCCCTCTCCGGACTCTCCATATCACTGTTATCTTTTAACATCACCTTCATCCACTTCCAACCTCCGTCTCCATCCTCCGTCTCCATCTTTCGCCTCCATCCTCCGCCTCCAACCTCCGCCTCCATCCTCCGCCTCCATCCTACGCCTCCATCCTCCGTCTCCAACCTCCGCCTCCATCCTACGCCTCCAACCTCCGTCTCCATCCTACGCCTCCAACCTCCGTCTCCATCCTCCGTGTCCATCTTCCGCCTCCAACCTCCGCCTCCATCCTCCGTCTCCATCCTACGCCTCCAACCTCCGTCTCCATCCTCCGCCTCCATCCTACGCCTCCATCCTACGCCTCCATCCTCCGTCTCCATCCTACGCCTCCAACCTCCGTCTCCATCCTCCGCCTCCAACCTCCGCCTCCAACCTCGGGAATGGGACTTTTAGCCGCAGCCACCTCGCCGCAGCCATCTCGCCGCAGCCATCTCGCCGCGAAGGTACATTTCGCCGCGGCCATCTCGCCGCGGCCATCTCGCCGCGGCCATCTCGCCGCGAGGACTTCTCTCGCCGTGATTGATTAAAAATTAACGGAAAATCACGTTGAATATTCCATATTAGTTTTATTTTACATTATACGTGTATTTTTAAGTAGGTATATATGAAAATCTCACGGCCTATGCGAACAATGTTCAGTTTTCTTTCTGTCTTCACGTCTTTGTCTGATTTTCGTCCTTTTAGTAATAATAAGTGTTTAACATAATATTAATATTAAACGTGCTGATTATCCTATGCTATTAACATATCGATCTACCGTAGCAACAAAACTCTGACGATCGCGAAGAACCTTAATCGCTTATCCATCGCTAATTTGATAAAAATGCTTTGGGTGCGATTCGTCTAACATGTAACTATACACTATTAAATTGAGTAAATTGAGATAAAGCGAAAAGAAGATTTCGACAAACCAAAAAGAAGCGTTGAGTTTTCAAATACGAGTGCCCAAATATGGAGTTTTGAAGTGATAAAAACTATGAATTGTTTTCATGCTTGCTTCGTACTTTCTCATATACGAAGTATATTGAGAAAGTATTGTTATCGCGAAAAAAATCGACCTCGATATTTTTACGGAAATACACGTTTTAGGTGTTGCTGAATCCGAACAAGTGGTTTTCGCAATGCCGTCTGTCTGTCTATCTGTCTGTTACTGGCTCTGGAGCCTAAACGGCAGACGTTGAAGAGTAGAAGAATTGATTACAAAAGGAAACTTTTTGAAAAATTCGAAAGCTCCGAATTCGTTGAAGACGTACGCGGCATAGTCGTCCCCATCGGTGTTAGTGAACGTAATGTTAGATCAGAGTACAGGAGAAAATGTGTCGAAACAATCGCTAGAACAGAGAAATACTACAGATCCTTTTTCCCAGACGCGATGAGACAGTCCAAGAGAGGAATTAGTTAGAGTTCACTTGGTGTTGTGACACCCCCTGCCAAACGCTTCTAGCGGCTTGCAGGGTATTGATGTAAATCTAAACGGTAAAGCGAAAATGAATGGAATCACGTACTTAAGCATTTTATCATACTGAGCAGAGACTATGATGAAATGGTTGACATTGATCAGTAATTAAGGGAAGTTTATTCTACGCGTTTTTAAGAACAATTTGATTTTCTCAAAAACGGCTCTAACGATTTTGATCAAATTTCGTACAGTTACTTGAGTTTGCGTCTTCAATAATACTACATAGTTCATATTTATTCTAGACAACTTTAACAATAATTTGATTTTCTTAAAATACGAAGTTGCCGCTTCGTTAATATGTGATTCACTTTGGAATACAAGTGGGTATTCTAGCTTTGCACATTCCACGTTCTTCACAACGCCAAAATTTCTCACGCTCATCGCTACTTAACCGCACAAACACATACACAAAACCTTCCACTAATAGTTTCTCCTTTCCACGGATAGACAGAATAATTTCCATTTTAAGGGATTAGTAAAAGTTAGAAAAACTTTCGGAATGTTATGGTAAAGTGAATAAAAATGTTCACTGAGCAAGTTAGCAAGGATCCACAGACGATATCACACCGTGAATGGGAACTCGGAGGACGGATGTTTACCATACGGTAGCAAAGATAAGACTGCCATAATCATGGTCGATCTTAGGCTATAGCTCGATTGTTTAGCGAAAGGCCGAATTGTCCTACCTTCCATGGTCATCGACACCCTCACGCTCCCATACCCTGTCGCCATGGGGTCCAAACCCCACCCAAATTCACTAATCCTCAAGTCCCTTGGTTCGTTCCACAAATTTGACATTAAGATAATATCTAACGACTTCCAGAAATTCCATGGGGAAATTTACTCATTTGAGAATTCCGTGAATCTTATGAATGCCTAGTGGGAGTAGTTTTATTTTCTAGTTCAGTTCCTCGTGCAGGTGGTCAATAGAGGAGGAAGCTTCTTTGATACAAAGTATAACAACTACTGAAATATATTTTTAAGGAAACGTTTATTTATCATTTTATACATGCAAAATATAATAGTTAATAATTATTTTGATATTTATTAGTCACTTGCTTCAGTGCTATCACTTTCATTCTCCGAATTTATATTAACAAGTATTTCTTCAATTCCGTTCATTACACATTCTCTTTGAATGTACTCATTTTCTGTATTTTTTCTGGCTTACTGTTCTCCACTCATTTTCACCTATTAAATTACGTTTCTCCTCCACTAACTCCTGCGTCGTCGCCTGCTATTGTAAAACGATCGAGCTATAACCACGGCAAATTATGTATGAATCTCATCGAGAGAATTTTTTGAAGCCATTAGTGCATCTCAATAAGTCGATTTTAAAAAATAGGGTATCCTCTCAGAAAGAAAAATTTATTCAAATGGTAATTATACAAAAACCTTGTTTTTGTGCTTTTTGATAGGCAAACTCATGCAATAATTTTCAAAAGTTTAAGACAACTTCTCTACATTAATGGCCGCCAGTCAACCATTCCTATGACTGCTGATATCAAGCACATACACAATATAGGAAGTCTAATTTGGATTATACCCCTAGTTCCATTATAAACTCAAATGATACAGAAAATAATTTCTTCAGAATACGAATAAAATGTACTGAATAGACGCTTTAATAAAGTTTTCTAGATCAAAAGAGGAGATAATAATTTGCGTAAAAGCACATTTTATAATTATATGCATTTCAAAAATGAATGTAACTCATGATGATCATTCATGCGAGTTGACTTAAAGAATTTAATTTTACAGTCAAGATAACCTAATAAAAAAGAATTTCGGAATATTTAATTGGTTATTCTGAATTTTAGTGTTTCGTTTCTAGTTTAACTCACAAACGTTTACCACAAAAATTCCCTTAAACACTCGACTTACTAAAATTCAAAGACTTTCTCTCAGTTTATCAATACATACTGATGTTTTTCAACTTGGACTCGCTTCTAGAAAAGTAAAAACATTAAACTATTACACACTATACATTTTATATGCTTTGTATATCATTTGTATTGCAGATAATACCATAGGTAAAAATTACAATTCGGAAGTAAACTTTTATCTATCTTCTCTAAAAATTCAACTCTGGAATGCACTTAAAAACATCCAGCGCAAAAAGTCCCCGCGGCGAGACGGCTGCGGCGAAATGTCTCGCGGCGAGACGGCTGCGGCGAAAGGTCTTCGCGGCGAGACGGCCGCGGCGAGGTGGCCGCGGCGAGATGGCCGCGTCGAGATGTCCTAGACCCTCCAACCTCCGTCTCCATCCTACGCCTCCAAACTCCGCCTCCATCCTCCGCCTCCCTCCTCCATTCTCAACCTCGGCCTTGGTAGATGGATGGTTGGAGTATCTGCCGACGGTTACTAAGGTCGCGGGTTCGAATCCCGCCAAGGGTCAGGTTTATATGGAAGATGGACATTTATGTCTAAAATATCGACCTAATAAAGACAGCTTATTATTATTATTATAACCTCCATCCTCAACCTCCATCCTCCACTTCCAACCTCCATCTTCCATTTCTATTCCCTATCTATATCCTCCACCTCTATCGTTTACCCCATTCGTATATTTATGTATCCAAAACCTCTATCACATAACTCCTTAAATACTGTTATATGTCTCTAAATTTTCCTTTGGTTTTTCCTCCATCATAGATTTCCTTTCTATCACTCACCTCACTACTTTCGTTTTTATTTAACATATTTTTGCCTAACCATTCAGTTTCTCCCTTCTCATTTTCACTATCAGAAAGCTCCCTTCTCTCATCGCAATCTTTCCAACTTTCAAATATATCCTCAGATTCTCGGAAATATCCCATCCCAGATCTCTCCCTTCCATTACCTACACCTTTAATTCCCGTGTTTATGCTTCATTACTCGTTCCGCCTCTCACTTTCTCTCCCTCACTTTCTCTCCCTCACTTTCTCTCTCTCTCTCCCTATTCCCTCTTGCTTATCCCATTAACCTTACATGGTGCCCTCCACCTTCGCATGCGTCGACTCCATGTTCGGATTCGCGTAAAAGTGACCTTTCACTCCCACCAGAGGTCGAAAGTGCCCTTCTTCCCACGCTCTCTATCTATTTCCAGGGTCACCTCCCTACCAAGAGTTCTTGCCATTTGTTTATTTTCTGGCGAATTATACGATTCCGAATCTCACCCGTCTCGGGGATACAGAAAGTTTAAATTATATTCGGTGGTTTTCGATGGCTGACATTTAATGCGAACGAAATTCCAAGAATTAGAACTAGTGGGAGAATGTTTAACATGTGACATCGGACCGCACTGTTCCTGAAAGTTTTAGTCGGTGTAAAATTTGGACGAATATAATAAGTATGAGGAGAAACTGATGTAAACTTGTAATTTTTCACGATTTTCTTTATATCTGAAGGATTTAAATTGCAATATCTACCTGATATATGTGCTATAACTAGCTGAGCTTCTAAATCTTTTTGATTTAACAAGCTTCAGTTCGATGAGTGCTGCGGAAATCACGATATTCTATAGAAAACAGAGTAGTGATCGAGTTTTATCTTATTTATAGTTTTACTAGCTAGAGTGCCCGTTGAATTTCAACGGATTTAGTGGATCTAAAACTTCGACAGTGTAACATGTAAGCATCGCAAGAATAAGATAGTACACAGTTATAACCGTCGAATAAAGCAAAAATGAAGAAAACCGGTCAGCATTTACCTATATAGATGAATGAAGAAAATCTTGCAATGTGAAAATTCGAAAATAACGTTTAAAATCCCCCTCTTCCTTCCAAACTCTCCTTCCCTTCTCCCTCTCCCTCCACTTTCTCCCTCCTCCTCTCTCCTATTCCCTCCCTCTCTCTTAAATGTAAGAAGGGGCTATATAGTCTCAATATAAAAGCATTTAACTCTCAATTTCGGCGAAAATGGGAGTTGTCACGGTAGCTTATAATTGGTACTGTAATAAAACTGATAAAATCACGTATTTTATTGATTCTAACCGCATTTCTACGCGAATTCGACCAGAATTCTAAATCTGTCTTCAATCAAAATAAACTTTGTTCTTTCCCGCAAAGAAGTATCCAAGTCTCAAGTTCGTACCGTGATTTTAAGTAATTTTAAAGTGCAAATTCAAAGTAGTCTACACTCATCCCTGTATTTCAGTTGCAGGAAGCGGCAAAATACGTGACGTTCGATAATTAAATCGTTCGCCATTTCGAATTAAAACAACGGACAGAAACAAAACCTTGACCATTCACTAAGTTAGGATGTAAGGAAGAATCGTACCAAATTTGGTAATTTTAGCTTTTATCGTTCAGGAGGAGTACCATGAACAAACCAACGAGCACACCCTTATTAATTAAAATTGTTTAGACAACGTTAACCACTCCCGTTTTGTAAACACCTAATTAATTGTATTAAATTTTTAACGACTTTCCTAACGTAAAAAAAACACCAGTTTTAGACGAAAATGGAGTTGGAAACAAAAATTCCGCCCTCCCAACCCGCGCCCCTTATTTTCGCGTGTGCCATGGAGTGCTCCCTGCTTAAGTTAACTGCACTAAAAGTCTGACACCAAACAAACAAAATCCCATCCCTTGCGATGGCACGAGAAAGAATCCCTTATTTGAATATAGAACATACTCCAGACGGCGGACTTTTAAGCAAGCCGAGTCCCCTAGAGAAATCGAGAGAGGAAAAAAACTAACATCGCGTGAAGAAAAATTTTTCCATCTCTATTTTCGCCGTCATCAGAAACGAGGCGCCATCAAGACGGATCGACCCTATTTCCAAAAATAAATAAATAAACAAATGCGTAAACGGAATATAAAGAGAAAGGAAACGATGAAGGGAGAAAAAATAAAGGAAGCGGAAAAATCGAGAGAGAAAAAAAAGCAGGCGTGGAGGACATGAAAAATGGGTTAAGGAGTAATGGTACGAAGGAGAAAGGGAATGCATGAAAAAAGCAAACGGGAGACGAAGGTGATAAGTGATAGAAAGCAGGAGAAAATAACGGATATATGCGATGGATGAAGGAAGGAAGAATAAGGAGAATGGAAATGAAAAGGACAAATGCCAAAAAAAAGAGGAAATAACGGAGGCAGGTAGGGAAAAAGGAAAATGTCGAGGGGAGGATAAAGAAGGATAAAGACAGAAATACGAGGAGGAGGAGAGAAAAAGAAAGAGGGTGAATTTGGAGGGCGAGGACGGAATGAGGGAAGGAAGAGGGATGACAGACAGACAGATAGACAGACGGACAAATGCCTTTCTCGGAGTGAGGTTTCTCAACCTTTTTATAATATGGCCGACTTACTGGCTAAAAGTTGCGGGTTGCTTAAAAAAATGTAAAGTGATATCAATAAAAAGTAAATTTGACACCTACATATTTATAACGTTTGATTTGTACAACATATTAAGTTTTCGCCACGTTTTTATCCGATCTTAATTTTTTCCAAAATTACGCAACCCTCAGGCTGAAAGAAACAGAAACAGAATATTCTTAGTCCCATCTTGAACCCAATTTTAAAATATTATAAACTTACGACGCCTTGCGTTAATATGTATTTACAGATTACGACGATGAAATAGGCTGTGATAAATAAAGAATAAAATGATAAACAAATACAAAATGATATAAATAAATTAACCAACATAAAGTTAAAGATATTAATATATTTGGCTAATTTCAGTGAGAATACTGAGAGAAAGGAGAAAGGCAAGAGAAGGAAGTGAAAGCGAAGAGAGGGGGTAGAGAGAGGGGGGAGAGGGGAGGAGAGAGGGGCGGGGAGGGGGGGGAGGGAGAGAGTGATACAGACGAGAATATAAATGGAGAGTAGCATGAGAGAGAAGAAAAGAGACGGATATCGTGGAAGTAAAAAAAATCGAAGGGTGAAATGATAAAAGAGGAACATTTATAAGCACAGAAAACTGCAAAGCGAGCGAAAAAGGAATAAAAAACGAATACCGGAAATGTCGTATAAAGCAATAATGGAAAGCAATATTCAGCGTATGGATTTAGTGAGAGGAGAGAGAGAGACGCGGATCACAAAGCGAGTAGCAATGGAAAAAGGAAGAGTCAAGAGACGTTGCGGGAATGTGGAAGAGCTAGAAGCACAAACGAATGAGATAAGAACGTGGGCGAGGATTCGAAAGAAAATCGCCAGGTGTCGCTGCTAGTATGTGCTGGAGCCATTGAAAGGGCGCGAGAGTGCACCTGCTCGATGATATGAGGCAGGTTAGTTCAACAAGGTGGCACCAAAAAGAAAAAAGGCACCGACGGAGCGTGAGGTGTGAAAAAGTTTGCACGAATGCATTCGCAAGAGAGTCTGTGTAAGTGGGAAGCGGACTGGAAAGAAACTCCAAAGGAAAAGGTCTCGTAAAAGGCGAGAGAGAGCAAGAGAAAAAAAAAGGTAAGGTAGCACAGAAGATAAGGGCAATTTTAGTAGCAGTTTTTGAGAAGGTTGAGAAGTAACCTGGAAAATGGATAAGGTATGCCGGAAGGTCGAAAAGTCGTGACTAGAGGATGTATTTTTAAAGGTAAATGACGGTCTTTTACTTAACAGCAGATTGATCAGCCCGTATTACTTCCTCAATGATCAACGATAACAAATACATTTGAAATGATGCTCTTTGATTACATGGGAATTTATTTAAATGACAGTGGTCATAAGTAAACCATTAAGTTCGTGACACGCAAAAAAAAAAAAATTCTGATATGACTTAAACTTACGGCATAAATTGTAAGCTATATTTTTGCTGAGAAAAATGTTTCATTTATGGCTGCATTTGCATATTAATTTCATATCTTAATTTATTCCTTAGCTAAACATCAATTCACTTTAATGAAAATAGAAATTAAAAACATGCTTCAGTTTAAATTTTTAGATTCCGCGCTTCTTCTACGAAGACGACGATACGTATTTGTTTATGTTTTTTTATTTTATATCTATTAAAACAGTTAAATAGCATTTGAACTTTCTAACGATCGTAAAGGAATAGATTACGTATATAAAAGCAGAACTTCAGTTTTTAAAAAGTTAAAGTCTATCTACCCCACAGATTAATTGTGACGACAAACATTTGGCCATATAAACTCGTATTTTTACTCTCTTTTTTCAATATGTATGTTGCACCCACGATATGCATACCATCCCTAAGAATTTCTGCTGCATCATCATTTTCTGCCTCACCCAAAGAGATCAGGCATATAATTGAGAAATAACGTCTCGTGAAAAAATGTGGCGAGCTGCCCACGTACTCAAGCGCCATCTTGACGTCCGAAAGAGAAAATACGCCCCATTTGAATCCATAGTTCCGCAGCATAGTATTTTTGCGGCCCGGGCTTTACTGTGCGAGAACGGGAAGGCGCGCTTATCCGCCTCCCTCCTCCCCTCCTCAGGAAAATGGCTCCCAACAAATCGTCCACGTAACATGAGGCAAAGGATTTTCTTCGACGTACCTGAGGTGGGGGGGGGGGGGGAGGGAATGCGATGATGCTTGCGGGAGGAAGGTGGGCTGTGAAGATGTTTGGGAGGAGAGTGAGGACGACATTCTTTCCCCATGAAGTGGGTGGAAATGGCTCGCGAGAAAAAGGATGTGAAGGGTTATAAAAGGGAAGAAGTATATCCTTCCCTCAACCCCCTATAAGCGCGAGCTAGTTAGGAAAGTAGGGGGAGAGGGAGGGAAAAGGCATCTTCGGAGGTATAGAGGCACGCCTGGCTTGCAAAATCTTCCTCCAAAATTTATACGGACCTTTATGAGGAGAATATCTCGAAGCAAAAGGAGTGGTTGGAGGAGGAAAAACGTTCCACAAGCGTATATTATTATGCTTAACTATTTCCTCTAGTTCGCAACTTTATTTTGTTATTTTTAATTTTTTTAAAGGTTGATAAAGATGGACCAATTCGTGCGGATGTATGTATACATGTGTGTGTATATGTATATAATATATACAATAATTTTTTCAGATAGGAAATTTTCGGAATAACAAGTTCCCGGTAAATTGGATTCCGTCCATACATAGAATAACTTCATTATTGGGAAACTGGTCACGTATCAAAAAGCAAGAATTCGCTGCTGCTCTTCTACGAAGCTGATATCGTCGAAGCTAAATTTAACGCTAATCGGGTTAGAAAAACACCAACGTGCAATTTGACAAGCTATTTAGTAAAGCAATAAAAAGAAATACGTTGCAAAACGTTCAAATTTGTATTCGTGTATGTTTTCCTATCAGGTTTGGCATGACCGGAAATTGGATTATTATTGCATATACTAGGCGGAATTAAGTTTACCAAACTCGTTGCTACAAAATATGATGTGTTCGTATCACGTAGAAGCGTTCATTTCGTGCCGAAAAAACTACCAATTATGCACCAAATTCAATGTTCGCGTGATGTATTAAAATATACCGTGTGCCGACAAAATATAAAATTTACCTTTAATTAAAGACTATTGTTAACAGCAAGTTTAAAAGTAATCCTACATCTTGCACAAACACTCACTGCACTGTAACAAAAATTTTAAATCGAGGAACTTGTCTATGATACATGCAACGTAACTCATAATTTCATGCTGCTGCAGCCGGATTTGAAATTGATTGTGTGTGAGCGTGAGTGAGTAAATGAAAACAGGATACTTCAGAAGCAGCACTTGAAGTACTTGCTTCACAATATATTAATTCCATCAACTACACCGAGGAAATCTCACCAATTGAGAGGGTAGGGATTTTCTTTGATGTATCTCTTTGTGGTCATCCTTTGAGTATGGCTAGCCCGGTTCTAACCTAAGAAAATATTCCCGTTCTGAAATATGAGAATTTATCTGCTACGGTAGTTTAGCTTTAGAATATACACCCGACAACTGGAAGAAAATGGTTCGATTCCAGGGCATAGAAGATTTTTTCACCTGTTTCCAAATTTACCAGCATTCCAGCTTATGACTGCCGCATAAGGATCTTTGGATCATTCATTCTTTGAAATATATTAATTGGTCATTCCATTTCCATAAAATTATAGCATATTTCTCTTAGGTCGAAGAGTGATGATTATTTTCGTATTGCAATTTATGTCCAAACTACACATTTCAACGGGAAGCATAATCAATAGTTTTTTCTTTCAACAAACCTTTTTTCGTAAAATCACCGTACATTTTCGGTAAAAGATGACGAACTCTTCGAACCGTTTTGATAGCGTGATTTATGATAAATAGTGAGTGTTAAGTAGTTGTTTCGTCGCATCAATAAAATTCAAATTGTTTGCTGTACCTTCTGCCGTGATGGTTTAAAAAAGGAACGCGCTAAACAAAACGAATATTATCTAAGATCCAAGAATAAGGAACTCCAAGAAAAAGCTTGATCTAATACGCGACTATTATGATGGTAGTTTGCAAAAATGAAGGTTTAAACCTCCCTCCTCCCCGAAATAAGCGGAGAAAGGCTTGATTATTGACGCAATACGTAAAATGTCATCTTAATATATGGTTGAAGTTAACACATTTTTGTATTATACACTGCTAGTGAATTGAACAGAAAATGAATATTATTTACACGCAGAAATTAATACCGCTTGAAAAATGGGCTATTTTTTGCTTTCAAGTTTCATAAAATAGTATTTACACAGAGAAATTAATACCACTGAAAAAATCGGTTTTTCACTTTAAAGTATCATAAAATAGCGTGTTTCTCCACCTCTATATCCCACTTTTAAGTCATCTTGCAATGAGTGAGGTTAGTTTTCCTTTGTCCATTCCCTTTAAATTGCTCATTATTTTGCGTAACCAAAACTTCCCGTCTTATTGAAATTTAAAATATACGACATACGCAAATAACTTTTTGACTGATGAATGTTTTATAATTAACGGTATAATAACGGCGTTAATGGAAAACATGAAGTGCATGTGCGTGCTATGTAGAAACATATTACCTTATTATTAGAAAAAATTCGATGGGAATGATGAAAATAATGGCTATAAGAGAATCGTTTCATCGTTAAGTGTTTTGAAATAAGATTTTGGTGTAAGAGAAATTGCTAGAAAAAATTTATATATTAAAATAAACAGTCATGAGAATTATTTAGGAAAAACACAAAACGGCTATATAAATCAATACTAAATAATTGCATCAATAAAAATATTAAACGAATAAACTTCGATAACTTGTGGAGCGTCATCCCTAACATTCATCAACGTACAATTGTATCTTTTCGAAATATCGGATCACGAAAGAAAAATTCATTATCTCGTTTCCAGCACTCAATATTCTAACAGCAGAGTAATTGAAGCGATGGCTATTTCAACTCCAAAGAGATATATATCTAGTGATTAGAAACGGATCTCTACGGGTCCCGAGTCGAATTTTAATGGCTCCGAAAATCAGGAGGAAGAGTAGGATAAAGTTCAAACCGAATTAAACCACACTCTATCTGATAGGGAGAGAGAGAGGGAGAGGTAGGGGTAGTATGGAGGGAGATAGAAGGAGGGGTAGGGTTAGAGAGGGGTACAGGGACGGAGATATGGAGTGGGTGTGAGTGGGAGAGAATGGGAGAAGAGATTCAGAGCCAAGGAGTAAGATACAGGAACGAAGAAAGATGGGGGAGGGGAGAGAGGGTAGGTGAGAGAGGGGAGGGGATGTGAGAGAAAGGGGAGGGAAGGAGAGAGAGAGGGGAGAGGGAACGAGATAGGGGAGGGAAGGAGATGTAGGGGAGGGAAGGAGAGCTGTGGAGGAAGAGTGAGGGGAGGAGAGGGGAGAGAAAGGGAGGGTGAGAGGGATGGAGGAAGAGAGAGTGGTGAGAGGGATGGAGGAAGAGAGAGTGGTGAGAGGGATGGAGGAAGAGAGAGTGGTGAGGGGAGAGAGGGAGGGCGGAAAAGTAAGGGAGGCAGAGAAAGAGGGGAAGCAAAGAGATAACGACACAGTCCCATTTGACTCGAGAGAAGATGTAATAAAAAGTAAGAAGAACAAAAAAATAATAGTTCGTTCTTTTCCTTCTCTCTCTCTCTCGAGTTACTAAAGCCATCGCACGAGAGGGCACTTCTTAAGATCATTTCCCTTCAATCCCTCCACTTGGGCCGATGACCCGCTTCGCCCCGAACAAATCCTCGCCGAACCAAACGATGCGCCGCCTCGAGCAATTACGCAGTTATCTTTCCCGGAGGCTTTAAAAAATAAAAAACATTTCCCAACTCGAAGAAAAAAATATGAGAGAGGAGTTCGAGGAAATATTCCTCTGCCCAACACGTCTCACGTAGTCCAAAAATAAAACGAAAGAGATGGATCCAGAACTTTCGCAGCTAATCCTAAAAAGTGAGAGAACGAGATAAACTTTTCCATCTCCGGATTAAAGAAATAATTATTTTTTTGGAATTCCTGGGAGTAGAAGATATTTACCTATTTTGGAAGCTGGGAGGAATAAATCCTAGCCAAACTTTTGAAATTGAGTACCTATGATAATAACTAGTACAAGTGTCCGTCAAAAATGACGGGGAGTGATTTGGTTTATTGGCACACATGAAATAAAAATGTATTGAGCGGGCATAAATTCGGGCAGTGCACATACAAAGTTGGTTAGCCGCTTTCTTTTATAGTTTTCCCCGCTATGAAAATCCTTCCTGGGCTCTGAAATTGTTTTAATGCCCCTTTTCATTTGAATGACGCGATATGCAAACGGCGGTTTTCACATTTTAAAAATCTTTTATAATCAATTGAACATTTCCTTGAAAACAAAGGCGTTGTAAAATGTCTCTTTGGTTAATTGTCTCTCTCTCCCTCCCTTCCTACCCCTCCCCGTAACTCCCTCCCCCTCTCGCCGCTACCCTACCTCCTTCCCTTTCAAAATATCAATAATTTATTTTTAATAATTTTATTTAATCATCGTCGTTCATAGGTTGCTTGCTGACTAGAATTTTCACGGTTCATTGCATTCCGTGTAGCGTTCTCTCTTCTGATCCTTTCTAACGTCTCCTGACTTTGCCTTACAACCCAACGCTGTCTCCTTTCTCTAGCTATCTTCGTTTTCTATCTGCTTGTGTCTCATCATTTCCATCCATTGCTATACATGAACAAAGCTTATTTTTTGGAGATGTTGAATAAAAATGGAGCTTACCAATAAATCAATCAGCGGAATAATTTCTTTCAAAACTATCTGAACGAAAACAAATCACTAATTTATTTCAACATTGTAAACTGCTAACACAAGAAACTTACATAAATATTACATTTCGAATGCTTTTATTTGCTTAAAAATGTAAAATTCAGTGAAGAAATCATCGAAGAACAATTCATTTGAAACCTATTCTGAATAAAGTTGACTTTGCGTAATCATACATACGATATATTTAACTGAAGATTACAAGGCAATTATTACAAAATATTAATACTTTTATTCTAAACAAATCAATATAAAATATTAGACTTACCGATATCTAAATGAAACTTTGATGAATACTGCACGTTATAACAATAAAACTAGGTCTTTATGTAAACAAAAAAGTAATGATTTATTTAGTTTGTTTATATGGAACGAAATTTTAACAAAATTGTTATATCAATAACAAAGGAAAGTAGTAGTATTAGATTAGATAAACTATGTTTGTCCCCTGCCGCTAATCTGCTTGGCTGCCGAGGAGCAAATCAGACTTCATCAGATACTAAAATTCGTAAATATGTTCCCTCGCGGAATTTATAATAGCAAATGTTGTTCTATATAAGATAATATTTTAGTCAATACCTTACAGATCACAGGGAAAGCAAAATACGTTTTCTTAATTGTCGTATACGAAATCACTATATATTTAAAAGCCTAACATATGTTTTTATCTACGTTGTTGTGGTAACTAAAAACAATATAGTTGGTTGTAATTAACAAATTTTAACAAACGAACTAAATCATATGAGTGGATTCTCATGCGATGGAAGGACAAATGACTATCTCCAACATTTTTGCGCGAAGAATCACGGCAGTAACAATCGGTTTAGAATTGTTTCTGTGGTAAAACAGAAGAAGATTTCGATCAAAGGAATGACCGAATTCATAAATTATTGACGAAAAATTAAACAGATGCATTACTTCCATTAGATTATTTATAAAAAACACTTTTATTAACCCTGGCAATAAAAAAGCAGTGTTACTGAATCTATTGTGATTAATCATAGGTATCGATTGATCGAAATACGTGGTTTATCGTGCTACACAGCACGAAAATGGATATAAGAAACATAACTAAATACTAAGGCCGTGAAAATAACAGTAATAGAAAAACAAATGAAATGCTGCTCATCGTGTTAACTATTCACTAAGTTCGAAACAAGAGAATGCAGTAAATATACACTTGATTAATACAATATAAAAACATACAAGTGAAATTAATTACACATTTCCGGTTAATCGAGATTACGGTTAATCGATATCCGATTAATCATGAGTTTAATGAACTAAAAAAAATAGTATGCTTTCGCGAAATAACATAAACATTTTTTCATTGAATATATCTGATTTTTTTCTTTCTCATACAGCAGAATTTAGACTTTTTTACGTACGTGGGACTCTTTAAATGTCAAATTCTTACATTTTCACTCTTTTTATCCGTCCCACACTATATCGCTAACAACTCTGTCTCCATTTTTTACTTTCTCATATACGAAGTATATTGAGAAAGTATTGTTATCGCGAGAAAATTCTATCTCGAGATTTTGATGGAAATATACGTTTTAGGTGTACCCGAGTCCGAAAAAGGGGTTTACGCAATACTGTCCCTCTCTCTGTTCGCGGCTCTTACAGCGTAAACGGTAAAGAGAAAATAAATAAAATCTCGTACTTTGATATTTTATCATACAGAATAGAAGCTATGAAGAAAAGGTTGACATTGCTCAATAATTAAGGGACGTATATTCAACTCATTTTTAACAACGAATTCATTACTTAAAAAACATCTCCGAATATTTTGATCAAATTTCGTACAGTTACTTGAGTTTAGGACTTCAATAATACTACATAGTTCATATTTCTCAAAAAAATTATATAAGGCTAGTTTATTCTTCGGCAACATTAATAACAATTGGATTTTCGAAAAAAAGGCTAATACGACTTTCATATAATTTCTTATAGTTAGTTAAGTTGATGTTTATAATGATTCTACATAGTTCATATTTTTCAATAGATAATTGAACGACGCATTAGTATATGAGAAAATTTCTGCAATGTATATTGTACCGATTTTTTCCTCTTGAAACAATCATATCCTTTCTCTTTCCTCCCCCTCCGTTCGTCTCCATTCAACCCCGTACGCACATACACACAAACTACAATCCTAACCCTTCCCACCCACACCCTCTCCTCCCTTCTCCACCATCTAAAACTGTGGCCATGTCCCATTTCCGCTCATTGTTGAGCAGCCCCTCCCTAATACTTTGTCTCTCCTCCCGTTCTCTCTCTCTTCTCATTCCCCTTCACTTTTAACAGGCTCTGTGTTTCCTTTCATGTCAGGCATTCAGGAAAAATGGGAGTGGGTGAAGAGAGGGTGGGGGGAGATAGAGAGGGGGGGAGAGATGGATAGAGAGAGAGGGAGAGAGAGAGAGGGAGAGAGAGAGAGGGAGAGAGAGAGAAGGAGGGAGAGAGAGGGAGAGAGGGAGAGAGAGAGAGAGGGAGAGGGAGAGAGAGAGAGAGAGGGAGAGAGAGAGAGAGAGGGAGAGAGAGAGCGAGAGAGAGGGAGAAAGAGAGAGAGAGAGGGGAGAAAGAGGTAGAGAGAGGGGAGAAAGAGGGAGAGAGGGGGGAGAGAGAGGGAGGGAGAGGGGTGGAGAGAGTGAGAGAGAGGTGAGAGAAACGGGAGAGAGAGGTGAGAGAGAGGGGAGAGAGAGGGGAGAGAGAGGGAGAGAGAGGGAGAGAGAGGGAGAGAGAGAGGGGGAGAGAGGGGGAGAGGGAGAGAGAGAGCGAGAGAGAGGGAGAGGGATAGAGAGGGAGAGAGAGAGGGGGGGAGAGGGAGAAAGAGGGGGAGAGAGGGGAGAGAGAGGGAGAGAGAGGGAGAGAGAGGGAGGGAGAGGGGTGGAGAGAGTGAGAGAGAGGTGAGAGAAACGGGAGAGAGAGGTGAGAGAGAGGGGAGAGAGAGGGGAGAGAGAGGGGAGAGAGAGGGAGAGAGAGGGAGAGAGAGAGAGGGAGAGAGAGAGGGAGAGCGAGAGAGAGGGAGAGGGATAGAGAGGGAGAGAGAGGGAGAGAGGGAGAGAGGGAGAGGGGGGGAGAGAGAGGGGGGGAGAGGGAGAAAGAGGGAGAAAGAGGGAGAGAGAGGGGAGAGAGAGGGAGAGAGAGAGAGAGAGGGAGAGAGAGAGGGAGCGAGAGAGGGGAGAGAGTGAGAGAGAGAAAGGGAGAGGGATAGAGAGAGAGAGGGATAGAGAGGGATAGAGAGAGAGGGAGGGAGAGAGAGGGGAGAGAGAGGGGAGAGAGAGTAAGAGAAAGAGAGGGAGAGAGAGGAGAGAGAGAGGGAGGGAGAGAGGGAGGGAGAGTCAGAGAGGAATGAGAGAGATGGAGAGAAACTTGATTAGAGAGTAGAATAGACAGGTAAAGGAACAGGAAGAGCAGAAGACAGGGAGAAGATTAGAGATAATGGGAGATGGAGAAGAAAAGAAAGGAGAAGAGAGAGAGTAGGAAATAAAAAGAGAGAAAGTGGAAGAAAAAGAAAGGAAGTATTCGATAGGAAGAGATGGTCAGGCAAACAGCTTCTTTCTGACGATTTCTAGAATGTAGAATCACTCCTTACATTTAAATATTCGTCACATTGTACAGTTTACAAAATAAACATATTAAATTAGCTGCTGAGGGAGATACGATAACTTATTAATTTATCACACTTAAATGTATACAATGAAGTAGGTTAGTGAGTGTGTATAGTGAGGAGGAAGAGGAAAAGAGAATAAGACAGAAGGAGGAAGGGGAAGAAAGGATGAAAGGCAGAGAGGAAAGAATGAGATGGAAAGGAGAAAGGGAGAGAGAAAGTGGGAAAGGATAAATGGAGAAAGGATAAATGTAGAAATGAGATGGAGAAAATGTAGATAGGGAAAGGAGGGTTAGGAAAAGAGAGAGAGGAAAGAGGAAATAGAGAAAGGAGAGAGAGAAAAAGCAGAGAGAGAGGGGAGTGATAAAGGAGAGCGGTACAGGAGAGATGGGGAAAGAAGATATAGGGAAAAGAGAGATTAGAGAAGGATAGGGAAAAGAAAGAAGGTATTGAGGTAAGAAAAGGAGGGAGAAAGGAGAAATAGAGAAATGAGAGATAGGTAAAGGAGAGACAGAAAGTAGAGAGGGAGGGGAGAGAGAGGGGGAGGGAGAGAGGGAGAGTGAGGGGGGGAGAGAGGGATGGAGAGAGAGGGAGAGAGAGAGGGAGAGAGAGAGGGAGAGAGAGAGGAAGAGAGAGAGCGAGAGGGAGGGGGAGAGAGAGGCGAGTGAGCGAGACTGTTGGTGGAGGAAGAAAGATAGAAATTAAAATGAAAAACATACGCGATTAATTTCTCTCTTTCGTTGGATCACACACACACACACCCAAACGCGGGCGTAGTTGGCGCGCCCTCACGCCGACTCACACAAAAATACAAACACGTCAGCACACACACAACGCGCACGAGCGAAAATTAAAAATAATAAACAAACAAACGACTCTCTGCCGGCGCATCTCTCATTCTCCAGCTCCCATTCACTCGTTCGACTATTCATTCTTTTTCGCCCCCTTTTCGTCATATCATCCCTCTCCCTCTAGAGAGAGAGAGAGAGAGGAAAACAAATGACATACATTAAAATAAAAAACAAACCCCGCCGTCTCCGCTTAGTGCGTCGAACGATTTCTTTTTTAAATTTATTTTCCTCCTCGCACCGCCGAGGTGTTTCGCATGTAAAATATATTTGACACGGCGTTTTATTTTATATTCTCTCTCGCAGGCCAGCTCGAAAGGACAAAATCGCGCGCGTTGTTTTACCATCGTTACGCTTAGCTGCGCCAAAGGAAATAAAAAAATTGTTTTTTCTCGAATTTTTATGATCCGGTTATGCGCAAACAAACGCGAAGAACGTTCCTTGTTCGTTTATTCAAAATAAAAAAAAAACACTTTCTTTTTTTAAGCCCTCCGTAGGTGAAATGATATCTGTATCACTGTAATAACCACCGAGGCCATATCCGTTGACTGACAGGCGTAAACTCATTTATTCGATGTATTTTATCATAATTTGTTTCGGAGGGAGTCGACGGATGCATTCTATTGTCGGAGCATAAAGTGTTTTCGAATGAGTTATGTACGCGATTTGGTAATTTTTAAAAATCGATAACATTTCTTGGTATATGAATTAAATATACACGCATGACTATAAATTCTCTAGTAACTTATATAGCTTAAATCTACAAATTAAATCTCTATTAAGTAAAGCCAACTTTAAAAATATGTCTCTGCATTGATCAATCGTGTGAGAAGTATTATTGAAGGTTTATCCTTAAAATTTCATTGAATTTAATATTATAATTCATTAATTTCTTAAATTTTTAAAAGGTATAACTGATAAATAATTCCACAAGAAAAAGACATTGATATAACTTGTATGAAATTAATTAGTTTCCACTTAAACATAAATATATTAATAGGTGGTAAAATTTTAAGCGTCATTAATGGTAAGGGCGCAAAACGACCAATGTCAAAATTATGAACGCAAAAATACTTAAAAAGACCAAATATCCTTAATGGAATGCTGTTTTAATGACCTCTCTCTGTTACTGCTTGCCATATTTAGTGTATCTGAGAAATTCTCAGGTTAAGACAAGTAAATTCTGAATTAGGAAATGCATTCGTAGGTACGGTCTTAATTCCTTAGAAGCCCATACGAAAACAATATTATCCTTATAAAAGGTGAACACATTGCATAAGATACGTTATTATTAAATTAGTTTCTATTTCCTAATTCCCCAAAATATTCTTTTAAAATAATAAAAATTCATTGTAACTAAACTTAAAGATTACAAAATTTAAGATTTTAACATAGCTATAAAAAGGCAGAGTTAAAAAGTGTGATGAATGAAATATCCAATATAAATTATTTTAAAAGTATACACACTTTCATTCGGCTACGCCAGTAGTCTTGCTTGTGTTGATGTAAGAAATATCTAGATGGCTTTCGGATTCACTCGAATTTGCAGAAGAAATACTAGGATATTGTCTCATAACACAACTTAAATTATTTAACTCTTGATCTTATTTATAAGTTTATACTTTCTGTAAACAGTGAATGCACCCAATTATACAGATTATAACTAATTAATAGGATCCCTACGTAGTTAGGGATCGAGTCGGCATGCTATAAAAAATAAAGTATTGCAACAAGTTAACATGTTTTATGGCTTTATTAACCTTAAATTTCGCTTGTTTTCCATACATACATATTGGAATTACCCCCGCAGACATTTATAAGTATATTTGCACGAATTCAAATATCAATTATGAAAACTCTCGGCAGAAGGTAGTTTCACATAAAGACCATTTCAGTTTTCACATCGTACATTTAAAAAAATCCCCTTGTTGGACATTCCGAATAAATGGAAAAGTAAACATTACATTGCGTGCTTAAACGCAGAAAAAAGCTCTTTCTTAAAATGTTTGCCCTGGGATTACACTGCAGACTTTCTTAAGTGATGAGACTCTTGCAAATATTTCAGCAGACATGTCCAAGGAAAAAGGCACACGGCGAGACGAGTTGATACTAATCTCGCAGACGTAGCTGACGACATTTAAAATTAAAATATCAGCGGATCGATGCTGTACACGAGAAAAAAAACAATACTTTATAAAACTTTATATTACACTGTAGAAATCAACCCCTTAAACACAGCAAAACCTATAAATTTGTGTTCTGCTATTCAGGATTTTGATTTATTCACGGGGGTGGTTTCGGGGAAGGCCGGTTTGACATTAGCGGTATATGAGTTCGACTCTTCGCGGATTCAAGCTGCGTCGCTTTAAATATGTAAGCAATGGGTTGGAAACATTCGCGGAATTCGACATTCGCGGTGTTTTTCAAGGATGTATCCCCGCGAATCCTGAGGGCCTATAATATTAAGTCTTCAGAGCGACCGACTCTGACCTTTTTCTTCATATTCTCCTTTTATTTTCTTCCGTCTGACCTGTCTGCCTCAATTCCCTCTTCCTTCGCCTTTCGTACCTTTATTTCTGTCCCTCTGCTTTCTCGACCGTAGGCCACTTGTCTTCCTTTCCTCTCCGCCCTTTTTTAAACCCATTTTCCTCCACCCCTTAGCTGAATCACGCAAAAAGAAACAGCCCATTCATTTCCGCCTTCATTTACCTCCCTTCCCTACACACCTCTTTCTCTCTCTCTCTCTCACCCTCTTCCTCCGTTCCGTGAAACTTCGACCGCTGACATTCTCATCACTCTCTCAAGGTTTTCCTTCCACTCCTCCATTTCCTCTAGTCTTGTAAAACGCCTCCGGCTTCAATTCCTAAGCGTCACGTGAGAGACGGAAGGAGGGAAGGGGGAGGTCGAAGGAGGAAGAAGGCGTAGGCCTGCAGGAGGGAGGAAAAAAAAGTCAGGTATGCGCTTCTCTGAGATCCGTCTTGCTCTGACCTTCCCAGTTCAGAGGAAGGGAAGTAAGGAATATTTCGGTTCCGAAACCCACGCTTTTTACCCGAGGTTAAGAAATTAACTCTCTCATTCGCCTCGTCGAATGAGAAGGGGGAAATAGTGTGGGTGGGTGGGGGGGGTTAGTTTTTTTGGTATTAGATAAGGAAGGAGTGAGAGAGGGGGAGAGAGAGGGGGAGAGAGGGAGGGAGAGAGATGGTAGTTGGAGATAGCGGGAGAGGAGGAATACGGGTTAAGATCATATTTCGTCGCGAAGATGTCCTCGGGCACTAATCTTCAAGCTCTCCGTCCTCTCCACTCACTGCGCTCATTTTTTTTGCTCCTTTGCTCCTTTAATACTTAAATGTTTCGTAAACGAAAAGTGTGTTATCTGTACCCTCGGGGCATAATCCTTGTCAGAAAAAAGATTTAATATCACATCACGGATGGATTTACGACTTTACCGGTAACGATTTACGTTTTTTAAAGAACAATAAGTAGGTCATAAAAATCCAGAAGCACATATCGGATATGTAGCATCTAGTCTTCAGTGTTAATTTATTGAAAGTAGATTCTACAAGAAAGGCCATTGGTGATACTTGGGACAGGTATTTTTTAGTGTTTATTCTTATATTTTACTGTAAGAGCATTGTTTAACTCTTTATCGAGCTCAAATGGGCAAAATCTTCTTTCTTCTTGACTTCCAGAAAGAGAAACAAATTGCAGAACGTTAGTTCGGTAAATTGAGTGGATGGGGAATGATGTCAAAGACCATATCTTCAATGTTTTATTGGAAAACCTGAGAGTGATGCGCATGTGCGTTATCATTGCGCAAGTTCCAACCGTGTTCAAGAAGGTGAGGAGGTATTATAATAGAGGACCTGTCAGCACACTGGAATGGATTCGCTATTTATTCCTTGGTATCATGGCGTACCATAATCGTTAGAGACTCTGATTTAGTCAAAAAAACTACATGCATGACCTTTCCGACACAAACCTTCGCTTTCTGACGACGTGGAATCCCTGCGTATTTCCATTGATAACTTTGGAAATTCAACTCGTGATAAAATCATCATTAACGACATTGACCAAAAACTTGCTATCGAGCGAGACATATGCGTGTTGCCTGGGATGCATATGTTGCATGGAGTTTGTGGTTTAAGTTGAACGAGGAAGATTAATGTAGGATGGGTTGCATAAATCAACGGCTCACATATGTCAGTTTGGTTGTATACGTTGCAGGGGCAGCCGTTTGCAAGTTGGGTATCATAAAACAAGGGAACATTTTTTAACACGTTTATTGGTCTACTTTAGTGGTTCTCAACTTTTTCGGTTAACGTACCCCCTGGCTTTAGGGTAAGGCCTTATGTACCCCTTCTCAATTTTTTTAGAGGAGGTAAATTTTACTGTTTTTAATGCATGTGTATACAGGAAAATACACAGATAAAAGTCTTTTCATATGGAAAGTTTCTATTTCCTCGTCACAAAATAAGGCAAGTAATGGTTGGCACGTTACCAATAAATGCAGTTTATGAATTTAAAATCCTACATTTCAACAACCGTATTATAGTAAATATTAAGTTTATCTTAAGGGTAAGTGACTTCGAACTGCATTGTATTTTTTTATTGAACCTTTGTTGATTAATTGAAAATTAAAATATGCAATGAGCGCTATATTTTTTCTCGTATTATATTGACATATTAGTTACATAACTTTAAATCCAACGAGTAATAATTCATGTTTTGATTATCTTTATAGGTATCAACAATGGGCTGATTTTGCTCGAAACCCAAATTTGAATGTGGAAAGAATGACGACTGCTTATCTCTGTGCCCGTTATTTCAATAAAAATCAGCTCAGAGTGTTTAGAATTATAACGTGTTTTAAAAATCCAAAAACAAATCCAAATGTCTGAAAGGAAAATAACATTGAATTTAATAAGTTTTGGTGAAAAATAGATGTAGGAAAGAGAGGCTTAGCGATTTTCAAGGACATCGTGTTTTGAGTTTTTGAACACGTAAATTTTTTTATTTATCAAATACCTCACGTACCCCTTGATTTGGCCTCACCAATCTCTTGGGGGTAGATGCACCTCAGGTTGGGAACCCCTGGCCTACTTTTTATGGGCAATGTAAGATGGGTGGCATAAAATTAGGATTACTATTGAGTTTTAAGAGCAAAATTGAGGAACTAATATATGTGTATATATGTACTATACACGTATGTATGACATAGATGAAATTTAGCTATGTATGTTCTACGACAGTGATTTCCAACCTGTGGGCCGCAGCTCCCCGGTTTATTCCAAGGGGGCCGCGAGGTTATTTATAGAAATCGGCGACTTTTTCTTGGAATTATAATATCATTTACAAATGAAATTGCGATGTCATAACCCCTCATTAATATCTTGAATATTACGGCACTTTAATAATTATATTCCGTAAAAGCTTACCAAACACCCAATTACCAAATACGATACTATTTTTGCTACTTTAAAATTGCAGTTACTTTTTGATAGATAATAGAAAAGTATAGCTAATGCCTGTAAATATTTTGGTTCTCTCCATTTCCATACTTATTAAAAATTGTAAAATGTTTCATTAAAATATTGAATTAGTTTCTTTAAAAAAATCAATCGATTATTAAAAATATTTACTTCATGCAATGGTTTCCACCTCTATTGGTAAAAGTTGTAGATATTATTTTTTCTACAATTCTTGTTTGAAATAAATTTTCATATTGGGAATATTGCAGGAGATATTCAATTTCTTCGAAAATGACGGTTAGTGGGCAGCTCGCGCTCGTGGAAGTGACGGCAAAGGTGAATTTTCAACACAATTGTTTCGCTAGCGCTGAAGCGTGCAAGTTGAACTGTTCCTATCGCCGCGTTTATTTGATTTTAGTTGACAACTTACGTATGGAGAAAGTCATGTGTTGGTCACGTCAATTTATTTGTTATTACGTATTTCCATAACTACCGAAGCCTATTAGTATGTGGGAGGCCGCGAAATTTTTTAAGTTAAGAAAGGGGCCTTATACCAAAAAAAGGTTGGGAACCACTGTTCTACGACATATATACCACAAAGAAACACACAAGAGCATTTCCTTTGGCGTGATACGCTGAATAAGATATATGAATTCTTCCGTATCTCACGTTTCTTCTATTTAGGTAGATGGTTCCTCGTCAGATTAACGGCTACGGAAGTAGTCCATTGTTTGCCATTAATATTCCATAATCATTCAACCCGTTATATCTGTCATCTTAGAAAATATGCAGTCGAGAATTTTTCCCCTCTACTCGAGTTGAAATATCGCGGAATTACACGCTGCGATGGAACGTGAAAAGTAATCTATGTCTGATTTCTGAATTAGAACAAATCCTCGAAAAATAATCGAGACTCGCGTTAGGCAGGTATACGATATATAGGGTAGGAAGCTGTCGGTGAAACTTTCAAATAAGGAAATGTGATGAATGAGTTCGTGATAAAATGTATGACGTCGCGGGTATGATACATCAGACTAGAGTTAAAAAAATCTAATTAATGATCTAGATAACTCGCGAAGACGTTAAAAATAATGAGTGAACCTCATACGCGTTTCAGGCAGGAAGCGGAAAGGGCGTAACGAAACACTTTAATCTTCACTGAAGACGACTGATTTGCAGCTGAAATCCTCATCATAATGAAGACATTTAATTATTTGTGCCATAATTGAATACCCTATTTCAAATTTATCGTTCCTAAACTTTTTTCGGTTTTTTATTTCAAAGAATAGCATTCACCCTTCACGTCGAAATTGAGGTAAATAAAATTTAAATTGGATGAAAAAGTTTCATATTTTTACTTTATCATATAGGAAGTATATTGAGAAAGAATTGTTATCACGAAAAAATTCCACCCCGAGATTTTTACGGAAATATACGTTTTAGGTGTCGCTGAATCCGAAAAAGTGGTTTTTGTAATGCCGTCTGTCTGTCTGTTACTGGCGCTGGAGTCTAGAAGGTCGAACGAAAATGAATGAAATCTCGTACTTAGGCATTTTATCATACTGAGCAGAGTATACATAGAAATGGTTGACATTGATCAATAACTAAGAGTAGTTTATTCTACGCATTTTTAACAACAATCCGATTTTCTCGAAAACGGCTATAACGATTTTGATCAAATTTCGTACAGTTACTTGAGTTTACGTCTTCAATAATACTGTATAGTTTACATTTCTCAAAAAATGAATATAAGGCTAGTTTATTCTAGGCAACTTTAACAATAGTTGGATTTTCTCAATAACGGCACTAATGATTTTGATCAAATTTCGTACAATTACTTGAGTATACATCTACAATAATACTACATATTTCATTATTCTCAATGAATGAATATAAGGATAGTTTATTCTTGGACAACTTGAACAAAAAATGGATTTTCTAAAAACAGGCTCATACTATATTTATTTTCTAAAGATAACTAAACGACGCATTAGTACGTATATGAGAAAGTTTGTACACTATATGTTGTACCGATTTTTATTAAAGTAATTGCTGTCGACGATTTTTTTAATCGTGCAAAAGTTGTCTAACATATATTTCAGATTATTTACTTGATAACATTGCCAAGTAACTAATTATCTTTGGATTTAAATATAGTAATAAATGTTTATATCTATCACATAATTTATATTCTACAGGATAAATGGTTTATGAGATAAAAATATCCACGAAAAATATATAAACATTAAACCGCTGATTTCAAGAACTTTAGTTTGCAATTATTTTAAAAAAAAAGGAGATTGATATTTTGTTGAACTCCTCCTTTGTTCATCCAGGATGAGGCAAGTGAACATTTTTGATTTAGAAATTTATTTAAAATATTAATTCAGCCGAAAATGGAAAAATGAACACAATATTCTCGTTACTTCGTAAATGAACACTTAAGTATAAAACAATTAAAAAAATACGTAAAACTATAGCCATAACAAGGTATAAGAGATATATAAGATAAATAGTTATTTTTTCAATTTTTTATATGCGAGTGCGTAAATTAGGATCTTAAAATTTGTACTTATATTGAGTTGCAGCTGCGAAACAACTTGGGTAGGTTTCACAATAATGGTTTACAGTTTAACATGAATTAACATTCCATAATTGTTTCATTATTGCTTTCATACGGTCTCCGAGCATTAAAAATCGCACCAATTAAATTCCACAGATCGACTCTAAAAGCATTCCTGCATACAATTAACTAAATTGCTGTTTTTTTCTGCTCGAGATTACGCTCTGATGCAACCTCGTGTATTGCTATGGGGAAACCTACCGTTTCTGTGAACGGTAGTTTCCATGAACGAATTTACCGTGCAACGCGGGAGAAGTTAGTACACAAAATTATTTGACCATAAGGTTATGGTGCCCTGCTCGATGAAAAAAAATCCACGGACCACTTCTTTTAAAAACACCAGCTTATTATTCGACGCAAAACAAACACATTTTAAGCTCGAAACACGCATCGAGGAATGAATAACACCAAGGTACGTCCGAACGTCTTATTCCATCATGCCCTATCCTGACGTGCGGAAGCCACCATATCAAAGTCGAATTTCAAACTCGACCGATTGATTCCATTTCGCCCGCCCCCCCCTCCCCCTTCCATCCCTCTCTCGTCCCACTCCGCGTGATTTTTCGCCCTCCCAAAGAGTTTCCGTCGAAGCGAAGTAAGGATTCCCCCCGCGTCACCTGAGCGGAAGGGCGAAAATCCCTCTCCCGTCTCCTCCACACGGTCTTACGCCTCTCCGTTCACACGGTTACTTACTCCATTTCCGCAGAATTCGAGCAATGCTCCTATCCTACCTCTCTCTCTCTCTCTCAAACTCCGTTCCTGGATCCCTAAGGGAAGATGCAACTCTATGTCCCATTCGTATACCTGCGGTATAAGTTCTCGAGCTGGTATCACTGAAACTGCTAACTCGCACGCATGCGCAACAAGGAGTGAGTAACGCATTTTAAAATAAAGCCTACAACTAGTATTACCGGATCTCTCGAGACGAAAAAATGAGAGGATATTGTCAGATTTTCAACGAAATAAAAAAAGGTTACAGATATTACCATCCTTCAGAAATTTAATGTTGGACCAAAACGTTTTCGCACTTTTTCTAAAAATTCAATATTTTTTTATTTCGATTAAAAATAACTCAAAAATGACCTAATTTAAAAACGATAAATTTCCAGGATGGCATTTTCTACATTATAGTCACACATATATTGTATACATTTAGTGGATCTAGAATGAGGTGCTGGGGAGTAATCGGAAGAGTAAAAGAATCCCTAAAAGTGCATGATGCTACAAATGTAGCCGAGTATCATTAAATCTACGATTTTTTTACTTCCGCTGAAAGAAAGCAGTCGGTGAGAAAAAGCGCCTTAAGTACCTCGCTCTGAAATTATTCCATCGCTTGTTTTTCTTTTAGCCTCTTAAAATTTCTTCAGAGTACATTCACTAATTCACTTAGAACGAAATAAAATTAGCGTAGAGGGAAAGTAGGAATTTCGATCCGAGTGAAAATTCTTGAAAAGAAGACGCTCCTTGAAAAAATTAAAAGAACAATAAAAAATATCTTAGTGAGCCAGAAAAAAAACCGTAAATTCCCTCTTTGAAAGAGACTTACCATAACTCGAGATTTCTATCAAATTTCCCTTTTTTTACAAGAAGCTACGAAAATACTGGTAGAATTACCACGAGAAGAAACATTTACGTCTAAAAACTTTTAATTATGGTTTAAAGTTAACCTTTTCTGAAAAAGGTTGTGAATCTAATATCATTCGATGGGAGATTAATTTTACAAGCGAACGTTAAACCGTTCTAAAAGAGCGAATTAAATCCCCTAATTTAAAAGGTTAAGCCCCGTCCACTTCTATTTTCGAAACAAGCGTCAAATTCCAGATTATTGGACCTTTTAAACGTGAAAAATTTAATTAACAGTGCCAGTATGCAGAAAATTTTAAAATCCATTAAAGTTTACAAAATATTTTCTGCGCTAAAAGAGATTGGCCATGGGCGATTTCGTCAAAATATGTAAATATTTCTCCAAATGGAACGTTTTCTATGAACAAATCGCTCTAAAAGATCATCCATTTGGTTTCTCGATTATTTATTCATCGCGCTATTGGCATGTTTCCATCATTCACGCGGGAGACTTGGTGCTTCCGTGGCCTAGGGTCGGCGACCACTAATCTAACAGATATACCTATATTGGTATCCAGAGTACTTTCGCATCTAAGCTTCATGTTGATGTATATAAAAGTCAGCTACTTGGCCCCATTTTATTTTTCCTCTCTCTTAGACGTATCCTTACAAAAGACCTATATCTTGTAAAACATTTTATATTCCAATAAGGAACTCCTTAACCGTAGAGATTTGAATGTTTAGGGACAAAACCGACAAAGAAAATTAAAGGAAAACAAATGAAGAAAGAAAACATTTTATAGTTAACTTTTTCATGGAGAGAATCCCAACTAAAACGTTAACATTTTTCTAGTAAGTTGCGAAAACATTCATCGTCATTAATACATTTAGGAAATATTTGAGATAATTTTGTAACCAAGATATCCTAAACATTATTATTCTATTCATTTTAATTGTATCGCCTTTAATATTTTATTGGGAGATCGAAACAAAAGAGACCTCAAAAAGAAGTATTTAGAAGAATGATAAAATAAGAATGAATAATCGCCTATGTAGAATATGGAATGTTCGTTTTCTAATAAAACAAATTTCATATCCTTTTAAATTTAGATACAAAATGTTAGAACATTTACTTATGGAGCCTGGATAACATGTATTGATTTGTAATCTTCTAAAGCTGTCAATGCTAATATGATAATATGATTTAATATTGTGTGTGTGTGTGTGTGTGTGTGTGTGTGTGTGTGTGTGTGTGTGTGTGTGTAGCTTAAATGTCTATTTGGCGCAGAAGGTATTTTTTATTATTTTTTTAGTTCTGAATCGCGTTCTAAGTATAAATTCAATTAATTAATATTACTTTAGGGATAAAGATATATTTATTAGTAGAAAAAGACAGGAAATATAATTAACAGCTTACTTTTCATAACAGAATGTATAAATAACCGACTCGCAGCACAATCATACTGCTAAGGCAGTAGAAGTTTCCAGAACGAAAAACCTGGTTGATGACACGGAATTCCGCACGATTGTTACCACGTGTGCGACTACCTACTTCATGCATGTAGGTCATCGGATCGAATATGAAACGGCGGAAAATATCGAAATGGGATCAGATCTATCGCAGAAAATTTGGCACTCGCGTAGACCTTGGCCTGCAGTCGAAACAAAGAGACGCAAGTCGGGCAATGAAATATGACAGCCCGCTCCGCCATGCGCCGTAGTGAGCAGAGGCTCCAAAGAAATGGTTGACATTGATCAATAATTAAGGGAAGTTTTTCTACGCATTTTTAACAACAAAATGATTTTCTCAAAAACGGCTCTTAACGATTTTGATCAAATTTCGTACAGTTACTTGAGTTTACGTCTTCAATAATACTGTATAGTTCACATTTCTCAAAAAATGAATATAAGGCTAGTTTATTCTAGGCAACTTTAACAATAGTTGGATTTTTTCAAAAACGGCTGTAACGATTTTGATTAAATTTCCTACAGTTACTTGAGTATACGTCTGCAATAATAATACATCTTTCATTTTTCTCAATGAATAAATATAAGGATAGTTTATTCTTGGGCAACCTTAACAAAAATTCGATTTTCTAAAAACCGGCTGTACGATTTTCATTTTTGATAACTAAACGACGCATTAGTATATGAGAAAGTTTGTAGAACGTATGTTGTACCGATTTTTACTTTCTCATACGAAGTATCGAGAAAGAATTGTTTTCGCGAAAAAATTCTATCTCGAGAATTTTACGGAAATACACGTTTTAGGTGTCGCTGAATCCGAAAAAGTGGTTTTTGCAATGCCGTCTCTCTGTCTGTTACTGGCGCTGGAGCCTATACGGTCGAACGAAAAGGAATGAAATCTCGTACTTAGGCATTTTAACATACTGAGCAGAGTATACATAGAAATGGTTGACATTGATCAATAATTAAGAGTAGTTTATTCTACGCATTTTTAACAACAATCCGATTTTCTCGAAAACGGCTGTAACGATTTTGATCAAATTTAGTACAGTTACTTGAGTGTACATCTACAATAATACTACGTATTTTATTTTTCTCAATGAATGAATATAAGGCTAGTTTATTCTTGGGCAACTTTAACAAAAATTGGATTTTATTAAAACAGGCTCACAAGATTTTCATTTTCTAAAGATAACTAAACGACGCATTAGTACGTATATGAGAAAGTTTGTAGAACGTATGTTGTACCGATTTTTTAAAAAGAATTTATGGCACCGCTTGGGCGTCTTTCCGTGCCTTACCCCCCCCCTCTCCCCACCCTCCTCACCTCTCTTTCACTCCTCCCCTTCTCTCTCCTTTCCTTATCTCCCTCCCTCTCCTCCCCCCATTAATTCTCCCCTCTGCATTTCTCTCTCACTCCCTCCCTCCCCACCTATCTCCCTCCTCTCCCTTATTTTCCTCTTTACACCCTCCCTTATTTTCTCCCCTACCCTTATTTTCCTCCCAAACCTATTTCTTCCCTACTCTTTCCCCTATTTTCCTCCCTACTACTTCCCCTATTTTCCTCCCATCTCCCTTCCCCTACCTCTTCGTTATCTCCATCCTCACCCACCTCTCCCTCCCCCCTCTCTCCCTCTTTTCTCTCCCTCTCTCCTCCCATCCCTCCCTAACCTCCTCTATCGGCCTTTGTAGACGGATGGTTGGAGTATCTGCCGACGGTTACTAAGGTCGCGGGTTCGAATCCCGCCCAGGACATGGATGTTTGTATTCGTCAGGTTTATATGGAAGAATGGACATTAATCTCTAAAATATCGACCTTATAAAGACGGCTTCTTTTTATTTATTTATTTTAATATTCTTCCCTACTCCATAACCTACCCCCTCCATATCTTCCTCCCATTCACCCCCCCCCTCTCTCTCTCCCCCCTCCCTTATCTCCTCTTCCTCCCATCCTCCCATCCTCCCTCCTCTCACCGCGCCTATCTCCTCCGACTGAAAAATGAGAGAACCGAAACTGCTTCCATCCGAGATGGAACGGGCCAAACTCGCTCTATGACCGATGATCCATTTTCTCCGACCTTCTTCCCTCCGCGGAATGGTAAATAACAAGGAGGGCCTCCGCGGGACGTGATAACGTCGAAGCGCTTCGTGACTTTTCCCTCCATCTCCTCCCGCAAAAAAAATCCGATACGTCGTAAAGGCAAAATAAATAAATAAATAATAACGGGCAAAAAAAAAAGATATCGGTGCAGTTAAAATGGCGAATCGACGGTTTTCCGTTTTTTGAGGATAGCGAAGATAATTTTTCGTTTTAAGAAAATGAAATGTCAAGCGCTAATATAATCAATGGAAGTGGATAGTATTAGGCGTGCAAGCGTTTTCTGGTATATAAACCACGAACACGTCTTTTCGTGTTATTTCTCGTAAAAATTTATCTGCGCCGAATTGGTGATCGGTAGATTTTTCTGAGTTGATAATTACTGTAATGTTATGTTCAAATGTGCATAATTAGCTTTCTGAAGCACTAATTTACATTTTAACCTTTGCAAAAATACCAATATATTTCGTCTATCCCATCAAAACATATCCATTATTATCGTCTTGCTAAAACAAAAAAAAATATTTTACAACTTGCAAAGACTTCGTGATTCAGTATTAACCTGGCCGTAGCTAGGGAAGACTCGTAGTCAAAAACTTATGTAACAGTACTATAATACGATCGACTTAGGAGAATTGGCGCCTTAACTAATTTTATGTAAATAACAGTCACTTTAATGATAACGTATGTGACACGTTTATCATATCTGTCAATAAAAATTAATTTTTAACGCAATCGCAAGCGTCTTTCTAAATTGATATTGATTTTAAGGGCCAAAATAACATTTATATCACAAGACCAAAGAATAAATGACAAGTTTTGATAAGAAAATTTGATATGGAGTGCAAGAAGTTATAATATACGACTACGAGATCCTAGAAGTTACAACGATAAAATACAACATCTGTGGAACAAAAGTTACCGCACGTGCACTAAAGCCTCCTGGGTTAACGTTAGCTGTTCTGCTCGAGTGCGCTTTGCGTCTGTTATTATTCTGCCATCCACTACTTTCCACTGTTCAAATAAGAGGGGCTTAATATTACGTGTGACGCTTAAATCTCTTCCAGCACGCGCAAAATACACACACCGTTGATTTCAATGACCATTTTGAGCTTAGAATCGGGAAGGCCACGATTCAGGTCACTGATAAAGTGGTGGTAGGGATCTTACGAAACGGGACCTTATATTTTTAACACGGCCTGTGGAATTTATCACTCGCGTCCTATACTAAATCCAGTGAAAAAAAATCCCGGATACGGCTGAATGCGTGCCCAAATACTTGTTTTAAAAAAAATGCGCACAGGAGCTCAAACTATTTTATATAAATATTTTGAGCTCCCGCGCCGACGCTCACTTCCAATTTGCAATTCCTCGCGATTTGTATGCTCAATTCAATGTAGAGTTTTCACTGACGGTTCTCAGAATGGAGTATCGGTCCGGATTTCTATCTCACCTGTAATCGAGTAGCTCTCTCATCATCTAGAAACATCTGAATACTTTCGTCGATTCTTTTTTTTTATGAATAGGCTCCATCAAGTCGCGTAAAAATGGCACCTTCAGTATAAATCAACTCCTCTTTGTGTCTAAAAACTCGCCCACGTAAAATACGCAAGGCCAACTCGCGTCACGGCAAATGAGCATGCGTATACAAACGACAGACTTTCTTCAAACGAACTAATATACGTCGTATCTTTCAAATCATCGAGCCGTTCTGAAAAAGTTGCGCGAGACATTTACCTTCAAAAGCTTACGACATTTATTTCCTCAAAGATTAAACGACGTCACGTGTTTTGAAGTTTGTCTCATTTTATTTAGTGAAAGTGCCTTACAAGCTTTCCTGAGTACTTTTAAAATTATTCGACTACTGTTATTTCTCGTAATGAGTGACTGTGAGTGTGTGTGTGTTATTAACATTTGACCTTTAATGCCCGAGTAAATTTTCCATTTCGAACGAAACCAATGCTCACTTAAAACCTTTGCACACATCAATTCCCCCTTCTCGCCCATTTCTTCCCTCTCCATCCCCCCCTCCTTTTACAACCCCCCTCTCCTTCCCTCTCTCTCTCTCTCTCCCCTTCTTGTGAGAGTGTTTTCCTGTAGTGTAACTATTTCATCTTTACTCCGTTTCCTATATTTTCTTTTCTATCTTTCCTCTATTTTCTTTTATTTCTTTTTCCTTTCTCCTTTTATAGCGCTTTTTAAAAAAGAATTCGAGAAGATTTCACAGGTCCACGCACCCCTTATTTCGCGATCTGTAATGTATTTATCTGTTCCATTTTCTATTAATTCCTTTTATGTATGCTTATCCTATACATTATAGTCTAATATATGATGATTTGTTTAGTAAATATTAGTTGGTTTCGCAGGTGTTTCACGCCCCTCCCTTCTATGTGGGTGTTTTCCTGTAGTGGGTTATTTTATATGGATGCTAATAGTCCTTATTTTTCCCACACAACTATGTAATATATTTTACAGTATTGTATTATTATTATATTATTATTATTTCTAATCTTAATAATAAAATGTCTGTCTAGCTGTCTGTGGCAGCCATAACGCATCTGAGAATAAAGATCGGAGCTTGAAATTTTGGCAGTCGTTCCAGGACGATAATGAGATGTGCCATGCCAAATATAATCGAGATAGTTAAAGGGAATCAGGGTCGGATGTTCGAGAAAGGTCAACGGGATCAGGGTCGGATGTTCGAGAATATGGACCTGACATTTATATAATTTTAAATTGTAGATAACCGTGACCAATATGCGACTATTGTTTCCATGGTTACATACGTTATACCTACGTATTAAATATTAAAATTGTTAATACATATTTGAAATGTCGTATTTAATATTTAACAACAATTTTTAGCTTATATATAAAAGGTTAGTAAATTTCTAAACTTTACATCAGTTATTTCTGTAAAATATAATTTTCGCATTTATGGCACTATTGAAGTGATAATACGAAATGTTTTTATCAATAACTTTTCTATTTATATAACTGTCTACTACTGCGAACTATCTTAAGCACGCATGCATAATTTATATTTTTAATCCTATTTAAGTAAAACCGTACATATTGTAATCATAAAACTATTATAAAAGACAGTGTCACTTTGTCTCTTTGTCATGTAATGCTTTATGAAGCTTAATATCTCGCAAACGACTAAAACCGAATTTGATTAAATTTCCCGATAGCATCATGATATAATAACAAAACGTTTTAATGTACTGAACTCGAGATCAAAGATCCGGGTTCGACTCCAGGGGATAATTTTCCTTTCCAATAAGTAAACACGTAAAATCGGTTTTACGACGTGCAGGCTTACATTCTTTTTTAGATTAAAATTAGAAAGAATTGACCTACAATCTTCGGATGGGAACTATTTTTAAGAAAACACAATAAAGTTTATAATTCTGTTCATCTTTATCCGCCTACAGTTCGAAATTTCTCAATGTAAACGTTTAATTTACACAGTTTGAGAAAATCTTGCCATTTTAACGGGATGTTGCCTTGCCTACCAATTCCATTGTTAGAACTCGACACCATGTTGTTATTTCAATCCTTATGGGTGTAAACGTGCTTTGAATGCTTTTAATACGAGAGAGAGAGAGGGAGGGTGAGAGAGGGAAGGAGAGGGAGGTAGAGGAAGGGAGAGGGAAAGGAGAGAGGAGAAGAGAGTGGGAGAGGGGGAATGAAGGTGAGGTAAATGAATTTCAATACAATTTATGATTCTGATGCCAATTTGACCTCCATAAATAGCTTGAAAGATCGATTCTTTACTCCCGTCATTTTTGAAGGGCTATACGCCACTATAATACAATCTCCCCATCTATCCGTACACCCCATCGCAAAAAACCCAATGGAATACAAGGGGTAATTCCACCGTCGATTCGTTCAAACCCTGGCGTCTCCTGCCGGAAGCACCAACGCCTCAAGACGTTGCCGAGAGACGACGGTATCCACGAAACACAATCTTCGCTTTACTTTTATTCCCTGAGAATTACTTTCGTTCCTCTCTCTCTCTCTTTCTTTCTCTCCCTGTTCGAGTACTGACGAGTTCTCGGGATCCGCCTTTGATGTTTTTAACTAAACGAAATCGATTAACTTCAACCGTCTTAATGCCAAATTCCCTTTTCATGTCGGCTTCTCCTAAAGGGAATGCGTCCATTAGCGCTGGTTGTGCCTATGTCGATTTAGGGATTTTTTTAAAAGGATAATATAATCCTATAACAAAAACCACAAAGCTGATGTGCACTATGTAGCGAGAGAAACGTTCTATTTTTTTCTGCTTTGTAAAATATTCTCCCATAAACAAAAGTGTAGCGTATCTTATTAATACGTAGTCCGTGATGTGTATCCTAATTATTTAATACCTCGACTGTTTACGTAAAACTGCGAGCATGAACGTTATGTGCGTGAAATTTTGTCATTGGATCCTTAACGTCGTTTGAGTTTTTAAACGCACGTCATACACTTCGATATTTCCATGATGGACATAATAGAGTTCCATGTCTTGATGTAGTTATTCGAACATGTATGGTCATTTATGCTGATGGCTTTCGAAATATTGTACTATGAGAGAATCGATTGCCATGAATTATTCATCTATTTTAAGGAATTCGCAAAAATTCTTAAATATGGTTCTGTCCATTTAAAGAATTACGTAATCAAAGAAAAAATCATACAATCGTACCTTTACGGTGCAATATTGTTTCCAAAAATTTTAGTTGCCTTGGAAATTACCTGAAAAGAAAAGATAGAAGAAGATTAGTTAAAGGCAGTAGAAAATGTATTTACTTAATTTACAATCATCTGGGACCGATACCATATACATCAAAACATAAAATTTAAAAAGCGTAAATCTTATTGGTAATTCTGGTGAACAAATCTTTTAGTTTTATTTTACGACGAAGATAAATAGGACGTTTTCAGTGAGCATTATGGGTGTAAATGTAATAAAGACAGACAGACAAACGACAGGGCGAAATTGAGACTACTTTGTCCCTTCTTACATTCAAAGAAGAGTTTTAAAACTAGTTTCAAAAGATCACCATTCTTCTTAACCGAATTTGAACAAACAAAAAGTGACATTGATTAATGCTTGTGTTTATCTAAAATTGAACATTACTTTCCGAAACCTGGAAATTTCGAGTAACGATGCAAACGTAATATGAACGAAATTAAGAAATTTTCACGTAATTCTTCAACAACACCAGATTAGCATCGTTTATTAAACAATGTGACAAAAATTATTCAACAGCAATACAAACAAAGCTGTATTGCTGTTTACCAAGCCAACATATTAACACACTGCAAATTCTCAAGAGTTCTGTAACGTATTTCACAACAAATTAGCCTATTAATATTATTTACTCGAGAATTTCATGGGTCAAAACACAACTTTTTTAAATCGGAGTAACACGAAAAGATCCTCTCCACAACAGGAAAACAACGTGGGATTTGAATCTAGTTAGCAAACTTTCTTCGACGCATTTGTAACCTTGGTTTTGGTTATTTCGGTTAGCAACGCAATTCAATCTCGATTACCATCCCCGAATCTTCATCCCTCTTCATCGCAATTTTCTTCTCAGAAGTCATTCAATTATGACGAATATATTTTTTCGCGGAAGGGAAAGAACGAGGGAGAGGAAAAAACAGATTGCGTTTCCTTTTTAAAATTGATAAATAAGTCTTTGTCGAGGAGCAGGAAAAAGAACGGGTGGAACTGTAGTGGTTGTATTAAAATCCGGGCCACACCCCGAAAGAGGAAAGATATAGGTCAGAGAAGAGAGGGAGAGAGAGATAGAGTGGGTGAGTGAGAGAGAGAGAGAGAGTAAGAGAGAAAGGGACGGAAAGTGAATCGATATGGGAACCCCGCCTTTATTCTCTCTTACTGTTCCGCGAGTTTCTGACGCAACGCGGAGCGGAGAATATACATGGAATTAAGACGGGAAGAGGCGGAAAAATATGGAGAATCAGAGTAACTTTTGGAAGGAGGAGATTGTTATGATGATGGACGTCTTTTTCCTCCTTTCTACGACGAAGATCGCGGTAAAATATAAATAAGCATATACGTATGTGTGTATGTATGTATATATGTGTGTGTGTATGTAAGTATGTGTATATGTATATATATATGGCAACGTGTTGGAGGAAGCCCAGTGGACACTTACCAAAACTGGAGAACCGCCGAGGTTGCTGAAGACACGAAAAACAGAAACACGAAAAACAACACAAATTTGAAAGATTTTCCGACCGAAGCCCTTCGTCAGCAACGGATAGAGAAGTACTGATTGAAGTGACACACTGGGTAGGGATACAAGAGGGTGATTCGAGGAGTTTGAGGATGGGCGGGGAGGAGCAATCCCCAATAAGGTTAGCGGAGATTGAGACCGGGGGTGGGGGGAAGGAAGGAAGAGTCAAGTAGGTGTATATGGGCTAATTCCCACTGTCGAAGAAGGGGGGCGGGGGTGTCCTCCGGTAGGGCGCGGATTATCCTTATATTAAAGCAATTATTAAAAGTTACCTAGTGTAAAAAAATCGTGAGAGGCCATCGGAAGGGGACGTGTGAGATTTACGCTATTCCGGTGGCCGTTCATTCTTATGTTAAGAGGGTTGCTGGTGAGGCCTACGTGGAAAGCAGGACAGAAGGTGAAGGTTAGGAGGTAAATGACAATGAGGGCGGGTGGATGGGGCATGTGAGGCAGCGAGGTTTGCCGCACGGTTGAGATCCTGCAGCAGATGGAGGGTTGGGAATGGGTAGTTCTTTCTTCCATGGGACATTTCCCAAATCGGGAGGCTGGCGGAAGGAATGAATGGGGGAGTTGGTGATTGGTGAAAGGTGGAAATAAGAATTGGGTGGGCAGCATGGATTTGGATAAGGACCTCGTGGATGCCGGGGCGGAAGAGGGTAGTAAGGGTGAGTGAAGGGGTAAAATCAGGAATAGGGGGAGTGAGGAGGTGGTGTCTATTGGTTGAAGGTGTGGTTGCCCTCAGGATCTGATCATGGAGCAGACCCGTTGGGTAAACACGTTTAAGAAGAACATCTTCGAAGATGGAGTAATATTGAGAAAGAGACCTCCTATCTGAGCAAATCTTCCATCCTCGGCGGGCTAGGGCATAGGAGATAGAGGTTTTATTGTGCAAGGGATGGCAGCTATTAAAGTGGAGGTATTGGAGGCTATTGGTGGGCTTTATGTGGACACCGGTGCGGATTTTTCCGTCTTGAATACAGAGGTCGACGACCAGGAAGGTGATGTTAGAGGTGGAAGTATTGTGGGTGAAAGAAAGCGTGGGGTGATAGGAGAGTCGTGACAAAAAGGATTGGAAAGGAGTCTTCAGCACCTTCAGCGGCTCTCCAGTTTTGGTAAGTGTCCACTAGGCTTCCTCCAACACGTTGTTGCCACCTTTATAATTACCTTTCCTTTTACTTAATCACAAACACACAGACACTCACACACACATATACTCTGTTCAACGAGAGAATGCCAATTATCGCGCAGCTGCTGGGACTCAAGTTGAAGCACGTGTTGACTTGAGTCAGGTTGTACAGGAGGACGAAGTAGGGGTAGGCGTGGCTTACAGTGTATATCCAATGGTAGCGTATTGCAGGGTAGGTGGTAGGGGAGTTTTGGTATGTTGCGCATGGTATTCTCTCGTTGAACAGAGTGTGTGTGTGTATATATATATATATATATATATATCGAATAAACAAGTTAGGAAAGTGTACAACGTATCACAAATGGGGGCGTTTCGTGCAATGGAGTATTAGAAAGAAATGATATGCCTGTACGTAAGGGAAATAGCGTTTTAAAGTTCTTTTCTTCATCATAAATAATCCATTTTCTTACTATTTAAAAATATTGCATGCATACGTAAGGAAATTAAACGTTTGTTTGTGAGATTGCTTATGTTAGCAACAATGAAGAAATAACCATGCAAGAAAATTTCTGAGTTCAACTCGAATTAAGACATTTTTGTTTGATTTTCTCGATAACGGCTACTTTTTTTAATAAAAATGTATAGGAAAGGAAATACCCATCTTTACCAGTTCTACAACTTTTATTTGAAAAATATTTTGATATGAGCAATACTTTACGAGATATGACGAAAATTTTATTTTTTCTCACCAGTAAAGTGGTACCCCTGATTGGCGTACGTGATTCATTTTTGCGATTTTCTTCTTATATTTGATTGTAAGTCCTTAATATCAAATTTCATGAAAATCGGTTCCGTAGAAGCCGAGAACGAACATGCGGACGGGCGGACCGACCGACGATAATAGGCGCTCACCCTGTAAGCGAACCGCGCCTAAAAATGAACACCGAAATTCAATTCATACGTAACGAATTGCTTTTCGAAGATACAAAGACAGAGAGAGAGTCGACTAAAAAACGATAGGATTTTTTTTCCTGTTATTTATCCATGTGAATTTGAACGAAATATTCGTTTTGATGGCTGATCCGTTTGTTTTTTTTCCTATACGCTCCGGTTAAAATCGATCAAAGCAATAGTTTCTTTTTTTCTGGCACTTCGCACATTTAAATGTTTTGTATGACCGTATATATTCTTTTTTTTTTGCCCTTTTATCAGTCATAGACTCGGGAGTGTATTGGAACGGATATCTCGGAAAAGCAAACAGAATGGAAATAGTAATTAGGTACAGGCGATCAGATAAATCTACATTTCTCGCGGAGTGAAGCGAAATATTTACCGATGATATATTAAATGTATCGAGTGATTTTCTTTTGCAGTTTCTCGTTTTGGATTTTGTGTGCGAAAAGAGGATATTTAATTTCCAGGACGCTAGATTTAAAAACAAATCAACCAATTAGCCATTATTTACTGCGACAATTTAATCCCACCAAAAATAACACTTATCCAATATAAAATAAGGATAATTAATACTCATTTAATTCGACAAATTCGCAGTATTCTCGTCGTTGCAAATTAATCGTTATTTCATGCACTACAAACAAAATGAAAATTAATGAACGTTCCCGCTGCTTGCTCTGACATTTTAAATTATCTATGCATTTCTTCTCCTTTAGTCAAACTTAAAACATGAGGACGTTGTTTTTTATTTACAAATAACGGCACTTATATTTCGAAATGTGTAGCATTATGGCTGTAAGGGAAAAAAAACATAAGCTTATTAACATTAAACCAAGAAGTTATTATTTATAATTTGTCCAAATTTTCAAAATCAAAATTCCAGCGGAGGAGCCATTGTATTGGGACTGTTAATCTTGCGAATGTTTTTTTATAAGCAATCTTTCCAACGCTATATACTGGAGCAATGGTTCACAACCCCATCGCGTCTTACGTCCCAACAAACATTTTGACAAATATCCCGAGTCTCATCGTGATATAAACAAAACCCACCTTTTCCGAGAAGGTGACTTTAAACGAGAAACGCGTTTCAGTAACACATTAATCACGGATGGAAAACTTCGAGAACATTAAAAATTACAATAATTTTGAAGGGAAGATGTTTTGTAACAATATAATTATTTTTCGAACTACGCGTCCCACCTAGACGACCTTAGCCCATTGTAAAAACTATTAGATGGAAGTAAGAATAGTTTAGTGATGGTGTTAAAAATTATCCAAATCTAGCAAATTCGCAGCACAAGACAACATTATAAACGAAATACACTTTAGAAGTTTTTTAAAGAACCACTGTACTCATTTTGAAATAAAATTTACAAATTTTGTGGTTTGAAAGTTCAAAAGTGTCCTTAAGAATGAGTGTAATCAATACAATAATAAAAAATGCGAAATGGATTAAAATCTACGAATGTAAGTCTAATATTACTACTCAGAACTAATTTTCCTTTATGTCTTTATTCATAAATACTACGATCCTTCCGAAAAAAACGTAAATAATATGGCCAATGATGAAAAATTGCGAAATAGGTGAAACATTTCCGATCATTCTAGCATATGCCTGTCGCATAAGGATCTTCGGATAATTCATTCCACCAATTTACAATATGGCCACACGAAACGGGATATGAGAAGTGAAATAAATACATTAAAATATATGCGAAAATTCTTCTTGAATTAAAGAGTTTGGAAGGGACTGGAAAAAGCGGGAAATGGACGTTGAGCTAAAGAGATATTAGAAGGAATAAGATTAATTTAGCGTATCATTCTACGTTTAAATTAAAATTTTTCCTTAAAAAATAAAATATGAGATAAATGAAGATGATATTGGCTACCTTATGAAACAAGGTTTCTTAAACCAGATGCGCATTTCGAAGATTTTTTAATATCTTACTTGAATTCTTCAGGAAATTTTTTACTTTATTTATTGCCACAATTAAATGAAAACGTGAAAGAACTTTGTGTTCAACTATGTATTTAAATCTAAAAATTAAACCACTCAAAACATACTAATAAATAATTCATCTCGGTTCAGTCATGTTTCTCCTCACCCCTAAATATTACAATAGCTTCGAAACTAATATATTATATGTAAAAAAGAATGATATATGCTTTTAAAAAATCGGCTATTTACATTCAAAATATTGCCCTACCAAAAGTTAACGGTTTACCGGAAAAAATATATTTTATATAGTTACAAGAAAACCAAGAAAACTCTACAACTCTTATTCGTGTATTACTTCAGCTCTTCATTTCCGAATCACTTAATCATTCAAAAACCTTCAGTAAAGGTCCTTTACTACATTTTAATGAAGACGAATTGACTTTTAGGATGCATGATTAATAAATATTTACGGCTTTTAGTTAAGGTTAATTAAAGGTATTATCTCGATTAAGGAATTAAGAAAACTAACTTTAAATTAAGGTGCATGGCTTTTCTCAACGAAATAAAGTTGAAAAGTTTGTTTATTAGGGATTTAACCTGGGATACTAATTCAATTTTAATGAATCACTTTCCGAAAATGTTAACTTGAAAAATATCCCAATTGGATTAAGTCTGTGAGTATTCCTGTAAACTTGCATCGATCCGTTAAATATGTAAGGAAATTACAACGCCCGTTGACTACATGCTGAACAATAAATCCTGTAATTGTCGCGCTTTAACTAAGCAACAGTTAATTTAAGCAATAAAAGGTAAAATTAAATCTTAATAAAAATGATTTTTTAAAAATTTATAATTAATATATTCATAAATAAATTTACTTTTTCGCTTCATATAAGCCATTACACTTACACCTGAATACGAGTAGCAGCATGCGTTTACAATATTTTCAAAGTAGAAGTATTGTACACACACATGCACACTATAAACTAAATATGCAAACAAAGTACTTGTTATTGCATTTGCGTAACAACATACATAAACGCCATTCATAATAATGTGAACAATTCTTGGAAAACATTCTCTAACGACGCAACGCGATGGATCAGGAAAGACACTTGAAATATGTTTATTTTAAAAAATATACATTTGCAACGAGGGTTCAAGTCTCCACATTTATGCGATAATTCTGCAAAATAAAAGAAGCCCTAATGTTTTCAGGTAAGGAAAAAAACTATTCAACATCATGTGAGACTGTTAAGCAACCTATTCGATAAATAGATAACGTATTTATTTCTGGCCGAGATTGAGACTGGATAGCCTCTTTTGCCATCTAACCCAGGAGTTTCCAACTTTTACGTCGACAAGGCCACATTCGGTTTAACAGCGTTATATCATAGAATATAAACTTGAGAGAATTGCTAAAATTTCTATTAAGATAGTTTGATGCTATTCTCTATAATACAAACGTTGTTCTGTAAGGAACGCAAGATGGCCGACAGCGAAATGTATTTCTCATTCTGCCCGATACGTCCGCGCCACATGTACGTCAACAACTCACCTTTCTTTCTGCGAAAACGACGGGAATATATAATAAAACTTGTTTGTTTATGTAACTGTTTATACGATAAACAATTAGTTTATTGTTTTGTCAATAAGGATCTCCAATACAATGATCCATTCAATCGTCAAGAGAACAGTTTACAATGTTGAAATAAATTGGTGATTTGTTTTTGTTCAGATAGTATTCAATGAAATTATTCCGCTGAGTGATGTTTTTAATTTAAATCTTTTAAAGAGTTTTATTTACATAACCACGTAGAACATTATTGAGGATTCGAGTAAGCTTTCTTTCTTTGTAAGTACAGAGTACAATTTTAAAACAATCATAACGTTAAGTGCATGAAATTTAATTATTTTTCCTACGTTAACTATGTATACATATAATTATTATAATTATTTCCTTGTCTTTGCTCACCGACAATTATATGTAGCATTGACGAGAACATGGTGGGAGAAGAATATCAGAATTTTATAGCCGAAAATGAAAACCAAAGGTATTTACTAAACGACAACAGAATATTCTCTAGAAATGTAATATATGACGAAATATTTCATATATAAAAGTGTGCTAATAAATATTTTAAATTCAAATATTAATAATCAATCTGTCTATAATTCTTCCGGTGATATTTCAACGGGAATTACACTAGTATAAAATATCTCACATCAAATGTTGAAAATGAGCACTACCTTGCTGAATCTATATACCTACGTGCTCTTCTCATCAAATTCTCTCACACGAATAAAAAACCATAAAACTAATATAAAAGACAGTGTCACTTTGTCTCTTTGTCATGTAACGATTTTTGAAGCTTAATATCTCGCAAACGACTCAACCAAATTTGATGAAATTTTTAGGATAGCATCATGATATAATAACAAAACGTTTTAACATATCGAGCTCGAGATCAAAGACTCGGGTTCAACTCCAGGGGATATTTTCATTTCCAGTAAGTTAACACAAAATCGGTTTTACGACGTGCAGGCCTTTATTCTTTTTCATATTAAAATTAGAAATATTTGGCTTACAATCTTCTTATATGAACCATTTTTAAGAAAACATAATAAAGTTTCTTATTCAGTTCATCTTTTCCGCCTACATTTCAAAATTTCTCAATGTAAACGTTTAATTCACACAGTTTGAGGAAATCTTGCCATTTTAAAGAATGTTACCTTGGCTACCAATTCCATTGTTAGACCTCTATATCATATTGTTCATTCAATCCTTATGGGTACAAACGTGCTTTGAATGCTTTTAATATGAGAGAGAGAGGGGGGGGGGGGAGAGAGGTAGAGGGGGAGCGAGAGGGAGAGGGAAGAGGGGAAGAGAGGGGGAGGAGGAGAGAGGGCGTAAGAGGGAGGGAGGGAGAGAGGGAAGAAAAGAGGCAACTATTTTAAGTTTAACTAAATATAGCACGTCTACAACAGATTATTCACTAGAAATATTGTATATGGCAAAATATTTCATATGTAAAAGTGTGATATTAATTATTTAAAATGAAAATAATAATAATCTATCTATCTATAATTCTTCCGTTGATATTTTAACGGGCATCACACTAGTCCTGTGTAATACGAGCATATAGCCTTTCGAATATTTTATAAGAAAAGTGCTCACCGGTGTTTTCTTTGAATCCATGAACAGAGAAATGCGACTAGAGCGCAAACATGAAGTGACACTCCTTCGTCAACAAGGAAGAAAAGAATGATGACTGTTCAGAAAAGGGATGAGATACATTACAATAAAGAATAAATTTAAGATGATACAATGATACTTCCGAGAGGTTGGCAAATTGATGAAAAAACTGCGAGAAAAATCATAAAATATTACGGTAAATGACATTGTATGTAAATTCTATAGCACAAAGTCATAAAGACTTTTTAGATTGTCACTTTCCAGTATTGTGTGAACGCTCAACATTAATAGTCGCAAGAGATGCAAGTTTTAAGGAGGACACCAGAACAAAGCTCGGCGGGCACCACAGCAAACCTTGGCGGGCGCCATGGCCCTCGCGGGCACCGCGTTGGGAAGCCCTCATCTACCCCATTGTCAGTTACAAAAAAATTCAAACTTACAAAAACGTTAGATTGAAAAAATAGTAATAAATACACGAATGATGAAATAACACATAAGGCGGTCTGATATAACGTACATGTACAAAATGAGTATATAAAGATAGATGTTTGTGGGAAAAACTAAGATTAGTTATTACAGCACCCACATACGAATTTAATCTCTTTATTTCTCTACCCGCAATGAACCACCTCCATAACGGAAGATTTAACTAATGCATTTACTACGTTGGATGTTTACATGTGTATGTATATGCGTGTATATATTTATGTATATATATTTATGTATTCTTATATGTTTATACACATGTATATACAAACATTTATACATACATACATTCATGCATACATACATGCATGCATGCGTCCATGTACCCCTGCACACACGCACTCACGCACACAGACATACACACACAGACACGCACACACACACCCAGACACCAACACAGACGCACACGTACACATACATACTCCTACATATATTGACACACAAAATCAAGTGCTGCATCAAACGAGGTCCCGTCCATTTGTTTTAGGGTGAAACGACCACTGTGATGCTGACCGCAAGAGGGAACGCATTAACGTGAAACTCGTTTTAAAAAAGGTTACTTTAACGTTTTTGCAAGATTCGTTAATTCTCGCCGTTCGGGGTTTTAATATTTTTAAGAAAAAAATGCTAGCAATTCCGCTCCACTTTCTGGAGAGCGACTGGTCAAAGAAAATTTTCTCTTAAACAAACTGCGGGTGATTACGCGATTTGTATGTTTAAAAAAAATGCAGAAATTTGTGACCGATTTCGATTTTTTTTACGTCTTAGTGTATCTGAAAACGGTTTTTTAACTGACAATTGAGAAAATTTTGAGTTTTTATTTATTTCCCTTAAAAATGGAGTTTAAAAAAATACATCTCTATTTATAGGAATTAAACATCCGGAGGAAATCTACGTCAATTTAAGGCGAGAAGGCTTCCGGTGGTGGCATCTTGGTAGACGAATACATAAAAAATATATATTGAGAGTTCATTGCCTCTCTCCAGGTTTCGCTGATAATGGACATGCGCCGTCCGACTGCTTCCCCTGTCAGTCTCAAAACCGTATCGGATATTTTCTTTCAACTCTTTTGAGAGTGAGAGAGAGAGAAGAGAGAGAGAAAGAGACAGAGAGAGAGAAAGAGACAGAGAGAGAGAGAGAGAGAGAGAGAGAGAGAAAGAGTTGATTACGCACAGCTGTCATATTGATTTCTCCCAGATATATATTTCAGAAACATATCCAAGAGAACGGCAGGAACTAATATCTAATGTTCGCAATCCGATCGTATACGATATGAGCGAAATAAAAAAAACTGCACGTTTCTTTTCAATTAATCTAATAGATATTTTCATGAGTGATACGTAAAACACAAAAGGTTAATACTGAGGTCAGACATTTTCGTCGGATAACTTCATTGCCATAGACGCCTATCCCTAACTTAAAAAAAAACAATTATTTTTCTGTATCTCTTGAAATACGAAATGAAACCTGTTAAATTTTAATAACATACATGTAGTTACAAATAAAAGAAAGATTTTTCATTTAAGAAATAAATTACTATTTTGATGTATGGGAGCAGCATTATGGATGTCGCATGTTATGGACCTACAATTTAGGGGCGGGCAAGCTACGGTCCAAGGGCCCCACCAGACCCACGAGAGCATTTTATGCGGCCTGCTATGCCATTATGAAAGCAAACCGTGCAACGTAATACAGATAAGTTCATACTTTTAGATAAAAAATTAGGTCCAAAAAGAACTTTTCTAGTTAAGTAATGACGCTTAAATATAATTTATCTTCCCTCATAGAATCCTTCACATCCTCTCAATTAGCTTTCGATATGAAAACTTAAAACACCTACCTCTTCTATAATTCATGTATACTTTTCCTATCAATATATTTGTTCATAAAGTTACGCCATTTCATCTTTCTTTCGAGAAGTAGGCAGTGTAATTAAAATTTTATATGGTATAACAACCCCGAAAGAACTCCAATATAGATTCTAACGGTTGAGAAATCCTTAGATCCAACTCCAATATATGAAGACTAGAGAAACACCTTTGAAGTTTAATCCATTTCAAAAAGATTCAATTGTACCTATTTCTCGATGAGCATATTGAGAGAAATTTTCAAAGGAAAACTTACCAAGATTTTTAAAAACATTTTATAGGAGTTTTCAGAGAGCTTTAAGAAAATTACACTAACTGAAATGAAACCTACTAATACAATCCAACTCGTGTCTCCAAGTTTCCTTTTATTGGCGTGACTGCGCAGAAATAATCGTATTTTTTAAACTCGGTCTGGTTATACTTATAGATTTTCGTAAAGTAGATAAACACTGGTTTATTCTCGTAAATTGACCATTAAACGCTAACCTTACCTAACAGCCCCAGATTGGACGTATTTATACCTCTATATATATATGTGTGTGTGTGTGTATGTATATGTACGTACGTATGTATGTATATGTATATATGTATGTATGTCTACATATAGTGCGTGCGTATGTGTGTTAAAAATAACTCCGGGAATACTTTCATATGAATCTGCCCTACTTTTCTTAGGCGTTTTTTATATACTACACATTATTACTTGTAGGATATTCTTTTTCATGCAAAACCAAATCAACTTCAAGAGTTTATTCCTTTTCTATATTTACTCCTCTTTCGATCGCGTCTTCAATTTTTTCGAACATGTGCTTTAATCGGCGACAATGCTGAACAAGTAAGGAAAGAACTGACGGATCAAATATTAAGGACCGTGTAAAAATAGAATAAATCATACAGCCTTTAGGCTGCCAATGGATTTTCCAAATTTCAACCGTGAGAATGACATATAGCCATAAACAATCCATCAAATTTTAGCAACTCTGACTTGAACGATGCAGAAGTAATTCACCAGACACGGAAGCGTGACTGACCGTCGGACAAAACGATTACATTATCGGATTTCAAATACCGATAAAAACGAAATGTGCGGTATTAAAACGAGAAGGGGAAATAAATGCACGTGTATTGTATGCAGATGCGTAGTATGAGGAGGCTTGACAAAGTAAGCAACTCGAGGAACTAGTTAGAGTTCACTTGGTTTTGTGACACCCCCTGCCAAACGCTTCTGGCGGCTTGCGGGGTATTGATGTAAATGTAAAGACGCATATAACTAAAAAGGCACGAGGGTGCTTTCGGGGGACTTGGAATGGAGAGGGTTAAGGCGACCAACGTAGACGTTGACCACATCTAACACGTGACCTACACAACATACATTAACTTATACGGACCCCTTTCCCCGAGCTTTAACTTAAGGAAGTATCTGTTTCGGAATGCCTCGTTCGATAACGGTCCATTAAAACCTTCCTTGAGAAGTGCGGCGTTCTCTTTCTCTGACAAAATCGAACGAACTTTTTTCTTGTCAAACAAAGATCCAGTTTCACGAAGCTCTGTAACAAGCAAGGGAGCTTCGTTTCTACATTGCGACCTGAGTGCTGGAAAAATTTCGGACGAAACTTGGTCCTCAGCTTTTTGTCTTGCCGGTTCTTTAAAAGCGTAAAACAGAAAAATTCGTTAGTTTAACCGGCGCACTGTCGTACAACTCCGACGCTTCGTAACGGATTTCCTGACTAAAATCTCGTTTTAAAGTGCACCGTGTTTTGTGAAAAAACTCTGAAAAAAGAACAAATAATTAATTGTACCGAAGCTCGAACTTTTTGGTAAAAACTCATACGATTCTACGTAGACAAAATTAAATAAAACTTCTTGGTACAACTACCTCGTTAGCAACTTAAAGAGTATCCTCGATGTTAGGCAACCCAAATCACACATGTGTTTGTAAATGTAATTAGGTATAAACCAAGCAATTGTTTTAAATGCATACCAGCCTACATAACTACATACGCATACACACAAGCACGTGTATATATATATATACACACACACATGCACATCCAAACTTACAACACACCCCAAAAACTACAGGTGGAATGCTAAACTGCCATACGTATTCGTCTCATTTTACAGAAAAAAGAATCGAAAATTAATACAGCATTCACCGAGATAAAACACAGTACACTGTGCCAACCCAGAAGAAACCTGACCTTTCTTCTCGAGAGTAGTACTCAAATGTTAAAAACTGTTCGTAGTTAACCACCAAAATGTACGAAACGAATATCGAATAAGACGGACGCTAAGGTAACACGTAAAAAAAATTAGAAACGCAAATGAAAATCTCCATCACGCGGCTAGACGCCTAAGGTAGAAACGCGAAAAAAGACATATATTGGCATGAAAAACCTCTTTTCGACCGTGAGATAGATGAGATATATATATATATAAAGAATGAGGGAAGGTGGGAACATGGTTGAACAAAAGGGGGAACAATGGAGAGAGAGAGAGGAAGGGGGAGAGAGAGATAGAGAGAGGGGGGAGAGAGAGATAGAGAGAGAGAGAGGGGGGGAGAGAGAGAGATAGAGAGAGAGAAAGAGAGAGAAAGAGAGAGAAAGAGAGAGGGGGGAGAGGGGGGAGAGAAATGGGAGGCAGGAAGGTGAAACAAGGAGTCAAAAAAAAACCTTTTTTATTCCTTTTAATAGGGAAGTGGAAGGAAATAGCTCTTTTGACGACGGGCACTGAACGCATTCGAGACAACTACAGAGGAGAGAGAGAGGAAAAGAGGGTTGAGAATGGAGGTGGAAAAAAAAACGCAGGAACTTAGAGGCTTCAATTTCCGCCAAGGGATTTGTGAGCGTAATGAAATGGTGTCGCAGAAAGAATTTCGGAATGATTCTTGAGGTCTGGATCGAAGGAGGAGTTCTTTTTTTTTCGTGATAAGACAATGGCAGCCATTTGGAAATGAACAATGCGAGACAGAAAGAGAGAGAAAGAGAGAGAGACAGAGAGAGACAGAGAGAGAGAGAGAGAGAGTGAAATGCTATGGTATGGCTTCAGCGCAATTAAATTCTTCCCCACCGTTTTCTCCGTTACGCAGAGGAATACGACTGGAGAATTAATATACCCGAGATGGACTGTTTTTAAATAGACACAGAGAACTTCAGCTGGCAGCGAGTAGGAATTAATTTCTGCATTTATCAATATCTTAAAAATTTCTCATTTCATGAAGCTTAATTCCAGTGAAAAGTGATTCGCTTTTAAACATTATCTTGCAATATACTTAATAGTATTTTTTAAAATTAAATATAATTTTCCATTGTCTAATCTTCTGTTAACTGCATTTAAAAAAGTAAACTATTTTATACAATTCCACCGTCAGTCATAGCTAAAAAAAATTCTGTTAAATAACAGATAATCTGACGTCATAATTACGGTCATACAAAATCAGAACCGAAAAATATAAGAATAGTATGTCGTTTATCTATCCAACAGTTCTATATGTTTAAAGAGACAATATTGGAGAAAATCCAGGTTTTAACGACGGTTACGTGTGTAACCACCTCCGTAAAGTATTCCAGAAAACATTAAACAAACAATACAAGAGAATAGAAGTTAAATACAGCATTAACCACATCCATTCATAAATTCAAAGAATTACTACATTTTTATTATAAATAGCTATTGGCTCAATTTAACACATTGTAAGTTCGCTTTAATTACAACTTTGGCAAATAATTTGGAGAAAATATCTGCGTAAGGAGAAAAATGCAGAGCAATATTTTAATGAGAGTATTAGTTCTTCGAAATCAAGAAAATGATTCCAATAAAATTATATTTTACAAATCCGCTGAAAAATAGAAAAACGTCGTGACATCGAATTTTCATTACGATTTTGAATGACGATAAGAAGAACCCGTTTCTCGAAAAATTTTAGCTGCAAATATCCATTTTCAAAGGAACTCGAGCAAAAAATAAAATAAAAACGTTCCCAGTAAACGCTAAAGGGAAACTTTGTGCCGCAATATAACCACCGCAGTATTGCAGCATACATAAACAAACGCATCTCGAAATTCAATAAGAAATGTCTCTCGAAAAACCACTTTATCAAAAAAAAAATAACGGGATGCGTTTGAAAGACTGAATTCCTTGCCGAATTATTTCCGGCCCGATGCATTCCCGTAGCAAGTAGAAGCAGGATCTGTTCGGGGATGAACGTTAACTAACCCATAAATACACGCGCAAAAAGGAATTTCCATAGCCTTCTTCGCGTCGTAGTCTTACGGATTTCGCCGCGTCGAGAAACATTTCCTCCTACGGCTTATTTCTGGCGCTGCAACCGGGTTTCTACAGGGCCTTCATGCATGAAGATATGCGCTTGCAAAAGCGGGTGAGAAGTTTACAGAGGAAATCATTTCCATGCTCTGAAACCCCAACAAACACTCGTATCGTACGCTACGTTGAACTGGATTCGCGATGAATTTCGTTTTTGTTTCTAAAATAATATCTCCTATATTCCAAATTTTAAATAAATTACAATCTTAAGAATTTAACGATGAAACGAGGGGTATTCCGGTAGAACTGGATTTTTATATAGCGCGCACGTCGCGCTATAAATTCATGCCAATTGAATGGCAAGAAATTTATTCATTTCAACGCCGTTTATACCACTGTATTTAATTTTTTTAATGCGCCAGTTGCTATAATATATTTACGCCAGAGAAGGCAATAAACGCCGATCTTACTACTCGCATTATTTTTTTAATATTCTAGTTAAGAAAAATCTGTTTAATTTTCTACGAATGATAAAAAAAATCAAACGATAAAATTTACATGACGTCATAATGCGTATAATAATAATGTTTTAAAATCCTATATTATAATTTCCTTGGTTATGTGTCAAGTGTAACGACGCGTGGCCTGTCAAAGTATATGCACCACCGGCGGTATAAGATACAGGGGGATAGTATTTTGCAGTCGCGGAGAGAGAATGGGAGAGAGAGAGTGAAGAGTGAATGGGAGGGAGAGAGAGGGAAAAGGACGGGATAGAGGAAGAGAGTGAGGAAGAATGGGAAGCGTTTTAATTTAATTATTTAGTCATGCTTACCCGTCATTTCTGAAGGGCATATCCACCAGTAAAAATAATAAATATACGTTGGAAAACTCATGAATTTATCCAAGTATGATAGTAATATAGATTGATGCAGTACATTATAAATTACAGAGTTTACTTAACGTGAATATTATTTCTATTAAATTGCAAATACTCATGAATTTGAGAATATATGTATATCATATACCCACTTTTTCATACTATGTTTTACACAAAAACAAGGAAGCAGCAAATACGCGGTTTTCACTTTACATTTTAAAACAGTGATCTTTTCAGAACGAATTACTCCAAAAATGTAATTTAAAACATTTATTGATATTTTAACCCCACACAAGTTGGTTTATAAGAACACCGTTTATATTACTTTACTAGTATAAGTGCCGGTCAAAAATTACGGGTTTGATCGATTATTCTGAAATAAAATTGAGGCAGTCTTCTTTGGCCTGAAATCATACCTCCTGCTGAGAGGGTTGCCTTCGATCCGAGTGAAGGTTCGAAACCCTCGCCGTAACTATTGAGCTTCAAAAGCTAACCTTAGTCCCCTCTTGCCAGGTATATTTCTAAGTTTCAGAGCGCTACAGAGGGAGTGACAAAAGGACAAAGGGACAGAATGAGGCTTTTAACCCTGGAATGGTATCGTTCGTAATTTTTACGACGCAATAATGCTGTCAAGGGTGGGGGTGAAAGTGGGAGCAGCTCAATGTCACGTGCTCTTCAGTACCTTCCTAGCAATCGCCGGGGATGCTTCGGATCGTGATATCCTGTATGTAGCTGCCTTCTGTGCCTGTAAATCACAATCTTCGTCGTAATTTTTACGATCAATACCATCTACGTATGTGGAACCGTCAGTACTCATTTTTCTTTCGTATCATTCTAGCTCTTTCTTTCAATTTTCTTCTACCGGCTTGCTTAGACTTTACAAATGCACTTTCTAATTAATTTTTAGAGCATTCTAAGTGATCGTAATTTTATTGCAGATGGCGGAATTTTCCGTAAATGATCCCGAATTCGGGGAGAAAGTTGGAAGTTATCTCCGACTGCTAAGTGAAGAAAGTGAGGAGTGTGATTCTGGTCAGGAAGACCTACATCCAGATAGTGATTTGGAAGAAGATAGTGTTGAAGTTGACGTCGTTTTTGATACTGATAGTGAAAACGACTTCGAGTTACCAGTGCAACCTCTGCAGGCACCAAGTTCATCAGATGACGAAGGTGATGTCATACGATGTCTAAGAAAGAGGCGTCGTCCCCTAACTTCATCTTCCTCAGAAGCAGAACGTGAGGAGTCTGTAGAAAGTGATGTAACTAGACGGTATGTGGTTTTACCTAAAAAAAGATCGTTGAAGGGAAAAAACGGACATCGTTGGTCAGCTAATCCCCCACAAAAAAAACGACGTCGTACTCCGCAAAGAAACATAATTCATCATGTTCAGGCAACGCTAGGGCAGGCTAAAAATGCACTTAGCCCATTGGAAACTTTCTATCAGATATTTACTGAAGACATGATGCAGCTTATTCTAATCCACACAAATGAAGAGATCACGCGCGCACAATCCAAATATAGCCCTGTATCTGGTACGCACGGACATACGTTCATGAAAGAATTGAAAGCTTTTTTAGGAATTTTAGTTCTCACAGCTGCTTTGAAAGACAGCAATTTATCTACCATGGAGATGTTCGATTCCACATTATGTGGGAGTAGATATAAATCAGCAATGAGTCAGAAACGTTTCGAATTCTTGATTACATGCCTACGTTTTGACGATAGAGCGACACGTGATGAAAGGAAAAAAAGCGATCCATTTGCACCTATCAGAGAGCTGTGGGATAATTTCATCTTTAGATGTAGATCCTGTTACAGACCTGGCTCATTTACAACTATCGATGAGCAACTTCTGGGATTTCGCGGTAGGTGTCCCTTTCGGATGTATATACCGAATAAGCCCGCCAAGTATGGAATTAAACTCGTTATGGCCTGTGACAGTGGAACCAAATATATGTTTGATGCCTCACCATATCTTGGTAGGGGTACACATACAAATGGACTGCCTCTAGGATATTTCTACGTAAAAGAACTCTCTAAAACATTGAAAAAATCTAATCGCAACATCACGATCGATAACTGGTTCATGTCCATTCCACTAGCTAAAGACTTATTGAAGGATAAGCTGACTGTAGTTGGTACATTAAGAAAAGATAAAAAAGAAATACCTCCTGAATTGAAATCAATAAAAGATAGGCCGGTCGGTACATCCATGTATGCTTTTGACAAGGAAATGACTTTAGTTTCTTACAAGGCTAAGTCAAATAAAAATGTATTGTTACTATCCACGACACATGAGAAGCCTAGAATAGATAACAAAACAAAAAAACCGGACATTATAGAGTTTTATAACTCTACGAAATACGGAGTGGACACGCTTGACCAAATGTGCAGCAACAATTCGTGCAGTCGGAAAACCAGACGTTGGCCATTATGTGTATTCTACGGGATCCTCAATATTGCTTGTTTAAATTCATTCGTTATACACGTACTGAACTCATGCCGTGAGAAGAAAACTCAACTGAACAGGAAGTGTTACCTTATAAAACTCAGCGAAGAACTAATAAAGCCATGGATGAAGAAGAGGCTCGAGATACCACGTTTGTCCAGTGATCTACGTTCCGACATTTTAAGAAATTTAGGTGAAGAGGAAGCCAAAGAAGACTCAGCACCCGTACCTGACAAGTATAAAAGGACAGTATGCTACATATGCCCGTCAAAAAAGCGCCGTATGACGACGACCCACTGCGCCAATTGTCAAAAACCGTTTTGCAAAGAACATCGCGCAAAACTGTGTACTAATTCCGTAAAATGAGCAAATTTTTTAAGTGTTTTGATGTAATCCATAAAATTTGTGTTTCTTTTTTATAAATATACAGTTGCATTGAAGTTGGTCTCTTTTCTTTAGCTTTTTAAGTCATATATAGCAAGCGTCGTAAAAATTACGAACGATACCATTAAGAGCATACAGAAAAACGATACCATTCCAGGGTTAATATATTACCGATACATTAAAATGTTTTGTTATTATATCATAATGCTATCCTGAAAATTTCATCAAATTCAATTCAGTCGTTTACGAGATATTCTTTTATATCAAAAAGCATTACACACGACGTTTGCTAAAGATTTTATTTAAATGATGATTACAATTTGAAGATGTCTTTAAGTAGGTAATGATAACTATTGTTATATATACATATATAATAAAAAATGAACACCTAAATTCAATTCACACTTTAATAACCTTAACCAAACGTTGCCATAGGAATTTTTAACACAATCCAACGACTTTAAAAGCAACTTTTAAAAGAACAACATGCATGGTACTAGCACACACAAAAAATAGAAATTTACCGAAATATTCCATTTTGAAAACAAACCAAAAATAAAACCGACGCGTCGGTGTCGCACAAAAATACGAGAACAATCAGTTATCATTTCCCGTTCTGCAAACAAAATAAAAGCGGACCAATAAAAAAAGAAAACAACCATCCTCGAGCAAAAAAAAAGAAAAAACTTTCAACCTTAACGCACAAGCACACACAGAAGGGAAGTACATTTATAATATGGGAGGAAATTCAATATAGGCGCCATGCGTATAGCACTCCAGAAAACACTACAAACACGCACTCGCCGAAATTTCTGGAAAAAAATTAATACGCACACCCACGCCGATCCAAAAAATAAACACATGAACAGCCACAACAACGAAATTTTTTTTCAAAGGTTGAGAATGGAAGAAAATGGCCGTTAGGTTTTAAAAAAATATGCATATCGATCCTATAACGGCAATGATCTTGCCCTCGCGGTCCTCCCAGGAGTACCGTAAAATAAAAAGGGGAAGCGGGTTATTCTAACCAGGCTTTCCCTCTCTCTCTCTCTGTCCATCCCATCGCCGGAATACAACACCTCTTCCTCATACAAAATTCCCTCCCCCACCATTCCATTTCCCTCCCACAAAAAATCCTTACACGTCCCCAAACCCCGTTTCCTCTCAACGAACCGACCTCCATTCCACGCGGACGGATCCACCAATCAAATTATTCCGGTTTTTTTCCCCCTCTCTCTCTCTTTCTCTCTCCTCCTCTGCCCATGCACTCCCACAATGCAACCTTTCACCGGGAAAGAGGACCGGCCTTGTACACTTCTCCGAACGAATTTCATTTTTAATCTCACTCTACTTTTTCGCTATCTGTCTACGCGGTAAAATTCTCCGCTACGACGGATGCGGTTCATAGCTAATGTTTCACCTCGACTAAAATCATTCCACGGTCTGACAGATTTTTCATGGTATTAAACCGGGTTTACACGGTGACATTTCTATCACGACAGTATATGCCACGACAGTGAGCGATAGCTACTGTCTTGGAAGTGTCTGTCTACACGTCATCCTGTAGATGAGACAGTTTCTATTAAAATGTAGGAAGAAATAGTCTTCTTAAGGAAGCATTTTTTTTATCGATGATAGCGCGAGTGTTGGTGCGCGTCACTATCAATTTAAGTAGCAAATTATAAAAAAATTTCTGCCCTCCAACTTTACCCGCTCGCGGTATAATTTTTCGTATAGCCTATATAACGCATCACGGCATTTGTGTTGACGAGGAAACGAACAAACCAGAAAATTTCTTCTTACAATTGTGCAAAAGGAGGAGTGGACGGATTAGACCAAAAATGTGCCAACTGTTCAGTGAGTCGTCGCACATGGCGGTGGCCTATGGAAATCTTTTTTGCGATGATAAATATAGCAGGTGTGGATGCTCACATTCTCTAAGGAAAACAAGCAGATGGATCGATATCATTTATAAAAAATCAAGGTATGTGCTTCGTTTTGCCTCTGATGCATCGAAGGCTCAGCGTAGAAAGGCTACCGCACGAGTTACGGCTTACGTTGAGTCGCATCTACGAAAAACCCATCCCCGTCAGCGAAAGCGAAGTAAATCCAGGACAAAAAAGAAGAATATGTCATATTTGTCCATCCAAAAAGGACGGAAAAACTAATCAACTCTGCGAAACGTAAAAAAAATAACTTTTAACGACTACATAAGAAAAGTCTGTAAAATATGCGCCGAAGAAAATCCTATATTTTGAGAGGCTAATTTTTTAAAAAATACTCATTGAAATTTGTTCAGGAACACATTTATATTCGCTCGTAATTCTTTTTACGAATAAAAACCAGAAACTGGAAACAAAACCTCTTCGACGACATCTCTTCTCTGTCTGTTTTTAAAATCAGGACGCCTTTTGTCCCACAAGCATGGATACTGTCGATAATGCTCAAGAAAACTCAGTGTATCAAAACCAGACATGATTTGCAAACTCGACATGGAACTCACTTGGGACTCACCACGTGCGTTGCAAAAAACACAAAAACAACATCAACTGTCGTGACAGGAGACGCGTCAGTTTACAAGACGGAAGTTAATGTGATAGTTACTATTACTGCCGAGGCAGCACTGCCAACTGTCTAGCCGGGAATGATAGTGAGACAGTGCTGCCACGACAGAGTGGGAATAACTGTCACAAAGTATACATGATGACAGCATTACGATAGTAGCTAGCAACTATCGCATTTCACTGTCACCGTGTAAACCCGGTTTTAAGCAAATTGAAAGTCTTCGTTTTCGTTTAACGACGCTTCGCGCTTGTGACTATATTATGGTCTTCGGACTTACGACGCTGGAGACCTTAAGGTTTACGCCTTCGTGGTTTCAGGTTTATATTCCAGGAAGATATTCCGTAGAAACGGCACTTAAATGTCTCCAGCTCGAAAATGGGTTTAACACTTTCGGTTAACGACGTTTTGCAGTAGCGACGCTGTGATCTATCCTCGCACTCAGGACTCTGAAGTTCTATAACGATTATGCTGGCGGGATAACTGGTTTGATATCTTTAATAAGTATATAGAATTTAATTTCACCCCGTTAGGGACTAGCGTTACCGTATGGAAACTCTAAGATCGAATTTAGTTTGTGGTAACACGATAAAATCTTAATTAAGATTTAAAAGTAACATTTAAAAATATGTTTCTTCTTGATTTATCTCTCACATTGTTTGATAAAATTTTTTTTTTTAATTAGCTTAATTCATTCAGTCCTTGACGGAGAGCAACTTTTAAAAAGCGACTTTGACAGAACAGAGTTCGTTAAGCTCATATCAGATCCAGATATTTGATCAAACTGATATTATCTGGCATAATTAGTCAAACGTTTTATCAAACTAAAAACGGCCTCTACTATTCTGTATTTCTCTCAAAATCATTTCATAAGTTGAATTGAGGACCGGTAAGACAGATAAAGGTTTTTGGTTCATCAAATTAAGCCTTTGTCTATTACATCTTGAAGTATGTAGCATAAATACCTCGCGATTACGACGATCTAGCATAATGACGTAGATAAATCGCGTTTACGACGCTGATGCGAATCTTCCCGTGTTTGTGTCAGTCGCGGTAATTAGCACGGGGATAGCATTATCGTCTTGAAAATGTATTTTTTATAACTTTTACAACATTCCTGTAGCAGCGATTATAAACAACCGGTTTCAGCGATTTAAATAAAATTAAAGGAAATACTTTTACACAAATACATTGTATACCTTCAAGTAATATCGTCTTTATATTTCTTGAATAAAATCTTATTAATATGGTACCGTTTATCGCAGCATTACCCTTCACAGAATATAATAATTTATTTTCCTGAGAAATACGGATATTAAGATTAGGGTTGCCAACTGGGTCATTTTGACACGGAGACTCTGGGTGAAACAATGTTTCTCCGGGCTCACGATTTTACAGCAATTTCTCCCGGTCAGTGTCAGTAGTGGAACTGCAAATTTTCTGATGGGTCTCCTTACACAAACATACCAAAAAACACCGAGCATTTGCTTGGAAAATGTCGATTTTAATGAAGAAATGCATTTTTTACGGGTGTTTTTTCTTTGAAAGCAACAAAAAATGGTATCTTGGACGAAATATAACATTTCTTTGGGACCCAAAGGCACCCTCATCGAAATAAGTTATCAATCGCATTACCTCGAATTTCGAGTGAATAATGCTGTTTTCACAGTTTTAATTAAATATGACATAATACAAATTTTAACCCCTGAAAAATATTCTCGCAAAGAGGTGAGAATAACGCATTTACTTACTCTACTTATGCACAACGAAATACTAAATAATATTTCAGTTGATAAATGAAAATGTATTGATATAATTCACAATACTTTTTAAATAGCAACTCGTGCATAACAGAAAATCCGTAAAAAGCGACAAAACAGGGTTTCCTCCAAATTCTCCGGGTTTCAGACTAAAATGTCCGGGTCGTGAAGGTCTTACAGTTGGCAACCCTAATTAAGATCCATAGTTTATGCCACTTGCCGCATTATTTCTTAATTTCACAACATCAAATATTTCCATAATATTAAACGAAAAAAACTTGGTTAAATTCCACAATTTTTTTAAATTTCAAGATCGGTCTTTACTAAATAACTAGCATAAACGGTGCTTTGCATTGAAAAATCCATCATCACATTTTGCCAAGCATCTTATGGAGGACGAAAACAACATTGATTTAATCCCGAAAGTGCTCCATGTGGAAACGAAGGGGTTTAGGTTGGACGCTCTGGAGAAATTGTAAATTGTAAATTTTGAGTCAAAAATTTTACTTGATAATGAGTTTATTTATCAGAATCCCCCCGTTAATATGTGTACCCAAATTGACTCATTTGTAAACACTTTGTAAATACTTTGTCTTTGTTGGTCCTCTTCCACTAATCACCCGCTTCCTTCGCCACATTTGGTTGCTCTATTACATTGTCCTTAACGGTTACCACCCCAACCCCCATCATCCACCAATTACCCCATGTTGATTTTTTTTCTCCCTCCGCCTTCGTTTTCCTCCCCTCCGTCAACCTAGTACATAAAGGATATTTTGAGCGATATTCCCACCTGATGATGCTAGTTATTTAGCGAAATCGGTCGTGAAATAAATTTTTTTTTGGAATTTAACCAGTTCTTTTCTTCGTTAATACCATTATCAATTATCACAAATTCCTTGGATTTTATTTCCATAATACTTTAACGTAAAAAACTTGTAATCATTGAGAGCTTTGGTAACTTGCTATCACAGCCAAAATCTTTGTTGTTTCAGGTTAAAAATATTTTTCGTGAGATTACAGAGCATTCTCTTTTATAACATAAAAGTTATTTCACATCAAGTGGAAGAAATAACGTACCGTCGACATATTTAAGCCATTGAAAACGATTCATACTTCTCCCGAGAACACAAAAAAAAAGCGAGAAAAAGCACGTGAAACTTTCAACACCGAGAGAATACGCGCTCGGAAATGAACTTCTTTCCAAATATTTAACAGGACGCTGCAGGACGAATTTATTCGTCCAAAAATTCCTGCCTCACTGCTAGATTAAAAAAAACAAAAACAATCTAGTCCTCCGAAAAAAAAACTCGCAAAAATATCGGATTAAAATCCCCTGAAAGAACATAGACGGAAACAGAGATGCGAAATCCTGGGGCTTTATTGTGGGAAGTGTGCAGGAACATACGGACGAACAAAATCGACAGGCAAGGTCTAATAGATTGGCCTCGGCCAAATGAGTGCGTCGCGAGGCATTCGGAGGTGAACGGGGAGAGGGGAGAGAGAGACCACTCTGTGAGGCAGGGAGGAGAGAGCGTTGCAAAAGACAGTAAAACAATGGCGCGAAGCGGTTCCGCCAGAGGGCAGGGACGACGTGTTAAGCGGTCAAGCATTACGAAATGTGGAACAGGTACCGGAGTATTTTGGGAAATAGAGATGTTGTCCGGAATGAGAGGTGGGGTAGGAAGGGGAATGGTAGGAGGGGGGAGAGGGAGAAAGAGGGTGGGGAGTGTTTTGAGGCGAAGAGGTATCGAGTGGGGGAGAAAACGTGAGGGAAAGGAATAGGGTGAGAGGGAAAGCGGAGGAAAGGGAGAAGAGGTTAAGAGAGGAGAAAGAGGAAAGGGTGAGAAAGAAGGATGATGTAAAGATAGCGTAAGGTCAGGTAGAATGGAAAGAGTGTTAGTGGAAGGGTGGGAGAAGGGGGAGTTAGGGAAGAAGATGGAGGAAGAGAGGAGAGAAGGGTAGGGTAGGATAAGGCGAAAGAAAGGAAATGGGAGAGATTAAGCGTAGAGGAGAAGGGGAATATGAGAGGAACAAAGGAGAACATGAGATGGAAAGAGGAGGGATTATACAGGATTGGGAGAGGAAGAAGAGAAAGAGGGGGAGAAAAGGGAGAATGAGAGGGAAGAAACAGAGAGAGGAGGAAAACGGAATAGGGAGAAAGAGAGAGGAAGAAATGTGGGAGAAGACACAGCTATACGATTTTATCGAGGGCAAAACTGAACCTCCCTCATTACGTTCAAGAGACGAGAGAAAAATAAGAATGAAGGGAAGAAAAGAGACGAAAAAAAGAGGAAGAAAAAAAAGAGGAACGAGAATTGTGGGAGGGAGAGGAGTATACGGAGAGGGGGATGAGTGAGATATAGGGAGGGAAAGTGGGACGGAGAAAGTAAACGGGAGAGAGAGAGAGGGAGAAGGAGAGAGATGGAGAGAGAGAGAGGGAGAGAGAGAGAGGGGGAGAGAGAGAGGGAGAGAGAGAGAGGGAGGGAGAGAGAGAGGGAGAGAGAGAAAGGGAGAGAGAGGGAGAGAGAGAGGGAGAGAGAGAGAGGGAGAGAGGGAGAGAGAGAGAGGGAGAGAGAGAGAGAAATTGGAAGAGTGGATGGGTCAGAAAAGTTGAGATCAAAAGCAATTGAGAGGCAGTTTTAGGGCGATGTTGAAAGAGGTAAATAAAAGAAATGAAATGAGAAAGAGAGAGAGGTGTGTGTGTGAGAGAGAGGTAAGTTGTTACACGAACGAGGGAAGAAGAGAGGAAGAGGAAAAAATGCGGCGAAAAGGTGCTACACGGGAAAGCAAGCGAGGAAGAGAGAGAGAGAGAGGTGGTAGGTGGATGGTGGAAGTGTGGGAAAATAGATGTTGGCCGCACGGTGTGTTCCTGTGTTGAGTGGAGGGTTGCGGAGAGTTTTAAGGGTGGTGGAGGAGGAGGCGGAGGGGTTTTATTTTATTTGGAGGGCGGCGTGGAGTGTGTGTGTGTGTGCGGGCGGTGAAAGGTTTCCCCGCCCATCCCTTTTTCCAAGAGGGCGCTGATGCGAGACCCTGAGCGTTCGAACAAATTGGAGAACGAAGCAATACTGTTCTGATTCTCCACCGCGATGGATTCCTCCCCCCATCAATTACACTTGTCCTCACACACACACACTCTCTCTCTCTACGAGGCGATAAGAGGAAATCCATTTCTTCTTCGCTAACGACCAGAAATTTTCCTCTTCGGCCGAAATAACGCGATACTTCTCACGAATGCTCGTTGAAACGTGCGCAGCTGAGGATTGGATGAATTCGGAAGGAGATGTGGTCACGAAACCGCCTCTGGGTGAATGACATATGTTTTCTTTGTCTTTATACTTTAACTAGCAGAATTTCCCGTTGAATTTCAACGGATTTAGTGAAGCTACTACAGCACAACATACAAACTATTTAAAATATATAGTAGATACTTTTTAAATTACAATTATCTTTTCTTAACAATTAATCATATTTGCATGTAACAATCCGTTCCCGAGCCTATTGCATTCAAATATAACGATAATCGTATTTCCTATCATATATCACTTTCGCCAAATCCAGCTTCACAAAAGTGCGAAGCGAATAACGCTAAACTTTTGTCTATTTATAAGCTTCACTGAAGCTAATTGAATCGGAGGTAACAATGAAGACCGCTTTGGCAACGCCCGGAAAGAGTACGAAAAATCCACAAAATTTCGAATCAAATAGTGTATTTCTGAAAACTTCGACTGTATAACATGTAAACTTCGCAAGAATAAGATAGTAAAGAGTTTTATTCGTCGAATAAAGCAAAAATTTTAAAAATCGGTCCATATTTCCGTATTTTTATGCTTGAAGGAAGAATACCTTGCAATTCAAGAAATGGATTCATACGTGTTATCTTATGGAAAAATGTTAATCCCCTATATAGGCAGCACTGATTAATCCAGGTTGACCAAACCTTGGCCATTCACTAGGTTAGGATGTAAGGAAGAATCGTACCAAATTTGGTTATTCTCTTTAATCGTTTAGGAGGAGTTCCATGAACAAACACACAAATACACAAACACACACTTCAAAATATATATATTAATAGATTTATCTATTGCTTTAATTGGTAGATGGAGAAAAATAAATGCAACGAGATGTTTTATTTTTTAAAACCACGAAATATAAAAGAAAATTTGTTATAACGATAGACCGTGTAGGACATCTTAATTTTAAATTTCGTATGCGGTCTATATTATCTCGGACCCCTTTCGAAAAATAATTTTTTGAGATAACCCTTTCAGGGAAAACGAAAGTTTGCAAACCCATGACTGATCTGCCTTTGGCGACATTTACCCACCCGATCACCGGCCAATGGAGAGGGATAGTCTCGTTCCAGAAAGGAGAAGGGCGCGATATGAAAGGCACTATAATCTAAAAAGAAAGCGAGTCGAAGGCTCGCCAAAACCCTCGGTTACATGTAATATTTACATAGCGATCCCATGAACCTCTCAGCAATTGTGATTCCATAAGCCACATGTTGATAGAAATAACATAGACCGCATGTTGGAAGAATACCTATCTTTCTCTCCCTCCCAATCTCCTTTTCTCTTTGCGATGGCGATTTAATATGTCACGGTATCTTATGCCGCCGATGTTGCATATACTATGACAAACAAATGAAAACTTGTGAATCATCATTATATATAGACGCTTCTTACTGAGGAGTATATAGGATGTAGGAGGATACGAATGTCTAGCCCAGCTACAATAGATGGAGAGCTGAGATTTTTAGAAATTGTAGATGGCACGAAGAAACCGACAGAAAAAATCGAAAATTACGTTTATTTTCTTGGGCGTTAAAAATTATAAACATTAAAACAAATATTTCATGGTTTAGGTACTTCTACATGTGCTACAATGCTGAAATTTTTCTAACGGTAAAATTTACCAAATAACGAAAACGGGATTACAGAAATTTGAAAATGTTCATTTATTCGGCCGTTAACAATTCATAAATGTTAAACAAATTGACTAACCTTTATGCACTTTCAGTAGAGCTAGGGAGCTGAAAATTTTGAGAATGTTAGGGAATAGTGTTCCAGGAGTAAATACCATTGAAAATTATAATAAACTTTATTATTGTGGCTGTTAAAAATTCATAAAATTTAAACAATTAAATTTATGCAAATGCACTTCTAGAGGTGCTACATCGATGACATTTTGCAGAAATGCGAAGTAATCGTAACAAATGATGAAAACCTATAAAGTGTTCTTGTAATTATAAACTTTAGGTGTTCGTTTTATTCCAATATTTTCCATAAAGAAAAACACGTAAATCGACGCAGAGGTGCAAACTTTTGTGTTTAAAAATTATTTGTCTGCTCTTACTCTTTATATTAAGGTGAGAGAAAATGCTTGCAGAATTCAATCACACATTAACTAGTTATATATATATATATATATATATATATATATATATATATATATATATATATATATAAGGATTTTGGAACGTATTTTTGTGGTATTTATAAAACATCAGTTGAAAACAGGTGCGACCATCCACACATACACACGCACACACATACAAGGTGACCCGTAATTACCAATTGGTTACATGAAGTCAAAAATGAGAGTAAAATTTTTAAATGTTTTGAAATATTAACTCAAATACTTTATTTAAAAACACACTAAAACCTGCTCAATAAATGACTCGAAACATTATAAAAAATTTTACTTCGATTTTTTTCCATTTTTAATTCATCATAGTGGTACCTACTTATAGGCCACCATGCACCAAAAATAGTACCTAGTACTATGTTAAAATTTCTTGTAACAATTTTATAATATTTTGTTACTGTTGTAAAAATGTCCACTTCGTGAATTCGGGTTATAGTATGATTGTTGCGCGCTTTTCAACGTATATATTAATACAGTAAGGGAAGGCGTATGTCAGTCACAAACCGAAGCGAAGCTACCCCTCCACTTTCACTCAGCTACACTTGAGGGGAGGGACATGCGCGGTACGCGAGTATGGCGCTCGAGTAGTTGGAATAGGCCACGTCATCGGCAGACCAGGGTTGTGGACGTCGAGGGGAGATGGATTGGGGGCACGTGGTTACCACAATATAATACTCGAACAGATATATATGAGAAAACTGAAGATTTCTGAGTCGTAGTGAAGTACATTAGTGATCACTAGTCTCATGCGCTCACGCAAATAAGTTCAAATTTCCATCATTTCACTCGTTACTCCAACAAAGCTCAGATTTCGGAACCGCACTGGCAGCTACTTTATTTATTACATTCATGCAATCGGATTTAATACACGATTCATTCCTGAAATAATAATTAGTTTAAATCAATGTAAAAACATCAAAGAGAGCTTGATGCACGTTATGCAATAAGTATTTGCACGTATCACACTTCTGCCATCTATTGGATGAATTTGTAAAAATAACAGCGGTTTAGAAGTTTGGGAAAATAAAATGAGCATTACGGCCACAAAGCAGTAGCCATCAGTGGCTATAGTAGTTATAAACAAGTTAGGAAAGTGTGCAACGTATCACAATGGAGTATTAGAAAGAAATTATATACCTGTACGTAAAGGAAATAGCGTTTTAAAGTTATCTTCTTCATCATAAGTAATCCATTTTCTTCCTTTTTAAAAATAGTGCATGCAAAATCGGACGTTTGTTTGTGGGATTGTTTATGTTAACAACAATGAAGAATTAACCATGCAAGAAAATTTCTGTTCAACTCGAATTAAAACATTTTTGTTTGATTTTCTCGATAGCGGCTACTCCTACGATATAAATGTATAGGAAAAGAAATACTCTTCTTTTCCAGTTCTACAACTTTTATTTGAAAATATTTTGATATGAGCAATACTTTACGAGATATGAGGAAAATTTAATTTTTTCTCACCAGTAAAGTGGCATCCCTGATTGGCGTACGTTATTCATTTTTTTGATTTTCTGATAATATTTAATTGTAAGTCCTTAATATAAAATTTCATGAAAATCCGTTCTGTAGAAGCCGAGAACGAACATGCGGACGGACGGAAGGACGGACAGACAGGCGGACAGACCGACGATAATAGGCGCTCACGCTGGAAGCGTAACGCGCCTAAAAATTGGCGAACTCAACTGATTACAGCTGCTATGTATCAGAAATGGTTGTATTTCTTATTTAGGATAGTAGTCATGTCGATTGACCAGAGGCGTGCCTTGGTGTTATGGCGCCTATGGCAAAATTTTACAAAACACCTTGTTAATGCAGGATGTCATTTTTCATGCATTTTAATGAACAACAAGAGCGATTTTATTATCACTAAATCAAAGTTTGAGTGTTAAAATAAGACATTTATGGGAAAAATTACTTTGGCCTCTTTTGCAAGCGGCGCCTATGGCAAATACTAACTTTGCCATACCCTAGTTACGGCACTGCAATTGGCTACCGCTGATGTCGCTTTTTTGGAACATAAAGTCTAAAAATAATGGTGAATAACCACTGACGACGGTTGATTTGTAGCCAAGATGCCACTTTAGGACTTTAGCTTGACTTTCTCAGAATTTTCTTTTTAACTGTTGAAGAAAAAACATTTTTTTGAATGTGATTTTTAACCATCTCAACGTTCAATTCTTTTGTCAGACGAACTAATATGTATCACCTTTGAGTAGGCGTGCCAAAACATGATAACGTGTATAGCGAACATCGCGCACGTTTTTTTTCCTGCCATACGAGAGAGGCAGCGCTGAAGAGCACACTATCCGTACTGTTAACGGAGCAAATTTTCCACTCGACGACTCCCGCTACAAAATCTGTTGGCGGCAGGCAGGCATTCGTGCCTAACCATTCCGTGCGTCCTGTGGACGATAAGCACGCCCTGCTGTGATACGGAATCGACGCTTTAAGCTCCGCGTGCGGGCAACTTGACGCATTCCGTTGGAGAATATTAGCGACCGAACTAGGCTTTTCCCACACTTTCGATCGCCGCGTGGATATGCATTTGTCTGTGCGTTCCCCGCGAGAGCTTGCCCTAATGCTTCCACGCCGCTATGCCTGTTTGTGCATGCAAATCTCCTCCGCCTTTGTCCCGAACCATCTCCAAAGATAGTCGGTCATTGAATACGGCGGAATTTCTCCGAAAATTAGTTCGATCAAGTTTGAACTGCATCCAAAGGCATCTGGTTAACGGTTATAATAAAACAATACAAAAAATTGAAGATTTTCTGCCAAAATGTATACATTTATGCACACTCTCTTTGTAAATGCTCAGCAAAATCGTATAATATCGGATTCGATCGAGGATATATTAACAAATCTAATGTCTAATTTAAGTGAATGAGGATTTAAAATATATATCGTACATTCGTAAAATTTTGAGTTTTTTCTCACGTTCATAATAAACTTTACTTCTACGATAACTGTTTTGACAAAGCAAAAACTAGATGTCGCCATGGGTTGTATTATAAAGGATAATTGTTAGGCTGTAATTTTTCGAGCATACCACTGTGCATAGGTGCCTGGATTTTGGCGGCATTAAATTGTCAATGAAGCATTTCTTAGATATTTTGTTGTTCTTTAGACAAAAATAGAGAGCCGGATTATAATTCCATCTTTTTCATAAATCAAATAATGTAAGATTATTTTGATTAAATAGCCTTTTAAGAAACTGTTTCGCTAACTCTAAGTAACAATCACTCAAAACAATCAACCACCAACAATAGGTACATTATTAACAATAAATCTTTATGTCAATATACGGCTTATATCTGTTATACTCTAGTGCAGGGTTTCTCAGAGTGGGGTACGCGTAACCCTGGGGGTAATTTTAAATGCGTTGGGGTACTTGAAAAAATTTACGTAATGGCTGACATTATGACACTCCCAATCAGCTTTTACTGTTGTTATATAATATATTTTACAGAAAATTTCTTCATTGTGTGTGCACATAAGCAGTACAGTATAATTTTTCTCTAAAAATATTCAATCCATAAATTACAGCAAACTACAGCCTTATCACTGAGGGCGGCGGCTTAAGTGTTTCGTTTGCTTCTGTTGCACAAGAGGCAAGACATGTGTTACGGACAAAGTCATAAAATAAAACCAGGTAAAACGAAACTGGCGAATCTCAAATACGTACAGATTTCTATTCCTCAGTTGTCAGATATAAAGGAACATTTGGGAGGACTCGCGGAGCAATTACGAGAATGTTTTCCAGAAACAGACGATTCTAATAATTGGGTGTGCAATGCATTTGACGTGGATTTTTCGATTCCGCATCTAACAGGAAAAGAACAAGAAAGATTCATGGATATTTCTGCTGATGGTGAATTTAAAATTAAATTCTCGAGGGTATCTTTGATTGCTTTCTGGAGAAATTATCAAACAAGCACGGTAATTGGCTAAAAAAAAGCAATCCTTTCCCCCATAAAGTGGGGAATTGTCGTCTCTGTGTATCATTAAGACTAAAAATCGTCAGAAACTGCATGTCGAAATTAAATTACGATTGAGACTTTCTTCAATCGAGAAAATGATTGATACTTTATGTCATGGAAAACAGCCACATTCATCACAATAAGTGTTATTTATTATATGTAAGCTCGTTTCTTTTTAAGTAAACCTATTTTGTGTAATACTTGTAGTATTATATTATGTGGGGTACTTCAATGGATTGATTAGGTTCAAGGGGTACGTGGCAAAAAAAAGTTTGAGGAACCCTGCTCTAGTCAAACGGCTTGGAACAAGTAACTGAATGAGTGTTATTAAGCGGGTGACCCCTAAACCTTTCAGTCCAGCAAAACACATGAAAATGTTTCGAAAAAGTAATGCCGATTATTTTACTTTCTCATATACGAAGTATATTGAGAAAGTGTTGTTATCGCGAAAAAATTCGAACTTGAGATTTTGACGGAAATATACATTTTAGGTATAGCTGAGTCTGAAAAAGTGGTTTTGGCAACGCCGTCTGTCTGTCTGTTACTAGCTCTAGAGCCTAAACGGTAGAGCAAAAATGAACGAAATCTCGTACTAAGGCATTGTATCATACCGGGCAGAGACTATGAAGAAATGGTTGACGTTGCTCGATAATTATTGGAAGTTTATTCTACGCATTTTTAACAACAATGTTATTTCCTCAAAAACGGCTATAACGATTTTGATCAAATTTCGTACAATTACACGAGTTTACGTCTTCAATAATACCAAATAGTTCATATTTCTCAAAAAATGAATATAAGGTTAGTTTATTCTAGACAACTTTAACAATAATTTGATTTTCTCAAAAACGGCCAAAACGATTTTGATCAAATTTTGTACCGCTACTTGAGTATACGTCTGCAATAATACTACATATTTTATTTCTCTCAGTGAATGAATATAAGGCTAGTTTATTTTTGGGCAACTTGAAAAAAATTGGATTTTTTTAAAACAGGCTGATACGATTTTCATTTTCTAAAGCTAACTAAACGACGCATTAGTATATGAGTAAGTTTGTACAATGTATGTTGTACCGATGTTTTGTCTCGTTTTATGATTTTCGAGAAATTCGACGTTTTTCAATTCTATTATTAGAAGCCTTGAGTGGTTCGGTGAAAATTGTCAGGTCTGTTTATTAGGCGCGTTTCGCTTACAGCTTGAGTGCCTATTATCGTAAAACAGAGTATTTCCTTTTCTATACATTTCTATCGTAGGAGTAGCCTTTATCGAGAAAATCAAACAAGAAAGTATTATATCGAGTTGAACTTTGATAATTTCTTGCATGGTTACTTCATTGCTGCTAACATAAACAACCTCCCAAACAAACGTTTAATTTCCTTACGTGTGCATGTAATATTATTAAATAGGAAGAAAATGGATTATTTATGATGAAGAAAAGAACTGTAAAACGCTATTTCCCTCACGTACAGGTATATAATTGCTTTATAATACTCCATTGCACGAAACGCGCCCATTTGTGATACGTTGTACACTTTCCTAGATTGTTTTAATTAGACTGGTTTTTGTTGGAAAATAAGAGAAGCGAACGCATAACGGAAACCTAGATTACCTATCGCGAACCTTTTGATGGGAGGGATCTTCAGATATATTCACGAAACAAATTTAGTAGATTCGTAAAAAATTCCAACTTACCTGATATCGAAAAAAACCAAGTTTTTAAAACCTGTAACTTTAAAGTTTCCATACTGCATAACATACCTTATAAGTGAGTATATAATACATATTACATTACAAGCTGGACCGTAAATTTATTCATAAATTAAAATTAAATTTGACTAATTTTTAAGCGCTTTCTTAGACCGCTGTGAAGTAAATCACTTTTACTTCCTTATTACATATTTGCTTATTTTTTCATCTGCTTGCATCACGGTACCTGTGAATAGATATACATACCGATCAACTGGAATATCCGATTAACCGGAATCGGCTCAGTCCTGAGGCACCCGTAAAATCGGACGTTTATAGTAAATAATTGAACAAAAAAAGGGAATGTTCACTTCTCCGTTCAAGAGGTTCAGTGGATGAGACCTTTTTAAGAGCAGGAATGAAAAACTGGCTGGCGCTAAAACCCAACAGATGGCTCCTCGCCAAAGTACCCCAGCCAGCGGTCCATATATCAACGCGCTCAACCATTGTTGCGGTCAATATTTACCTCTCATCCAAATGATTTAATGCAAGGGACTTAAAATCCCGAAGATAAACATATTAAGCAGTTGGATAACTTCATTTGAAGAAATGATTAATTATGAACAAGCGAGGAAGATTTGCGGAGCAAATTAAATAGGGCGCTTTTTGGCGATTTTTTTATATAAATAAGAGCTTATGTATTCGGTTCATCCGTCTGTCTGTCTGACCGTGTACAAAATAACTCAAAAATTACGTAAGCTACAAACACCAAAATTTCAAGATATATCGTAGTTCTACATTCGAACTAGATCTGTCATTTTGCCTTTTAACGGGATGTCAGAAAACCCCTTACGAATGACCTATGCAAATTCATTGAGGCTTTCGTATTGTCGGCCGTATTCACAGCAACGAATGTAAATAAACAAGTATGCTATTATGCGAAAATAAGTAAAATTACACAGTTCTAAAATTGTATTCTACGAAATATTTTGTCGTTTTTATTTAATGTCAATTGTTTTTGAAATAATGTTTACGTGATATGCTGCTTAACATTTTACTGGTAAAATACATTGTTGTGAGATGAGTTAATTAACTTTTCGAAGCAAAAGTGAAATTACATAGGTCTAAAAGTGTATTTATATAATTAAAGTATTAAATATTATTAAAGATGCAAAATTTTCGATATATAGATTAGTCTGAAGGGATAAGTTTTTATTTTAGTATTCTTTAAAAAAAAAGCGTCGTACGTAATGTGCCCTGAAAATCTTTCCGCACTTGTTTACAATATCGATTACACCAACGAAGCGAAACCTAGATATAATAAATTGTTATGATGTCTAGCTCCTATATAGGTGCCGAAATTTGTATACTAGAATTAATTCGCATATATTGCTCACACAGACGGAGAGACAAACCGAATGCATGAACGAATTTTTGTTGGTGAAAAAGTGCTAAAAACAGATGATATTTATTACTGGCAGGCTCTGAATATTCAAACGATGGGAACTATTCTTTTTAGTTGCCATATATATATATATATATATATATATGTACGGAATATGTTGAGTTCTTGAGATTTCGATGAATGAAGCGAGCTTTAAGTTCCGCCGAGCCCGTCTTTGTCTGGCTGCAATGCGCCGTCTATTTTCAGCTTTATGTCAGGGGCGTGCAAACTTCTTACGTGGCTGGCCGCATTCATACATAATTCTTGGTTGGCCGGATGAAATTTTACATCTGAACTTATTCAAAAGATCATACATGATTTCAAACATGTAAATAAAGTTTTAACCATTTTTAACGTAAAAAATTCACCAACATATGTGTTATTACAGCAATACATGATACTAATTAATGTGTGCTTGCATTATGCAAGCATTTTATCTCACCTTATTATAAATATTAAACGCAAAATTGCCCTGCACCGATTTCAATGCTTTTCTTATGGGAAATAATCTCAAATTTAAGGCTGCCTGGAGTCGAACCGATGACACCTGCGCAGGAGTTCTCAAGTAATATGGAGATATTCTCATGACATCTACAAACCCTGAAAATATCAGCTCTTTATTCCTCTTAGTTTCGTCTATATGCAGGAATTAATTTTTTCCATGCTTTCTTATGGGATATATACCAGGTCGTCTGGAGTCGAACCCCGAACACTTCTGGTAAAAGTGATAACAGTTTCCAATAGATCTTGCGGGCCGTCCAAGATCAATTCTCTATCTTATCGGAAAGTGCCCGAAATTAATTTTCAAAAACGCCGCAATACTTTTCTTATGGGAAAAAAACGCAAATTTCGGAATTTGTAGAGTCGAATCCATAACACTTAGGTAGGAGATCTAAATTTTTCTGGAGGTTTCTCCATGCCATCTACAATTTCTGAAAATTTCAGCTCTCCATTTATTGTAGTTTGGGCTAAACATTAGTGTCCTCCTATATCCTCTGTAAGAAGCGTCTATATACATATAAGTAATGATGAAATATCCCTATATTCTACGTAAGAATCGTCAATATTTAATAGATACCTATAATCTTAAAATGCACAAAATTATCTGCAAGTAATATTGCAGACCAAAGATTCGCGGGCCGCATAAAATGTTCTAGCGAGCCGGATGCAGGTCTTGAGTTGCACGTTCCTGCTTTATGTGATAAAAGATTTAACAGAACCACACGAGATATCTTACATGTATGGCTTATCGCACTGAATGGAACCCTTGCTTAGATGAACAGAATCTCGCTACAGTTGAGGGTACTCTACTCTTGGCTAGTTTCACAAAATGTCGAATTACTCGATAACGGCTGAAAGGATTTAGTAATTAGCGCATCCAGTTATGCAGTTAGGTGTCATAAGCAGCTTCACATAAACTCTATGCCTCATGTGTGTATCGTTCACAGACATGGAAACGTATATCGTGTTTTCCGCCTAGCTACCGCCCGAACTCTGCCCACTCTAAATAGCAACATCGTTGTTGCTACGAGTTGAAAACTACTCTGAATTATGTACTTTAAATAAATAGCGACATTATTCTAAGGAATTGAAGTGCACTGATACAAGAAAGTTAGCAGAACATGTGTGGCACTCATTTTTCCTTTTAATATATGCCATCATACTCAACTAAGCGCCGATGAAAGCCAGCAAACAAATCTAGAACGACTGGTAGCCCCTTTTTATAGAGCCATCATCCGTGAAGTGAAATCGGGGATTCACTGTGCAATCTATTTGTATTTCGTGGATTCAATTTATATGGATAAGAAATGTTAGCTCGGTGATATGAATCACCGTGAATTTTTAGGCAAAAGACAGAAATAGAAACTGCGTGAACTTTATACGTAAATTGGGTCTTTACAGAAAGTATAAAGTTACAAGTGAGGGAATAATTGCAGAGCAAATTAAATGTCGCGCTTTTTAGGCGAGTTTCCCTTCCAGCATGAGCGCATTTTATCGTCGGTGTTTTACGCTCATCTCGCTTGCTCGCCGCCGCCGTCGGGCAATTTCTGAACCGATGAGACGTCGGCAACAGATTCCTGCTTTCTCTGTTTTTACTTTCTCCATACGTAGTAATGGGAAAGTATTGCGATCACGAAAAAAATCGACTTCGAGATTTCAACGGAAATACACGTTTTGAGTTCTCTAGAACACGTTTAGACTATTTTCGGAATGATGTCTGTGTGTGTGTGTGTGTGTTTGTGATTTTGGCATTTCGGCTACCAGGTAACCCTCTTCAGAGTCCTGAAGGTAAATTATGCTGCAATATTGAAACCTGTGTGCGTCTTGCATGTCCATGGCATTTAATACGAGACCTAAACCTTCAGGTTTGATTGCTTGTTTTAAATGAGTGGGTGAGTAATCCTCCCTATCCTTTCTTTTTTTAGGCGCGTTTTGCTTCCAGCGTGAGCGCCTATTAGCGTCGGTCCGTCCGTCTGTCTGTCCGTCCTCATATTCGTTCTCGGCTTCTACCGAGCGGATTTTCATCAAATTTGATATTACGGACTTACAATAAAAGATAAGAAAATCGCAAAAATGAATCACGTAAGACAATCAGAGGTACCACTTCACTGGTGACAAAAAATGAACTCCGCCATATTTAGTAAGTAATTGGTAATATCAAAAGTTTTCAAATAAAATTTGTAGAATTGGTACAGTAATTTCTTTTTCTATACATTTTTATCGTAGGAGTAGCAGTTTTCAAAAAATCAAACAAGACATTCTTAATTCGAGTTGAACTTAAAAAATTTCTCGCATGGTTACTTTCATCATTGTTGCTAACATAAACAATCTCACAAAAAATACGTTTAATTTCCTTAAGAGTGCATCAATACTTTTAATATAGGAAGAAAATGACGTTCATTTAATAATTTCTTTCAAATACCCCATTGCGTGAAACTCAATGATACATTATACACTTTCCTAACCAGTTTATTACTCCCCATCAGCTGATCATAGATCCGCCTATCTTGAAAATGTGGCCTCACCAGTCTATTGTTACAAACAGATATTGACCGAACGAACAAAAAATACGTAAGTAATTTTTTAGGGAAAAAAGCAAAACATTGTATCTGTTTAAAACAGAAGAGGCGACATTTTATTTATAAGAATCGGTTTTATTCACATTTTCCCTGGGATTGCCAATTTATTCACCGCGTATGGGCATGATCTAACTGTGATTCAGTGGCGAATTACACTTGCAGCTGCTTTGCGCTTTTGGGAGTACTACTCCGTTACGACTCAATTTCACACACACACACACGAAACGCGGTCCCAGGTCATGGGCCCGCTCGGACCATGTTCATGGCAAGTCACCATTGTAACTTTGTTATGAAGACAGGATACTTTCACATAAATGATTATAAACACCGAAAATGTGTTAAAACATTGACAAAACAGACGGATGATTTCCAAATGATTTAAAATATAATGGATAGTTAACACTGGAAAAAATACCATGTACCTATCTTATAAGAAAATATTTCATTAAAAGCTGCAATCGTAAAATTGTAGATTGTCGCACTTTTGGTTAAATAATTTCGTGTAAGATACAGTGATTTTTACTGTGTCCATGATTAGTAGACTTTACAAAGTGAAGCACGATTTCGTCGATCAGACTCTATATACACGTATGATTAAATTGATCGAACTCATGAGTCATTATGTAGAATGTTTCACTTTTCCTGCAATTCAAAATGAAGTGCATTGAGCAATTAAAAACCTAAAGTTTAAAATAGCATTTTACCATTCATATTAATTTTTTATCAAAAACCTCTTCCTCAAATTACTTCACTAACACATTAACCTTCCACTAATTATGTCTAAAAAAAAGTTTAATTCACTTATAAATTTAATCCCAGCGTCCGTGTCGGACATAATCATTTTCGCGTAGAATCCACCACGGAGAAAAAAAAAACACATTTATACTGATCACGGGCTACGAGGGTCCTCCTTAAGTCCCTATACCTTTATAGCACCCTCCATCTCATCAGCGTGAGATGCAAAAAAGCGCAACCTTTTTGGCCTGGATTCATCCAGGCGTAAAACTCCAATTTCTCAGTTTTTTTCTCTCTCTTCCTCTCCCTCTTCTTCGACCCTCCTAACATCGCATGCACTTCCAAAAGTGCAGCCCGTGGCGAGAGAGAGAGACATTCCTCCGAGAGCATTTTCTCCTCAAATTAAAAAAGCACCGAGTGGGACATTACGGCCGCCTGATAAAAAAAATATAAACAAAACCGTATAATATTTTTCTGTCCGGTTTCATATTTTTTTAAATAAATAAAACTCGAGATCCTGGAAGAGCTTAAGGGGGGGATATAGTATATATATATATATATATATATATATATATATATAAGAGGTGAGGTGTGTGTGTCGTTGGCGGTCCCTGGCGGCCGACGAAACAAATCTGCCTACAAGTCGGTAACACTACCACGTCACGAGGAACACTGCACGGCCCATTAATATTGCAAACAAGCCAACACTCCTACCCTCTCTCAACTTCCCCTCCCCTCCACAACTCCAGAGAGCGCCCTCGTCCACAGTGCCGCAAGGGAACGCCGTATTTCATCTCTCGCTCCCTTCTAAACCCTCTACTCCTTCCCTTCCTGCACACACACACACACACACTCACACACTCATGCCCGAAACAGCACTCTCTACCGTCACGGAGCACGCAGACTATGACCCGTGCTCCCTCCTAACGGCGGTGATGATAATCAACCGACGGTTTATAACCCTCTTAAGGAAAAATTAATATTTTATCTTCTCGTAACATCGAGACGCGAGTACGTTAATGTTTTGTCTGGCGAGTTTTGTCTACATTGCCGTAATTACCGGGTTTATGTGTACGTCTCGTCCCGAGGGCTTGAGAGGGCTCCATTGTTGCGCTTTAATTTTATTCATTTCCTACGAATGAATTACATAGTATGTAAATATTAATGGCTATTTAAAAAATTTTAGGGTTGATTTGTATGCTGTTTTCACACGAAAGACATACCCAGTCATATCCGATACCACGCTAATCAGACTTTTTTCTAATCTTAACTTATGCAGAACACATGGCAGAGTTAGAAAACGTGGACAAACAATTATAATTACTCATCGCGTAGCCGATGTCTGCTCTACAAAGACTCGGACAATGATTAGTATGAGATGGCGTTGGGAGCAGAAGCAATAAATCCACCATGATGGAATGGGACGCTGCCTCGCACGTGTCTTTTCGGTGAATAAATGAGTTCCAAAGCAACACCTGTCCAGATCACCTCCTTTACAGATGATATGTTGTTTCAACCGTATGGAAATCTATTGCCTTTATCAAATGCTTGTTTTTAGAATATCTGTGAAAAATATGAACGTGCCTCTTAATAGCTGACTAAAGTTATTTATATTTTAAAACTGCCTTAAAGAAAAATGAATGCGACGCAGCTGGACCTATCTTCCCTCCAATGCTAGCGACGTATAAATGCTGAAAAATACGCAATATGTTTGGGATAATTTTGTTGTTTATAATACCTTAAAGGTGCTAAAAATGAGTAATTTTTTTAGTGTACTGAATTCTTCAGATATATTATTTTATTTCATTCTTTGAAAGTTCTCTCGGCACGATTTCAACTTCGGTGAAGTTAAATGGATTAGGCATCCGCATATTTGGAGGTGAATGTTAACCTTCGCCGGAGGATTCCAAGCATATCAGCGGAGCTAACAACCCCGTTAACTAATGGACGTTAGAGAAAGATTACGCGGGCGGACGACGGCGAAGAAAAGCAATCCTTTCGCTAATGACCACCAGGCAGCAGGAGAGTCGCCGTCACCTTTGCGCTCGCCCTTAACGCACAACAGCCACAAACAAAAGCACGTAGAAATGATTAATGGACCGCGTGCAGATATGGAAAATTGATCGAAAGTCTCGTTTATAAATATTTGCTCTCGGGAAATATGGACTCGCGTCCGCCTCCGAACACGGCAGACTGAAAGCGGATCGCGAAACTCGAGAAAAAAAACAAAAAACGAGCGACAAAACGGCAAATTCGAATCTCTAAATGGACTTCGCTGCTAACGGCGTTTTAAGGAACTCCTCGGTGCATAAGAATTAGCCCAAAAAAAGATCGAGAATTTATTAATCAGGTATCTTTAAAGGGCTACTTCCGGTGACCGACTTGCGCGATAAACGGGATGACCTTTAAGCAACCCTATTTAATGACACGTCGTAATGTGCGTCATATTTCGCCGATTTATGATCCTAGCTTTGTACTTATGGGTTCGCGTAACCTCGCCTTAGTCTAATTGCGAACCAAGTAAACTCTCTGCACTTCGTGTTTAAGTAAATGCATCTCATACTTTTTTCTGTCAGGATGAAATTGACTAGGTGTGATGGCTGCAACGCTTTTTTCAGTTTATACATATTTTACCTTAAAAACCTTTTTTAAGACCTTTTTAAGAGCAGGGAAAAGCAATAGCAACAGTTTAAGTTTGAAATGGATGTCATGGGAAATTCGATAACCTATTTACGACGATATGAGTAACGCTAAGAAAAATGAAATTTTGTTGTTATGCGTGAATATGTAAAATGGTTAACGGTTACACAGAAAATAAGTTAAATATATATATATATATATATATATATATATATATATATATATATATACACACACACACACACACACATATATATACATATTGATAAAGAACGTACATGTTGAATCTTAGACGCATATGACTAATATAATAAGCAAAATAGATTCAAGTTTTCTCGCAACAATTATATATAATAGCCGATGGATAACGAATAATCTAGAAAAACTGTTTGAGATGAGTTTTTGCCGAAATTTTTAATTAGGTCGAAAACGAATCGGGTTAGAATATAATCACGGGTGATTATTCTTACGAATTCCAGATAGTACGGAAAACGTTAAAATTCAATATTGTGGAAAGGAACGATATTCCGACGCTTTTCCACCAAGAAAATATTTTCAGATGTCCCAAAATAAAGGAAATATTTCCACATTCTAATATAGCAGAATATAAAGTTTTATAATGGGCCACAGTTTTCGCTCAAGCAGCACCGTTGCACAAACATGTAAACGTATTCTATGCGTTATTTGCATTACATTAGAAAACGCACATAACAAAAAATACTCAATTCAAGGCTAAACATGAAAAAATCAAGCTAATGCAAAAGGTGATTAATTAAGCAATCATAAATTACTCCTGCGTTTCGTTAAAATAAAAGAACCGCTATTTGGACGAAGAAAGAAAGCGATTACACAAAAAACATGGGACAGGATTAGAATATATATATATATATATAATTCACAGCGCACTATACTAGATACACAAGACTTCTCACCTGGTATTAAAATCCTAAATGAGTTTCGCGCTTGAACATCAACGGTACTATTGTGTAAGGTCATCTGTTTAAACCTCTCAACTTTTTTTTGCACAGAGTCAGGACGACGTTCCTTCCTTCCTCATCCCCTCCAAAAAAATAAAGTTTGAAAAATTACCGTCCTGGTTTTCTCAACTTTGGTTCTCTGGGCGTTTTTTTGGAGGAGGGGGGTGGGGGTGGGGTAAAAGCTGAACTGTAGAGTTGGAGGAGAGGAGGAGGAATGTTTAGTCGAAAGGGTGGAGCAAGAAGAAGAATGAGAGAAGTCTCTCTACGGAGCACTTTCGTTATACGGCGCATTTGACGTCAGGATTCGCTACGAAATTCAATTTTCGTGTCACTGCTTACCACGTGCTGCCCCATTTAACTTTTTTCGCCTATTCCAAGAATTTCCGTCGATTATTTTTATTTCCTGCCAAAGGGAAGATTCTCGATTCCTCGTCCACTTTCAAGGGTTCCGACATTGGCTGAAGGCCATGACTTTTAAGAGGTCACGACGGCGTTCTTATATTGATTTAAAACGATCGCAAAAATAAAGACTAGTTTAAAGAGTACCGAAAGAGCGAATAGAAGTTGAATGATTGCCCTTTAAAGTTTGCGAAAGTGGGAGGGTAGCATCATTCCTCAAAACCATAAAAGAGAAAGCCCATGCAAATTGCGGATCTATAGAGAAATTTTAACTTGATTCTCTTGAATCGTTTAATAAACGTGCGTAACAATGGCGGTTTTGTTTCGCGGAAAACTTTAAGAATCCCCCCGAAAACTTTTTCATAAAATGGGTTCGTAATTTCAATCTGAAATAAATTGCCGCATTTAACCGCGTAACTGCGAATTTATTCGAAACAGCATGCCATAAAAAAGATTCCATCTGTTATATTCAGCGAAATTTATGACTAATTTATTTCGAAGGAAATTTCACATTAAGCAAAATACTTAATATTTTTTGTTAATTATCTTTAATATAAAATTTTTTTTACTATCCCACGGCAATAATTATTAAATTTATATTAAAATGGGTGTTCGCGTAAATTAAATAACAATTCAACATATCGAAAACAGGTGAAAATAAAATAATTAGGTAGACAAACCAAAAAATACATGAACACTTTGAATAAAACGCAATAAATTATGCACAGTGGTTGTGACGTTAACTATGATTAGACTCTAAAATCAGAGTAAAATTTAACAGGAATGTCTCTTTTCAAAAATTCTTAATATTTGCAAAACTGTTCATCCAGCGGATATTTGAAAAAGTAAAAAAATGTCACTGGATTATTAAAAATACAGTATATTACTATATGGAAATTCTGCGAAAAGTTATACCATCCGGATAAACTCACATAAACATTTTCTACGGATTCCGATCCAAAATAAATAGAATGTACAGATAGCCCCACTCTTGTCTAATAAACTTTCATCTCGAATAATATTTCTCTCATGGGAGATATTTTCCCAAGTTTCCAAATTTTTAATCTAAAAATTAAAAAATAAAATAAAATCGTCCGATTCACTTTTCCCTTCGGCTCCGTCATTTGTATTTCTAGGCCCGATAGGATTCGAAAACTCTCTCTCTCTCACTCCCCATACACGTAGAAAATTTCGTTTTCAACTTCTCAAAAACATTGAACGCTGCGATAGACGTGGGTATCACGCGCGGTCCTCTTAGACGCCGCATAGCGGCTGACGGCTGCAATAACAATCAAGGTAACCGTCCGCCTGCAGGTATACTTTCCATCATCACACACCACTGATGATCGCGACTCTTTTTCATGCGAAAATTCTACCTCTCCCCTTCCAACCCATGCGAAAAAAATACTACAATGCTATTGTAACGCAGCTCCCAAGAGTAACTTCACCCAGGACAAAATCTAGATTCATTTTTTGTCTTTCTTTTTTTACTTTCTCATGTTCGAAGTATATTGAGAAAGTATTGTAATCGCGAAAAAATTCGATCTAGATATTTAAATGGAAGCATACGTTTTAGGTGTATCTGTGTCCGAAAAAGAGGTTTTCGCAATGCCGTCTGTCTGTCTGTGTGTTCGCGGCTCTAGAGCCTAAACGGTAGAGCAAAAATTAATGAAATCTCTTACATAAACATTTTATCATACAGAATAAAAGCTATGAATAAATGGTTGAAATTTCACAATAATTAGGGCCAGTTTATTCTACGTAATTATAACAACAATTTCATTTTCTCGAAAATCGCTTCAACGATTTTGATCAAATTTCGTGCGGTTACTTGAGTTTACGTCTTCAATAATACCACATATTTCATGTTTCTCAAAAAATGAATGTAAGGCTAGTTTATTCTTGAGAAACTTTAACAAAAATTGGATTTTCTAAATAACGGCTCATACGATTATCATCTCATTTCGTATAATTGTTTAAGTTGATGTTTGTAATGATTCTACATAGTTAATATTTTTCAAAAGGTAACTAAACGATGAATTAGTATATGAGAAACTTTGTACAATGTACTATACTGTATCGATATTTTAAAAAGACTTATTGATTTAGTTTTTCTAACCTCGAATGGCCTTGATTGAATGGCAGATTATGCAGTTTCTCCGAGTTGAAAATTAAAAATGTTTCGTGTATCCTCCATTGCAAAGGGGATACACACAACTTTACACTAAGAAAATTATTGTCATCCTAGGACAGGGGCGGGAAAACTACTGCTCGCGAGCTACATCAGGCCCGCAAGAGCATTTACCCGGCCCTCGATGCCCATACGAAAGAGAACCGTGAAATATAAAACGGTAAAATTTCACATTTTGTTGGTAAAATTATTGCCTGAATAACTTATATAGTGATGCTTTTGTACTAAAAATTTATCTATAATTGATTTTTACTAATAAGACCTATTGCATTATATCAAATAACTTCCTATATGAGGTATAATGTGGCCCGCCTAACCACCCACAACTGCTAATGCGTGAAATGTTTGCACACCCCTGTCCTAGGCGATAATGATTTTTTTAAATATAGTAAATGTGATATTTTTAAAAAACCATTTGAATTTTGGTTTTACTGTTCTAGGAAATAAATCATTTATAGTAATACCATGCTTTAAAAATCCATCACATTAAATAGTCAGCAAGAGAAAACTCTTGCTTTCTTTTGTGACAATTGTTTGAGTTTTTTTCGATGATTGCTTAATACAATTCACATGCTTTGCTAAGTGATTGCTGTACATTCTAATGTACAGCAATCACTTAGCGAAGCTCAATTTTTAGAAATTTCACTGCTCCTGTACGTGATGTTGGCACCCTCGATATCTCATAATACACTACAAGTAAGAGCAAACATAGCATATTATATATATATATATATATATATATATATATATATATATATATATATAATGCTAAAGGTCTGTTTGTTTACGAATTTTTAAGCTCACAAGTTAATGAAAATTTTGCAAGAATTCAGAATAGGTTCAATTTCTTAATATTACACCCACGTACAAACTTTTAGCATTTACGTCGTTTTAAACTTTAACCTAACATCACAGAAAAATTCAAACAAGTTATGGGGTGCTAAATTTTCTACGTTGCCATCCATCGAGGATGGGACAAACGTACGCTATTTACATCGATTCCACTGATGCAAACTTCCGTCGGACAGTGATGTGACCTACTTTCAATAGTACATCGGTACTGCACTCACGGCTCGTGAGCCCGCGAGGTAACTCTGCGTCTGACTACAGATTAATATCGAATGACATTTCGGTAGCTTGGATCACCCCTATCTAACGCCTCCCTACACATATCTCTGAGGAGAAACGGATAGCGCAGTTTTGAAAGAGAATCGTGACAGCCTTCATAAAATAAAGGAGGGCAATCACGGATACCTTGAAGAACATTCCTCCGGCATATTTAAAAAAAAAATATATTCGTTGATTGATATGACTCGTGATCGAACATGCCCCAAATGAAGGAACACATTAAATAATATGAAATCATTATAAATTGTAATAACGTGACTCTATTATATTTTAACTATTAATGCATTATATCAGTATTACTCGTTAGATTACAAATAATATCGTTCAAGTGGTCGGCTTCTATTGAAATTCTGGAAATTTACTAGCAGAGGATGGCAATTTAAAAAGTGTATTGGTGTTAAAAAAATCATACTTGTTTATCTTCAAACAGCCGGTACCGATATTTTACAGCGATCGTAATAACTATAACGCATACAACCATTCATTGGGCAGAATTCAAACCCACCTCCATAGCAATGGAAGTTTAGACATTTACAGCACCTCTACCTCAGTGATAATTTAATTATTATCATTGAGGGGCGCAAAGACTCTGCATCACAGTTAATTTTAAATTGAACACATTGTTTCATAATGATATTCGTTCACTTAATTCGATTAAATTATTTTGACAGGTCGACCCACATGACTGTGTATCATATTATCGTCCTCTATGCTGATTCACAGTTGTTTATTCAAAACTACTATCGAGATAGGGAAGCCATAAATTATTTTCAAGGATCATTACAAGCATTCTAATAATCACTTTCATCCGACCTTCCTTTCCAGTAATCGCAGTTCCTTCGCACTTTCAACTAAAAAAGAAAAATTTCCATTCGTTCACTACAGGATTGCTGCGAATTCTCCTTTCGAGACTAAAATGAATAGAGAGAAAGAGAGATAACAGATTCCTGATGACACAAACTTAAACGCCCGACTTAAACACGATCCGTTTAAGTCGGGCGTTTGAGCTTCCATAATCATCGTCATCTGACCGATTCAGAAAAAAAAAACTATCACCCGTTCTGTCACAGGCGAGTAGAAAAGATTGAACACACATTCGACCGTGAATAACATCGAGATAAAAAAAAAGAACAATAAAAAAAAAACGCGCGACGGCTTGAAGCCACGAGAGTTTTTCTATTTTTTAAAATTCGACCTTGACCCGTGACCTTTCCGGAAAGATGAAAGGAAGAGGACGGTATTCGCGGCACCAGCATAAATCCTTTACGTGCAAACCATTTGTGATGGTCGCCCGACGCTACCCGCTGTTGTTTTATGAGATTGAATGCGCGGCGTGCTTTTTAAAAAGGGGCGTAAGCGACGTACGAATGACGGGCGGGGGGGAAGGGGTGTTGTTTGTCCTCCCACCACTCCACCCCCAACCCGCTCCCCTCTTTCAGCGCTCCAAAGCAATGAATGCTTGGAAAGAAAGGGATGGAAGTTGTGGTCGGGAGAAAAGCTTTGAGCAAGAGGGAGTGACAGGGGCAGGAAGGGATTCCTTTACGGGAAGAGATAAAAGGCGCAGAGAAAGAGACGAGGGGGGTTGAAGTGTATGAGGGCGAGTGGGCAAGATGAGCGGGGAGAATGGATAAGATGATAGGGGTGCAGGAAATCGGACGTAAGTACTCGGCTGTTGAGTATGGCGGCGATTAGGATGACAGAGCACAACAAGTAGTATTTACACACCGTGAAAAAGAGACGGACGAAATGTCTTATTGTGCTTCACAATGAATTCTATGGCTATACCCGTGTTTTCCTACTTTAGAGCCGGGACAGGCAAAGGGATAAACGACTCTATTAAGAGTGAAATTTATACTGTAAATATAGTTTCTTCTCACATTTAATCATTAGTTTATATATGACATAAAATTTTATGTTAAATATTAATTATATATTGCTTACAAATTAATCGCGTATTAATTACATAGACAGAGAATTACTAAAGAATAACTTAGGTTTGGCAAGAGATAGATGAGCGAGGCATCCGCCCAGGTCACAGAACGCTTAGGGGCGTAGAGATTGACAATTTGTACTCTTTTTAACTGTAACGTTTTATGAAAAAGGATTTCAATCTTTCCCGGCGAATGCTGTTAGTGAAGAGTTCTCGGGTTTCCCACCGGGTAAGGTCTCCTGGAGTTCCCGAAGATGGCGGATGTGTCTTACGCCGAAACGTCGAACGCTCTACGAGACCTTAACCGGTGGAAAACCCTGTAACGTTTTATGTTATAAGATACATATTACTTTATTTCTACCTTATTAATAAAATTCCGTTTGAGAGGTAAAATTGGGTGCTGTATAATTTAATTAAGAGGAGGACGTCATTTTCGAAACTTATTTAAGAGCGAAAAAATATCTTGCCTCAGCTCGGCCCTAACTTTTCAAAGGGATCGGAAACATTTTACAAATTGAAAATGCTTCTAAAGGCCGGAATAAAAATCCACATCGCATGTTATCGAGAACAAAACAAAATCCCCATGAAAACACAAAAATCTAAATGAGAGGGTTAAAAATTCAGGACACTAATTGTAAGTTACATCACATTACCCTAATTTTAATTAAATATGAAAATGCACGTGTTGGATTATTACCTATCGATTCTTCCTCGTATTATCACCATCCGAATAAAATTCTCTGGGACCGGGGTTTTCAAACTTTTTTCTCCGCGGTCCAAAAATAACGGAAAGTATGTTATTCGAACCATCAAAAAATTATTCCTTGTAAAATTGTTAAATTATAATTTCTAAGGATGTACTTAAAATCTAAGCGATACAGTTTAATTACCCTATCAGTTTATTTCGATTGTCTCTAGGCAACAATTTAGTCAAAGTTTTGCTCCCAAATATCTCAGATCGATCCTTCTCCGAGACCCTTATTGAATATTTTGAGGCCAACCGATGGGCCGCCGCCTATAGGCACTTAGAAGAACCCTTATCTAGGAGAACGTATGCGGCCGAACTAGGTTTTTTATCACTCCTCTAGACAAACTGGTTCGGCCACAATATAAGTATAGTGGAACTCCTACAAGTCGAACGTCGAGGAAAACCAAAAAAATATTCGACTTATAGAAAATTCGAATTACGGAGGAAAAAAATGAAAAATATTTTGTCGTATATAATGAATTAACTTCGAGTTATGCAAAATTCGAGTGTAGACGACCGATTTATAAAAGTTCGACTTTATTTCAAATGAAAAAATCGGTACAACATATGTTGCACAAACTTTCTCATATAGTAATGCGTCGTTTAGTTACCTTCAGAAAATGAAAATCATATGAGCCGGTTTTTATAAAATCCAATTTTTGTTAATGTTGCCCAAGATTAAACTACCTTTATATTGAGAAATATGAGCTACTAGCACAATTTCCCGTTGAATTTCAACGGATTTACTGAAGTCACTACAGCACAACATAAAAACTCTTCAAAATATATAGTAGATACTTTTTAAATTTCAATTAGCTTTTCTTAACAATTAATCATATTTGCTTGTAACAATCCGTTTTTCGAGCCTATTGCATTCAAATATAACGATAATTTTATTTCCTATCATATATATCACTTTCGCCAAATCCAGTTTCATTTCTTGTGTAAATATGCCTCGTTGAAATATTTACTTTTATGTCTTGTAAGCAAGAAACCCGTGAAAAAGCAACGTACCGTTCTCCATGATTGAACACTGACTCAGGTAAATGTACATCAGATACGTGAGCTTATTTACGTTAATAAAAATTATAATGTAGAATATAATGATTTTACTTACAAAAAATGTAAGATTCCAGTATTCAATAGACGAAAGAAGGTTCAGTTTCTTTCATCAATCGTTATAAACGCTTCCTGAATAATAATCAGTATCTTTTTATGTTGCTATCCATAAACATCGATCGTTTCGTTGCTTAAACAAAAGTGCGAAGCGAGTAACGCTAAACTTTCGTCCGTTTGTAAGCTTAATTGAAGCTAACTGAATCGGAGGTAACAATGACGGCCGCCTTGGTAACGCCCAGAAAGAATAAGAAAAATCCACAAAATTTCGAAGCAAATAGGGTATTTCTGAAAACTTCGATCGTGTAACATGTAAACTTCCAAGGAATAAGATAGTATAGAGTTTTATTCGTCGAATAAAGCAAAAACGAAAAAATCGGTATTTCCGTATTTTTATGCTTGAAGGAAGAATACCTTGCAAGTCAAGAAATGGATTCATACGTGTTATCTTATGGAAAAATGTTAATCCTCTGTATTGGCAGCACTGATTAATCCCGGTTGACCAAACCTTGACCATTCACTAAGTTAGGATGTAAGGTAGAATCGTACCAAATTTGGTTATTCTCTTTTATCGTTTAGGAGGAGTTCCATGAACAAACACACAAATACACAAACACACGCTTCAAAATATATTATAGTGGATTTGGTATTATTGAAGACGTAAACTCAAGTAACTGTACTACATTTGATAAAATCGTTATAGCCGTTTTTGAGAAAAACAAATTGTTGTTAAAAATGCGTAGAATAAACTTCCCTTAATTACTGAGCAATGTCAACCATTAATTCATATCCTCTGCTCAGTATGATAAAATGCCTAAGTACGAGATTTAATTCATTTTCGCTATACCGTGTAGGCTCTAGAGCCAGTAAAAGACAGGCAGACAGACGGCATTGCGAAAACCACTTATTCGGACTCATCGACACCTAAACGTATATTTCCGTAAAAATCTCGATGTCGAATTTTTTTGCGTTTACGATACTTTCTCAATATACTTTGTATATCAGAAAGTAAAATGGATGGATATACAAAATACTTGTTAATAAACCGAGTCTCATTATGGATTTATTTAAACATCTTTTGGCCAACCCGTCCGTTCTGGGTTCATTAAAATTGAAATCGTTAGGAAACAATGTCCGAAAAGCCAAAAGAAATTAGAGTACATAGTTGTGCCATTTATTAAAATATTACATTTGATTTACCCAGGAAGGCAAAGTAGTCTGGGTAATATTTTTAAAATTTTTAATTATATTTCGATGTATCTAATTATAGTAAAAATCACATTAAAAATTATGAAAATGGGGGATTATTCTGCACTATATATCACTTTAAATCGGTGTTACTTGTTACCACAAAAAGCGCGCTAGATATCAAACTTCGACAGAATTATCCATACTCTAAAATTACGTGGTAATATTTTTTATTAACTGATGAAAATAGCTACTATGTAGCGTACCTTAATGACAATCAAAAACATTTCGCATCACATTAACATTTTTATTACACGCGGTTTACCCGCATAGCTCGCAGGAAAATGTTATTAGTTAATGAAATTAACGTCACAATAGAGAAAGACGCCATATTGATCCCACCACCAAAGCAAGTCCTATAAAATTGTAATATGATTCGTAACTACCTATTTCGCTTTTCGCATTTCAATTTAATTAATAATTTAACTAACAGGATATGTGTTAAATTTTAATACACATCATCATCATCATCCCTTATTGGAATTAATTTCGGCGTCAGACATTACTTTAACGAAATGCGTGCGTACATTTTCGCGCCCTCATAAAGTCCGTATAACCACCAAAACCTAAAATTTAAGCTATATTAAAAAAATCTTTAAACCAAGATTTCAGTTCATTGTGGAGAAACAGACGGATCCCACGGCAGACCAAATAGAGCTGAGCAGAAATCGTTGAAAAATGAAACTGACGGGAGAAGGATTTTCAGAAAATCTCAGTGATGTGGAAAATTAGATTACGTTCAGTTTGTTGATTTGAGACGAGTGTAAGAAGCACGGACAGAGAACAAAACGCAGGACGTGTGGGGGAGAAAAACAACGATGAAAACGTGTACTACGCGTTGGAGTACACTCAGTTTTTAATTTCGTTCTTAGAGATGGCAATATTTATTTTTTGATAAATGTTAACAGTAATTATAGGTTAAAATTTGAAAAATTAAGTACCGACGATTTTAAATAACTCCAGAGCGACCGCGTTGGAGATATAAATTCGTATCATGAGCGATATTATGCGTAAAAGCAAGTGCATTACATACCGATTTGCACAGGTTATTTCTTCGATATGGACCAACCGGAAATATCCAAACTTTTTCCATCGTAAATCTCCCGTACCGCGTCTCATAAAAATATTGTGGGATGGCGCCACCGCCAAATATTCCTTACAGAGAACGCGTAAAAATAAACAGAAAGATGAACCGAGAAAGAGAGAGAGGGGGGGGGGGGAGCGAGAGAGAGGGGGGAAGGGGGGGGGAGAGAAAGAAAGAGAAAGGGGGGATAGCGAGAGAGAGGGATGGAGAGGGGGGGAGGGGAGGGGAGAGAGAGAGGAAGAGAGAGGGAGAGAGAGGGAGAGAGAGCGAGACAGGGAGAGGGAGGGAGAGAGAGGGGGAGAGAGAGGGGGAGAGAGAGGGGGAGAGAGGGGGAGAGAGAGAGGAGAGGGAGGGGGAGAGGGAGGGGGAGAGAGAGGGAGGGAGGGAGGAAGGGAGAGAGGGAGGGAGGGAGAGAGATGGACGGAGATAGAGGGAGGGAGGGAGGGAGAGAGAGAGGGAGGGAGAGGGAAGGAGGAAGGGAGAGAGAGGGAGAGAGAGAGGGACGGAGAGGGGGGAGAGAGACGGGGAGAGAGACGGGGGAGAGAGAGGGGAGAGAGAGGGGGAGAGAGAGAAAGAGAGAGGGGGGGAGAGGGAGAGAGAGAGTGGGAGAGAGAGGGGAGAGAGAGGGGGAGACAGAGAAAGAGAGAGAGGGGGGGGGAGAGGGAGAGAGAGAGAGAGAAAAAGAGAGAGGGAGAGAACGTAGCGAGCGGTTAGAGAATGTAGGGAGAAAATATTACCGAGGATAAGGGTGCTGGGAGGAGGGAGGGATAGACTGGAAGAGAGTAAGAGACAGGTTTAATAGGAGGTTTAATAAAGTAGGAGGTAAAAGCTTAGAGAGATGTTGCATCAGAAAGAGGTCCTTAAAGCGAAAGGGAGGAGAGAAAAGGATACGGAGCGAAATATAAGATTGGAATAAGAAGGAAAGTAAAGGGATAGAGGCAAAGAAGAAGTGGGCTTTATTAAAGCGCGTAATTGGGAATGGTAGCCGTCCCAAATTTTGGAGCATTTGGATCCCTTACGCGATTCGCAAATTTTTATCGTGATATTAGATTAAGAACTGAGTTTTGATAATCGTTTTGGTATTTTCTACTTCCTCATATTTGCAATAATAAAAATACCAATTTAATTGCTCTTTCTATGGTGCACAAATGTATACAATTCATTCGCAAAAAAAATGAACTCGCTCTAGGGTTCTAATGCATTCACAATATTTTCAATTTTGAACCAATTGCTCCCTGACAAGCGCGACTCTTCAATAGCTATTACAAAATCTATGCAAATTAACTTTACCTCTATCGAGGGTTTTTAACAAGATAAAATAAAAAACTACACCTTCTTTCTCAGCTATACGAGTATATCGGTTTACGTATTTATCCTCTTTTGACTGAAATCAAAATAGGAGTTGGTAACTTTTTTCGCTATTAACTGAGCTGTATACACTGTGTGCTAAATGATAGTGACATTTTTTTACGGAAAACTCCAATCAATTTTTTGCACAAAATTCTGCTTTGGTTCGCGTTTCATTAAAAACGCTACGTTTGGTTTCGGTTCGCGCTTCAGCAAATTCTGGCTATTCGATATGTTGCTTTGAATAGAAGCGTCACTATATAACGGGGATAGACTTGGAAATGTCGCACAAAAGGAAGGATAAAAAAGCCTCACGGATGAAAATCTCGAAGGAAGATACATATATATATATATATATATATATATATATATATATTTAAAATCTGATGTGGCCAACACATGACTTTCTCCATATTTGGGGTATAGATATTTAAATTATTATGAATAGCATTATAAGGCAAAATTATTATTTCCTATCTTAAAAGAATAGTCTTCCTTATTGCCGTAAATTACGTATATTTTCAATATGTTTACAGAATTCATCGCTACGTGGTGGTGGCGCATATACTGGAAATTACGAATAAGTTAAATATCTCCGAAATGGATGGTTCTACGAAAATTAGTTTCAAACAAAACTTGGAAAAAATATGATTTTCTACAACTTTGGTCCTCACGAAGATGACCAATAACGACGTTTTTAAGATGTTTGACGGAAACCGAAAAAAACCGATTATTTATAAATAATTCCTAAACAATAACTGTTATGGAAAACTGTTTCAAATGAAAGTTGTAGGAAGTTACATTCTCTTTAACCTTTTTATAGAATTGTATATACAATAAAGATGATTTATCGGAGAAATACCGCAAACACCGAATCGGGTTCGAATAAACCGACTTTCGGTTAACCGGTATTGTCAGAAACTAATCAGTTCTTTGTGCTCATGCTAAAGTATTATATATATGAAATTTGGTAACGGTATGGCAAGTACTTTTTGAGTTAGAGCATCCACAATCACATACACACACACAGACATGTCTAAACGTGTTCTATGGACCTCAATACGTGTATTTCCGTTGAAATCTCGAAGTAGATTTTTTCGTGATCACAATACTTTCCCTATACTATTTTTTGAGAAAGTAAAAAACGAAGGAAAACGGCGGATTAGGGGATAGAATGGGCGGGAAGGAGAGAAAATGCATAGAGAGAGAGAGAGAGAGAGAGGGAGAGAGAGAGAGGGAGAGAGAGAGAGGGAGAGAGAGAGAGAGGGAGAGAGAGAGACATTGAAGTTTGGAGAGGAAGAAAAAGGGTCTTGAAAGAGATTTGCAAAACGGTAACGAAAGAGGGCGATGCTAGAGATTGGTGTTGGGAGTGAGGGGTGGGGGGGGGGAGTGGAGTGGATGGGGGGGAGGGAGGGTAGAACGAAATAATTCAAGGGTCGGAAACGGGAGGAAGAGCACTACAGGACAAGAGTGAACGGAAGAGAGCAAAAGCAGTGAGGCAGAGGGGTAAGAGAGATAGCGAAGGGAAGGAGGAAGGGGAATAAAGAGGGAAGGGGATGGGACGAGGGAGAGAGATAAAGAAGGGACGAAGTGAGAGACAGGAATGGAAAGATTAGGGGTGGGGGGGTAGAGATAAACATATATAAGTAATGTGTATGAGCACGAGGGGGGAGGGGGGAAAGGGGGTAGGGGGGGCGGGAGAAGGCAAAGGGCGCTATGGAAAAATAATAGGATTGGGAATTGTGGATGAGGAAGGTAGAGAGAGGGCGAAATAAAATAAACATTACCGAAGCGAGAGTTAAAGGTAATTTATCGCAATGGAGAGCAAATGTAGCTTTAAAGAATTTATACGGTAGATGAAGGCGTAAGGCGATAAGATGGTCAGGTGCAAACGATAAGAATTTTTGTCGGGATTGTACGTGGAACGGATTATGTGCAAGGTTATTACGTGGTACTTTTAGGAAGTGGAATATGACGCACAGTTGACTTACACATATATATCAACGTTATAGATCAAGGAGAGGTCAACCTGGACCTGCGCAGGAACCAGAATACCTACCACACCGGACATCGCCGAAGAGCCGTTATCCTTTCGTGTCCTGAATTTTTTGTATAACATGCGTTTTAAAAAATAGTTGAAAACGGGAGAATAACTAACAGCTTACACGTTTGCGGTAGTAAAGTGAATTTACTTTCAATGCTAAATGGATATTCTTTCTTTCCGAATCACTCCTAATTATCAATTTTTTATCTGAGAAATTACCATTTTTGTAGACCTTAAACAAGTAGAGAAATTCAATGATTACGGCCATTAAGAGTATTGCAACCGCTCAAGATGAATGGAATAAAATTATACACAAATAATTATAAATTTAATAATTATTCTTCATTACTTACGTCGTTCTGAATTACTAAATTATTACAGCAATCCCTCGCATAACGACGTTAATTCGTTCCATGAAAAAGCGTCCTTATGCGAAACGTCGTTATGCGAATATTAAAAACCCATATGAAAAATGTTATTTGGATTAACTGGCAACGGGCCGAAGGTTATTGGCCTGTAAATTCACAAACAAAAAGGAAAATCTAAGCGGTAAAGTTCAAGAAATACTAATAGTAGTAGTACTACGTGCATTAGGTGTACCTACAGTACAGGAATCTTTCCTTTAATGCTGTTGACGCGTACCTAAAAATCGGTACAACATACATTGTACAAACTTTCTCATATGTGGGTACTACTGCGTCGTTTACTTATCTTTAGAAAATGAAAATCTTGTGAGCCTGTTTTTAGAAAATCCAATTTTTGTTCAAGTTGCCCAAGAATAAACTAGTCTTATATTCATTCATTGAGAAAAATGAAATATGTAGTATTATTGTAGATGTGTACTCAAGTAACTGTACGAAATTTGATCAAAAATGTTATAGCCGTTTTTGAGAAAATCGAATTGTTGTTCAAGTTGCCTAGAATACACTGGCCTTATATTCATTTTTTGAGAAATATGAACTATACATTATCATTGAAGACGTAAACTCAAGTAACTGTACGAAATTTGATCAAAATCGCTATAACCGTTTTTGAGAAAGTCATATTGTTTTAAAAATGCGTAAAATAAACTACTCTTAATTATTGAGCAATGTCAACCACTTCTACCTCGCTTCTGCTCAGTATGATAAAATGCCTAAGTACGAGATTTCATTCATTTTCGCTCTACCGTTTCGGCTCCAGAACCAGTAACAGACAGACAGACGGCATTGCAAAAACCACTTATTCGGACTCAGCGACACCTAAAACGTATATTTCCGTAAAAATCTCTGTGTCGAATTTTTTCGCGATAACAATACTTCGTATGAGAATGTAAAAATACCTCATTACTTAAACACACGACAAATGAAAATGCATTTCCAATAAGATTAGATGAATGATAGGATGCATTTCTCGCAAAACATTACCGCTCATATAAAATTTAAAACGTGTTTTATGGTGTAAATAACTGAAAATAGTCAAATACGCGGCTGGTCTCAATAAATGAAAACTTCCGCTATGAAAACGGTTCTAATATGTAACGCGCAATTCGGTTTTACATTTATTGTAAAAATATAAAAATAAAAATAAGAAAATAAACATGGAACAAGTGTCAATATGTAAGCATCCTTTGTAAGAGGAAGAATTGGGGAAATTCCCCTGGGTTTTTTACTGCTATGTTTAGAATTGCCCCTTGGGAGAGAGTTTTTATCGAGAATGATAGGTGCAAAGTTTTTCCCCAGCGTCGTAACCGCGATAGTAGACATGTCCTAAGTGCGAAAAAGGGTCATAATGTTATGGCGTCCTAACCGCGAAACTTCGTTGTGCGAAGCGTCGTTATGCGAGGGATGTTTGTATAGTAATATAGATATTTGTTACCAATAAAACAAATACAAATTAGGATTAAAATTTTAGCACGTAAGACTGAATCTGTTCACAATTTAAATTAACATAAGGAAAGACCACAGATTAAAGACATAAATATTTAAAATTCTGCTCGAAAATAAAGAAAATTTGTTTACAAATATAAAACCAAAGGATAATTTTTAATCCCAACTTCATTAAGAATAACAATATTTACTAATTTGCATTCATCCACCAAAATTTGATTCATTTTTTTTTTGTGGGGGGGATTAATTTTTTTTCTATTTAAGACGCAAGAGACTTCCACACATTTTTCAAGCTCTTGATGCAGAGCGCACCACTGCGCTTATCTTTTGATAAACCAGAGATAACCGACGCAAAAAAACGCACACCGCGACATCGAATACACAAACCTAAGCGAAACGTTAGAGAAACCAAGAGTTCATATTCAAACCGCGGAATAAAATGCGTTCTTATGACGAATTAGTTAAGGACAGAGGCAAAAGGGTTTATTTAAAAAAAAAAAAAAGGGTTTTGCGTTCGGGATGAGTGGAATGGAACTCAATCCCACCGCGCATTTATTTCTCCACGAAATCTGGGAAGGAAACGGCATTATCATCTTCGTTATAAAAACCACTGCGGCAGGTAGAAGGGAAAAAGGTAGGGTAGGAAGCAAAACCCTGGAGTTAACGGTGAGAGTTGTGGGGGGGGGGGAGGGGAGGGGATAGAGTAGGATTAATAAAGGAAAGAAGCAGCGGAATGAATGAAGAGACGGGGGGAAGGAAGGAAGAAGCAGAGAGGAGGAAAAAAAAGAGATAAGGGACAGCGTTTGTTTTCGTTTATTAATTTATTTTTTGAAAAAAATATAGGAAGATTTACGGTGTGGATGCTTTCTATTCCTCCTCCCCCCCTCCTTCCCCGCCGATTTCCTCCATCCCCCCTCCCCCTCCCCACACAAAGACAACCTCCGACACTGCGAAAACAAAAGGTCAAATAAAGACGATGAGAGCGTACCGATGTGATAACGAGAACGAATGCAGCATTCCCCCCCGAATACGAGTTCTGATTTTTCCCGCTTCCGCCTTACCGGGGAGTGGGCGCTTTTGAATCCTATCGCTATCTACTGCGAGGTTTATTAGACATTATATAGTTCCGGCTTATCGCTAAATATCGCCAATATTCTTTTAAAAATTTCGTACAGAGTCGACCTTCGATCGCTCTCTCTCTCTCTCTCTCTCACTCGCTCTATCTCTGTCTCGCTCTCTCGCTCTATCTCTATCATTCTCTCTCTCTGTCTCTCTCTCCCGCTCTCCCTCTGTCTCTCTCTCTTGATCTCCCTCTCTATCTCCTTCCCTCCCTCTATCCCTCTCTCTCCCTCCCTCCCTCTATAGGGTTAAATGTAAGAAGGGAGTATGTAGTCTCAATTTCGCCATAAATAAAGTCGCTTGTCTGCCTGCCGGTCTGTCTCTCTCTTTCTCTAATCTGTGCGTATTTTATTTAAGCCTTGCCATAAAATTGCTCACTGAAGTAATGCTCTGGCTAATACGCACACACACGCGCACACACACACACACACACACACACAGAAGGATTCAATAGTTCGGTTTCCCGGTAGTGACGTAGCCAATGGAGTTTTGCATGTATGGGTGAATGTGTATGAACATAAATTTCAAGGTATAGAAACAGGGAAATTCTGAACTCGACCAGGAACCGACCCCGGGGTCCATCGTCTGTAAGCTCAGTTATCTCATTCCTTTTGAGATTAAGTGCCATCCATTAGAAAATATAATGTTTTAAGGTAGTCTACATACTCCTGATTTAACCTAATTTGAGAATGTATAATCGTACCGGGTTTGATTCCTGGTCAAGCTCGAAATTTTAACTCATTTCCAAAAAATTTTTGTCGTTCTTTCGACCAGAGATAATGCAATTTATTTACGTTATCAAAAGATTTGCTGATTTTTTTCAGAAGGAACCAAAAGGAATTTGTAAGGCTGATTACGACAGAGAACACTTTTGCCGATGAATGCACTTTAGATACATGTAATTTGCATGTTAATGTATCTTTTAGTCATATGAAAATAAATGATGAATGTTTTAACCCATATATGTGGCCAACTTGTTTATTCTTTAGTTACAGCAAAAAGTTAGACCCTTAATTAGGTTAAAACAGTATTGATACTAACTGTTAGTAATTATTATTATTTCATATCCTTGGATGATATGGCAAACGCTCACAATTAGCCTATTCATAAAATGCACGTAATAAGCTAATATTTGCATTTTGTTAAAATGTTTAAATAAAAAAGATTGATCAAATATTATACAGAGTACTCCGAAATATCGATCTCTTACTACATAAACCGTAAACGTTTTTACATGAAGGGAATTCCAATTGTGGTGTATCCATGATTTAACAAGGTCAATCGTAATGGCACCGTCAACACGCTGTCCCGTTGCTTATTCGGCGGTATCTATCGGATAAACAGACCTCGCTTAGGCAAACAAGTAACGCCATTGTATAGCGCTTAACCACGCTCCGACGAACCTTATATAAATTCGCGTGCGAAACATTTCTCACAATTGTTTATCATTAAGAGTGCTATCCCGAATAAATTAAATTTTGTAAGTCTTGAAGACTTTCAGAGTACTTAATCTTTATTTTGTTCATAGGGTAAACGGGACGTCACACCGCGTAGCAACATGTCGCAGGTAATTTAACAAAAAATTCAAGCATTCGCACGATGTTTTTGTCCTCGTAATTCAACCTGCAGTGAAAATTGGCGCAATTCACTCAAAATTAAAAACATTCGGAATTATTCGCGTCGAAGGCAACTTTCGATGCATATTTTTAGACATACGTATTATATCATCTGGAAATTAATCAGACTCATCCCCGTAAAATCAAGCTATCTGACAAAAATAGGAAAGATTGTGTTTAAAGTGACGTGCGATTTCACTTTCCTGCCACGGTCTCAGCTGTAGGAAGGTTTACCTGCTCCAAAACATTGTTGACATTGCTTTCATTAAAATAGAAAATTTTCATTTATTACATCGATACATTTCTCAAGACTTGGACATAAATTATACTATACTTTTCTGTCCACGTGAACAATTTGTAACGTTTCAACTGAAATAAATGCCGAAAAAATGCCGAAGTCCCTAGAAAATTCTTTTCAACTGTATACGCCACTGATTGTGAGAACGATTACATGCATCATGCTCTTATAAAAGTACGGGCAGGTTGTTGTGTGGAAATATGTTCCAGTATCCTATATATACATTTATATGTGTACTTACAATGATGTGTATATGTATTCGAGTATCCCATTTGTAAATGTATTTGTACATGTATATTTATGTGTGTATGTATATAAGTATGCGCCTGAGTGTGGAAGAAAAGGAAATGTAAAGGAATTCCTGAATGAGTAAGGCCTCCTTACCATCTAATAGACTGAGGAATCGTAATGGTCATATTGCGAACATGTTCCGGTAAAACATGTTCCTCTTTACATCATCACCGCCACGCAGGAAACCTCGAGGAAAAAATCTGATGTGGCCAACATCAGATTCTCCATATTTGGGGTATAGATATTTAAATTATTAGGAATACCATTATGAGGCAAAATTATTATTTCGTATCGTAAAAGAATACAGTCGTCCTTATTGCCGTAAATTAGGTCTATTTTGAATATGTTTACAGAATTCACCGCTACATGGTGGTGGCGCTGTATACTGGTATTAAGAAAAAGCAAAATATCTCCGAAATGGATGGTTCTACGAAAATTTGTTTCAAACAAAACTTGGAAGAAATATTATTCTCTACAACTTTGGTCCTCACGAAAATTACGTATAACGACGTTTTTAAAGAGATATTTGACGGAAACCGAGAAACCGGTTATTTATAAATAGTTCCTAAACAATAACTGCCATAGAAAATTGTTTCAAATGAAAGTTGTAGGAAATTACATTCTCTATAACTTTTGTTTAGAATTGTATATACAATAATGATGTTTTAATGGAGAAATATCGCAAAAAACGAATCGGGTTTCGAATAAACCTCGACTTCCGGTTACCCGTTATTGTCCAAAAGCTAACCATTTCTTTATGCTCATGCTAAAGTGTTATATATGAAGTTTGGTAACGATATGGAAAGTACGTTTTGAGTTAGAGCGCCCAGAATTACACGCACCTACGCACGCGCGCACGCACGCACACACACACAGACAGACAGACATCATTCCGAAAATTGTCTAAACGTGTTCTAGGAACCTCAAAACGTGTATTTCCGTTGGAATCTCGAAGTCGATTTTTTTCGTGATCACAATACTTTCCCATTACTACGTATGGAGAAAGTAAAAATATCCGGAAAAACCGCGCGACTAGAGGGGGGCTCCCTCTCCATTCATTCGAGAGGAAACGACAAAAAGGACCGGATGGCCGTACAAGGAATAGTGGCAGGAGTAAAGCGAAAGGGAGATTAAGCAAGCAGAGAAAGAGGGAGGTGAAAAAGAAAAGCGAGGGGAAGAGAATTAGGAGAAGGAACCCAGAGGGAAGGAGAGGCGATAGAAAGAGGAGATTTAGCCGCGAGAGGAAAAGGGTCGGGAGGAAAAGGCAACGGCTGATGTTTTGATTAAACAAACCCTGAACGGATAAGGCAAACAGAAAATTTTGGTCAGGGGATTGTTAAGGCCGGCTCCCCAAACATTCCGGTCGCGTTATTCTCGATAAGGTTTATTTGCGCGCCGCAAAACGCGGTAAACAGAAACAGTTGGCGCCGAAGAATGGGATTTCTGCTAAACCGCGCGCTAGAGGGAGGGGGGAAATATATATATATATATCTATATAAATGTATGTATTTATGTATGTATGTATATGTGTGTGTATATAAGGACGCCCAATTAACACGGAGGGAAGAAAACAAAAATTTTTAATCTCAGTAAGTTTTCCGAGGTTGGGGGGGGGGGGGGGGTTAAACTTTAACGTTTAACACCCACGGCTATCTACTTTTTAAAAACCGAGAAAGACGATGTTAAAAAAAATAAACGCGTACATTTGTGGTAAACAGTATCTTGCTAACAACGCGTATTATGTTTCCACGTTAACTCTTCTTCAACCTCGACGATATAATAAACTAGCCCTCGAGTAAGCCAGGAAATATTTATCTTGCGGTCGTTTTTTTTTTAATGATATAGATACCTACTTCTCCGGCGAGAGAACTTCGGCTTGATTAATTAAATTTATACAATGAAAATCCACTGTGGATGTTACATACACCCTCGGATTCGTACTTAAAAAACAAAGAAAGTGAAGAATTTTTTTTATTTCGCTGGAACACGAAATGACCTTTATGTTTCTCGCGAAGCATTAGCACTGGAAGGAGAGATAGAGAGATGCGAGATACTTTCTCTTTGAGCATGTTCAATCAAGGCGGTGCGTCTGATCTCTCCCCCTCGAGGGAAGTAGAGATGTTTTAAGCATTTCTAGCTTAATTAGAAAGCGCGAGGGGTGCGTTATTACTCCTCTTTTTCTCCCCCCCTCCCTCCCCCCCCCACGAACCCACGGTCGTCCGACTGGACCAATGAAACGTCCAGATTCGCCAGGCAAAATACGTTTCCACTGCGAGCGCCGATTGGCATAAAAGGCGAATTAACTCATTTGCATCCACAATTACGGTCCACGGGTAACCATGGGCGACTTTCACGGTAAATGGGTTCCCTCAGTGTTGTTAGGTCACGTCGAGGTGAGAAAACCAGCTGAATGGTTTTAATTGCGATATATTATTTTTGTGTAGGTGGTAAAAGTTTTTAATGAAAAGATAATTCGATTCGCTCGTCTAAATTAATCAAAATTAAAATACTTCCAAATCTCCCTCTCTTCATTATCTATACAATTTTCTTATCCTATAGCGCAACACCCATTTTAATAGATTAGTTCTGGTAATGGGCATACTGTATTTTTTATTAATCTAAATTAGGTTTCGCGGAATTTTCACACGCCCGTTCCTGTGGGTATTTTCCCGCGTTTGGTGGTTTTGCCAAAATAAGGATTCATAAACTTAAATTTTTGATTTTCACATTATTTATTTATTGTATTGTGTTTTATACATTTTAATAGTGATATGTATTTATTACTCATTGACGACAATGTATTTTATTATTAATTGTAATAACTTATTCTGACGTAAATGACAATTGGGTTTATGTGCTAGGCTCAACCTCGCCCATATATATCCTTGTGTATACACACACACACATACTTTTATATATATATATATATATATATATATATATATATATATATATATATATATATATATATGTAGCTCTCTTTCTGAGCGTGACATACGTATACATGTATACGTGCTATAAATATACATTTCCCTTGATCTTATGCCGCCGATGGTGCATAGAGTGGAACGTGACGGATTTATACGTGACATAGCTCATTATTTAATAACTAGTGTAAGTGCCCGTCAAAAATGACAGGGATGATCGATTATTCTGAAATAAAATTGAGGTATTCTTCTCTGATCTGAAATCATACCTCCTGCTGAGATGGTTGCCTTCGATCCGAGAGAAGATTCGAAACCCTAGCCGCGGGTATCTATTGTGCTTCAAAATCTGACCTTAGTCCTCTCTTGCCAGGTATATTTCTGTGGTTCAGAGCGCGACAGAGGGAGTGACAAAAGGACAAAGGGACAGAATAAGGCTTTTTATATATTACTTATACATTAAAACGTTTTGTTATTATATCATATTGCTATCCTGAAAATTTCATCAAATTCGGTTCAGTCGTTTACGAGATATTAATTTTCAGAAAGGATTACATGACAAAGGGACAAAGTGGCACTGTCTTTTATATATGTTTTATTATAACAAATAGGAGCTGCTGCCACATTTTTTACGCCAATAATTTTTAAACAATAAATCATTCAATAGACACTATTACTTTTATTTTATTATAATCTATGACGAGGGGCATTTAATTCCAAGTGGGTGTGTTATTCACCCATTCATTATCCATGGACTTCTAAAAAATTTGCATTTAAAAATAAGCACTTACATTCTAGACAACCAAAACTGGGACAATTAAAAATAATCTTTCATATGTAAAAAATGTCCTAAAATCGCTAAATATAATAATAAGTTTTGCTGAAAATTACAGTTTTTAAAATCGTTGACGAAACATTGAAAATGCTTACCAAATTCTTGTTGTCCGGGATCAATGTAATAACGAGAACAAAGATGCAGAAGAGCTTGGACGTACGTGATACGACATCTACGACTCGTGGGTAGGATAGAACAGCGCTCCGCAAATGGTGTGCCGCGGCACATTACTGCACAGCGACAAAGTACTCGGCGTGCCGCGGTAAAATTTGAAAATATAGGCAAGGGAAAAACACTACCTTATTCTTCTATTGGTGTTACCATAGAAACAATATTTTTTTAGGTACGATTTATTATGCTGTTTCCGCCACTTCAAATCGAAACAAAATTGTTTTGCTGCCGGAGAATTGGTATTTTTATCATAGGATTATTTCATAATTCGGGATAAACGATTCGCAAAATATACATTTTAGCAATAGGTGTCTTCATCTATGTGGGAATGTCGTGTTTGCCTATCTATTGTTATTTTTTGCTGGCTACAGAGTGGTGAAAATTATATTTGATAGAATAATATTTTATACATTTTTACTTTCTCCATACAAAGTAATGGGAAAGTATTGTGATCATGAAAAAAATAGACTTCGAGATTTCAACGGAAATACACATTCTGAGGTCCCTAGAACACGTTTAGTATATTTTCGGAATGGTCTGTGTGTGTGTGCGTGTGTATGTGAATGCGGGCGCTCTAACTCAAAATGTACTTGCCATATCGTTACCAAATTTCATATATAACACTTTCGCATGAGCACAAAGAACTGATTAGTTTTTGGACAATAACGGTTAACCGAAAGTCGATGTTTATTCGCAACCCGATTCGGTTTTTGCGATATTTCTCCATTAAAACATCCTTATTGGATATACAGTTCTATACAAAGGTTATAGAGAATGTAATTTCCTACAACTTTCATTTGAAACAATTTTCCATAGCAGTTATTGTTTAGGAATTATTTATAAATAACCGGTTTTTCGGTTTCCGTCAAATATCTTCTTAAAAACATCGTTATTGGTAATCTTCGTGAGGATCAAAGTTGTAGAGAATAATATTTCTTCCAAGTTTTGCTTGAAAAAAATTTTCGTAGAACCATCCATTTCGGAGATATTCTGCTTTTTCTTAATACCAGTATACAGCGCCAGCACCATGTAGCGGTGAATTCTGTAAACATATTCAAAATATACTTAATTTAGGGCAATAAGGACGACTGTATTCCTTTACGATACGAAATAATAAATTTGCCTCATAATGCTATTCATAATAATTTAAATATCTATACCCCAAATATGGAGAAAGTCATGTGTTGGCCACATCAGATTTTTTCATAAGTTATACAAAATATCCAACAAAACAAGACCGAGTGGGACTTTATGTTTCATATCAGAATGATTACATAATAATATATTACGGATAAAAATGATGTATTTCGACGAATACTATGTATTCGTTTATAAAAAATATACTGGAATACTATACTACATAGAATACACTCAATTATTTAAATTAAATAAAATCTGATGTGGCCAACACGACTTTGCCCATATTTGGGGTTTAGACATTTAAATTATTATGAATAGCATAATGAGGCAAAATTATTATTTCGTATCGTAAAAGAATACAGTCGTCCTTATTGCCGTAAATTATATTTTGAATAAGTTTACAGAATTCACCGCTAGTTGGTGGCGCTGTATACCGGAAATTAAGAATAAGTTAAATATCTCCTAAATGGATGGTACTACGAAAATTTGTTTCAAACAAAACTTGGTAGAAATATTATTCTCTACAGCTTTAGTCCTGACAAAGATTACCAATAACGACGTTTTTAAGGAGATATTTGACGGAAACCGAAAAAACCGATTATTTATAAATAATTCGTAAACAATAACTGCTATGGAAAAGTATTTCAAATAAAAGTTGTAGGAAATTATATTCTCTATAACTTTTGTACCCGTTTGTATATACAATAATGATGTTTTACCGGAGATATTCCGCCAAAACCGAATCAGTTTCCGTTTAAACCACGACTTCCGGTTAACCGGTATTGTCCAAAAGCTAATCAGTTCTTTGTACTCATACCAAAGTGTTATATATGAAATTTGGTGACGATATGGCCAGTACTTTTCGAGTTAGAGCGCCCAAAACCACTTACACATACACACACACAGAGACATTCCGAAAATAGTCTAAACGTGTTCTAGGGACCTCAAAACATGTATATCCGTTGAAATCTAAAAGTCGATTTTTTTCCTGAAAACAATGTTTCTCTATAGGTACTACTTATTTGAAGAAAGTAAAAAGTCAAGCGTTACTTTTCCTGCTCACGAACCATGCATAACCTTCTTTTCATCGAAAGGGCGAAATCCTTTATGGTATTCTTTCAACAATCCTAAGGGGTCAGCCGGTCTGCCGTATCCGAAAATTCTACCGAACACAAAAGCCCTGTGTACCCTTGCCCGCATTCAAAATAAGAACCGAGCGGTTTAGGCGTTTCCATGCAAACAAGCAAACAAGGGAAGGGAAGAGGATGGAATGTTCTTGGAGAGTAACCGCCTTCCTTCCCATTCTCTCTCTCTCTCTCTCTTCCTCCCTGACCACCGCTTCCCTACCACTTTCCCCTCTGACCACCTTTATCCTCCACCATTCACCCTTTAACCTTCCGTTTTCTCATACATACATATATATATAATTATAATTATAATTATATATATATATATATATATATATATATATATATATACACACACATATATTACATATATGTCTCCAAAGACATAGAAGGTCGCCGTATGACCGGAGGAAGAAGTGAGACGGGAACGGATCCTATGTGAATTGATGGGGTCTGAGGTTTCGGGTTTTGAGGGGGTAAAGAGGTGGGTTTAATGGTAAGGGGAAGGGTGGGAGAAGGGAGAGAAAGAGGCGCCCATGCGGTTTAAAGGGGTGGTTGGCAATGTGGGGTGGGTACGGTCGATGTAGTATACGGGTTATACGTCTCTCTCTCTTTCTCTCTTCCTCTCTCTCTCTTCCTCTCTCTCTCCGTCTCTCTCTCTCTCTTCCTCTCTCTTCTTCTCTCTCTCTCTTCTCTCTCTCTCTCACTCCTTTCCCGGGGTCAGCCGACTAAACACTACCTTATACATATTTCTCCTCTCTAACACTTTCTCTCCCCTACCTCCCACTCCACTTAGTACATAACATATGCCCAATGTTCTTCCCCTCTTCCCCTCTCTTCCACGCTAAATATGTGTTTTCATTTAACTTCATTTTATTTTATTAATTTTTCATTACTTTTAAATAAATTTTGTAAATCTTATCCTTTTGAAACTTGTATGTAGGTATTATTGTAATAACACTATTGTTCTTTTACGTAACTAGGGTTTTCGCAGGTTTTTTTTTTGCTGGGATGGTCAAGTCAGGTCTTTCCTAGGTTCTTACCACAAATACTTTTGTCTTTTTTTTTTTAGAGGTTTTCCGAATATTTAATATGATAGTTTGCTTTTATGTTCCTCTATTTGTTTACTTTCAGGTTCTTTTCTGTGAGATTATCATTATTACTAGCTGAACCCGGGCAAATTTTGCGCGGTTCATTTTCAATAAATTTATAAAAATTTAGAAGTGTGTAAAATAAGTTGATCTTAATAATTCATATTTAACTCTAATAATGCATTTCCCCGGTATAGGATTTTAATGTAATTGGCTCCCAATGTAAGGTTCGCGGGTTCGAATCTCGCTGAGAGCATGACTGTGTATGTGTGTATTGATAATTTATTATGCGAAGTCAGTCAGAAATATGCATTTTAAAAGTCATGTTAGAGAGGAAATTAATGCTATGCAGTAATTGATCGCGAACTTTTATGCTTTTAATTCTAGCTGTTTCTTAACATTCAAATATATGTCCTTTCTTTTTTATATAACAGTCAATGCAACCGTTTATGTAGATTATCAATGAAGAGAAGATATCCAAGTAATGTGCTAAAAAAATAACATATACCCATATTCTCATTTAATTTTAAATATATGCGTGAGCCTATTTGCGTTAATAAGCATTACAGATGTATAATATAATGGTTCTACTTACAAGAAGGTAAGATTCTAGCATTCAAACGATGAAAGGAAGATTCAACTGCTTTGACTAAATCTTTAGAAACGCTTCCCATACGCAATTAACTGAATAATTATCCGTAAATATTTACCTTGCTATGTATAAAGTTTGACGTTGCTACAGCAGTAATTTCGATGCTTAAACAAAATTTCGAAGTGAATAACGCTATTCTTTTACTTATGTGAATGCTTAATCGATGTTAATTGACTCGGAGGCAACAATGAGAATCTCCTTGGCAAGGCCCGGAATGAATACGAAAAATCCGCAAAATTTCGAAAAAGAATGCGTATTTCTGCAAACTTCGACCGTCTAACATGTAAGCATTGCAAGAATAAGATAGTATAGAGTTTTTTTTTCCGTAAAATGAACATAAACGAAGAAAATCGGTTCATAGTTACGTATTTTGATGAATGAAGGAAAAAAACCTTGCACTCTGAAAAATCGAAAATCTCGTGTAAACTTATCGGAAAATATAATTTTCTCTTTGATTCGAATCCGCGACTTTATGAAAATGAAAATAGCTTTCTAGGGACCGTGTATCCAGTAGAAACAATACGCCGTTTACCACATCTCTCTACGACAAACGGATTTTGAGGTACAGGGTGGACAGAGCAAGTGTTACACCGTCCGCGCGCGCACACACACACTTACCAAGAGAACTATATAGTGCAGGGGTGGCGAAACTTCTATTGCCCGCGTGCCAATATTACTGAAATTGTAGAATCTTTTCCGCTTTGCGTGCCACAAAAAAGTCTTTGATTTTTCTTGCGTGCCAACTAAATTAAATTCGTGATCAAGGCATAAGAGATTCAAATTTGTAACCATAAAACCAATGTTTACAATAGTTAACTAAATAACACAAATGTTTTTCTGACACTAAATCAGTACGATAAATGCTTTGATTGGTTCTCGCCTTTCGTTGGCGTGCCAACCAAAATCGTCTTGCGTGCTACTTATGGCACGCGTGCCATAGGTTCGCCATCCCTGATATAGTGGGATTATTATTATTTCTTTTTTCTCTCGGAAGTTTTCCGGCATAGTTTTTATACAGCGGAGGTAACTCAAGCTGCATAACATTATTTATTTTGCTTTTTGTTTTTGATGGTCAGGTGATATTTCCTAAGAATCGTGTTACAACTGAAGTTGTATTATTAATCACTGATTTTTGCAGTTTTATGCATAATTTGCTATTTAGTTCCAGTATGTTAATGCTGTCGTGGAGACATTTTGGGATGGCACCGGTGGATGATAACACTATGGGAAAAATCTGATGTGGCCAACACATGACTTCCTCCATATTTGGGGTATAGATATTTAAATTATTATGAATAGCATAATGAGGCAAAATTATTATTTCGTATCGTAAAATAATACAGCCGTCCTTATTGCCGTAAATTATATTTTGATTGTTTCCAGAATTCACCGCTATGTGATTTTGGCGCTGTATACAGGATATTACGAAAAAAGTTGAATATCTCCGAATTCGATGGTTCTACGAAAGTTTGTTTCAAACAAAACCTGGAAGAAATATTATACTCTACAACTTTGGTCCTCACGAAGTTTACCAATAACGATGTATTTAAAGAGAAAACCGAAAAAACGGTTCTTTATAAATAACTCCTAAACAATAACTACAATAGAAAATTGTTTTAAATGAAAGTTGTGGGAAATTACATTCCCTATAACTATTATATAGAATTGTCTATACAATAACGATGTTTTAACGGAGAAATATCGCAAAAACCAAATCGGGTTTCGAACAAACCTCTACTTTTGTTTAACCGTTATTGTCCAAAAACTAATTAGTTCATTGTGCTCATGCTAAAGTGTTTTATATGAAGTTTGGTAACGATTTGGCACGTATTTTTTGAGTTAGAGCGCTCACAATCACATACATCCACAGAGACACACACATACAGACATTATTCCGAAAATAGTCTAAACGTGTTCTAGGGATCTCAAAACGTGTATTTCCGTTGAAATCTCGAAGTCGATTTCTTTCGTGAACACATTACTTTCCCATACTACAAATGGAGAAAGTAATAATGCTCACTTTGTCTTGGTTCCACGTATTTTTGACTTCTGCTAGTGTTGTGTATTTTTTCATTGAAAATCTTTTCTAAATTCGGTTTGTTTTGGATTGTTATATCTATCAAATATGTTATTTTATCTTTCTTTTTTATTAGCGTGATGTCTTGCTTGTTATGGGCTATTGTTTTGTCGGTTATAATTTCTCTGTTCCAGTATAATTTAACTTGTTCGTTTTCGAGTGCAATTTCCGGTTTGTATTGCTACCATGGCGTGTTGTTGTTTTCTATTAGATTATATTTCTCACTTATTGCTAGGTGGATTTGTCTGCATACGTTATCATGTCTTATTGTGTATTCGGTTGGGGCTAGTATGTACGCTGCATCCGTTTGTTATGTGCTCTATTGTCTCTGGTTGGGTTTTGCATTTACTACATTTACCGTCAGATACTGACGGAACATTTATGATGTGTTTTGCGTAATTCCTCGTTTTTATTACTTGATCTTGGCTATATTTAAGCCTTCGGTTTCTGCGAATAGTTGTCCTGTGGTGAGCCATTTATTTGAACCTTCTTTGTCTATGTGGTTTTGTGTTAGCTGGTACGGGTGTTTTCCACGTAGTATTTTATTTTTCCAGGATTCTATTTTTTGGTCTTCTGTTGTTATATGGATATTGTCTTCCTATTGCTGGTTTTGAAGTTTTAGTGGTACGGCTGAATTATCGATTGCAATTATGGCTCTATGTAACTTGCTGTCTTCTCTTGAGTAAAAGTATCGCCTGAGGTTTTGCATTTGTTTGTGGGGTACGTTGTTGGAATCGATGCATCCACGCCCTCCTCCTTTTCTTGGGAGGGTGAATCTCTCTACGGCAGCGCGCTCATGGTGGATGCCAAATTTGTTACATATCATTCTAGTTGATGTGTTAAGGCCATTTAATTCAGTCTCTGTCCATTTGAAGATGGCAAAGGAATATGTTAGTATTGGGATAGCGTAAGTGTTTATTGCTGTAATTTTGTTTTTTCTATTTAACTCTGTTCTCAGAATTTGTTCTAGGCGCGCTTTATATTTTAGTGTTATTTGATGTTTTGTAATTTTTTGATCCAGTATGGGTGTTTGCAGGTAGCCGAGGCACCTATTTGTAATATTCGTCTTGTGTCATGCCTGTTATTTGTTGCTCTGTGGTGTTAAGAGTGTATCCTTCGTGTTGAACCGTAATTCCTTTCTCTATATGGCCTGTTTTACCTTATACTACTATTATTATTACTAGTGTGTGTACCCGTTGAAATATCAACGAAAACTTATAAATATTTGTATTATCTAAAACGTAAAATGCTTGATAATTTGAAAATATAAAAGTTGAGACACTATCTTTAATTAAGTTTATATTATTGCCTTTCTCCATCTCTTTGCCTCTCACTCTCCCCTCCCCCTCCACCCCTCTCTTTCTCCAAAACCACGTTTGAATTATTTCTGGGGGCCCTCCACAATCGTACCAAATTTGATTCAGATCAATAGCAGGACTTGGGAAGATACGTTTAGTTTAATCATTCCTCGCCGTACAATTACGGATAAGAAAGTGGTCGTTTCCCACCTTTCTCACTGTGTATAAGATGTAGAGTTACATGTTCTTTGAGAACATGAAGATTATGAGAACAGTTATTTTATTGAACAGTTTAGGCATCAGAACTGTTCGAAAAGGACTGTTCCGTTCTTTCTGACCCATCTCGAGTGTTATTAGCATTAGCATTCAAAGTTATTTTGATTTTTGAACAATTAATATAAAACATTTGGGATTAAAAGGTACCCTATGGCCTTCCGATTTGTGAAGAATGTATCTGTTGAAAGTTTGATTACTCTAGCTTTAACGGTGTGGAAATGTATAGATGAACAAATAAACAAATAAACAAACAAACAAACAAACAAACATACTTTCATAAATATATAGGATATATATATTTAGTTATATTCCTTTGTGATTAATAACAAAGGTTTAAATGGAAGAGAGAACCTTATGCTCTCAATTTCGCCCTGAAAATAAAGACGTGTATCTCAATCTATTCCCCCTACTCATTCAATCTCTTCACCGATCCCTTCCTCTTTCTCTCCCCATTTTCCCTCACTCTTTTTTTCCCTCTCTCCCTACTTATTCCCCATTCCACATTCTCTTTCCCTGTTTTTAACCGGCCGACCTGCCATTCTGACCCCGTTCCATGCTGAAGGGCCCGCTTTAGAGGTAGACCGTTAACGGGCGGGAAAGGTATGACCTACAATTGTGCGGAGGCGTTTTTGTGTGTGTGTATGTGAGGGGCGAGAGATAGAGAGAGAGAGAGCGCCTGTGTGTTTGCTATATTGATGCGAAATAAAGTGCGACGAGGGAGCGGCGAGGTTTTTTTTCCGCGTCAAAGTTTCGCTAACGTTTTTATTTTTTCCCTCATTTTTTTGAAAGAGTCTGGTCCGATTCGCTCCATTTTGCCCCCCTATCCTACCATCGTAGTTTTTTCTTTTATTTTTCATCTCTCGCCATGCGTTTTTCCCATACTACAGTCCGACAGTTTTTACGGCTCTTTTTGTTACATCCCCTTTCTTTTTTATTTCGGCGACGCTTTAATATTTATTTCCCTTTATGTCGACCATAACTCTCCCCCGCTAATTCTTCCTCTTCCGAAAAAATCTCTTCTTCCTCTCCGAGACTACAAACGACGCTCGTGACTGAAAAAAACTCTTGTTCCTTTCTTCATTCTCCTTACCCTCCGTTCTTTTGGTTATTCTTTTAATCTGTCACATTATTTATTTCGGTTACCATTTCAACCCGCCTCTTTATTCATCGAATTAGTCTCTTTAAGTTTTATCTTCGCATATCCCTTTTTACCTTCTCCATGCGTAGTATAGGGAAAGTATTGTGATCACGAAAAAAATCGACTACGAGATTACAACGGAAATACACGTTTTGAGGTCCATAGAACACGTTTAGACTATTTTATGAATGTTGTATGTGTGTGTGTGTGGATGGATGTATGTGATTGTGGGCGCTCTAACTCAAAATTTACTAGCCATATCGTTACCAAACTTCATATATAACACTTTAGCATGAGCACAAAAAACTGATTAGTTTTTGGACAATAAAGGTTAACCGGAAGTCGAGGTTTATTCGAAACCCGAACAGTTATGGCGATATTTCTTCGTTAAAACACCAGTATTGTTTATATAATTCTGCACAAATATTATAGAGAATGTAATTTCCTACAACTTTCATTTGAAACAATTTTCCATAGTAGTTATTGTTTAGGAATTATTTATAAATAATCGGTTTCCGTCAAATATCTCCTTAAAAACATCGTTATTGGTAATCTTCGTGAGGACCAAAGTTGTAGAGAATATATTTCTTCCAGGTTCTGTTTGAACCAAATTTTCGTAGAACCATCCATTTCTGAGATATTTAACTTTTTCGTAATTTCCAGTATATAGCGGTGAATTCTTTACACATATTCAAAATAATAATTTTGCCTTACAATTCTATTCATAATAATTTCAATATCTATACCCCAAATATGGAGAAAGTCATGCGTTGGCCACATCAGATTTTTTAAGGAATGGAGAGAGGCAGGGGCAGAGATTGTTTGAGTGGGAGGGAGAGAGATGGAGGATATAAGAGGGGAAGAGGAAGAGGCTGAGAGAGGAAAGGAAGAGCGAGAATATGATTGAGAAAGCGAGAGAGGAGGAAGTGAGAGAGAAAAAACCTACGGAGTAGAGGGTGAGGGGTGAGAGGGGAGAGAAGGGGAGAGGGAAGAGGCAGGGAGGAAGAGAGGAAGAAAAGGATGTGGAGAGGGGGGGGGAAGGAAAACGTGGGAGAGAGGGAGGGATCGATTCATTGGGCCCTTTTAATGGCGGGTTTTTGACCCACTGACCCCCTCGATCGCCTGACTACATATGTCGATTGATGACGGCCCAGTGCTAAGTTACAGAACGACAATAAGTGCCTCGAATATCACGGCCATGAATTAAATACGCAAAAGCAACACTAAAATAAAAGAAAAATGTCGTAATAACAAATGCACAAAATTATGGAGAAGTACTTTGCATCGGTAGACGAAAAACGGTGTTAATAATGGTATTTCTGTTAGGCAATATTATATAGCCTGTTCACTATCTAAAGTCTCTTGGCCTTCATAGAGCAAGTAGCCATCGCCCCTCACAACTTTCGCGCGGGAGGACAGATACCCAATCACGAACAGCAACAGCAAGGAAACGGCGGTAGAAATGGCAACGCAGACCGACGTGAACGCTTCGAAATCAAGGGTAACACTGAGTTACCCCCATTACCTTCCCAAACGAACCGTCTCCTATTGGCTGCTGCTAAGTGGCGTACGCCCCCTTTTTCAAGGCCAAGAGACTTTAGATAGTGAACAGACTATAATGTAATATACGTAATACCAAAATATGGAGATGCACAGTTAAAGATGCCATTTACCTTTCTAGTCTGCAAAGATGTTTGGAGACATTGGTTTAGGAGGAGGACGGAAATTTATATTTTAAGCCTGAAAAAGGAAGTGAGTTTCACAGTGTTGCTCAAAGAAAGAGGAGAATAAAAATGAGACGGAGAGAGATAGAGGAGACAGAGTTATAAAGGGAGAGAGAGAGGTGCAGAGTATAAAAGTGAATTGGATAAGCAGGATAAGAGTAATGGAAACGCAAAAAGTGGAAAATAAATTGGCGAGGAAAACGTGAAAAAACAGAGAAACGGATGTAAATATGATGAAAAAGGATGGAGAAAGAACGCGGCATATGATAGAACGAGAAAAAAATAATGCGTAAGGATAGGAAGACAGGTAAGGAAGAGATGGAGGTAGACAGATCGATCGAAGGGAGAAGAAAAAATGCAGAGAAAGGATCAGAGTGAGAGAGAAAAAGAAACAAAAAAAATGGGAAAAGAGAAAATAAAGACAGCGAATTCAGGAGAGCAGGAGAGATGGCGTAGTGTACAAAAAAATACGACAGGCGATGGAAGAATTAGGTCTACGAAGAGGATCAAATCCCTCATTATCATCATCATCATGCACAGTTTGTCCGCAGACAGGTCCGTGATTATTCATGTTTGAACCTGATTCTCCATATACTCCTGTTTTCCGCTGCCTTGTTCATGTCTTGATAGCTCTCTTTCCCTTTCAAGTCCTCAATCAGCTGAAACCTTTTCCTACCTCTTTCTCTTTTTCCATCCAGTTTTCCTTCTAGCACTTCTTTAATCACGCACTCTCTCCTCAGATAATGTCCATTCCAGTTCGCCTTTCTCTTTCTGATAGTCTGTATAATCGTTCGCCTCTCCTAATCTTCGTCATACGTCTTTCTCTTTTTCCATCCAGTTTTCCTTCTAGCACTTCTTTAATCACGCACTCTCTCCTCAGATAATGTCCATTCCAGTTCGCCTTCCTCTTTTTGATAGTCTGTATAATCGTTCCCTTCTCTCCCATTCTTCGTAGTACTTCCTCATTTTTTACCCAATCTGTCCATTTTATCTTCAGGATTCTTCTCCATGTCCACAATTCGAAATTTTCCAAGTATTTTGTATAATTTTTCCTTAGCGCCCATGTTTCTGCCCCGTACAACGCTATACTCCATACATGGCAATTCATCGACTTCTTACGGATATCCTCCTTTATATTCTCCGTTAGTAGGAGTTTCTTTCTTCTGAAAGCGGCTTTTGCTTTTATTCTACTCCTGATTTCATCGGTACATTTTGTTTCTTTCGATATGATGCTTCCAATCTGAAACTTGTTTTAATGGATTTCCTCAAATACTGATGTTCAAATTTTCTTCTTCTTTAATTGATATTCGCATAACCTTGGATTTTTCTGTATTTATTTCCATACCGTCTTTTCTACCTATTATCACTAGACTATTTATCATTTTCTGGAGTTCCTTTTCATTTATTACTAGAAGTACTTGATCATCCGCGTATTTCACTGTTCTTATAATCCTTCCTCCGATTTTTAAACATCCCGTGCCTTCTAACGCTTCCTGCGTTAGTCTCTCTCCATATATATTGAATAAAATCGGCGATAGACAGCAGCCCTGTCTTACTCCTCTACCGATATGTACTCCGCTGGTGTCCGTATTCTCCAACCTGACCTTTACAACTTGATTCAGATACAGATTCCTTATCATTCTCCTGTCTTTCCAGTCTACACCTATATCCTTTAATATCCTCATCAGCAGTACCCAATTTACTCTATCAAAGGCCTTCTGCCAGTCGACGAAACATACGCAGCAACCTTGGCTGTACTCTATTGCCCTTTCTGATATGATTCTCACTACACCGATAGCATCTCTTGTTCCTCGTCCTTTTCTGAAGCGGAATTGATCTTCCCCTAGCATTTCTTCTGCTTTTTTATCGAGACTCTTATTAAGAATCCTCATGATGATCTTTGTTGCGTGTGACAGTAGGCTTATCTTTCTGTAGTCCTTTCACTGTATTACCTGTGGCTTATTCTTTAGAGGGATCATTGTTACATCTAAGAAATCCTGAGGCCACTCTCCCGAGTCGTAAATCTTGTTAAGCAAGGGTATGAGCTCGATGGCTCTTTCCCGAATTTGCATAATACATAATTTTCAGCACAAAACGAAAGTATTTCATAATAACTGCTCGGTTAAGAAATGCATCTCACGTTAGCATTTCATATTCTTCGTTATATTAATGGAATATACATTAATTCAAGCGATTAAAATATCAATTTTTATTCAAGCATTAACGAGGCAGATAAAAAAACTTGTACATTATAAGTGAGGGATTATTAGGTAATTCATAAACTAATTTAAAAAAAGAAATGCTAAGCATATATTATCTCCCGCATAAATGAATTATATCCGCTCGGATATTTGCAAAAAAAAAGCCACCCGACGCAAATATTTTAAACACCTACGTACGCCCGACGCGAATTATAATTTAATCCCTTTAAATGCAGAGTTTTAAGGGGAAGTGCAAGGTGCAAATTGAACGCGACGAAGGGGGGGAGGGAAAAAACGCTGGTCTCTGATAACGCGCGTAAATTACTCCGCGCGTCCCTGAAAACTAACGGCGACTAATGGAATCTCTAGCTCGCGAAATTGAAAGGGGGGGAGGGGTGAGGAAGATCAAGGGGGTTGGACGGGAGGGAAAAAGACGCGTCGCCTTGAAATCGAGTAAATACGCATATAAAAAGTAAGCGAGCAATTTTTTTCCCTCGGCAGCGGAGGAGAAACCCAAGACGCTCCGAAACCCAATTTTGCACGAGATGAAATTATATGGCGGAGGGGAAAGGACGGAAGGAGGGCAGGCCGAGGGAGCCGGGGGGAGAGAGGAGAGAGTGACAGAGAGAGAGAGAGAAAAGGCGAGATAGAAAGAAAAAGGTGGAGAGATGGGAAAGGGGAGATAAAGCAGATGGAGTGAAAGAGACCTATAAGTTAGCGAGCGAGATAAAGATGAAAATTATAAGAAAAGAGCGAAAATGGAAAGAGACATGCGGGAGAGACGTACGGCAGAAAAATAAGTGGCAAAAATCTGATGTGGCCAACACATGACTTTCTCCATATTTCGGGTATAGATATTTAAATTATTATGAATAGCATTATAAGGCAAAATTATTATTTCGTATCGTTAAAGAATACAGTCGTCCTTATTGCCGTAAATTACGTATATTTTGAATATGTTTACAGAATTCACCGCAACATGGTGGTGGCGCTGTATACTGGATATTAAGAATAAGTTAAACACTTCCCAAATGGATGATTCTACGAAAATTTGTTCACAAACAAAACTTGGAAGAAATATTATTTTCTACAACTTTGGTCCTCACGAAGATTACCAATAACGACGTTTTTAAGGAGATATTTGACGGAAACCGAAAAAACCGACTATTTGTAAATAATTTCTAAACAATAACTGCTATGGAAAATTGTTACAAGTGAAAGTTGTATGAAATTATATTCTCTATAACCTTTGTTTAGAATTGTATATACAATAATGAGGTTTTAACGGAGAAATATCGCAAAAACCGAATCGGGTTTCGAATAAACATCGACTTTCGTTTAACCGTTATTGTCCAAAAACTAACCAGTTCTTTGTGCTTATACTAAATTGTTATATATGAAATTTGGTAATACTATGACAAGTACTTTTTGAGTTTGAGCGCCCACCATCACATACATCCATCCACACACACATACATCATTCCGAGAATAGTCTAAACGCGTTCTAGGGACTTCAAAACGTGTTTTCGTTGAAATCTCGAAATCGATTTTTTTCGTGATCACAATACTTTTCCCATACTATGTATGGAGAAAGTAAAAAGAGTGGAGATTGTAGGAAGAAAGATAGGGAAAGATTCCCAGCGATAAAATGAAAGATAAAGGAAAAAGTAATGCTAAGAGAGCAAACACGACTGATTCATACGAAAGGCAATTTAAGATTTTCGGAAAGCCACAGAGAGATAAATTCAAACGAGGATCTTCATATGCAAAAAATAAAACAAATGCTGAAGATATAAACGACGTAGAACAAGAAAATATAGCTTTAACGAATACTTTAATAAACGGCTTCAATATCTGTAGCACAAGAAATTATAGCAATGAAACCAAAATGAAATAATAAAACGTATTGAAGAGGCATCGATATGTAAAAAAAAGTCAAGAAAGCCATTTAGGCATATCTGGCTACAAATAAGCTGTCGTTATGAGTGATTTACCTATGGGTTATCCTGTACTATAAATCTGTGAATCAGATTTCAGACACAATACGAGCTACGTCATTAAATTCTGAGACGCATGGAAAGTCAAGGAAATAAATCTAATAAATCAAACATTCTATCGTCGAATCAAAAATTGAAATAAAAAAAATTTAAACTACCTCACAAAAAAATCACGTATGGCTTCTTAAGCTACAACCAATGGAAAATATTCTTAGAATAATAATGTTTACATATAATTAGTATGAAAAACGACAAGGTGCCGGGACTATAGATATGAGAAGCTCTATAACTGAATGAATTTTAATCAAACCGTTGGTGCTATTTTTAAATACATCAGTTTGTTTTTAATCAACAAGCTATCCTTCAATGTTAGGCTAGATCGCTCATATTTAAATAGTTTCTATTCTGGATAATAATAAGACTAAATACGAAATATCATAAGATTTCTTTGAACATTTTAGGCTCTAGAGCCACGCGTAGGCGGACGGAGAGAAAAAGTGATAGAGGATATGGCGAACACAACTTTTATGGACTCAACGACACCTAAAACGAGTATTTCCGTCAAAATCTCGAAGTCAATGTTTTCGCGATTGCAATATTTTATCTATATACTACTTATTTATTTATTTTTTATTTTATTTTATTATTTATACATAATTTCGCATAGAGCGTAATCTGTTAACCTGGGTTAAAATGTTAAAGGAAGCGTCATATTTTATCTCTCGGAAAAACGTCTGGGCAGAGCCCTGGAAAGACGTATACTTAATTAATAACCATATATATTATGAGAGAAAATAGACATATAGCTAAAAAGGAACGGAGAATTGTAAGAAAAGGCGACTGTTTAAAAATGAAGGAGGAAGGAAAATCGATAGAAGAAACAAAGGAACACGAAGGAAACCAAATGAAAAGGAAGCTGGGCGATGAAAAGTCGGAATAATAGACAGTAAATTAGTAAGGAAAAAAAACTTGAAATTAAAGGAAGGACTCTGAATAAAAATGGAAAACAAGGATTCACTGTGGGGGAGAGAGAAGGAAGCGACACGTGGTGTCGTCGCTGAAAAGAAAGGAAGAAAGGCGGGGAGAGAAAAAAAAGAAAATCGCAAAAAACAAAAGAGAGTTTAAGGGGCGTAACGTGATACGACCAGGCGGATGACGAGGAGAGGAAAAAAGAACTTCAAAAAACCATTGGGCGTGTGGAAGAGAGAGAAAGAAATGAGAGGTATAAGTTCCACAAGGAGACTTGACGTGGCGCTAGTGTGTAAGAGGAAGACCAACATTTTGAGAGCGATGATTCGGAAAGAAAAAGACCGGTAACGTAGGCGAGCGGGTGAAATAGGGAGTGATTGGGAGAAGAAAAACGAAAAAATCTGATGTGGCCAACACATGACTTTCCCGTATTTGGGGTATAGATATTTAAATTATTATGAATAGCATAATGAGACAAAATTATTATTTCGTATGTAAAAGAATACAGTCGTCCTTATTGCCGTAAATTATATTTTGATTATGTTTGCAAAATTCGCCGCTACGTGGTTTTGGCTCTGTATACAGGATATAACGAAAAAAGTTCTATTTATTTTATTTTCTGGTTCTTTTCTGTGAAATTATTATTACTATTTTAATCTCATTTGTAATTGTTGACGCAGGGTGATGTAAGAAGGGACTATATAGTCTCAATTTCACCCTAATAAAGTCGTTTGTCTGTCTGTCTATTAGATAGCGATAGAATATGCCCCTGTCTTTTATCCCGCCGGTGGAATATATACCGTGACATACAGATATACGGACACGAGAATTATTATATATAAGGATCCTGTATAAAAACGACATTTCTTCATAATCTGTTAAGTAGTTTAAACCATTTAGCCACACACAGACTACAGACGGCAGCCTACAGACGGTATCATACTGCCGACATCCTAAGGGTGAGATCCTGCAGAGATTCTACAGACGACATCCTACAGACGAACCATACAAAGGAGAGCACCACTTTTCTGGGCACATCTACCACAAAACGTGCATATTCGTCAAAATATTGAAATGGAATATTTTTAACGATATAAATTCCTTCACTGTCCAGAATGTATGTAAGGAATGAAAAAAATCGGATTACTGAGAAAAAATTTAATTCAGTCTGTATTTAAGCATGACCTATGAATTTGAAAAAGGGTACCACAGATAAGAAATAAGGTAGAACAGAACGGGAAAGAAATATTTCCCCTAAAAAAGCATGGAAAAAAGTGATGAGCAGTATAAAAAGTTGTGTGTTCTTGAGAGATTTTTTTATTTCTTTAGTTCGACCGATTTTGTGCACCGGAGAGAAAGTGAGAGTGTGAGAGAAAGGAAGAACGAGATATACTTAACTGGCAAGTAAATTAATTTCTGAACTCGGAATCTATATACTAGGTTTTAGTGGTGTATATTTCTTTTAAAACGCGTATCTTTCAGAAAGGAAGGTATTATTAATTATAATTTTTATATGTGAGTTTCGTGAGCTTGAATCTCATTAAATATCTCACGCACAACAAGAAAGCGCGTTAAAAAAAAAATTTTTTAACGTGGAATTTTCATCGAAATTAAAAATCGCCAAAATTAACCATTAAATTTGCAGAATGGAAATTGTGAAGAAGTTGATTAATTTTTTCGTCGAAATATAAGCCGAAACTTTAGTTATTGCTTTTTTTGGTCATTAATTTTGGGCGCTCAATAAAAGATATTACTAGCCGATCGGTCGGAACGTAAGAAAATGTTCCGTATCATAAACTCGAAGACTTAATTTGCGATCGCTTTATTAACGGATGAAGCAAATATACTGTAATGAAATGATCTGATTTTATGAAAGAAATTTTCTGCTTGATAAATTTCCGAATATTTTATCGCGAGGAAACTTGAAGTTATAACTGAGACCTATTAGAAATTAAAAAAAATAAATCGCTTCCGGTTGTTTAAAAAAAATTATTATTCATATTTAATATTTGTGTAATATAATATCTCATAATTAAAGCGGAATCGGCTTGCAATTATGTGAATGTTTTTTTAAAGCAGGGAAAGAGCTGCTGAAGGGGTTTTTTTCAAAAAAATATTTTCGTCTGACTCAGATTTATTTTTTTAATGTTAAAACATTGTGTTCATCAATGTAAACAAGTTAGCAGTAAATGAGTTCAAATTTAAGCAATGCTTGGCTTGATTATAAAAATCACAATAACTTTCACCATCTATATACACACACACACACACACACATACATGTACACGTACACGTACACACACACACATATATGAAGCCGAAAAAGACGAACGTACACTGCGACCGTCGTCGGATTCGCAGAAAAAATACGCGAAAAACGAAGGTCAAAAATCGACGTAAGTCAATGTAAATTTCTACGAGATGCGAAGCGAAGCAATTCAAAAGGAAGGAGGAGGGAGAGAGAGAGTGGGGTGGAGGAGAGACGGCGGCAAGAAGGAACACGGAGAGGGAGGGGTAGATGCGTTCCCAAAGGTAACGACATCATCTACTTACCCGCGAGCTATAAGGATTAATTCGCTCCGAAAGACCGAAAGACACGGCTAATATTCCAGCGGAGATTATTATTCCGAAAAGAGAAGTTACGCGAAAGAGGTTTTATTATAAGATCCATTCAAGAAAGGGAGGTGAGGAGAGGGGGAAGAGGGGGAGGGAAAGGGAGAGGGGGAGAGAGAGGGGGAGAGAGGGAGAGAAGAGGGAGAGAGAGGGAGAGAAAGAGAGAGAGGGAGAGAGGAAGAGGGAGAGAGAGAGGTAGAGAGAGAGAGGGAGAGAGAGAGGGAGAGAGGAAGAGGGAGAGAGAGAGGGAGAGAGGGAGGGAGAGAGGGAGAGAGGGAGGGAGAGAGGGAGAGAGAGAGGGAGATAGAGGGAGAGAGAGGGGGCGGGAGAGAGAGGGGGCGGGAGAGAGAGGGGGAGGGAGAGAGGAAGAGATTGGGAGGGAGAGGGAGAGAGAGGGAGAGAGAAGGAGAGGGGGGAAGGAAGAGAGAGGGGTAGAGGGAGAGAGAGGGAGGGAGGGAGAGGGAGAGATAGAGGGAGAGAGAGGGAGAGAGAGAGGGGGAGAGAGAGGGGAGAGAGAGGGAGAGAGAGGGGTGGGAAAGGGAGAGAGAGAGAGGGAGGGAGAGATGGAGAGAGGGAGAGAGAGGGAGAGATAGAGGGAGAGAGAGAGGGGAAGAGAGAGGGGAAGAGAAAGGGGGAGAGAGATGGAGAGAGAGAGAGAGAAAGATACCGACGTTTTCTTTTTTGAGGGATGGAAAGGAAAAGATAGGAAAGTCTGATGACGACGCATAAGCCTTTCTCCCCTTCAAACTCTTCGACGGTGATAACTCCGCTTAAAAGATTGGATGGGAAGAAGGACAGGAAAGAAGGATTCTTTTTTTTAAGGAGGATGATGAGAGGGGGGAGAAGAAGAAAAGTATCAAATTACAAGAATTATAAAAAATTAATAATAATTATAATAAAAGTATGGGAGTGGAACGACTTTTGGATTTAAAAAAAACGTCTTTCGCGAAAAGAACAAATGATCTGAAGAAAAATCATTTTCTAAAATTCCAATTATATTCTTTCCTAATGAACTTTTTTTTTACTGAATGTGCTTCGAGTTACTACTATTTGGTTTCTCGGAATCTCCGATAATTGCCGTTTTCTCTGAAAAAAAGCCTATAAAATTATTTTAACGTGAGATTATTAGTACGGTTAACAAGCGAACAACTGAGAGAGTTGCCGTAACCACATGCTCGATTTTTTCACCCTCCAGGTTCATCGTTTTCGAAGCAAAAATGTCAATTGCTTCGGAAACTAAAGTTTAATTCACTGAAAATAAATGGAAATTGGATAACCATGTTTCTTCAATGGCCGTGAAAATGATTGGTGAAACCAAAACCTGAATTTCGGCTACGTAATCAACGGTAGATTAATAAATTCCAACAGAGAAAATATATGGAGGTATTTTAATTTGTTTTCATAAACGAGCGAAATGCCATGTAGGTATCAATATCGGTTAGGTGAGAAGAAATAAACTATTAATAATAGATAATGTAAAGGAATATATCCGCAAGAAGATGATAGAATACCATGTATTGATTATAGATTTGCACGGGCAGAAACATGGACGCTAAGAAAAAATGATATAAAATACTTGGAAAGTGAAGAATGCTGAATATAACATGGACATATAGGATGAAAAACAAGGAATTACTAAGAAGAATAGGAGAGAAGAGAATAATTATGCAGATCGTAAGAAAGAGGAAGGCGAACTGGATTGGACATTACCTGAGGAGAGAGAGCATGATTAAAAGAAGTGCTAGAAGGAAAACTGGATGGAAAAAGAGAAAGACGTAGGAAAAGGTTTCAGCTGATTGAGGACTTGAAAGGGAAAGAGAGCTATCAAGATATGAACAAGACAGCGGAAAACAGGAGTATATGGAGAATCAAGTTCAAACATGAATAATCACGGACCTGTCTACGGACAGGCTGTGCATGATGATGATGATAATTGTGCCTTCCTTTGGTAATGTTAAGTGTTCCTTAAATGCTAGTTAACAATAAATCAATTCTAATTAATCTACTATCCATTAATCACCGCCGACGACAATTATGCTGTAATCTAAAAGCGTGTCTCTTGATCTATTATATCTGTCGGGGAAAATAGTTTTAAATTGATTTCGATGATTACTTCGTGATAGAATCACAGCAAAGGTATACGTTACGATAATCAGGTCAACACCACATCGAAACATGAAAGCACAAACAGCATTTTCACGATCACCACTTCAAAACCACAGTAAGAAACCACAAAGAAGGTAATAATATCTAAATGGAATCCGCGTCTGGGATAAATTTCAAATAAATCGAATTTTTCATCCCACTCTCCGAGATAAAGATCCATTAAGACGGGCACTTCCGTTCATTATTTTTTAAAGAAAGAGCCGTTGCTTCAATGCCATCTTTTCTGTGACCGAGTCCTCTCGACACGAAAGAGCTTTTCCTCCACATCTCCGCCGTAATTTCCTGCATAGTGCTTTAGAGTTTTTCAAGACCGTTGTTTTCCCTGGGATTCCTTTCAAAAGGTTTCTTCTTTACTGCGCCGGATTCGAAATAAGTCCCGGAATAGCCACTTCGGACTGATTAAGGGAAGAACTACCCTTGACCATGCGCCTATTGTTAAAGACAAAAGTCGTTCCTTTTAAAACGCGGTGCACTTTGGGATCCTTCCAAGTCCGTGTTGTTCTCGAGCCTTCCTCGAAGAAAAAAAAAGTCCACACGTAGAACTTTTTTTAGAAGCGAAACAACACATCTTCGTGGAGACCACGCTATCAATTTGGAATTGCAATTTTTTATCTTAGCGTTGATAATACCTATTCAAATTATTCCGTCCGACCGCGCGAATGTTTCGAAATGGTCGCGAAAATTTTAATCGATGCTTTCTTTTCGTTTATTCGCCGAGTGTATTTTCTTTCGTTGGATTTTTCTGTTGAACATTCAAATAAACATTGTTACTAAATTATAAAATTCCCCTATATTTACCATTTTGATTTTTGCGCGCTTTAACTGCAAGCAATATAGGCTCGGTTGGAGCAAAAAAGAATTGTCAAGCTCGCCGTGTTGCTGGAAGGAAATTAATAATTTTTTCGTGAAGTTCTCACAATGTTAAAATTTCTGCATGCATTATCCTGACTGAATATCACATGAAAACCATCAATTTCATTAAGTGAACAAATTAAACCAAGATCGTATGATATGCACTAACTTTCTTACGTCGACCCCCAACATCTACTTTAATAGAAAAAAGCGATTTTGTAACACCATCTAAATCTAAAAACTTTTCTTTAACAAAAATTTTTAAAAAAGGTGTCCAATTTTTCATGCCATGTTCCTGTACACTTTTTATACTTCACCAAAAAAAATATCTCCTCGCGCAAAAGCAACATTAATTCCCCTGTGACGTACGCACGTAAACATTGTCGAAGTCATCTTCAATCTGGTTACAGTAATTCACCCAACTCATGGGATAGTAAATAGTACTCTCACAGTCTCTCACACAGACTCCGCAGCAAGAAGCAATCAGGTCTCAACTCAAGAGGACGGAGGAGGAGAGAAGATTCTTTTTGATTCCGAATTCATGAGGGATCCCAGGCCATAAAACACCGGAGCGCATCCTCCTTCCTGCACTATGGACGAAGATGTTCCATAAACCTCCGTGACACGTCTGAGACTATCAATAACCCTACGTTATGGCTGTATCGCTTTGAGACACTTTTCGCCCCTTTATTGCCTCGGTGAAGAGAGGAAAATATAAAATATCCTGGTTTCGGCATTTATGACCTAAAAAATGGCGGTAAATCATGAAATACAACTTAGCAATGCGATCGGAATTTCCAGATATTTGACGTAATCTGATTTATTATTTAAAAAACCTAGTTCAAATTTCTACAATATGTGATATTCTTCCTTTGTAACCTATGAAGTACACAGAGTCAGTATTGCCTTCGAGGAATATCCTCGCGTTAGGTGCTCCTGAGTAGAAGATACTGTTTTTTTTTGCAATTCATTATGTCTATAACCTGTCGTCTGTGCGACGATCTAGGGACTAAACGGTTACGCAGAATCTGATGAATTATTGTATTTAAATAGATATAATCAATCGTTCGCTCTATTTCTAAATGTAAATTTAGTAAAAATGGCGGTCGTAAAACTTCTTTTCGTAGAGATTAATGTCATAAGCAAAAAATAAGTCATATTATTTTAAATAACCATATGGAATTTTGCGACCAATAATCGTCAAGCAACATATTTGCTAAGAAACAAATTGAACTATAATACATTTTTATCTAACCAATAATGTTATTGAGTAGAATGGCAGCGTGCGGGTATGAGAAAGTTATGCAATATATGTTGCAATGATTTGTTGCTTATGTAATAGTTTATCATCCTAAAAACACAGACATATTCTAATTCCGAGCTCGTTACATTTTATCTATCGTCTTATACTGGCTTTTTGTTAAAGACAGTTTTATGTGTAACCATTACATCTATGTACTACGACACTAACGTCATATGAACAACAAATTTCTACGATATGACAAACGTAACGATTAAAAATTTCGCAATTCGTTGTTACGAGTTACCTCAAGTTATATAATTACGATTATTCCACGCAAAAATTCTCTTCTTGTTCGTTATCTGTCAAACAAATTTAATGCGTCTCAAAAATATTAATCGACCGATTTTATTACCTTTTTCTGTGCCACGCGCAGCGAAAATGGGTTACTGCCCTCGAAAAATCCACTGCGTCACAAACTTTCTTGGTACGGCAATGGGAATGTCTCCTGCGCCACTTAAAAAAATCGGGTGAAGGACAAATTAGTCTCTCTTCCACGTCTCCGCAGATATGTAATATAGTCGTGTATTTTCAACTGCAGCGTCGCATCTTAAAACTCTACCCTAAAGGGGGGAAGGGGGGAAAGGGGGGGGAGGGGCTGAGGGGAAGAATGGAGGAGGGCGAAAAGGGAGGAGGGGGAGGTTCCTGCGGAGAGTACGAAAATATGCCTTCTGCTTGAAGAATATGTATTCAAAGGCGAAGTATTCAAAAGCCTCAATTTTTGCGACTTCAAAAGAGATAACGAATATTTAATCTGATAAACATCTGTTGCAATTGAAAATCAAAATACTTTTCTTCTTTTTGAAATGTAATCGAAGCTTGCATAAAACCTACATTGAAAATGTCGCAAAAATTATGTTTATCTTTACTCGTTTAACAGAATAGCTATTTATATAAATAACACACAGTACAATGCCATTTAAGAGATAATTAAAGGTAAACTAATCGCAAGGGAATGTTTCAATAAAAACCTAAAGAATCATAAATGCAATTTCATTCATTTCAAAGATTTTCCTGCCACCGTATTCAGTCACACGAGAATATTTTTTACTTCTTCTTAAAAAGATGACTCGTTCACGTTTACTTGTATAATGAAGAACATATAAACATCGATGAGAAGTAATAATTGCAATGTGAAAGCAAAATATAATTGCTCTGTGGGTTCATAAATGATATTTGTCTGTATTGCAGCAGTATCATTGAAATAACGTTAATATAAAATGCATGAAATATATAACCATTCAAATAATAGATTTTACGCAACACGGAGTATTCACTGTTTGATTATGATCAAAGCGATAATAAAAATTACTTGATTTTTATCAATTCGATTCACGTTTAATGTTTTTATAAGAATTTATGCGAACGTTACACAATTCCAGTCTATACAATACGTTGAACAAATAAACACAACGTCCACATCGGTCGACGGGATTAAAGCAATTTCGGTTCTCCTGGGTAATCGCAAACCATAATATACATATAAATTCCACAAAGACTTTCATCTCACCGAGATGCTGAGGTCAAGCCAAATTACACGCTTCCTCTTTTGTTTTCGATAATACCTAAACAAAATAAGCGAGAGACGGAGACAGATCGGACTATATCCATATTTTTTATTTAATTTAATTGGTCGCAGCATAACTCGTGTTCCAAAAGTTTCGCGCCGTAGATACATCGCGTCATCTCTTTATGTTTATATTTTTTTAAATTTACGAGGCTAGGATATTTTTTCTCTATAGCCATTTCGCTACATCTCTCTCTTCTTCTCTCTTTCCTCGCCGAAAAAAAAGAAGTAGGACGAGTAGGAAAATAGAGGGAGGACTCTCATCGCCTCTGCCTGCAAATCGATCCTGGCTAACGCCGTGCTGCGGTGATGTTTCAAGGAATGAGAGGGTGAGAGAGGGTTAGAGAGAGAGAGAGAGAGAGAGAGAGAGAGAGAGAGATGAAGGGAGAGAGAGAGAGGAAGTGAGGGGGCGGTTCTCTTAACACGTGATACCGGAGAAGGGTGTGGAATGAGAGAGAGAAAGAGAGAGAGAGAGAGTGAGAGACAGAGTGAGAGAGAGAGAAAGAGAAAAAGAGAGAGAGAGAGAGAGAGAGAGAGAGAGAGTGAGAAAGAGAGAGATTGAGAGAGAAGAGTAACGTGACGATTCCAGGGGATATAGGAAGTTGCGATGGGACAAATATCTACCAGCTCTTTGCATGGTTTTTTAAAATAAACGTGTATGACAAAAAGTATCGGATTTCTTAGTTTTTATTTAGATTACTGGATAAATAAAAAATTCATATACACACTGCAAATAAATCTGATTTTTAGACCGCTAAAGGATAATGTTTTTCGTCGTGCGGAAGAATCCAAACAGATTGAATTTTACGTAACCATAGCAACAACTCACTGAGGATGAGAAAGTGATATTTTCATGCTTTTAATATATTATCACATACACTCGTTATATGTATCTACAAAAGCAATGCAACCATTAAGACAATGTCTTATTTTGACACATTTTGATTTGTATCCTTTAATTTCAAATGCTTTAGTGAGTAATATCCTTTTAAACAACTGTATGTGTCAACAGACAGAGAGAAAAACGTAAATAGCTTTCATAATCAAACCAAATATAATCATTAAGGCCGTTGCTTATATATTTTTTGAAACTCGGTAAAACTAATGTATTCAGTGAATTTGTAGGTACGCTTTATAACGGCAAATCGGCACTTTAACAAGAAACAAATATTTTGTAAGTGCATATATCAAATTTCACATAGAGACTGTACATCTTCATTTTAAGCGGAATCGTGGAAATTTATAATAAATTTAATCCTTGCGAAACAAAACGTAATTTTCATAATCCATTCTAATCAAAACTTAAGCTGCATCTGATGGAAATATGATCCCATATTTTTTGGTGAAATAATTCCCCACGAGGCATTAGGGGGACAAAATAATCGAGGTGGGAGGCTCGCATCAGTGTACCGTCACCAATGATTGCACCTACGTAGCGGATAACGAGCCTCAACTGTTTTATTTTTTTCTACTCGTCGACGGTAAAAAAAAAATGAAAACCGAACGTCGCACAATTATCTCCCAATAATTTGGGACCGGGCGAAAAACGAATCCATCTCGAGTTACTAGGTTCCAATTCACCCAGCGCTCGCGAATTGAGCTCCCAGATTAAAACCTTTTCAACGGTGATTGCACATGTACGCGACCCCCGGAATTGATTTATTTTTGTACCTTTCCTTTTCGACGTTTTCCCCTACGCTAACCGGAAAACGCCATACCGTGAAATGGGAAACGGAAGGGGAAGAGAAAAATAAAAATCGGATTAGGAAGCGCGACGAATTTCGAAACGTTAAATCTATTTCCTGCTCCGTTTAAACCTAAAGAAATCCTCTTCAACCTCGGATGCTCTCCGAAAAAAAAACCACCTCCCTTTTTTAGAAAAAATGGCGCCGTGAATACAGGCAACAAGCTGTGCTTATACGATGTGCTGGTTCCGTAACCGATTTTCCCGAAGGGGGTGTGAGCTCTTTCCCTTTATTAACACGGAAGACGCGACTGAATCGGAGATTTCTCAATCAATTGAGAGAGGGCTTTTCGTCGCGTTTGATTAATTCCCGGGAATGTCCGATAAATCAACCCTTAAACCGAAGTATGTACTTTTTGTCTATTATTAGAAGTATGTGTATGTCAGACACGCATATAAAGTATTCAATTTTTATTATGTTTTACTATTAAATTAAGTGTAATGATATATTAAGCTTATACATTTATTACATATAATTAATATTGGCCATATACCAGTGTAATTTTATATAATAATAGCCGTCTTCTGTTGGTTGGTCACGCTATGCAAACGCTAATAACTCCAGAAATAATAATGATAGAAACTCGAAATTTGGTAGGGATGCTTGATTAACACTTATTCAGAGAATGACGAATTTAAATCGCGAAAAAAGTCCTTGGTTCGTCTCCAAGAGAGGCATTTCCATTTCCCATTACTTGACATGTAAAACGCGATTTTTCAACGTGCAGACTTTTATTCATTTGGAAATTAAAATTAGAAGAAATTAACAGACGACCTTCGGATTTGAACCATTTTGAAGAAAAAGTTATAAAGTTTCTTATTCCGTTCGTCTTTTTTCGCCCACAGTTAGAAATATTCCATTTGCATATTTTCTGGAAATCTCGCCATTTTAACGTGATGTTGATATGTCGACCATTATCATTGTTACACCTCAAATTACTATTATTGTGTACATCCTTCTGGGAATAAGCGTGCCTTGAGTGCTGCAATACGAGAAAGAGAGAGAGAGGAAGGAAGGGGAGAGATTGGCGTGTTTTGTGGAAAATAAGTATATTAACGTAAATATAAAAAATGTTAAGTATCAACAGTGTCATTTTAAAAAAAATGGAAATAAAAAGTATTCTTAAATTAAATTATTTGTAAACCATACGTGCTTACGAATTTATATTGTTATTCCTCGAATTAATTTCGTAACAATGTCCGAAGTTTGGAAACGAATATAAATTAAAATTCAATTAAAATTAAAAGGACATTTAAAACTTAACAGGCAATTTTCGAAGAAATAACAGTGGATCTTTTAATGAACTGATTTGTTTTTATAAAAGGAATTTGGGTGCTTATTTAATACAGAGTAAGTTCTAAGGCTTATAATCCATTTAAATCTAATAACAGTGGCTATTATAGTTTAAAGAAAGAACTTTATTTATTCACTTTACAGAATTAATTAATTTTAGGCTAACACTGCCTATTATAAAAGGAGTTACGTTGGAATATACAGTATGTAAAGTGGAAGTTGTACTGAATTGACTCGAGTATATTTCAAAACAAAAATCAATTTAAAACTATTGAAAGTTGTTGTTTCGGAAACTGAGAAGTCCAGAGTGGTGAGCGGACGCTAAACGATATTAAGGTACAATTTATTCCAAAATCTATTTAACGTATTATCAGAGGCAATTGAAGATTGAACAAATTTTTTTTACTGGAATTCTGCTTATTTCATGAAATTGAAATGCTAATGCATTAATCCATTAAAATCTGTTAAGAGTGGCTATTTTAGTTGAAAGAAATATATTTACACGGTATTTTTATTCACTTTTCAGAATGAATGGATTGTCTTTGGAATTTGTGGTTATTTTAACTGAATTAAATCAAGTTCTCTTCTAAGTTTGAAATCCATATAAAACTGGTGAAAGTGGTTGTTTCGGAAAATGAGAAGGCAAGAGTGCTGAGCAGACGATAAACGATATTGGGGAACATTATATTCCAAATTCTATTTAAAGTATTATCAGAGGCAATTGAAGATTGAACCAATTTTCTGGAACCGGAATTCTGCTTATTTAATGAAATTGAAATCCTAATGCTATAATCAATTTAAAACTAATAACAATGGCTATTTTAGTAGAAAGAAAGGTACTATTTTATTCTCAAGGAATTTCTGCGAGATTTTAGTTAATTAATTAAAACAGACTTATAATATAGAAATATTCGATGGTTAAAACAGTGCACAATTTTATTCTTGTGATTTTTACATGTTGCATTGACGAAAATTTATATTCATTAAACCCGTTGAAATTCAACGGGCACTTATGCTAGTTAATACTATAATAGCCCAGGTCCGTTGGTTGGTTGGTCACGCTTTCACGATGGCCGATATAGAGCGTTTTAACAAACTTCCCGAATATGTAGAAGATTGAAATTTGGCAAGGGTGCTCGATTAACATATTTTAAGGTAATGACGGAAATAAATCTCCAAAAAAGTCCTGGGTTCGACTCCAAGGAAGACATTTCCATTTTCCGTAAGGTAACATGTAAAAATCCATTTTTGGCGTGCAGGCTTTTATTGTTTTGGAAATTAAATTAGAAGGATTTAACCTACGATCTCCGGATCTGAACCATTTTGAATAAAAAATTATAAAGTTTCGTATTCTGTTCATCTTTTTCCGCATACAATTCGAAATCGCTCATGTTATACGTTTAATTCGCATATTTTGTGGAAATATTGCCATTTTAACGGGATGTTGCCTTGGCTACCAATTATATTGTTAGACCTCAAAATCCTATTGTTATATCAATCCTTATGGGTGTAAGCGTGCTTTGAATGCTTTTATACGAGATAGGGAGAGAGAGAGAGAGGGAGGGAGGGAGGGAGAGGGAGGGAGTGAGGGAGAGAGTGAGGGGGAGTGAGGGGGAGAAAGGGAGAGGGAGGGAGGAGAAGAGGGAAAGAGAGGGAGAGAGATAGAGGTAGGGAGACAGACAGACAAACGACTTTATTGAGGGCGAAATTGAGACTAATAGTCTCTTCTTACATTTAAAAGAGAGAGAGGGAGTGAGGGAGAAGGGAAGGAGACGGTGGAAGGGAAGGGAGGAGGAGGGATGGAGGAGGAGGTGAGAGGGGGGGGGGAGGCAACTATTTTAAGGTTAACTAAAGAAATCCCGTCATACTGACGGGCAATTACGCTAGTATCCACATAATAATATTTTAAAATCTTTGAATTGAAAATATACGTAATGTAAAAAATATTTTGCACTTACAAATATCCGCAACATATGTCAAAAATCTTTTTGAAACATTGTAAAGAGATTGACCTTAGACATTTTATGCATTTATACCTGGTATTTCGATTTTGTGTATACTGACATAAGCAACAGTTCCTCTTTCTTTCAAGTCAGTCGCTCTCAGATGTCTGTTTTGGTTTCGGTGTGCCATCCTTGTTTGCTTCTTGTAAAACGCTTTCAAAGAGTTTTTTCAAGTATGAACGTAGATTTGGAACAGCAAGTCTGTTTCCTAAGTGTGGCCTCAAAAGTACTGGAGTTAATTGTTTCACAAAATTCAATCTCTTTATATTTTTCGAATTTTTGAATTCACCACAGATATGTTTACCAACATATAAAATACTACTAACGGCCAATGTCGAATTCTTCTGTTAGAAGAATAATTAGCGCATTTTTAATCCATTACATCGATGCCTCCTTTTTTTCGGCTGCAAAACCCCACGATTTCCAGTTTATTTGTGTCGATGCATAGTTGATACCATCAGCACCGTTTTATCCTTTTTGGAACGTAACTGAGCAACGTGATATCATCAATAAATTCATACAATGTCGAACCAACTTCCCTCTTCCTCGATGGTAAAAACTCTTTTTGGATTTTCGTTTATTTTTCTTCAGTGTTCCTACGTACACTAGCTTTTTTCTCGTAATTCTGTATGTACTACCGCCTTCCGAGTTGTTAGGGCCTGCATCCATCCTTACTTCTATAATAGATCTAAATTATAATTATCTAATTCCAAAAATTGCTAAAAAAAGAAATAAAAATAATATTTATTTGTAATAATAATAATAATATGTTTCTATCTTACCGAAGGAAATTTCTCCGTAATTCGAAGTATGTGTCCACCGGACACGCAAAAAATATGCATTATGAGAAGTATGTGTCCACGAGACACTATTACTTTTGAAAAACGATCTCTTACGAACGGTTGAGAAATTGCGACTGCAAATATAATGCATTACCAGCAGCAGGAAGTAATTTGAGGAAGGTACTGTGAGGTTTGGGCCGCCAGTTCAATCAGTGGAGCCACAATAACAAAATGAAAAATCGTGTGTCTGTCAGACACATACTTCGGTTTAAGGGTTAACCCCGCGCAATCCTGTTAACGTATTCCGAATCATCCTAGGAGCGAATTTTCGCGAGGGAAGCGTTAAAACGTCAGCGCCCAACAAAAATACTCGCGCAACAAACGGATTAATAGGTGATTCGAATGTAATTATTTCGGATTTTTGTCGTACGTTTATAGCTCGTTTTCTTAAAATGCAAAAACGTCCTTACGTGATCACTGTCTGCTCATTTGTGTCTGTCCGTCTGTCTATAAACCATCATTTTTTTTTGTTTTAGAGGTATTTGGAAAATCCTTTCTGATTTAGATCTCTTATCAGTCTATGAATTTTCCGTCGATAGAATTTCCTGGGTAGTTCATATATTTTCTGCTAGGTGGCTTCAAATTTGGAAAATTCAAAAGTATAAAATGGCGTTGTAAGAACATACCGGTAATGTTTGGAAAATTCTTTTTGAATAAGATTGATTTTATCAATCTATGATTTTTTCTTTGATTGGATTTTCCTGTTAGTTCATGTATTTTCTACTAGATTGATTCATGTTCGAAAAATTCAAAAAAAATTATAGCATTGTAATTAACAATTGAAGTTAGAGGAACAAAGTTTTCATGAATAAGAAATTCCAGCATAGTTCTATATTCCAACGGTATGGGTTTTCTCCTCTCCAAAGGGGGAGATAAACCAGAAACCTGATTTTTTTTAGAGAAGAAACATGATGGAACTCTCAATTTAGCAAGGGTATATTCCTTGTTTTGATATAAAATAAATCCGGATTTTTTGTTACCTCTCGTTCATCATAATTGCCTTATCAATATATAGTTACTCGAATGGAAACGAGTAATAACAATGAATCAGAGAATTTGCAACTCATAATCCAATAGATGAGCATTAATTTTGTGAAATTTCGTGATTAAGCATCACATAAAAAATAACAAAGTAAAAGTTTAACTTCACTATTTTGTAATCGTGCAAAAATTATAATTTTTTACCAAGTCTTTTTATCTGTTGTTTAGGTTCACAATTCACTATTAAGTTTGGTTTAAATTTAATCTTGGACAGAATATGGAACATAATTCTAGAGCGCCCTTAGTCCTGAAAAAACTCTCATTTTTAATATACAAATATTTTAAAAACTTAATTAAAATCACATAGTTATTTCACAGATTCCTTCAAGATATTTCCCTATACCATGAATGAACAGAATACCCCAGGAATATCCTCGATATTAATTAGTTATATTTATTACATTTATGCCCTGAAATATAATATACGATAACCCAATTCGATGAATTAATAATCGAACCGATGCACGTGCCAAACGAATGACATTTTCTAAAAGAATTTTATTCTGTTATATAACATTTCTATTTAATCATCCGCTCGAGAGAGTGATTAAAATTAAAGGAGTACGGCAAAGGGATTAACTCGAAAAGACCAACATCCCAGAAATTCCAAACAAATTAATCTGAACGAAAAGGGAAAAAAAACAAAAAACTTTAATAAAAAAAAAAGCGGGACGATTCGATTCGCGTTTAATCCCGCGTCATTTTCACCTTTTTCGCTCGTTAAAAATTCGGTCAAAGATCCTCGACAAGTTAATAAAAACGACGAACGTCGACGAGTCGCGTCCGACATTAAAAAAGGTGGAAGGGAGGAACATAATTAATTTTTTGGGAGACACGAAGGCGTTAAAAGCGAGAGAGATAAGAGAGAGTTCCGTAAAGGTAGGAAACTAGCGCCTCCACTAACCAGGAAGAGGAACCAAAAAAAAAAATACCCTTCCGTAAATACGACGGGGGACGTCAAAAGAACCTTTCCCTTTACCCTTTCTCCCTCTTCTTTGGACACATATCCCTGATTCATCAGATTCCTGCCGCATCTTTTCCCCTTCATTTATTTTTTTTTTACTTGACACCAAAGCTGCTGAATCTCATCTCTTTTCCAGCGCTGTGAGAGGGACAGATAGAGAAAAGAAAAGGGAGCGAGATGGAGGGGGGGGGGGGGGGGAGGAAAAAATAAACGAAATGCGAAAAAAAGAAATGACCGCGATTCCAGCTTAAGGGAAAATAACCTACTTGCGCCCTGAGCCGTGAGAGAGTACGTGTACATTTTTTTTAAAGCATTTCATCCCCGTAGTCCCGTGTGGAGTAAGGACTCATTTCTTGTCCCCCGAATTCAGAGCAAGGAGGAGGATGACTGAATAGGACGTTCGTTGGGGAGGTGAGGTGGAGGAGGGAGGGGGAGGGAGGGGAGGGAGGAGAGGGAGGGGAGGGAGGGGAGGGAGGGGAAGGAGGGGAGGGAGGGGCGGTAAGGAAAGCGAGGATGAGTGAAGGAATCCTTTCCTCAGCCTTGACATACCACACTCCCTCCCTTCCATTAGGAAACCTAGAATATCTCAATGGAGACGAGATTTCGGAAGAGAAATGACGCCACCTTTCGAAATTGATCGGGAGCTTTTCTCTTTTCACTCGTCCTTTCCATTATTCGCCACCATTTTTTTTTTTAGAAGGCGTGATTGACCGAGAAAAAGAAGTTTTACAGCGGGCGCGGGGTTGGTGGAAAAAATATCTGCATTTTTTTTCCTTTTATTTCTTTCGTAGCACGTTTCTTGGAATTAGTCTATATCACAGAATGGGGAAAAAAAGAAAACAATTAGCGAGAATAAGTATCACTCGAACTTCTGCGGAAAGGCTAATGATAGAGCATTTGGTCTTCAAACTTCACGAGGCCGCGGAACCCTTTCGTACAACTTGTTTTTCCTGGGAACCCTAACACATATAAAACGCGCCAAAAGATGGTATTAGGAAGTAAAATTGAAGGAAAAGTCGAATTTATAACAAAATAAAAATCGAATTTATACACAACACAAAAAATAAAAAAAATTAAACTAAAAAAAAGATAAAAACAAAGACTTTTAAATTCATTACACACTGAAATTATTACAGGTATTCAATGGCTCGGATGTGGCTGATTTTGTTTGAAAATGTGTTCAAAGTTTAGAACAGTTGTTTATTAACGCAACCAGACGTGTGCAACCATCACTAAATGGTATAAATGTTTTTCTATTGAATCTTCCAATATCAGCCGGAGACAGAATGTAGCCAAAAATTGTGACTTTCCCCATTCCGGAGTTCCGCGGAACACAGTTTGAAGATCACTGTGATAGATGATACACTGTTTTACGACGAATATAAATAAGAAAATACTTGGGAGAATACAGTTAAATAGCTTCAAGGTGTTTAATATAAATCATGTAGTATTTATTATAAGAACAAAAAAAATTCTACACTAAAAATTTGTATAAGATGTGTATTATATTTTGTATTTTTTTGTCAATAGGAAGCGAGTCTGATAATGATCCTAAGGCTGTAGTTGTCTTTGTTTTTTTTTACAGGGCGGAATTTTGTAAAAGTTTTATATTTTTTAAGGGGTTCGTTAAATATATTATAACTGCACAATAAATCGATTTTGTTAACCGCTGCATTTCTCGTGAATTCTGATTGAAAAATGAGATTATTATCAAGTACATTCTCACAGCAAACAGTAAGAATATAAATAACATTCACTTAAAATCATATAATATATATATACATATATATATATATACATACATATATATATATAATTATATGATTCAAAACAAAAGCTACCGGGAAATACGCATAAAATGACTTCGAAGAAGTAATGACCTGCGTCAATGCATACAAAACCAGCCAATGCGTTATGCTCTTTATTTTATCTTTTTACATTATTTATAAAACATATTTTGCCGTAGACGAAATGGCTTGAAAATTGTTTGCCCTGTGTTTTGGCCAAATTCGAGGACAAATATAAAATTAAACATTGTGCGCACGCCTGGGACACATAATCGGTCACCAGATATCTTTACGTAACACTGCGGCAGATTATTTGAAAATGTTCCAAAGTCTATATTCAAGAGAGTACTTCGTTCCGATTCCTCTTGAAAAAGAGACCCAGAGATATGGAGAACATTCGCTGAAGTTAGAAAGATATGTGTAAATAGGTTTTCCGGACATCAAGAAAAGACTAAATTTTGGCAAGGAGAAGATTGTCCTTAAAACCACAGCATCGAATCTAAATACTTTAATTTCTTAATAAATTTTTAATTACTATTATACGAAGGTTAAAAGTTGGTCATAAAGGTTGAAACCTTAAAAACTAAGCTATTTTATACGAAAAATAATATTTTAAATAGCATATAATTAAAATAAGAAGACTGAAAATTTCGAATACTACACATGAAATGACTACAAAAAACAAAATGAAAATTTTCCCATTAATTTATTATATAGGGATTTTCAGGGTTTCTAGAAGTCCTTCAAGGGAACCTAAGAGGTCACGATTTCCCCGCCGTACATCATCTCGCCAGGCTATCCCTTCGATCTCCCTGAATAGCGTGAATTTTCCCAGTTACAATTTATTAATTGCCCCAAACAGAGCCAGACGTTGAGGAAATGACTCCATTACCTGATTTATTCTTATATCTCTCTATTTGGTAATGAATATTTGCCCCAATTCGTCATCCGTCTGACTCTTCCTTATTTAATGTATACGTTCATATTTCAATAATTTTCATATACGATACGTTTATTTTTAAGGATCAATTCGGTTTTGCACGTAACTCTTTAAATCCGACTCAGATTTTGCCTAAAAATAAAATCTCGAAACTTTTAAAGGATTTCTTTTTTTATTTTGCCGGACATATTCCGTCTCGAAAACGGACGAGCGGGAGGTGGCAAAGAAAGACGCTAGGAGAAAGGAAATAAAAACACGAAACGCGAAATGAAGCGCCACCTGTGTGTCATAATGACAGAATGAAGAAAAAACAAAAGAGAGCGAAGGAAGAGCGTGATAGTGCGCGAGATAGGTGCGACGCTAAATTTTTCTATATATACACATATATATATATATACGTTTACAATACACCACCTGATAAACTCCTCCTATCCTCAGGGCAAAAGAAGACATCCCTCACACTCCAAAAAGATCGGAGATACGAGAGGGAGAGAGAGAGACGTGGCAACGTCGCCCGCCACCGCGGTCTGAGAGAGGTGGCAACGTCGGATCACACTCGGTTGATGAGTTGTCGCGAGAATATGGAATGAAGTAGAGAGAGGGAAGAGGCCAAGAGGAAGAGAAATAGGCCGTGAGAGTGAGAGAGAGAGAGAGGGAGAGGTGAGGAAAGTTGAGAGGAGCTGGAGGAGAAGGGTAGAGGGAGAGTGGGAGGGAAAGGATTTGGAGACTGCCTAGGGGAGATCAGAAGGGAGGAGATTGAGTACCTGGTGAGATATGCAAGGCGCGGATGAGTAGTTGGAGGGAGGAGGGAAATGGAAGGCAGAGTGGGGATTGGGGATATGAAGTATGGGAAAGGAAAATCCAGCTTTATACGGATGGAAACTTCATATATGTGAGATAAACCGTGGATACGTGCTCCGACGAAATGGTACAGAAAAGGGATTGATGCAAGGATATGGAAAGTTAGTATCCCGTGGAGGAATGAGAGGGAACGACGAGGCTTTTTTTTCTCGCGTAATTAGACTAAGTTGAGCCTTAAATCATGCCGCTATCGAAAATCATATCAGCCACGTCGGTCCTATTTTAATCGGTGGGATGGATACGTGTAGCGAATTATATTTTCAGCACATCTCGATAACGCTAGGTTCGCTATGGTGTCTCCGCATGTTAGCCTGCTGGGTAACTTCATGTCAAATCATATCCTGAATTTCTTGTACCGAGCGTAGTACGTTAAGACTTAGCGCTTCATTGGATGCTTTTAGAGACTTGCTTCCATTAAAGATTCTACTGCACGTGCAGGAATGGATTCGTGAAATAATTTCGGTCTTAATTCGCTTCAAATTATCATTTATAATTTAATGCCAAGAGAGAGAGAGTCATAATTCAACTAGGATTTATCAATGTGATATCCCATACTAGATACCTTATATCTTATTCATTCTTAATTACCTTGCTGCAAGCAAAAATACGTAAAAATTATTAAAAAATTAAATGATTGATATGAAAGGAAAATAAATGCTTCTACACCTCCATGTTGAAAATAAAACTCTTAAATTTTCTCGGATAGTATTTTTAACAACTTTTCTCAAGGTGAGTTCCTCAAAAATGTTTATAAATGTGCACGCATATAAATAATAATGAATTCGTCGTTACAATAAAGCACGCCAAATTTTAACACGGAAGATGAATTTGAAATTTGTGTAAACCCACGGCAATCAATAGGGTTATCCGTTGATGAAATCATTAATGATATTTAATTTTTATCGTCAAAATTCACCGTAAAACTTTTCAAAATAATATTATTTTATTCCAACAGGATTTAACTCATTTTCAATGAATCCGACACAAAAAAACTGTCACGAAATCGAGAGATTTCGTTCTCGAGTCCATACAAGTAGTAACTCTCTCCCGTATCAATTTTTCCCCACAACCCTTATCTTTAAAAAAAAAACGTACGGATTACGACACGCATCGCGCATACTACATAGATTCGACAGAGCGAGAATCACCGATTTAAAAAATTTAAAAAGGTGCAATTCGGATTTTATTGAAGAGATTCGATGGGAGAATTGTGGAAGGGGGCGTGTTACCATGGAATATCGCTCGGGGACATCGCCGCATATCGGAGCGATTGGATGCGTGTAAATATATATAATACAACCTCTCTGAGAACCTGAAATCCAACACCTGAGGCCACGTTTTCGGAAATTTGTGCACATTTCACTTTCATTTCCCGTTATGGATTTGACGAAAATTTTCGATATTATAGGGAATGATCGAGGGAAGATTTTACTACCACGCTCTTTACAAAAACTTTTTAAAATATTTGAGTAGTTCTTAACAGATCTCCTGAAGCGAAAAAGAGAACATTTCCAGCTTTAGACTAGAGTACGGGTAACCCACTCCCTCAGAAAAATAAATGTTAGACAAGTACATTTTTTACAACCTCAGAAATTACAGAAAAAAACTTTTTTTAAAATTACATAATTATTGTAAACTCCTGGTGCTTGACAATCTACCGGTGGATCGCACCAACCCTTATTATGCAGCATTTCGCAAGTCACGATAATGAGAATAAGATTCGCGAGGAATTAGAGATACTAAGGTACGCTTTTCCCCAGTACAGTTAGAGATGACAATAGCAAAACGAAAAATTAGAATTTATTTGGACATATTCGGTGCGTTGCACCTCCTCAAAAACCACCGTTAAGGTGAATTTAAGGGAATAATGTAGATGTAGATGCAGTATTTCTGGAAAAGACCATGAGTGTAGTTTGCACACTTATTGTCTCATTGTATTGTGAATCTAATTATACAAACAGACTAGGAATAAATGCGACAAATGTCCCTTTAATATTTCCGACTTTACAGCAAGCCAGTACAGAATAATCATAATATAACAAAAGACCATGACGGTTTGTCCATCACGCTTGAATGCTGTATTACAGCGGCGTGGAGGGACGACCGCGGGAGTGTTTGCACTTCGTGAGGTAGAACTTTTATTCGAAACATTTCGCCTAGAAAGAATTTTTTTCCGCCTTGGTTCATTTTCGGTTCTATTGGGCGTAATTATTTTTATGTAGCGAAGAATTTCTATGGGAAAACTGATCAAAGAATTTGAAGAAGAACATCCTTTCTTCTAGAATAACTACTCGGCTACGTAAAACTAACATTAAGGAGCGCGAACACCGGAGTTTAATTGGTGAAAATCGCCCGCGGACGTCCGCCCTCCCGGACCAGGGTTGACCTTTAACGGGATTTCGGGTAACCGCCGCGAACGATAATTAGTCCGATTTCAGCAACATTTCATTCATCCATTTGATTAACGTGATATCGTGTGATTTGTTCGCACTTTAAGAATGGTTATAATTAATGTAGAAATACGGGGATTGGACTGATATAAGAATGGAAATTAGTTTCAATATGCCATGTATTCAAATTCTCGTTTGTCCACAGATGTTTTTTATTAAAAAATTTTTCGTCATGCATAACAAAACCCATAGCTGGCAACATATTGTTCCAAGTACCCTGAAGTCTCATGCATAATGCGTATCACACCCTTAAGAGTCCACGTTCCACGAGTTCCCAAATTCCCATGCATAACGCGAACTCATGCATAACGTGCTGCATTGACTAGGGAGTGACCCCATCAAACTGTTTCTTTAAAAATTACTGCTCCCACTTGCTGTTAAAAATATGACCATAAATCTAATTTTAAAAGTATTTCGAATATTTATCAATAATTACGTACGCATAGCCGATGAAATGGTAAGGAGAAAAGACGGGGGAAAGAGGTGGGAGAGATAGAGATAGAAAGAGAGCCAATCAAAAGATTTCCCTTCATTTAAAGAATAATAATGATCGATCTCACTTGTGCGAAATTATTTTTCGTCTTGATTGAGCGTCAAGAAACTAGGATGTATAAACGGACATCTTTGAAGGTTTAACTTCCTAATAATTTCTTTTAATGACTTTGAGTTATATAAAATACTTTATATGGCAATTATAAAAAGTGCTTGTCAAACTCGCGGAATCTTTTGCTAAAGTTTTTGTAGACAAATCTGTTTAAAAAGAAAACCTGAATGTCCTACTTTTACGTAATGATCAAAAGAAATCCTCTGGAAATAAAACAATACACTCCCGCAGATCATTAGGATGCCATTCCCTCGGAAAAAAACTATTCGGAATTCTACTCCAAATAGCTCGTTCAATTAGAGTGGTTTGGTGATTTTTTTTCACATTTTCTTTTAGGTGATGAGATTTTACGTCATGGAGACATCTTGGTGCCTTCGCGTCCCTTATCTTCGCAGCACTGCTTTCGTGACGTTCAACCTCTTCACATTATTACGAAACGTGAAGATCACGCGTAGAAACATTTGAAAATACGATGGAAACATGAGCCATTAACCTAAAAAGAAAACATTCGAAGCAATCGTTTAGATGTGACTGACGTTGAAGAATATTTAACGGAAAACGAAACGGTTTTCGCGATGAGGTTTTTTTTCTACCATCTCTAGCGCAATTACTATTTCACTTTAAGTAGAGTGATGCCGGTGTGTAAATATATATTTTTTGAAATTTACTTCATTATTATTTTTTTCGTTGAAAAATAATTCGCTAATTGTTTCGAGGCGATTCTGATGTTTTTATAAACGGACAATTGCGTTCATCGCGAAAGAATAATAAACATTCGCTAAAATATTAAATTAGATTGGATAATTTATCGGAAATTTAAAGGACGTAAAAATTCCTTCAATATAGATCATTAAAAAAATGATAATAAATCACCTTTTGCATCCAGTCACGTGCAAAGTAACATATTATGAGAATAATTTGGAAACAAGAGAACAATTCTGACATGACAGGAGATCGAATCCGGGTCTTACCTAATACGTTCTGAAATGGGGGAATCAGTCTGCTGACATAGTTCGTTGGTAGAATAACTGCCTGGCGATTGGAAGACCCCTGTTCGATTCCTGGTCGTGGTAGAGTTTTGCTCCCGTTTCCAACTTGTTTCCAACCTCCCAGCTTATACGTCAGCATTGGAATCTTCAGGTCCATTTATTATAATTTATGCCCTTCATTTTTAAACATGTATTTAGCAAGGTGTTTCTTAAGTTTATCTTTTTAAAAATAGTATTTTTAGCATTTTAGATGCCTCTTGATTGGATACTCAGATAAATGGCGACATAATGATACGTAACTGAAAAGTTATTTATCTATGTTTTTTTTACCTTTTTAGCAAATACGAAACCTTTATCTAGAGAGCATCATTTCCAAATCCCATTAAACTAAAATAATCACAAATGTTATCATTTTCGTGACGAAACGTATATTCGGCTGCAAAGACTAAGTCAAGAGATATTTTTTCGCTTTCCGCAAATGTATTTTTAATTGAATAAGCGCCGTTTTAAAAAAAATCTCAAAAGTAAACATATGGGAAATTCTTTATGCATTTTGGGGTTAAAATAATTACCGCCATTGGCGAGTCGATATAAAAAAAATTCAAAATTTAGGAGATGCGAGAGAGAGAGGGAGGGAGGGAGAAAGTACCTAAATGAGAAAATAAATCGGATAAAAAAACGAATCTCGCTCTAAACTTGATGGCGCAGAAGTCGCCATGACCGTGCGTCACCATTTGCGTATATCGACAGCCATTTCGCAAAAGCGAGAGATACTCAGAGAGAGAGAGAGAGAAAACGAAATGTTCGGCCTACCAAAATGCGCACTCAACGTTTATGGAATCAACCCCTAAAATATGCCTTCGCGTAAAATGAAATAAATGAACCTCTTATTTTTTTCGAACGAGTAGAAAGATATCACAGTTAGGTGATTTGAAGAAAAAAATATATATTAAAGGGTCGTATATGACTCTGCGGTTTTTTTTTTAATCTTCCTCTTTTTTTTTTAAACGCGGAAGATTCGCAAAAATTTTATCTATAAAATAAAAGATAACCGGAAAATTTCATAAATTACTTACAAAAAACAGGATTTCATCACACTTAAATCCAACCTATTTAAACAGACACGACTCCATATGGGTACTTGCGCCTTTTTGCACAAGATTGCACGATCAAAAATTTAATTAAGAATATAATATTAAATGAACTTAATTTTTTTTAATCGAAGGATACCACTACATTAAAATGTTTGAAGATTATTATTCAAGACCGCAATGTAAAGTTTGTAATGCTGCTATGCATTATTTGAAATTTCAAAACTATTCTATTATAGGATAAAATGGAGACTCGAAGACAGTAACCGAACTACAAGCTTTCGGATATTAATTTTTGGACCTCTTCGCAATTCGTTGTTTAATACATTGATGACTATCCATGTTCCCCTAAATCTATCCCCCCCCCCCCTCCTTGCGGTCGTAACCTCTGCGGTATTTCAGCTCCACTGCCGCGTTTATCTGATTGTTATTTTTCATTTTAAAAAAAAAGATTTTGTTTTACAAACAATTTTTCGGTTTGTAAACCAAGGGAAAAATAAATATATACGTTAAATTTGACATCCCGTCATTTTAACATGGCATTTACGCTAATGATATTATATTTCACATCAAAGATAAAAATTCGTTTCCCTTTGCATGTAATGGCGAAGCGTTTCACATTATCGCGCGTAATTGGGAGTAGCAAAAAACCCACATAGCACGCTTACAGTAAAATTTCACATATCCGTACTCTACCAGTCCATACAATAAGAGATGCCAATAGTTGCATTACTGGATGCACATCTAAGCGTCATCTGGGAGTGAAACTCGCTATGTTTTAAATATAAACGGAGGCTATGTACTTTTTGAAAAACGTAGACTACATAATTTTATTTATAATATTAAGATACATGTAACTGAACGAATTTAAATACAAATCCATCGAGAAATGTTTTAGAAAACCGGAATTTTACGAAAGACGAGAATAAATTAACATTAACGTGGTCCGTTTCAGTTAGTACTCTCTTCAGGGGTAATACCCTATATAAACGCGAAATTTACTCATATCCTGTGGAACCATTCAGCCTATAGGACAGCCAACAGACAGACAAAAGACGACAGCCTAAAATAAAAAGACGTGATGAATAACGCACACTTTTTCGGGCAGCGAATTCATCTAAAACTTTAATTTATTATCAAAATAATTTCTATATACTATATACCTGACCTTCCTATAACACGGAATGATATAACACAGATTCACTACAACACGGATTAGCTGAAACACGGATTAGCTACAACGCAGGATTCGCTACAACACGATTTATTTTCCAACACCAAAAATTCAAAACACGGACTAAGGTCTGCATTAACTCAGTTTGATCTGACTTTGGTTATATAATTTAAAATTGCAGAACGAGGAAGATGCATGAGCTGGAGTCCAGAGTGATTTGTTTGTAAGGTTAGATAACGTACAACGCGGATTCACATTACGCGGCCCTTTTCCAGAACGCCTGGCGTACTTCCTGAAGTAAAAAATAAACACCAATCGAATCCTTCCTAATCTCGGCGTCCATAAAAAAACAGCGTGAATGGGATCTTTATAGAAAGAGAGAGAATAAAGACTCAGGGAAATAAAAAGGTTTAAAATTAAAGAAACAATGAAAAAACGCGTAAGAGTGAGACACCGATAAGCTACGGGGACGGAAATTACAAAAAAAACGACGAGAAAAACAAGGAATTAAAAAAAAATAATCCCGAAACAGCTTCGCAGGAACGGCAGAAACGAAGATGAAATAAAACGAAAAATAAAAACAACGGGAATAGTTAACCAGCGGGCGAAGGAAAGAAAAGCATCATGGTCGACGGCCCTAAATGTAAAGCCAGCTGAGGAAGAACGTTCAAGAGGTTTGGGATAGAGATGAGATGAGGAGGAGAATGGAGGGCGTATTACAGGAGGTCAGAAGACAAAGAAGGAAGCGAGGGGAAATATTCCGAAAAAGAGACAACATTCTCGAAGATTTGGATGATCGACGGTGGCGCCGCGAGAAGGGGAGGCGGAGAGAACGGGAAGCTCGCGAGAGGCCGGCGGGAAAAAAAAACATTTAAAACAAATACAAAAAAAAGGAGGTGGATGAAAGCGTAAGGTGAATGTGTCGGAGGATCCCTTTCTCGTCTGCCGGAGCAGGAAATCGAAGTAGAGAATACTCGTTTGCGGTGAGCAATTGGCTTTCTCCCTCGCCATTTCTCCCCTACTTTCCCCGATTCTCTTCGTCCACCTTTTATCCTCCAGAGCATCTGCTATCTTTCCTAATGCCTCTTTATCCTTTCTTTTCGACTTTTTATCCTCGGTTTCTCGCGGTCTCAACTTCCTCTCCTTCCTGTAACTTTTTACAGCAGCGTTTTGTCTCTTTCTGATTCTCGTTGTGGCAGGGATACTCTCTTTAATTAGCACAGGTATTCCTCGCTTAACGACATTTCGCTTAACGACATTTCGCTTAGCGACGCTTCGTTTAGCGATACATCCATACATGTAGTTACTGCGGTACTCTAAAATCAATTTCAAAATTCGCTTTGCGACATCCCACACCTCGTCATAACAGCGCTTTAAAATATTATTCGTATAAAACTTAACATAAAGAGTACATGGAAAATTTCCTCTCGCTTAGCGACATTTCACTCAACGACTTGTGGAACTGTACAAGTTGCTAAGTGCGTCATGCTTGTACAAACGTGCCACTGATTGGGAAATACCATTGTTCAGGTAAATTAATTCTTTGCAAAGTATTATAAACTAAAGAAATTTATACATAAATAGATATAATAATTAATTCTTAAATTAAGCTCTATCATTTTTTTTATAAATACACAATGCGAATATTAAAATCAGCAGAACATACATGAACTGCAAAACCGAAGTGAGAAAAAAGGGGGCAATTTAATGAAATATTTCAAGCAATCAAATTCAAATCGAAAGAATAGACAAATTTCCACGACACCAAAATGGCCGAACCTTTTCGTATGTATGAAGCTGTCTTTAACGGAGCAGAAATAAAAAAAATTGCCAAAACCATACGAGGATAATTTCGGAAACATTTCTCTTTACGGCGCGAGAAAAATGTGCAAATATGAAGAAGGAGAAAATATAAGGCGACGTGATCTGAACCCGAGTCGGAAAGGTGTCTTTTTTTTTATGTCGTCGTCCTATTTGGCTCGAGAAGGAACTCTGCCTTTACACCAATGCGGTTACTCTTTTAAAAAAATACATAGTGCATACACCATCAAAGGCGCGAGAAAGTAAGGAAGTACGTTTTTCTTATTCTGCATGCTTTTTTCCTGTTCGTTTTTTTTTTCATGCCGCGAGAATCTTCCCGTTTCCAACCCGACGCCGAGTGACGATGATTAAGAAGGACGTCTTAATTGCTTTCGTGGAAAAAAAATTCCGGGTATTCCTTTTTTAAAAGTAAAACGATTAAAAGCCAGGCTTTTGAGACTCTTTGGCGCAAAGATATTCGTAGAAATCTTTAACATTCTTCCCACCCTTCCAAAGGGCAAAATAAAAGTCTTATTAACGAATCAATGACGGATTGTGGAAGAGGGCTCGTTATTTTTTTTTTCATAGTAGAGTATAACTCACGAATTTCAACGAAAGACGAATGAAAAGGAAAAAAACTTGTGGAAAAAAATTAAAATATCGCCGAAATAAAAATTTGTAACTGCTAGAATTTCCTAGGCAATACGGTAAGAAACGGTCGAAAAATTGACATTTTCATGCAAAATAGCGAAAGCATCCCGGCACGTAATGACATTAACACGCAAAAAATAAATATAGGAACTCATTAAATGGTTATAGGATTATATTCCAGATCCGCGACGTGAATGAAAAAAACAAAAACCTCCGGCCATAAATTACAAATGCCCGTTGAGTAATTCATCGTTCGTCGTTTCTCGGGCTGACGAATTAAATATTAGAGCCAAATATGGTTGTCTGACAAATATGTCAATTCAGTATTACATCCGTATTTGAGGGCAGCTCAATGCGTAACTCGGACAACTTTGGTACTAACAACAAAAATTAATTTTTAATTATATATATATATAGCAACATTATAACACAATATGATATTCCAGTAAAGACATTTATTTCTCGTATATATCATCACGTCCGTATATAGGTCAGGGATTATTCTTGTGTGTGTTGTGTGTTTTCATTTCCGCATAAGCGCTTACATTTCTGATTTAAAATATTTATTATATGTATTATTTGGTTTTCAGCGCAAGCAACATACTTTGAAAAGAAAATCGTATTTCGTGCATTTATGTGGATATGCAGGAGTTAAATGCATTTATCTTCATCCAAGGCTAAGACGCGTGCCATTGTTCGAAAAAAAAACGAGTAGCTCTCTCTTTCACTAAATTAAAAGCAAACGCCAAAGGGAAGGATGGGTGTTAACATTAACTATTTTTTCCCGATGCAACTCACACAAGACAAGCTTGCTTGCGATCTCCCTCTCTCTCTTGGTTTCACATCCGCGACCTGGGTCTCATCCAAACTTCTTGAATAAACCAGTGCGTTGACGGCGTGTCCCGAAAATCCTTTATTATTCCGTAGGATAAAGTTTAATATGTCGACGACGCATGCCGGATGTTTAATGCATCCCGTCGAAGGGAGAAGAATATGCCAGGAAAGGCATTCGCCGAGATACGGACCGTAGAGTTTTCACACCCTAAGGCCTTCCATGGGCGTAATCACTGCATGAGCGCCTTGTGTCGGGCAAGGAGAGAATATTCCTTATTCAGGACGACGATGAGACGAGAAAGCAGCAAAATAGGAAGAGGACGTAGGAGGAACGGTGGTGGGAGTGGGATGGGGGATTGTTAGTTCCGCCGGCAGGCGCTAGATGTAGTACCTAGGAGTGAAAGTGGATGAAGTCTTAGAATTAGTGTTGCGTCGGTCTTAAGGACGGAATGTGAATGTTTGAAGGTATAAAGCTTTAGAGAGAGATTGTTTTTTTTAAAAAAACGGATTTACCTCTAGCGGGGAGGAAAGAGAGAGAGGGGGGGGAGAGGGAGAGAAGAGAAGAGAAAGTTCATTTCTGCTACGGCAATCACAATAAAAAAATTTCGGTCTTCATTACAATAATGTTGGAAATGTACATAGTACGGGAAAAAGGTTCAGGTTACGACTGGCTGCATTCATAGACGGCACCACTGTCGCACCAAGCGCGCGCGTTTAAAAAGTCGTTTTTTTATTCCTCGTAAAATGCTTAATATAAATGATCGCAAAATTTCAAATATGAAATTGAAAAAAAAACAAAATTATTGTACGTTATTGATATTTCTTTATTTAAGCTTCGTTAGATGTACACATAACAAGTAAATGCCCTATTTTTAAGTAAAAACAATTCTAACTGTAGCATTTCAGCAGAGATTGTGAAAAGGTTTTTGCAAACATCACAAATTATTTGCCGATATTCACTTAGAAAGAAGGCACAGTTACATTACAAAGTAGTACCAGATGAAAACAAACAGTTGCCAAATCTCAATTCCAACATTAGCAATTCAACAGAGATAACACATGGAAAAGTAAATAAAAATGTGGAAATGAATCAACTGGTAAAACACAAACAGAAAAAGTGAGACTAACAATAAGTATAAAAATTTGCTACTGTAAACCATGAAAATATGAAATTGAACAGACAAAATGTATGTATATGAACGTAATGAACAATGAATTAACGAGAAAGATGTATGCAGGTACGTATGCATGTATGTACATACTAAAACATAAAAGGTCGCACATTATCTGAATTGTTAGTTCATGCCACAAAATGCATATAGAATCGCCACGATCAGACATCGACTGTTAACGGTTTTAACCACGAGACCCATCCCCTCCTCCACTTTCATTTTGAAGCGCTTCCAGTGACATCTAGCAATGCAGCCAAGCGTAACTTAAACCTATAAAATTCCTTAAGTTGCCAGGGGCTGGAAATGTAGTTCTGTTCAAGCGCCGTCTAACAATATGTAACGCGTGGATGTTTTTAGGAACTTATATATCTACAAATGTTGAAATCGCAGTACCTACGATGAATTCCGTGTAAAGTGGTTCATTTTGCGAAAACACTCGTTTAAACAAGAATTTTCTCTATCGTTTAGACAATTCGCGCCATTTTCTTCCTTATTACAAAAATCGAGATGAAATAATGAAAAACCGGTTTTTTTTCGGGAAAATTTCGTAACATCTCCTAACTCCATTAAAATAATCAGCGGATCATAATTTATAAGTCTATTATCTTCCCTGAAATAACCGTTTTCTCTGCCTGGCAAACTAGTCTCAAGTGATTTTATATCGGGAAGTGAAATAAAATTTCCGTTCTTATTAAAATCTATTAAATATATCATAACGGAGCAGCCTCATTTCATTTGATTAAATTCATTTCATATATATGCATAACCGAATAAAGCAACAAAATCACCAGATTAATGAAGTCATCTGGAAAATATGAAAATTTTAACCCTTTGAGATGTTTATGAAATTTTTGTTCTTCGATTAGACTGAAGAAAGAATTACTAAAAAAAATGCTTACGAAAAGCGTTAAAAATATATGCTCTGAAATGGCAGAGAATCCACAATTAAATCATAAGCACCCGCTAAGAAGTTAATTAGATTGGTTTTATTCTAGCTGTTAAAGCAAGAGGCTTTATTATTGCATTAAATGTACGAAAAACATTTTCTTTTTCGGTTGATCAAAGATGACCGTATTCCTTCGTTGAAAGCCATTCAATTATATTTAAAAAAAAAACAAATCGCACAAAATATAATCTTCGAGTTTCTGATCAAGGGGACTGCAGGAAAAAGAATGGCATTTAATTAGAGATTAATAAAAAATGCATTATATTATCAAAGGTTGAATTCCGCTTTCGACTCGAAATTGGATCCTTCACGATGACCTGACCCAACGCGCAAAGCAGAAAAGGGAATATTTTTAGCTTATTAATTAAATATTTATTAGATCTAAAAGTAATTCGAGGCAAAGGAAACTGCCTAGCGCAATCATATAAATAAAAGCTTTAGCAAACGTTGTGTGTAATGCTTTTTGAAACTTAATATCTCGTAAACGACTGTACCGAATTTGATGAAACTTTCAGGATAGCATTATGATATAATAAAAAAACGTTTTAATGTATCGATAATATATAAAAAGCCTTATTCTGTCCCTTTGTCCTTTTGTCACTCCCTCCCTTTCTTATTTGTTTAATATGTTTAATTACCTTTGATTTTCAGTAAACCTTTTCTACATTAACATATATTTTGTATACCATATCTCTTTCCAACAGCAATCATTATTGTATTTCTACTATCTAGGGTTTTCGCAGGTTTTTTCCACCCCCCTTCTCTTCATGGGTGTTTTCCTGCGTGGTTTTTTACTGGGTTGGCCATGCCTGGCTCTACCTGGGTTTTTACCACAAATATCATATCTTTCTTAGAAACCTCTGTAATGTGTAATGTGATATTTATTGTTCTGTTCTTGTTGTATTTATCTGACGCACCTTTTATTGCTCTAGTTCTGTTTGTATATATACTTATGCATGTTATTATTTTGTAATCAATAACGTAGGGTTAAATGGAAGAGGGGACCTTATGGTCTCAATTTCGCCCTGAAAATAAAGCCACTTATCTATCTATCTATCTATATCTATCTATCTATCTATCTGTCGCGCTCTGAACAACAGAAATATACCTGGCATGAGGGGACGAAGGTCAGATTTTTAAGCACAATATATATTCGCGGCGAGGGTTTCTAACCTTCGCTCGGATCGAAGGCAACCCTCTCAGCAGGAGGTATGATTTCAGGTCAAAGAGGACTTCCTCAATTTTATTTCAGAATAATCGATCATCCCCGTCATTTTTGCCTGGCACTTATTCTAGTAATGACATAATGGCAAAAAAAAAAGCAGCCAGTTAACTATGTCGGGGAAAGGTTCGACGTTATCACATAAGATCAAGGCGCTCAAATTAATTGAAACTATTAAAAATTTTAAGGCTTAAAACAGTTTATTCCCACGTAATTTACTTCCACGCGTGTTAAGTTTTGTTTTTTAATTTTCTCTTGGCTTTAACATTTCCGGGTGACATGCCACCATGCAATGACCTCGCAAAAATGCCAGCGCTACTTATCGTACTGAATTCCATCAGAAAGTAATTGCTTACGTATTGCTGTCAAACCTGCTATGAAAAATCTTCAATAAGGCAACCGAAGCGAATCCTTTTGTGGAAGTAGTGCGAAGTTGATGGAACAAATATAATTAATGCATAGAATTATGGCGTATCAAAATTATCTGTCACCTAAGAAATGATAAAGACAAACAAGTGAGGAAAGTGTACAGCGCATCACAAATGGGTGCGCTTCGTGCAATGGAGTATTTGAAAGAAATGCTGCACGTAAAGGAAATAACATTTTAAAGATCTTTTTCTTCCTATTTATAATTATTGCATGTAAACGTACCGAAATTAAACGCAATTTTGTGAGATTGTTTATGTTAGGAACGATGATGAAGTAACGATGCAAGAAATTTTCAACTCGAATTAAGACATTCTTGTTTGATTTTATTGATAACGGCTATTCCGGCTATAAAAAAGTATAGGAAGAGAAATACTATACTTTTTTACAAGTTTTATTTGAAAACTCTATGACCAATACTTGACGAGATATGACGGAAGTTCATTCTTTGTTACCAGTAAAGTGGAACCTCTGATTAACTTATGTGTCTTTGACTTAAGTCTTTAATATCAAATTTCATAAAAATTCGTTAGGAAGGAGCCGAGAACGAACATTTGGACGGACAGACAGACCCACGCTAATAAGCGGTAATGCTGGAAGCGAAACGTGCCTAAGAAAGGCAATTAGCAAGTCTTTCATTTTTTTCATATTAAGAATTTTTCAAAGAGATGGTTAGATATCATTCCCATAAATTTAAAAAACTTATCTGTTTAGAACAAATAAATAATATAAAAAACAAATAAAAAAACCACATGCGCGCCATTTAATAAAGATTATCTGCGTAACTGCGTAGCACCACTCACACCAACACATCTTTAATGTACCTTTATTTATTGGCAATGTTTGTATATAAAACTTGTATATAAATACATATTTTATATTATTTTGTTTTCCTAACACAATAATTAGAAAGTATTTTGAAGATTCGTGAATGAATTAATTACATGTTTAAGATTTCATTAATAATCCGCCCTACTTGTTTAACATAGATTCGAAGTGGCGAGGTTTTTGTCTAAAATATTCCATTTATTAAAACCTATTATTAACCTTATAGTAAAATCGACATCATTTCAATCTCTCAGAGGGTAAAAATGCTCATGTTTTTTTCATTTTATATTATATTATATCAAGACAAAAGGGTAAAAAAACATCTAAAACAGTTTCCTAAGATATTCATATATTTCATAAGTACTCCTTATCCATGAAGATAGCATAGGAAGTGGATAAATGCTAGTAACAATATTTAGATATTGCATATTTCCAAAAATAGACAATCTCAATCCGTAAACTTTGGTCAATTAAAATCAGTAATGCGTCTTTGGGAATTACTTTAAAGCTCTACTACGAATTTAACGGAGAACAAGTCGAGAATGTCACACATTTTTCAAGAGAAAACGGCCGTGTGGAAAACGACGGAAATAGAGGGATTGATACTTGCTTTGAAACCTTTAAAACCCATTTCCGGCAACAATGCAAAGTAATCGGCACCGTTCTCCCGGAACGAACATTCATCACAGGGCTCTCCCTCCCCCTCCCCTCACTAAGGCTCAAAAACCTAAGTGAATACGTGCAACCTGGGATCAAAAGCCGCTGCCAATCGCACAAACCTAAAAATTACAAAAATTGATAAATAACCAAGAAGCTGCGACACTAAAACCTTCACCCGCTGTTGTAACACGAGGACGTATGAGGATGATTGTGCGGTGGTATGCGTGGATGATGCAGAGCGGAGGAGCCGAGAGTGAAAAGCAGAGAACGGAGAGGGAGAGAGGGAGTAAAAAAAGACGTAAAGGGAGGAGGGAAAATGGGAATGTGGAAAGAGGGGACTCATGAAAGGTAAGGAGGACAAAGGACGATGTTACAGCAGTTTCTCCTTCTCTCCAGTAGGGCTATAGAGCGTGGGTAGCAACGAGCTGAAAGATGGTTGAAACTCGGCGTCTTTAATAATGAAAAGGGTTGCGTGAATAATAGCTGAAGGATGGAGAGAGGGAGAAGAGAGAGATGTGGAGGGATGAGGGAGGGAGAGAGAGAGAGGGAGGAAGGGAGAGAGAGAAAGAGGGGGGGAGAGGGAGGGCGAGAGAGGGAGGGCGAGAGAGAGGGAGGGAGGGAGAGAGAAGGAGGGGGGAGAGAGGGAGGGAGAGAGAGGGGGGGAGAGAGGGAGGGAGAGAGAGGGGGAGAGAAATAGTGAGAGAAAGACTGAAGGAGAGAGAGAGAGTGAGCGAGAGAAATAGGGAGGGCGAGAGAGAGGGAGGGAGGGAGGGAGGGAGGGAGGGAGGGAGGGAGGGAGGGAGGGAGAGAGGGAGGGAGGGGAGAGAGAGGGGGGAGAGGGGGAGAGGGGGAGAGGCGGAGGGAGAGAGATGGAGGAAGAAAGAGAGAGGGAGTGAGAGAGTACGGGAGAGAAACAGGGAGGGCGAGAGAAACAGGGAGGGAGAGAGGGGGAGGGAGAGGGGGAGAGAGGCGGAGGGAGAGAGAGGGAGGAAGAGAGTAAGGGAGAGAAATAGGGAGGACGAGAGAAAGGGAGGGAGAGAGGGGGAGAGAGGGGGAGAGAGAGAGAGAGGGAGAAAGTGAGAATGAGAGGGAGAGAAATAGGGAGGGCGCGAGGGAGGGAGGGAGAGAGGGGGAGGGAGAGACAAAGGGGTAGAGAGAGGGGGATTGAGAGAGGGGGGAGAGAGAGGGGAGGGGGAGAGGGGGAGAAAGAGAGAGAGAGAGAGAGAGAGAGAGAGAGAGAGAGAGAGAGAGAGAGAGAGAGAGAGAGAGAGAGAGAGAGAGAGAGAGAGAGAGAGAGAGAGAGAGAGAGAGAGAGAGAGAGAGAGAGAGAGAGAGAGAGAGAGAGAGAGAGAGAGAGAGAGAGAGAGAGAGAGAGAGAGAGAGAGAGAGAAGAGAGGGAGGGAGATAAAGAGGGGGAAAGAGGCATAGTGATAGGGGGAGGAAGGGGTGCAGAAGGTAGATGAAAAGAAGAGGGTGAGATGGAGGTAAAAATGAGGGAGAGAGAGGTAAGGAAGGGAGAGGTAGCGGAGGGGGAAGGAGTTCTTCATACGGAGGAAGAGTCAGGCCATTTCATAAGGGAAGGTGAGTAGCAAAGTGGAGCGTGTGTGTGTGAGAGTGAGAGAGATTCAAAGAGAGGGAGGAATCTACTTCACTTTGAAAAAAAAAAGGTCTTGCTTCATTGCTGTTGCCGTTAGGTCAAGCTCTTTTCGGCTCGGCGTACGAGAAAAGAAGAGGAGGGAGTGGGAGAATAAAAATAAATAAAAACAAGCGAACTCGCGTGTTTGTACAGCGCGTGAAAAGCGAGGAAGAGGAGGGGGAGAGGGTTACACTACGTAGCGGAGTGAGAAAGAAGAATATGCGTCTCTTTTTCTCGCAAAACGCGACCGACTACAGTGAGAGGGGTTTAATTATTTGTAGCCCGGCGAGGAAAGGATATGATTGTTGCGAGCGTGTAATTAGCGTTAGTGTCGGCATGAGTCATAAAAGAAACGTTAGACGTTCTGTCGTAATACGCGAACGATTCCGTTTCACCTTCAGAAAAAAATAGTCAAAACTGTTAATCCCTTAAACGCAAAGCCGTGTGTTTATCTACTTTGAACTCGACGCATTTGACAACGTGATAGCAATAACCTACGCTAACTGAATAGCTAATATTCTCAGTAGCTTTTTAAAGGTTATTTGATGAATAATAAAAGCATTAAACTACAGAGAAATATTTTCATCGGGTAGAATTACTCATTTTCCACGATTTTCCACTACTAGAAAACCTCTTGTTAATAATTATTAAAAATTTACCGTTTCTCTGAATAACAGATTCACGGACAAGAGGGAACACGTTGATGTGGGATAATTTCGAACGTAACTAAAAATTCTTTTACGTAAATTGTTACTTATTCAAATACATTACCTAATTTATGGGCTACTTTAAGAGGAGACCCTCGCCGATTATGTTTTTAAAAAGTTATATTAATCTCACCGGAATGAGAGATGGCCCGTAAAGCAACTACGTGACTCTCGAGATATTCAAATCGCTACATCATGATGGAGCTTAAATCGGAGTAACAAACATTAAAACTCAAAGCGTTAAAAATTTAAAGCTCTTTATTAAGATAATGCTACCGTCACTTTATATGTATTACTGAAATCCATCGAAAGAAGCTTCCTATTGCGTAAAGTGTATAGTAATTGGAATCTCTCAGTAGGGTATTGACTCCGGGGAAAACGGTAATCTATTCTGCTCGATTTAGCCCGCTTCTCATAATAGTAAAATGCACTGTCTCTCTCATTATCCGAGGACAAAATACATGAATGAACCTTTAATACTGCACGCACGAAAAAATAAAAATTTCCATCTTTATCACTCTTCGCGGAAGACGCATGCGAATCACGTTGAGAGAGTTCGTTATATATCACCTAGGCAACCGCCGTAGACATAAAAGCCGCCTGAGTAAACCAGATGCGCATATCACCTGAGAGCTAGAAGAGAGCCCGTGACCATTTGAATCTGGGATCGGCGAATTACCGGAGAGGACTCTATGTATGAATAAAGCATCCCGTTTACTCAAACCTTCTCGTGACTGCGGTTGCCACCTACGTCACTCGTTGGATTCTAAGTATACGACGATTAACTATCTCTGGACAGGTATTTTTATGGGAATCGTCCAGCGAATAATTGACCAATGCTTCTCAAAGACGTTCCTTGTTTATTTTAAAAAGTTTTAATGGTTTATTAGACGAAATTCCTCAGAGATCCATGAATAACGGATGTTTAAATTCAAGAGCCGACGAATTAAGGGGGATTAATAATATCGGAAAATTTGATACTTTGCTACGCGAAATTCCAAAGAAGCGCATTAAAATGTAACCGGAGATTCCTAACACCGGTGTTTTAAAAAAACAAGTTAGGAAAGTGTACAACGTATCACAATGCAATGGAGTATTAGAAAGAAATTAGTATATACCTGTACGTAAGGGAAATAGCGTTTTAAAGTTCATTTCTTAGTCATAAATAATCCATTTCCTTCCTGTTTAATAATATTACATGCACACGTAAGGAAATTAAACGTTTGTTTGCGAGATTGTTTATGTTAGCAACAATGAAGAAGTAACCATGCAAGAAATTTTCCAAGTTCAACGCGATTTAAGACGTTTTTGTTTGATTTTATCGATAACGGCTACTTCTATGATAAAAATGTATAGGAAAGGAAATGCCCTTCTTTAGCAGTTTTACAACTTTTATTTGAAAAATATTTTGGTATGAGCAATACTTTACGAGATATGACGAAAATTTCATTTTTTGTCACCAGTAAAGTGATTGGCGTACGAGATTCATTTTCGCGAATTTCTTCTTATATTTGATTGTTAGTCCTTAATATCAAATTTCATAAAAATCCGTTAAGTAGAAGCCGAGAACGAACATGCGGACGGACGGACGGACCGACCGACGATAATAGGCGCTCACGCTGTAAGCGAAACGCGCCTAAAAACAAAACAAAACCAACTTGCTGCGACATATTCCGTTCATTAATTACTCGTACTTTCCTCTCCTCTTCCACAATAGGCGTAGTCACCATTGCCGAAGACTTCTTCATCACGCAATACAACACGGGGAAAAACATCGACCGTAAAAGAGAAATATAAAATCTACGTAAAATAAAACCGTCGCGTTTTCCAGGAATTCCTCCTCCAATTTTTTCATCAGCGTAGTTCTCCAATCCGAAAAAAAACTGTCACGCTTCACAGGTACCGCATCACTGGCTAAAATTTAAAAAATATACGTGACGAAAATAGAAAAGGATCTTTTTCAAAACCACGCCAAGGAGCGTTCCAGCGTGCTTAATCAAGGTCACCTCGTGCGTACGGTGAATTTCGCAAAAAAAATAAGAATAAAAAAGGACAAAGCCCAAAATGAGAGAAAGAGATTATATCAGGTTGCCATCAATAAAAGTTAAAGCGATTTTAATTTGTCTCGTCGGTATAACGAGAAATCATGGCATCGTTATAAAGAATTTTTTCCGTCAAATTAGCTTTTCGTTGAAAAATCAAATAAATGACCTGTCAGTGAATGAAGTTGTTTCGCTCAGGAAAGAATTTTCATTTAAGTAGCATACGATTTTTATTGCTTTATACTTTAAAAGTATTCTTAGACTATATTTAGGTATGATGCATTTTTACCCTTCATCATGGCGTTAGCTATTCTTCCTCAACGGCGCGCCACGGCGTGGATTTTTCTTGCATTAATCTTTACGTGGCTATCTCCCTTTGAAGAGGACAACAATTAAGAAATTTAGCTTTGTTGCCGCCTGGAAACCGATAAATTTTGCGCTTAAAGGAAAATTTCGTGCGATTTAGTAGGTAATACGACAAAACATGAATAGAATTCAAATATTCAGTCTTTCGTGCGTAAAATAGGTCATTTCCCGTGATCGTAAATAACATCAGTGAAGGGCTGCATGGCATTTTGGGATTACTACACACCATTTCCCATGCATTCTTTTGGAAATAGTATTTTGTTAACCCCATGGGGTATAACAGACCCCACGGTCTGCAAACCTAGACCAAGTTCTTCCTTTGGTCCATAGGATGGCCCATGAAACTTTTGAATTCGATAGCTTCAACGATGTAAAAACGTATAAAGAACATACATACACACTAAAATATTTATAAGATTTGCAAACATATTGATTATTAATAACATTATAATAATGTATTTGGCAAATTGGTAAAATTATTTAATATCGATATAAAATACGTTTAAGTTATGCAGAGTTCGTTTATATTATGTTAAATTTCATGCAACAAACAAAAATAATAAAAGACACATCAACGGTTATGTTCCAGTTTTCCGTCTACAGAAATCGTTTTGTCTCCTGGACATATTCTAAGGCCAGATATTAACGAAGTGAAAGACAAACAAAAACAGTTTTTCTCTCCGGCAACATTAGCACAAACTGCGGAATGAATAATGTAGCTAATAACGTATTATCTACCGCTTTATGATTTCTTTGTGAGAAGGCGTAAAAATTTAAATACTTTACATCAGCGGTTCTGAACCTTTTTGCTAATATGGCCTATCTAAGCTACCGGTAGGTATACATTTCAATGCGTGTATATATAGGCAGGAGAAATTCCTATATCATTGACAAAAGACCGGTTATTTAACAATAAATGCAGAATTTTTGAAGGTATTCATTTGTTTTTTTTTTTGTTCAATTTCCGCTATGATTTTGCGATAGTTTTTTTTAAGTATTAAATTTAAAAATAAATCTTTCGCTGCCCAACCTAAACCCTTTAGAGGGCCCACCGGTTGATGAGAAACACCGCTTTGAATGACATACGCAGATAAAGATCCAGAAAGCACAGTCTAACAGATAATTTCTCCATCCTGTCAATCTGACATGAAAGCTGCAATCAACACATTTTAATTATACCGACGTCGATCAATGCCAATTTTGATTTTTTAACATTTGCATGCGTTTGCCATTTATCCTGAGAGATCACATATATCTGCACGTGCTACGCACTGGCAGAGAGAGAGAGAGGTCTATGCATACATTTCCACGCAAAAGTACAACTCCGCTTATATGAAGTTATCGGGCGCTCAGGCTGATAAGCCCGAGTTAATTATAAGAGCAAATTCGAAGTTCCACGTAATTTCACTCGCATGCCACTGAATGAAATCCTTCCGCTATCGACCAGGTCGGAGATTTAAATCCAGGGCGGTAAAGGTTTAAAGAGCCGTACACATATGGGTTCATTATCGTTCTAATTACACTATCCATGCCTCTCATGCTTCTCAAATCTAACCCATACAAATATTTTATCTTTAGATTCTTCCAGGAAGGAAGTTTATGATTTTTAAAGGTTATCTGTGAAAGGTTTCATGAAATTTAAAGCGCGAAATACGCAAGACTTACTAAAAATAATACAGCCAATAAATAAAGAAAAGCTGGTTTGATATTACAACTGTTACCTATTAGCTGTTACCTATAAGCGATTCATTGAACTAATACCCATTACTCGCTAGTAATTCTTTGTGATTCTTACTTAATCAACTGGTTGATTTTCGTTTTTGATTCCTAGCAAGTTTGCCGGAAAATCATGAACCACAAAGAAGGGAGAATTAGACAAAAGCTATGAAGTTCTGCAGAAGAAAAAGCTCTATAGATCGCAGACAGTGTCGCGTTTACCATAAGGCAAACTAGGCAAGTGCCTAGTAATTTTAAAGATTTAGTTTTTGTTTATGGTTCTTTAAAAATATTAAATAGCAAAATATCCTCTATTTACAGTATTATATGATAAATAAATTTGTGATTTTATTTCATCTTAAAATAATGTGCTTTAATTTTCGATCAAGAGTCCCAGAAATCGGATTTACCTAGGGCCCAAAATGTGCCAAACGCGGCACTGACTGTAGACAATAGCACTCCTCTCAGAAAACGTACTATTCTACCTTAAACATATAGTCATAGTCATTGAAAGTGTAAGAACCATTTAAATCTTCAAGATAAAGAAAACGCAACGTCAACGTGAATATTATAAAATTTTACAAAAGGTATTACATTGGTATACAGCAGTTAGGGCACACATCAAAAAGCATAGTTATCACTTATAAGTAATACAATGGTGAACTAAAATGTTTCTCAAAATCGCTTGAAATATAAAACAATATCTATATACTATATTTTGGAACAGGTGAAAGAATTAAAATGTTTGGAAAGTATGATATCGCGAGATGCAAAGTGCACAAATGAGATAAGAATACGGACAGCAATGAAAAAAGCTGCTTCCAATAAGAATAGAGTTATTCTGAGGAGCGGAAAAAGGAATGTTAATTTGAAAAAAAAACCGTTAAAATCCTGTGTATGGAGTAAAGCATTACACGGAGCAGAGACATGGACCCTTCGGAAAATAGACATGAAATATTTGGAAAGCTTTGAAATGCGGGCATGGAGAAGGATTAGCTGGACAGATAGGGAAACAAATTAAGAAGTGCTACAGAGAGTAGATTTAAAAAGAAAAATACTACAGGTGATAAAGCATAGGAAGGCTAATCGGTTAGGACATATACTGAGAAGAGATGGTTTGTTGAATAAAGTAATTGAAGCAAAAATAGGAGAAAAGGGAAGAGGTAGGAGAAGGATTCATATTATTAATGCGCTAAAAGAAGGAAGAAGTTAAGGACAACTTAAGAGTGTTGCTCAGGATGGAAATAGATGGAGAGCACAGTTTTATTTTAAACGAGCCGTTTCTGCCTGATGCGGTAACAAACAAACAGACAGACAGGCAGACAACAATTGTGCAAACCGGTTCAAACGTCTTCTTGTGATGCAAAACACACGAAAAAGTAAAACCCCGACAAAAAAACAAATGTACAGACAGAGGTTACAGTTTTATTTATATAGATAAAGGGTGTCCTATGACAGAGAATTATAACATAGGTAACAATAATTCCGGGAACAAACGCGGAACGTAGAAAAGTGGCACAAGAAATTTCTTTCCTAACCTATAAGTAGCTATCTGGTATACGGCTCCACAGAAAGGAATACGATGCCGAGAAAACATTACCTTTAAAAGATAAAATAACATGACCGAATTACCCAGAATCTCGCGGAGTAAACAACGCTCCCCTGAAACCTCCCAAAGCGAGAGATGAACCATTTTCCAGGTGGAGGTTTTGAGGTTAGATTCCAACTTAAACCGACGTCTCACGGCACTAAGTTTCAGGGTGAAGGGAGGATAGTAGTAGGGTTAGAGGGGGAAGCGGAGGGAAGGAGGGAGAGACGGCGATCGTCGCGCCCTCTGACACAAACATCCGCGCCCATTTCTTGGTAAGGCGGGAAGAAGGGATGGGGGAGGGGGGAGAAAAAGAAGAAGATCGAAATGGCGGATCTCGGAAGTACCGGGTTGGATGGCGGAAGGGAATGGCAACAAAAGGACGATATCAGGAATAGGGAGATGAAAGGGTTTGAAACCGCGAGGAAGGAGCCGGAGATAGGAAAAGATTTCCCCCCTCCCCCCCTCACTCACTCTCTGCCCCTCTCCCTCACTCTTCCTTCCCTCTTTTCTTACCTTCTTCCATCAGTCCCTATCTACTCAACTCCCTCCCTTCCTCTTTCCCATCCTAACTCCTTCCCTATCTCTTCCTCTCCCTCCCTCTCTCCCTTCCTCTCCCTCACTCTCACCCTCCCTCACTTCCTTCCTCTCTCTCTCTCTCTTCCTCTCTCCCTCACTCCCTCTCCCTACCTCATCCCCTCCTGAAAGTAAAAGGAAATGAGAGAGGGAAAAGAAAAGGATCAGATGGAGCGTCTGGATAAAATGATGGGGTTTTCGGGTAGGGTACGAGGAGGGGGGGGGAAGGGGGTGGGGAAGGGGAGGGGGTGGGGTGGGTTAAGGCGTTCAAAGTCCCTCCAGAGCCTCACGTTTATTCGGTAGAAGTGCCCGCGCTATCTACATTGCAGATGGGAAGGGCGTGGGATTGGAAGGGGGTTGAAGAGGGGAAAATAGGGGGGGAGGGGAAAATAAGGGGGAGAGGGGAGGGGGAATCGATATGTCTGCCCGACTCTTAACCCTTACTACTCCTCACTCCCTTTTTACTTTCTCCATACGTAGTATATGGAAAGTATTGTGATCAGGAAAAAAATCGACTTCGAGATTTCAACGGAAATACACGTTTTGAGGTCCCCAGAACACGTTTAGTATATTTTCGGAATGATGTGTGTGTGTGGATGAATGGATGTGATTATGGGCGCTCTAACTCAAAAAGTACTTGCCATATCGTTACCAAATTTCATATATAACACTTTAGCATGAGCACAAAGAACTGATTAGTTTTTCGACAATAACGGTTAAACGGAAGTCGAGGTTTATTCGAAATCCGATTCGGTTTTTGCGATATTTCTCCGATAACACCTCATTATTTTATATACAATTCTATGCAAAAGTTATAGAGAACGTAATTTCCTACAACTTTCATTTGAAACAATTTTCTATAGGAGTTATTGTTCAGGAATTATTTATAAATAATCGGTTTTTTTCGATTTCCGTCAAATATCTCCTAAAAACTTGGTAATCTTCGTGAGGGCCAAAGTTGTAGAGTACAATATTTCTTCCCGGTTTCGTTTGAAACAAATTTTCGTAGAACAATCCATTTGGGAGATATTCAACTTTTTTCGTAATTTCCAGTAAACAGCGCCACCACCGTGTCGCGGTGAATTCTGTAAACATATTCAAAATATACCTAATTTACGCCAATAAGGACGACTGTATTCTTTTACGTTACGAAATAATAACTTTGCCTCGTAATGCTATTCACAATAATTTAAATATCTATACCCCAAATGTGGAGAAAGTCGTGTGTTGGCCACATGAGATTTTTCTTGCCTCTTTCCATTCATCTCCCTATATCTTCTTCCGTCTCCCAAAACCGAAGCTGGCTCGCAACCTGGCACCCCCCTCTCTCTTTCTCTTCCTTTCTCACTCCATCCTACTTCCAATCCTTCCTCCTCCTCTCTCCCTCTCTTCTTCTCCCTGAACTTACTGCCTATCTCCCTCTATCTTTCATTCTTTTCCCTCCTTTTCTACCTCCTTCTCTCCTTCGCATTCTCCTTCCTCTCCTTCCTTTTCTCCCTCCCCCTCTTCCCTCTCCGTCCCATGGGCCATTACTCTTTCTCTCCTTCATTCTAAAACCTCTCTCTCTTTCCCTCTCTCTCTACCCTTCTTATATCTCTCCTCGCCTTCCTTCTCATTCCATCCGTTCTTCCTCCTCCCTCTCCCATTCTAAATCATATCTCTCACCCTATATTTATGCCCTAACTCCTTCCTTTAATCCTCCTTCTCTTCCCTTCTTCCTCTCTCCCTCCCAAACCCCTCCATTTTCCTCTTTCGCTGGTGTCAGCTCCGAAAAAGGGAGGGAAAAGGCGTTGGTTTTGGTTCCGATGGATACGAAAAGTCAAGTCTCTCTCTCTCTCTCTCTTTCTGTCTATGAGAGTGTTTTACGCTCATCTCGCTTGCTCGCCGCCGTCGGGCAACTTCTGAACCGATGAGACGTCGGCAACAGATTACTGCTTTCTCTGTTTTTACTTTCTCCATACGTAGTAATGGGAAAGTATTGTGATCACGAAAAAAATCGACTTCGAGATTTCAACGGAAATACACGTTTTGAGTTCTCTAGAACACGTTTAGACTATTTTCGGAATGATGTCTGTGGGTGTGTGTGTGTGTTTGTGATTTTGGCATTTCGGCTACCAGGTAACCCTCTTCAGAGTCCTGAAGGTAAATTATGCTGCAATATTGAAACCTGTGTGCGTCTTGCATGTCCATGACATTTAATACGAGACCTCCTAAACCTTCAGGTTTGATTGCTTGTTTTAAATGAGTGGGTGAGTAATCCTCCCTATTCTTTCTTTTTTAGGCGCATTTTGCTTCCAGCGTGAGCGCCTATTAGCGTCGGTCCGTCCGTCTGTCTGTCCGTCCTCATATTCGTTCTCGGCTTCTACCGACCGGATTTTCATCAAATTTGATATTACGGACTTACAATAAAAGATAATAAGAAAATCGCAAAAATGAATCACGTAAGACAATCAGAGGTACCACTTTACTGGTGACAAAAAATGAACTTTCCTTCATATTTCGTAAATTATTGGTTATATCGAAATACTTTTCAAATAAAACTTGTAGAAATTGTAAAGAAGAATGCTTCTTTTCCTGTACATTTTTATCGTAGGAGTCGCCGTTATCAAGAAAATCAAACAAGAATGTCTTAATTCGAGTTGAAATTTTCTTGCATGATTACTTCTTAATTGTTGATAAGATAAATAATCTCACAAAAATACGGGTGCATGCAATATTTTTCAATAAGAAGAATATGGATTATTTATGACGAAGGAAATTACTTTAGTACCCTATTTCCATTACGTACAGGTATATGATTTCTTTCAAATACTCCACTGCACGAAACGCGCCCGTTTGTGATACGCTGTACACTTTCCTATCTTGTATCTCCTTTGACTAACAATAAGAGAATTTTTTTTACAAATTACGCCATTTTGGTGAATTTTTGTTATTTTTCGCTTCATTATTTACTTATGCCGAAGAAGATTATCTTCATCATTAAACATTTTAAGAATTCCGGTTTATTTATTTATTCTTCATATCTGCAGCCATTCTTCCACCTTTCGTCAAATAAAGTATTTATAAATTCCTTAGAAAGTATCTCTATTGACTAAATTCAAAATTATCAAATGATGATGCATAGCACCCTTTGTTCCTAATAAATTAAGTATCGAGTAAATGATTGCAGAATTTAACCTGTTGATGATAAACATTGCGAGAAACGGAAAATGTTATTTTGGTTGCTTTCTAAAGTGTAATAATATACTGTCTAATGAGCACACGAAATTAAATATAAACGGAAAATGTTATTTTCGTTGCTTTCTAAAGTGTAATAATATACTGTCTAATGAGCATACTAAATTAAATATAAATCTGAAGAAAAACCGTAACGAAAAAAGAGAATCTGGTATAACTTTTTTTTCTCATTTGTCTGGGAGCATTTTTTTTAATGGCGTCATTTCGGAGAATTTTTACGTTACCTTTTTTTTCATTACCCTCGTAAAATGTTAACAAAATTAGGTTTTCTTTTCCCGAAATTTATTTGAATTGCTAAAAGAAACAATTCCGCTGAAAGCGTCTCAATAATGACAAAACATTGTGAAATGAATATAAAAGATAAATAATTATGCGGATAGCGGAATTTATTACAGCAGGTCCACAGCTGAAATTATTTTCTATTTAGGGTAATTTTTGCGAGAACGTAAGAAAAATATTGAATTTTTTAAGCTGAAACGGGGAAGCAACTGAAAGCTTATTACCTGTACTGGGTATATACAAAAACAACATTCATGTACTATTTATACGAAAATATTTTGAGCATATCGTTTTCATGCGTTACCCTTTTCTGTACGAAATTTCGCAAAAACCTTTTTTCAAAAGTACCTAACGATCGTAGAAATAAAAAGACTTACTTGGTAATTCAACGTAAACATTAATTTTTATACGACCTAGGATTAGTTTATATGCGACATCATCAGACTAAGTAAACAAATAGCAGGTAACAATTTATAGTATTAATTTATGCCGGCTCTGTGTTTACTTTACCTGATGATGTTGCACAGCAACGAAACCTAGGTCCTAAAAAAATAAATGTTCATGTGGAATTACCGAGTAAGTCTTATTACTTTCTCCATATACGTAATATAGAGAAAGTATTGTTATTATGAGAAAATTGAATTCGAGATTTCAACGTAAATATTCGTTTTGAGGTCCCATGAACACGTTTTGACCGTTTTCTCGATGATGTCTGTGTGTGACAAATTTTGCGTGCGCTCTAACTCAAAAACTATTCGTCAGATCAGCATGAAATTCTATATTTGTGATTTTATACGTACTTTTAAGATTTTAAAAGATTTTGACAACAATCGGTCAAACGAAAGTAGCCGTTTACTCTTGTAAAATTTTAGTTATTCTTAAACATTTTGCTTAAATCTGAATTTTTGTTAACATGCTTATATATAAAAGTTGTACAAATTATTTTTTCTACAAGTCTTGTTTGAACTAAATTTTCACGTGAAGAATATTTCAAGAGATATTCAATTTTCTTCGCGCGCTCGGTAGTGACAAAAATTGAATCGCTAGCGCTGAAGCACGTTCATATCGCCGTATTTATTTGATTTTAGTTGACAACTTACGTATGGAGAAAGTCATTTGTTGGACACATCAATTTATTTATTTTTGCAATATGAAGATATTCCACAAAGTGAGGAATGAAACAATTAAACATAAAAAGTATCAATATTTTCCAGTCGCTCGACGGAAAACATTATTCACAGGAGGATCATTTCTCCGTCTAACGCGCGTAACACGGAGCCGTTACTACTAATTAGACGAGTGAAACATCGCTCCTGGATTCGCGCTAATGGTTAACGCCTCGCCGCTGCAGACGCTCGCTCGATTCGAATGACGGGTGTTCGCGAAAATGTAATTGAAATTAATGCGTGGAAGAAAATCTGGAATATGTATATTGGCTCTTAAAATAAAACGGTATTTTCTTCAACGACTACGTGTTGCAAGCGATGATATAAAAAAAGATTTTAAATATCAGAACGGATATTTATGAAAGACTCTTGTACAGATAATACCTTTATGCGAATTAACTTAATTTAATTTTAATTATAGTAGGTTTCATTATTTACATCGAATTATGGTGAAGGTTCAACGTCATTCTAATTCCGTCAAGGAACTTTGGTTACAAACGTTATCCCACATTACTTTTTTCCTCTCTAGTTCCGGAATCGCTATCACATCAAGATATATCCCCCGAGAAAGCGTGACATAGACTTGATCGGGATTAATTTAGGAATAAACTTATAATCGCATTTTAAATCGAGCATCTTAATCCCATACTTATTCACACTTCGTTCAGTTAAACCTTTACATCGTTGGACACGGATGTAACATCAAGAAATATTTCTTGTTTTAAATATAGTCAAATGCAATTTACGTAATTTTATTAAATCATCAAAAATGGGGTTCCCCTTGACGACGAATTATTTTTTCATAAAAAAACTTACAATTTTCGCGTTCAAAAGAAATATGTGCATGAAATCGACGCGCAATTGAAAATCAACAGTATGAATATGAATTTTCGTTGTTCAAACCGTACTTCGGTTGAAGTCACAAGGTTGTGCGATCATTTTCAGCAATTTTAAAGTAAAAATCAAAAATATGCTTCACCAAATCCCATGTTATTCAAATGGAAGTTTCTGGAATCGAACTCGGGCCGTTATACATATTATACGGTGACTACATGTAATCCTCTTTCATGCGCCGCTCTATTAAAAACTGAAATAATGGTTAAAATAGATTCAGCTGCTTTCGAGCTGTTCGAAATTCTTTGGGATTTCAATATAAGAGCAGAAATATTCAAACAACCACATAGAAGTTAACGTTAAATTTATTAATTATGGTAACGTCCCATTAATTTAAAATTTACTAGTGCAACTACCATTTAAAAATGAAGGGTATGCATTAATAAAGTATCAAATTAAAATTAACACCCTTTCCATGCTCCTTTTCTCAAACTATAACATCAAAAATTTAGCAGTCCCTCTTAGCGAGATCGATAGAAGATAAATTCCCCTATATTATACCGCCGGTGGTGCAGATCGTTGAGGTTGATGGAATTCATCACGGAATCACAAATCGAATTACGCAGACACACGCACGCACGCGCGCACACACACATACAGACATACAAACAAACATACATACATACATGCATACATGCATACATGCATACATGCATACATGCATACATACATACATATATATATATGTGTGTGTGTGTGTCTGCGTAATTCGATTTGTGATTCCGTGATGAATTCCATCAACCTCAACGATCTGCACCACCGGCGGTATAATATAGGGGAATTTATCTTCTATCGATCTCGCTAAGAGGGACTGCTAAATTTTTGATGTGATAGTGTGAGAAAAGGAGCATGAAAAGGGTGTTAATTTTAATTTGATGCTTTATTTTATTATATCTCTCTTGTGCTGACGAAGGGATCATCCCGAAAGCTCTAACCTCTACAAATGTGTCTCTCCAACACCCCAGCGGCTCTACTTCCGGTAAGTGTTCACTGGGTTTCCTTCAACACCTAGTTGCCCAAAATATCCTTACTTACCTTTCCTCTTCCTTAGTATTTATATATATATATATATATACACACACACACACACTATAGTTATGCACTTATTTATATAAAATACCTCTTAGCTATGCTTCCTTTTTCAATGTCGATTAAACTTGGCCGCCAGATGAGCGATACTTTCCAAATAAGTACTATGCACTTATAAAATAAATTTTTTAAATTTGTCAGAATTGAAATTACTCGATCAAAAATTAAAAAATCAAACTTAATGAAAATATCCAATTAAAAATCAAACAATTTACATGACAACTCCTCCATAAACCATCTGACGCCAAATCGGTAGTATTATTCCTGAAACTTAGGGGAAGGCAGGGGAATTCCGATCAGTGTGTAATACCCGATCATCCTTGTAGATGCAAAGGCAGAGGTAGCAAGAGTGATTGATTGCTGCCGCCATATGTCAATAGACCCAGTAACCTCACACAAAGCGAGAGAAGTCACTTTCTTTGCAGTTATCACTGATTTATATATTTCAGTATTTTTTATGTAACTTTCAACGTTCATTCCAATCAATGTAAGTCAAATTTCTTTTATAAATTCAATGATTTTTCACTGATATACCATGCTTAACTGTAGGATCTACCTCATGAATGAGCACAGTTATGAAATCAGTTTATAACCTCAAAATTAAAATTAATTGATCGCTATTAATCTAACTGGGTGGGGAATACCGATCAAACACAAGATTTCCTTTTTTGTAATTGGCAATGTCAATTTTAAAATATCATAAATGTAATAAAATCAAAATAATTAAGGTCATTTTTCTGAACATAATGCGTTAAAGAAACTCATTTTAGGGCAGCCATTATAGCTTAGATAATAGGAATTTCCCCGCCTTCCCCTACTCGTGATAAGTTTGCAGAGCCTAATTGCAATTATGTATATAAAAACACTTTCAATTTCATGATAATTTGACCAAAATATAATTTCTGGTACAAAGGGATGTAAGGACATATTGACGAAATTTTAATGGCACGGAATCATTTAATTAAATTCCAAAGTCTTTTTTTTTTAATGGACAACCGGATACATTCGTCTCAATGTTACCGCTTCTAAAAATATTTTCCTCACACAAGTAGAACAAACCTAATGTAACCGAATAATTATCTACTGCGAACAAACAAGTTTAACTTAATTTTCGCAGTGGAATTTACTACATTAAATTCGCACCATATTGCTACAACTGAGGGGAAAGGAATTATCTTAATTTGTTTCAATTTCCAGGAGTTGAGAGAACGGAAAATAAATATATATTTTTTTAATCGGTTCTATTTCGATTCGGAATTACCTATGTTTAAAAGCAGTTTCGATTTCAAGAATTTAATTAGTATCTTGTTTTCGTAAACATAGATTTCACTTTAAATTTATTTTCGTAACCCAAGTAACAATCTCATTTCTTTTGTTACGAATTAAATCCGATATCCATGAAACGTTAGCTAAACATAGAATCGTACTTTCCCTACAAAGACGCCGTCCTCAGTGCTAACACGCCGATCGCTATTTCAAAACAAGTTAGGAAAGTGTACAGCGTATCACAAACGGGCGCGTTTCGTGCAAAGGAGTATTTGAAAGAAATGGTATATTATACCTGTACGTAAGGGAAATAGCGTTTTAAAGTTCATTTCTTCGTCATAAATAATCCATTTCCTTCCTGTTTAAAAATACTGAATGCACACGTAAGGAAATTAAACGTATTTTTGTGAGATTGTTTATGGTAGCAAAAACGAAGAGGTAACCATGCAGGAAATTTTACTAGTTTTACAAGTTTTATTTGAAAAATATCCCTGATTGGCGTACGTGATTAATTTTTGCGATTTTCTTATTATATTTGATTTTAAGCCCTTAATAACAAATTTCATTAAAATCCGTTCTGTAGAAGCCGAGAACGAACATGCGGACGGACGGACAGACAGATGGACAGACCAACGCTAATAGGCGCTCACGCTGGAAGCGAAACGCGCCTAAAAACGCAGTCATTTAATTACACAATTGAGGAAGGAATTGCGGAGTAAATTACATAAGACGCTTTTTTTTTAAAGAATGCTAAAATAAAAACATTCCCCTGCAGAAAAACCTATCTTGAAAATTTTGCATCTTTAATATTATTCAATGCATTACTTATGTAAATATATTTGTATAACAATGTAATTTCAATGTTGTTTCGAAAAATTAATTAAATAACCTCACAGAAATGTACTTGACCATTAAAATGTTAAGCAGCGTATCACGTAAACATTTCTTCAAAAACAATTAGCATTAAATAACAAAGACAAATATATTTCATAGAATAAAGTTTTAGAAGGGTGTAATTTCACTTACTTTCACTTAATAGCATTCTTGTTTATTTACATTCGTTGCTGTGAATACGGCCGACAATAAGAAAGCCATACTGGATCCGTATAGATAATTCTATAGGGATTTTTAATATCCTGTTAAAAGGCAAACGGACAGACGGACAGACCCTAAATATTTTTCAGTATCTATTTCGAATGCAAAATATATCCTGAAAATTTTGTGTTTGTAGCTTACGTAATTCTTTAGTTATTTTGTACACGGTAACACAGACAGACGGATGAACCGAATACATACGTCAATTTATTTACAAAAAAAGCGCTAAAAATACAAAAAGAGCTATTCATTCAATACACCACATTGAAGATCGCTGTCTTTCAGCCTATGCTTTTCCAAACCGCCGCTTTGTGATCAATGCATTCACTTAAGTTCTCATTTATATTTCCGCCATGAGGCGACTTCCATTATTCATGTTTAGGATTACTGACCTAATAAGCCTTTGTCTATTATAGCAAAGTTTTCATCGCGGGTATCTCGCTAATCCGTTCAGGGTGCCAGCCAACATTCTGATCGCATCACAAAAGACGCCTACGTCTGACCAGCTAATAAAACAGAATTATAGAAGGCGAAATGCTCAAATTAAAGCCTATAGTACAGGGGTGGGCAAACTTTTCTGCATGGCGGGCCACATCGGTGTTTGCGAATTCTTCAGCGGGCCACGTTGAAAGATGCCAATGCTTAGGCGGGCCAGATTAGAGTTTAAATCGGAAATTGCTTAGATTCTTAGGCATCATACATAAGTGAAAAACAAGCGCAAACAAGGATTGTAGGGCTAAATTTTCAAAACTAAAGGTTTCATTGTCATAATTTTACCAAAAGTAATATAAAATTGTGTTAAATTTTACAGATTGCTTTTTCAACAAAGCTTCGCGGGCCACGTTAAATGCTCTCGAGGGCCACATATAGCCCGCCGGCCACGGTTTGCCCACCACTGCTATAGTAAGATATTGGCAGTGTCGAGCCGAAATTCTATCCGCCTAGCTACAGATGGCAACGATACGCGAACCATCGATTTTAATAAACCGCCCGTTTTCTTTCTGAAACATCCTGTTTCTCGGGAGGGTGGATTGAATATCTTGAGTGATGATTGAAATATAGAGATTGATGAAGGATTTCGATCCGTAAAACTTAAGCTAATAAGGACCAACCAACGCCATCGACCCCCATCCCCCTTCCCCTCCCACGGCAGATCAATGGCCCGGGAGAGAGATGTGATGGAGAGAAAGTGGGAGATATGGAGAGAGAGAGAGGGGAGTGGGAGAGAGAGAGAGGAGGCGAGTGGGAGAGAGAGGAGGCGAGTGGGAGAGAGAGAGGGAGAATGGAAGAGTAGGAGAGAGGGAGGTAGGAGAGAGGGAGAGACAAGGGAGAGTGGGAGATAGAGGGAGAGAGAGGGGGAGTGGGAGAGAGGGGGGGAGGGAGAGAGAGAGCGAGAGAGAGAGATAGAGCGAGAGAGAGATAGAGCGAGAGAGAGATAGAGCGAGAGAGAGCGAGAGAGAGAGAGCAAGAGACCGACAGAGAGAGAGAGTGGGAGAGAGAGAGCGGGAGAGAGAGATCGGGAGAGAGAGAGAGAGAGAGCGGGAGAGAGAGAGCGGGAGAGAGAGAGCGAGAGAGAGAGAGCGAGAGAGAGAGAGAGCGAGAGAGAGCGAGAGAGAGAGAGAGAGAGAGAGAGAGAGAGAGAGAGAGAGAGAGAGAGAGAGAGAGAGAGAGAGAGAGAGAGAGAGAGAGAGAGAGAGGGAGAGAGAGGGAGAGAGAGGGAGAGAGCGAGAGAGAAGGAGAGCGAGAGAGAGAGAGCAAGAGACCGACAGAGAGAGAGAGTGGGAGAGAGAGAGCGGGAGCGAGAGATCGGGAGAGAGAGAGAGAGAGCGGGAGAGAGAGCGAGAGAGAGAGCGAGAGAGAGAGAGAGAGCGAGAGAGAGAGGGAGAGAGCGAGAGAGAGGGAGAGCGAGAGAGAGGGAGAGAGAGCGAGAGAGAGAGAGGGGGGAGAGAGAGAGGGCAGAGAGAGGGGGGGAGAGGGGGGAGAGAGATGAGAGAGGAACAAGGGGGCGAGGAAGAGGAGAGGTTAGGAAATGAAAGAATTAGAGGAAAATTCAGGAGAAAAAGGGAGAGATAGGAAAAAGTGGGCATGATAAAAGAGAATGAGATAGTGAAGAAAGGAATATAGAGGGGGAGGAAGATGGAAGAGATGATAAAAGAGAGAGAGTGAGAGAGAGAGAGGGAGAGGGAGAGAGAGAGAGCACTGGATAGGAGGAAGAGGAGTAGAAAGCGATAAGAAAGGGAGATGAAGAAGAAAGAGAGAAAGAGCGTGAAAAGGGAAAGGGATTATAAAGTCAGAGAGGAAGAGGTGGGAGAGAGGATAAAGGGAAAGAAAGAGAGGATAGGGGAAGGGATGATAAAGTTGGAGAGATTTAAGAGAGAGGGGGTTGAGGGGAGAGGATTAAGGAAATGGAAGAGAGAGAGAGATGATACATGAAAAGAGAGGGAGAAAGGGAGAAGAAAGGAGAATGGATGATAAATGGAGATAGAATGAGGAGAGAGAGAGGAAGAGAGAAATGATGGATAAAGGGAAAGAAAGAGGAAAGGGGAAGGGATGATAAAGGGAAAGGGATAGAATGAGGAGAGAGGGGGAGAGAGGATAAAGGGGAAGAGAAAGAGATAGCGGAATAAAGACAGAGGAGAAAGAGAAATTGAGAAAGAGAGGAGCGAAAGGAGAAATCGAGAGAGACGATACAAGGGAATTTACATTAGCATTTACATTAATACCCTGCGAGCCGCCAGAAGCGCTTGGCAGGGGGTGTCACAGCACCAAATGAACTCTTAACTAATGCCTCCGTTGGACTGTCTTATCGCGTCTGGGAAAAAATATCTGTAGTATTTCTCTGTTACAGCGATTGTTTCGACATATTTTCTCGTACACTCTGATCTAACATTACGTTCGTTAACACAAATAGGAACAATTATGCCGCGTGCGTGCGTCTTCAAAGAATTCGAAGCTTTTAAACTTTTCGAATAGTTTCCTTTTGTATTCAGTTCTTCTACTCCTCAACGTCTGCCATTTCAGGTCCCTCAAGATCTCTGATGCACTCGCATCATACCGATATTCTCCCTTTACTATTTCGAGTAGGTCCTCTCAGAGAAGGCCGTCTGGCCTGGGCCTCAAAACTTAAAAGAGGGCCAAATTTTGCGTTCGAATGTACTGGCCGTCAACTGTGAAATTGCAGAAATTAAGCCGTTCTACGCTGAACCATTTCGAGCTCCCTCCTCGAAAGGGTCCCAGACGGCGCTACAGTATTCCACGACGGGTCGTATTATGGTATAGTATTCGTCTTTAATTTCATTTAGATTTTTTGAGTTCATTCATTCATTTTTTTTCCAAGATCGTTTTTCTATTGACGAGCGTACTATGATGGACATTACAGCTGGTAGGTAAAAAATATTTTCCTGAAAAGTTTGTTCTAGTGCTCCTCATAAGTTAATGAATATTTCTAGGTGCTCCTCAGTCTACGAATGGTTGAGAAATACTCCTCTAGAGGAAAGCCCTTGAACCCTGTTTGCCGATGCTATGACGGTTTTGAAATGCTCTCTACTAGACAATTTGCTACCGAGCGTGACTCCTAGGTATTTGTAGCTATTGACGTATTTTAGCTTTAATCCGGATGTTTCGTACGGGTAATGGATGAAATTCATGGAACGCGTGAAATTCATTGCGGCGCATTTCTCTGTAATACGAGGGTGGTTCAAGGTTCACCTGCACTTTTATGTGTCAACCGGATAAAACAGCATAAAGCCGGTAACAAACTTGTTCAGTTTTCAATATAATCTCCTGCTACATTAATACATTTGTCCCATCGACGAGGAAGTGCGTATATAACTGCATGTAGCATTCCTTAGGACGACTACGCAACCACTGGAGGACAATAGTTTTCACCTCTTCCGTATCATTGAATTTCCGATCGCCGAGGGACTCTTTGAGGGGACCAAAGAGATGATAATCACATGGCGATAAATCCGGGGAATAAGGGGGATGATTTAAAACTTCCCATCCCATTGTTGCCGGAGTTGAAGTGGTGAGATTGGCCGTATGCGGACGAGCATTATCTTGCAACAGGGCTACCCCTGGTGACGGCAGACCTGGACGGCGTATGCGTATGGCTTCCTTCACAGTACCTTGAAGAAGGTCACTATAATACGCAGAATTCATTGCTGCACCAGCCGAAAGAAATTCCACATGAATAAGGCCAAGCCAGTCCCAGAAAATGGTCTGTTCTGTTATTGCAGTCGGTCTCGAATGTGCACGCTCCAAATCGCTTACTGATTCGCGACCGTTTTTTAATTCTTCTGCCCGATTATACACGGATCTTCGTGAAAGACATTCTTCTCCGAACTGTTCCGACAATCTTCTGTAAATTTCAGCTGGTTTAGTCCCTTCTTTCACCAAAAACTTGATAACACATCGCTGTTCCAGCGCAGGGGTGACTTATTGGGACGCCATATTGTTTATACCCATCATGCCTTACTGCGAACAAAATCAGTGTGTGACGTCATGTCTGGCAGTGTTGCCAGCATTTTTGAGCAAAGTCCCTATTATCTAACACGACTGATTGCTAGTTTATAAATAAAAGTGCAGGTGAACTTGAACCGCCCTCGTAGATAGAATAGAGAGAGAGAGGGGGGGGGGGGGGGGAAGCCTGGCATTCCACCGAAAACACCGCCACACACGGTTTACACGTAAACATTATGTGTATCTGTTTTCGTTCGCTGCCTTTACTCATTAAATCCAGCGACTCAGCCCCAGAAACCGAGCCTTCAATTGAAACCGTACTATCTAGGCGTATCGCACCATCCATACATATTTCGGAACGCAGATCAATATTTATGCGACCTACATTTCACTCTCCGCCCTATAATTCACGATTCCTGATCGATGCCTGTGGTAAGGAGTGCGATGGGACGGAACGCCGCCAATATGCCTTGCGGAATTTCGAAATTTATATCTCCGTTATTTAATGAGAGAAGAAAGATTAATTACTGGTGATTTATTTTGGAGGTCGCAAGCGATAACCATTCTCTACTGTGAAATAATTTCTATATTCCTCCGTCGATACGACATTGTAAACCACTTACCAAAAGCGAGTTCTCCCAACGCGGATTTGATTATACGCGCTTAAATGAGTATGAAACTTATCCATCCGATGTCAATTAAATTGAAAATAGATCCTGTATTAAGCGCGCACCGATCTTTGCTTATATAGATTAACAGACAAAGCTCTCACAATCTACAAGACCACCTGATTTTTTTTACATCCGCCTTAAATTCTAAACGAGACGGTATTGCCCAATGCGGCCTTCATCCGAGAAGGTAGCTCCCGCGTTGGGCAAGTGACTAATGTACACTTCCCATATGAAAGGGAAGGTTTTTTCCCCCGAAATGTACAATTTTCAAACATTCCAAAATAATACTAATAAATATTATAGAGACGAAAAAAGTAAAATTTAGGACTGAATTCGACACTTCAACGAGGGTCCGATCAGATTATAAAGTTTTATTTTTTCAATTAAAAAAATTATATACAAATGTTGTTTCCCCTGGGAGTGCAATGTTTATGAAGGAAAAAGTTAATTTGTAATATTTATTTTCCAGCATCAAAAACAGAAGTGTAAATTCCATCTCTATTTAACTTTCGCTTGATGAAGTACAGCATGAAAACACACGCGCTCGCAAACACCAACAAAACAAGTTATGAAACTGTAGAGCGTATCACATATATAGGCGCGTTTCGTGCAATGGAGAATTTGAAAGAAATTATATGCGTGTACGTAAGGGAAATTGCGTTTTAAAGTTCTTTTCTTCGTCATCAATATTCCATTTTCTTCCTATTTAAAAATATTGCATGCACACGTAAGTAAATTAAACGCATTTTTGTGAGGTTGTTTATGTTAGCAACAATGATGGAGTAACCATGCGAGAAATTTTCAACTCGAAAAAAGACCTTGTTTGATTTTCTCGATAACGGCTAATCCGGCGATAAAAATGTATAGGAAGAGAAATACTGTACTTGTTCTACAAGTTTTATTTGAAAACTCTATGACCAATACTTTGCGAGATATTACGGAAAAGGTTCATATTTTATCACCAAGTAAAGTGGTACCCCTGACTGACTTACGTGATTCATTTATGTGACGGAAAGTTAATTTTTTATCAACAGCAAAGTTGTGGCCCTGATTAACTTATGTGATTTTCTTATAGTCTTTTACTGTAAGTACTTAATATCAAACTTCATGAAAATCCATTGGATAGAAGCCGAAAACGAACATGCGGACGGACGGACAGACAGAAGGTAATAGGCGGCCATGCTAGAAGCGAAACGCGCCTAAAAAACGCAAAGCAACATACATAAATCGGTAAAGAAAAACGCAGAGCACACACAAAAAATAACAAATACACCCATAATTACAAACACAAGCACGGCATTCATCACAACCACGCCCACCTCGCAAACCCACATACCCACGTAAAACCGCGAGAGATGGATCAACCCGTACGATCTTCTCCCGAATTGAAATTTTAAAAAATCACAAACCTCCCTAACAAAAAAAAAAACAAACCGTAGAATCGGATCATATCCGTACGCGATTATGTATGCCGTCTCGTAATCCGCGTGAAATGAACTGTGTGTGGGTAAAATAAATAAATAAATAAATTCCACCCCCACCCCCCCCTTTCCTTCGGGAGAGAGAGAGGGGGGGGAGAGAGGGAGAGAGAGGGAGAGAGAGAGGGGGAGAGAGGGAGAGAGGGGGAGAGAGAGGGAGGGAGAGAGGGAGAGAGATGGGGGAGAGGGGGGAGACGGGGGGAGAGAGGGGAAGAGGGGGGAGAGAGGGGGAGAGGGGGGAGAGAGGGGGAGAGGGGGGAGAGAGGGGGAGAGGGGGGATAGAGGGGGAGAGAGAGAGGGAGGGAGAGAGAGGGGGAGAGAGAGAGAGAGATAGGGAGGGAGGGAGAGGGAGAGAGATGGAGAGAGAGGGAGAGAGAGGGAGGGAGACGGAGGGAGAGAGAGAGGGAGAGAGAGAGAGGGAGAGAGAGAGAGGGAGAGAGGGAGGGAGAGAGAGGGAGGGAGAGGGAGAGAGAGGGAGGGAGAGGGAGAGAGAGGGAGGGAGACGGAGGGAGAGAGAGAGAGGGAGACGGAGGGAGAGGGAGAGAGAGAGGAAGGGAGATAGAGAGAGGGGGAGAGAGAGGGGGAGAGAGAGAGGGAGAGAGAGAGGGAGAGAGAGAGGAAGGGGGAGAGAGAGAGGGGCGAGAGAGAGAGGTGGAGAGAGAGGGAGAAAGAGGGGAGAAGAGAGAGAGAGGAAAAAAGAGAGAAAGGCTGATGGAGAGAGAGAGGAAAACTAGAGGATTTAAAAAAAATAAAAGTTTTATCAAGTGTAAGAGTTCCATTTCCACGTGAATGGGTTTAATGAGATAAGACAACCGGCGTTAGCTGATTGACGCGGCAGGCAAAAAAAACAGACCTCAAAGAACTTCCATTTCTCCTTTCCTCAGAAATGCACGGTAGGGGGTTATTTTTTCCTTCGCCGGAGTCGGAAAATACAAATCGCGTGGAAAACCTTCCAAAGAGAAAAAAACGAGGGAAGGGTAAGGCCGATTATTACTAAGAATAGCATCGTCGCTCGGAATTACGATAGCAAAATGAGGAGAATGAGCCGGTATAGCTCGAATCTTAATGGAGAGCACACGAAATGGAGGGGGAAATGGGAAAAGCGACGAATCGGCAGCGAAAAACGAATCCGTAAAAAAACAGACGTTATGTATTACATTGCGTTTTTAATAATGTCTGGAGTTGATCGAGTTTATTTGATGCATTGTACTGCTCGCCCTTTCAATGCTTATACGTGTGTACCGAGGAAGCACAATAGCGATGGATCAAGAGTACAGGGCGCCGGGAATAGGCCCCTTTGGCGTCGGTCGTTTGGGCTCCGGCCTTTATGGCGCATGAAATTAAATCACTTGAGGTCAGTAGGCTGTGCGGGAGGATAATAATTCTCAAAGTGTCCGTCGGTCAGTCACGATACATGCACCACCGGCGGCATAATATACAGGGACGTATTCAAACGCTCTCACAGAAAGAAAGGGAGTGAGAGAGAGAGAGAGAGGGAGGAAAAAGAGAGGGAGTGAGAGAGAGACAGACAGACAAACGGCTTTATTAGGGCGAAATGAGGGAGAGAGAGAGGGAGGGAGAGAGAGAGAGAGAGAGAGAGGGAGACAGACAGACAGACATACGATTTTATAGAGAGCGAAATTGAGACTATACGTGTAGTCCCTTCTTACATTTAACCCTACCTTAGTAATTAAATGAGAATAAAAAATAATAAAAATAAACATACAAACACATTGGCAGAAAACAAAAACCTGAAACTAAACAAAACAAAAAAAACAAAAAAAAACAAAAAAACACAATTAAGAGATACAATTACAGATTCAGAAACTTTTATAAAGAAGACGAAGTATTTGTGGTAAAAACATAGGAAAGACCTGGCATGGCCAACCTAGTAAAAAACCACGCAGGAAAACACGAAGGGAAGAGGGGTGGAAAAAACCTTCGAGAGGGAGGGAGAGAGAGAAATGAATCTTTATATAATATTTATTGTGTCAGTGTGTGGGTGTGTCTGTCTGGCGGTCCCCCGCCCCCCTATATCATAAAAGCTTTTTATCGTAGAGATATGCGGTAAACTGCGTTTTGTTTCTACAAACTTGGAGGTCCCTAGAAAAATATTTTCATTTTTATAAAATTCCGGGTTCGAATCCAGGAGACAATTATATACAAGAAATTCAAAGAAAGTATTTAGATTATTTTCAAGCTGCAACGGGCTGTGGTAATATTCATAATAAGCCTTCTTTATTTAGGTCGATATTTATACACCAATGTCCATTCTTATATATAAACCGGACGAATACAAACATCCACGTCCTAGGCGGGATTCGAACCCGCGACCTTAGTTACCGTCGGCAGATACTTTAGCCATCCGTAGGAAAGGAGTAGGATAGAGTGAGGCAGAATCGAAAGTTTTAATTCTTTATTCATTTATTTCACCAACCCAACCCGTCATTTTCACCTGACGGCATGACTAATCCAGCGCTCAATTATTTCCGTTAACACTTAATTGTCCATTTGAAAAAAATTTCAAAAAAATACTTTTAACTTTCATGACGACCTATATAGCTCTGTTATGAGGGTTTCTGAACAACTCTACAAAGCAGAAAATTGAAGTGTGGCAGGTGATGCGTGTCAATAAACTTGAATTTCGAAGTGTTTTGTGCCCTTCTAAAGCTGGTGATAACTCATCGGATTTATGTAAATAAAAAATTTTGCGCTGTGGTAGTTCATAGAGATGCTCGTAACCAGTTGATTTAATGCCGAGTTTATTAATGCAGATATCGTACAATGGTTTATTTTTCATCGTATGCGATTTCTATTTCGGCCATACCGTCAATAAAGAAAACAAGCAGACAAATATAGGGCGAAGGGATATTTATTAACTCACTATTTGTTTTAAATATTATTTATCAAATCTACGAAATATTAACTTTATATCCACAGAGTGTATTTACTGCATACACTAAGCTAAAAATTCTAATAAAGACGAAATTAAGGTTCATTTAAATGATGGACTCGTCTTGGCATGAGGTGCTGCTTGCTCCTGGTATAATTCCTTTTTTTTCCATCTCAACGATCCTGTCATTTGTTTGTCACCTTACACCAGGGATAGCTAAAATGTTCGTGGCGCGTGCCATTGGTATACTATTTCTCTAAGGAACTTCATATTTTATATAAGTACTAGCAGAAGTGCCCGTTGAATTACCCTCCCCCAAATGTTTTATCGCCATATAGCCTATGTTACCCGCAGAGTAAAATTATATATCTATGTAAAGTTTCGTGACGATGTCTTCAAAACGGAAACTGTAAGTAAAAGCAGAAACAACACAATAACCAACAGAAAATGGATGAACAACGGAACAAACGAAATTAATTAATTTTACTAATGACAAAAAAGATAATGGGGAACGTTTAAGAATCACAGAGTGAATATTATCCTCCGACTATTAGCTCGATTCTCTCATCCCTGAGTTCTGTTACGAGAAAATTGTTTATATAAACAATACTTTGTAAACAATGAAACGATTTATCCAATCACAATTTGTGGAAAATCTACATCTAATTATTTAAGTTACTTACGTAATTTTAAAATCAGCTTGATATATAGAACTGTACGCCACACGAAAATATCATTTAAAACTGTTTATTAGTAATATTTCAATTAAACTCGACAAATATTTGCTTGCCATGCAAACAAAGCAAAATCACGCACACAAATTGAAAAACGATTTTAGGGTTAAATTTTCCCGTATAAATGCATTGTACTCTCAACTTCGGCGACATTGGTTTTCATGTTAGCTTATAATTGGTATTGTCATTAAATTTATAAAATCACGCATTTTTCTAATTCTAAACGCATTTTACGCCAATTCGATCAGGATTCGGATTCTGTCTTCAATAAAAAGGGCTTATGTCGACTGAGTGGGACCACATTTAAAAGTGACCGCGAAGCTGACCCCTCGACCGTCATTAACTCGGGTTAGAGGCCCATACCTCGAGACCCATCCTCAAATCCGAGCTCAGGTGTCTTCACCCTCTCAGCGGGGGGGGCACTAGCCGACCACGTCTTTTGCAATAAAATTTAAACTATTTTATGTTGTTAACTTAGTGCGATTGTGACTCAAGCAACATATTCGGGTTAATGCGCTGATCAAGAGCGTCTTTTTAACGGAATTCTACGATAAATAATAACATATTTACGCTCACATCTAATCTTGACGCCAAGGAATACCAACCTCTTAAGATTTTTCGTAAAGCCGAGTTTTACGTGTTACTTTATGGGAAATGAAAATGCCTTCCTTGGAGTCGACTTCTTTCGAGATATTTTTTGCCATCACCTTAAAATATGTATATCGAGCATACCTGCCACATTTAGAGTTTCTATATTTTTTTTATCTAGTTAATCGCATTTTTCTATGATCACCAACCAACCAACAAAAAATTGTCTATTATTATAAGTGACTAGCGTAATTTCCCGTGAAATATGACGGGTAGGCGTGAATTGAATATTACGTTAAAATAAAATAAAAATTAATGACACCAAATTTTATGTACACTAAAACGCAAAAAGAATATAAAATCCACATAATCGAATGTTCCAGAGAGTAATAATAGTCATGGACATATAAAAAACGATTTTATCACGACGAATTGAATAAATTCGTAAAAAATTACGAAAAATATTAATTAAAACTAATTTTTGGCTTTTTTCGAAAGAGATTTGAATTTCTACGATATGGAAATTTATTTCCATACTTTTTTCGGCATAACTGTGAAAATACCTCGTCGAAATCTCATTTTTAAGATATTTGAAAATGTTAAAGAAAAAAGGCCTCGCTTCGATTCAGCTCCGCCCACGTTATTCAAATGGAGAAAAGATATGCTCCTGAAGTCAAACCCAGAACTACTATGTACACGGCGAGCAGTTTCAAATTGAAAAGTTGAATAGTCAAGTGATTCCTGAAAGTTTGATTGAAAAAGGTTGTAAAGCTTTTTAGTTATGAGCGGTTTCCCTTTCCTCCCATCTAACACCATATAACAACCAAGAGTTATTTTAGTTATGAGCGGTTTCCCTTTCCTCCCATCTAACACCATATAACATCCAAGAGTTACACCCTCCGCACCGTCTCCCGAATGTCTGCTTTCATTACAATCCCGTCCGAAAAATCTTAAGAGGTTGGTATTCCTTGGCGTCAAGATTAGATGTGAGCGTAAATATGTTATTATTTATCGTAGAATTCCGTTAAAAAGACGCTCTTGATCAGCGCATTAACCCGAATATGTTGCTTGAGTCACAATCGCACTAAGTTAACAACATAAAATAGTTTAAATTTTATTGCAAAAGACGTGGTCGGCTAGTGCCCCCCCGCTGAGAGGGTGAAGACACCTGAGCTCGGATTTGAGGATGGGTCTCGAGGTATGGGCCTCTAACCCGAGTTAATGACGGTCGAGGGGTCAGCTTCGCGGTCACTTTTAAATGTGGTCCCACTCAGTCGACATAAGCCATAAAAAGAAATATTTTCTTTCCTTCAAACAACCATCCAAGTCTCGAGTTCGTACCATGTTTCTAAGTAATTTTAAAATTCAAACGGAAAATAAGTGCTCTTATCTGTATGGTATTCAAATGGAGAAAATGAAAAAAGAAAATATTTTTTAAAATTAGAAAAGGTCAATCAAATCGGTATAAAAAACCTGACTACACCACTTAACTATTTATTTCGATTAAAATGCCACCTTTCTCTTGTTTCTACGTGCTGTAGTTTCTGAGCAATAATAAACACACATAGATATCTATAGATAAGCTTAGGCGTGCCAAGTAAAATCGCACGCGTGCCACTTCTGGTACACGTGCCACGTATTTGTCATCCTTGCCGTAGACCATTACGCTATAATGTTAAGCGGGTAGGCATTAATAAATGAAAAATAGGATGTAAGGAATTTCAGTATGGAGATTCGAATAAAAAATTAACGTTATCATAATCACCGATACGAAAAAAGAGGTGAAAACGTTAAACATATTACCTAATATGCAAAAATCACGTGGTAGTTCAAGTGCCACTCTCACTTGCGTCCCCGTTGATAGATGCGTTAAAACAATTGACATCTTACCTGAAAAGAAAGAAAGAAAACAATTGTAACGAAAAATTTCAAGCACAAAATGCAATTTTATAAACATTCATATCGTAACTATTAACAAAAACACTTGTTTCCAACAAATCACCAAAATGAAGTTTCTTTGGGTGCATAAGCATAGATATAAATTTATATGGGTCACTCGTGATTCTTTTGAAGTCCCTCATCTAAAATTTTACGTGCATTGACTAAGAAACCATATTTCAAAAACTCGTGTAGTTGCGAAATTAACAAGCCGAAAAAAAATATATACTCTATATATATATATATATATATATGTATGTATGTATGTATGTATACGTATGTATATCTCGAGAGAATGCAATTAGCGCTCATTTGTCCGCGACTATTTATTCAAATATACATTCAGATGTTACTGTCCCAAATTAGCGATTAAATTGTACTGAAAGGAGAAAGAATGCTGCGCCGCATTTTTTTTTTACATTCATTGGCGAGCATTTTTATGTAATTGGAGCGGATTCAAGGGTTAAAAAAATCTCCATTTACATTAAAATATGATCTCGCGTGCCCTTAATTCTCTCCTAAGCAAAATAAAAACCTCTCAATTAAGACGGTTCTTTTTATTGTTCGAAAAAAATAATAACGCTCCCGGTAATAATATCAACGGAATGAACCATTTACTAAAACTCGACGTGGTTCCCGGAATTTGTTTTCCCGAAAATTGGGTCATGTAGTCAGGCGAGCCAATTATTTCCGTCGGCGTCGCCACCGAATTCGGCACCACAATTTCGTTTATTCATTTTTTTTTTCGTTTCTTTCGGAATAATCCATTTACATTCGAAGTCGCTTAATGCAGGAGTATTTCCCATACCGGAAACAATGAGGCATTTCGTTGTCCCCGAAAAAAATGTGTTAACGAGAGAGCTCTCCGTCTGAACAGAACGTAGGAATGAATGGAGACGGCGGGTCATGAAAAAGAAACAAAAGAAAGACTACATATCTATTATTTTAGTGTAACTCCATCAGACTTCCGAAAATTCGTCATTATTTTGAGGCAGATTCTATTAAGTATTTCTTCCCCAACTTCTCTCGTTGCATAGAGGAATGCATTCACTATGAATATTATATACGTATGCATGTGTGTAAATGCATATATATATATATATATATAGGGCAACTAGGTGTTGAAGGAAACCCAATGAACACTTACCGGAAGGAGAGACACATTTGTAGAGATTAGATCTTTCGGGATGATCCCTTCGTCAGCACAAGAGAGACACAAGTTGTGTCTCTCTTATGCTGACGAAGGGGGCATCCCGAAAGCTCCAATAACTTCCACAAATGTGTCTCTCCAACACCCCAGCGGCTCTACTTCCGGTAAGTGTTCACTGGGTTTCCTTCAACACCTAGTTGCCCTAAATATCCTTACTTACCTTTCCTCTTCCGTAGTATATATATATATATAAACACACACACAGGGTGTACCAGAATTCGCGTCTACGGACCTAATCATGTGAATCTTTTCGAAATTTTAAGTCGAAAATGTTTTCTGTAAAAATTTTGGAAGACGAATAGTTTCCTCAGAAAACGTATTTAAAGCTGGCAATATGTGGCAGCACTGTACTGGGAAAGGGTCGTTTGCTATAATGACTCTAGGGTTTAAAATGACGACACTAATATGTTTATCATTATTTGCTTGCAATCTTTAAATTCCTTAACTTGCTTTTATTTATTTCTGGATTGTTTTTATTTCTTTTTCTTGATCAGTGATATGTGGCAACAAACATCCATTTAACTAAAAGATTTGAAACAGAAGAAATAAGAACAAAACAGAAGTAAATAAAAACAAGTTAAGGAATTTAAAGATTGCAAGAAAATAATGATAAACATAGTTCAGTCTTCATTTTAGACCCTTAGGAGTCATTATAGCAAACGACCCTTTTCCAGTACAGTGCTGTCACATATTTCCAATTTGAAATACGTTTTCTGAGGAAACTATGCGTCTTCCGAAATTTTTACAAAACTTTTTCGACTTAAAATTTCGCAAGGATTCGCATGGTTACGTTCGTACACGCGAATACAGGGAAACCCTACATACATGCATACATGCATACATGCATACATGCATACATGCATACATGCATACATGCTTACATGCTTACATGCATACATGCATACATGCATACATACATACATACATGCATGCATACATACACATACATATATACACACACACAGACGCTTTTCCCCCAAGCAACGAAGAAAAATCCTTCCCTAATTAACACAGGAAAAAAGGCATCCTTCTTTCTCCTTCCGCAGAAAAACTCCGCCGCAGTACTACACCCGAAGAAACCAACAAGAGGAAAAATAAAAAGAGAAAAAAGATAGAGAGAAAGAAGGGAAATATGAGGAGAGATAGAGAGAAATTTAAAAAATCGGCGAACTCTTCGAAAAGAGAAAGAATTGACGATTTGCCATTCTTTTGTAAGCCGTCGATGCCCTACACGGAAAATTCTCCGACCTTCATTTAATGTCGGACCATCTCTCTCTCCAACAATTACTTTACCTCTTCTGTTTTACTTCAAAGACTACCTCCCCCATTCTCTCTCTCTCTCTCTCTCTCTCTCTCTTTATTCTTCGGAAACTTTCCCAATTACGGACCCCGATCCCCCTCTCCGCCCAACTTTCCCGCCTCTCTCAACGTTTTAACTCGTCGTGGTTTTCGAATTAAAAAATAAAGAAGTCTCGAATCCCGCAAATATTTGGAGAAGGGGAGGGGGAGGGAGGGGGAGGGTGGGAGAGGGAGTATGTCCCTTTCCCCATTCCTGTGATAAAAGGAATTTGAATGGGAGAAATTGCTAAACTGACTGATTTCTCCGGATTGAACCTCATTTAAATAGCATTCATGTGACGAATGGCCGAACATGTTTGCTTTTCTGAGGTCTTCCCCTATATGCTTTTTTTCTCTCTCTCTCCCTGTATTTATTTCTCTCTTTCGCCGTCCATATGATCTTCTGTTGTCTTGTTGGTTGTCCTTTTGTTACATATATATATATATATATATATATATATATATATATATATATATATATACTTGTGTCTCTCTTGTGCTGACGAAGGGATCATCCCGAAAGCTCTAACCTCTACAAATGTCTCTCTCCAACAGCCCAGCGGCTCTACTTCCGGTAAGTGTTCACTGGGTTTCCTTCAACACCTAGTTGCCCTAAATATCCTTTCTTACCTTTCCTCTTCCGTAGTATATATATATATATATTTTTTTTTCTGATAGAGCTATGAATATACGGATATACCGAGTAACTCCTAAGGCGCTGTTTTATTCATAGATAATAAGAGCTAGAACATTTTACTTTTTTACTTCGATAAATAATGAATAGTTATCAGGGATTTCGAACGCGCGTTGATGATTTGTTTGTTTATTGAATTTTATTAGGCTTCGCAGTTGTTTCTCACCCCCATTCTATGTTTGTTGTTTTCCTGCTGTGGGTTATTTTTATATGGATGAAATAGTCCTTATTTTTCCCGCACAGTTATAGCCATTTATAGAATTGTATTAGTATTGTATTAGTATTACATTATTATTATTTCTAGTGTGCAATATCATATTTGTATCATGACGAGGGATTAGGTGAGATATGAAACCACCTAGTCTCAATCTCGACCCAAATAAAGACGATATCTAATCGAATCTAATCTCGTGGAGCATTTATTCGGCGTGCCAAGTCAAATTATTTATGCTATGGGCGCGGCCGAAAGATCAAATTGTTTTTCTAACGAAGCTTTTAAATGAATTAAGAAATTTAAGAAAAATGCATCGCATCAACTCTTAACAAAATATTCGGGCCCCCATTTGCGTGGTTAACAAGAGAACACGTAAATCAGCGCCCCGTCCTTCGGAAGGGACGTAAAGCTGTTGGCCCCCTTGTCGTTTCTCGTTAAGAGTAAGCTAATGCCGGCACCGGGTTTCTCTCCTCCCTTGCTTTGTGATTTAGACTGATTGTGAGAAGCATACTATCGCTGGAGTCGTTTGGAGTCACCAGGTCCTCAAATTGGTTGGAGTAAAAGCTGACGAAGCGAAGTTTTAAAAAGGAGATGTAAGAAATTGCGAACAAATGAATATTTTCTCAAAACTTGATTAACATGCCTTTTCAGGGGTGAGAAACTTTGCTGCATGGCGTGAAACATTGAAAGGAAGGTCACGTTGGAAGTTTCACACGTCAAGTTCGATTGCTTCAGCGACCCAACTTTTAAGAATTGCAATCGAATGATTCTCTGGTATCATAACGAAAGTCAAGTACAATCATTTTTCAAAGACGATTTTTTAATATTCAGGTTTTTTGGCTATAATTTCAGTTAACGCACGTAAAACAGTCTGCGTCAAATTTTACGGATTTCTTTTCCGTCATATAGCTTCGCGGACCGTATAAAAATGCTCCAGTGACCCGGATGCGGCCAGTGGTAAATATAAAATTCCCTCGGCTGGAGAATAGGAGGAATCGTGATATTCAAAACAAAAACACATCGCAGTGCGCTCTCTCCGTGCGAATCACGCCCGGTTTAAAGTTAAACAAACGGGGCTAAAGGTCGCGAGCGCTGGGCGAGTGGAGTAAATGGGAAGGCTAGACTAACATCGGTTTCTCTCATCTCTTTCCTCCACTCTCACTCGCCAGTCCTATCTCTCTCCTTTGTACACTTACGATAAAAGAGAGAGGAAGAGAGAGAGAGAGGGGGTGGAGAGAGAGGTGAATCTCCAGGAAAGCGAACCTTCAAGGACGAGTACGGTTATGAAAAAATATGTATTGTTTTTGGGCGTCGACGGAGTGAATATACGTTCCGACGGGGTTATTTTTGGGTGGGGTTGGACGCCGAAGTTTTGAGGTGGGAAAGGGTTAACGGAATTTCGTGGGATACAAGACGGGAGAAGGCCAGAAACGGGTGGAAAAGGGGCTGGGAGGCTAAAGGGGGCCGTAGTGATGGTGTGAGGGGGAAAGTGGGTGGGGAAGGCTCTAGAGAGCGGAAAGGGTTAGGTCACGAGGAGGGAGGGAAAGGGGGCGGTTATGGTGAGGCAGGGGGAGGGTGAAAAAAGGCTTCGGGCAAGAGATATCGCTCAGTGGTTCTCGAAACCTCCAAAAACCCTCTCCTCTCTCTCTCTCCCTCTCTCTAGTTCCAGCCCACATCGCCAGATGTCTCGCCTCCCACACCTAGAACTCCACTCATCCCTATGCTTCGCGCTCAACATACAGTTCCGAGATACTCTCTTCCCTTCTGACCCGAGTGTGTTTCAGAATGCTCGGTTTTGTTCTTGTCTTGAGATGTAAATCACGCTCATAGTTTAATGCTAATGCAGTCGAAACCTAAGAATGTGCACGGTGATGGATATTTATATGGTTTATATTAAAAGCTAAATTGAATTATATACACTACGTCAATGCTTTTTATAAAATTAAAACGGAACTCATTATAACGTGAAAAATGCCACTATTTCAGAGACGCATTAAAAAAGTAATAGGAATATTATTATATTTATTGTCATCTTTATATAAATAAAAGTCTCTACAAATCCATTATAAAATTGAATACTGGTAAATAAATGCTTGAAAGGTAGTAATCGCGTATTGAAATTCTGTAAAGGTAATTAATTTTAGTCTATCACCGCTGATTATTGAGTAATTTGTTTTTCGGCATTTCATCAACGTCTGATTAAGGAGAATTGGTTTAAGTAATAGAATTTTTCTTGTTTCTAATATGATTAAACTATGAGCAAGTTAGTGATGCACAAGGACATTAAGAAACGTAAGCAATAAAAACAAAAAATTACTAGAGAATATAAATATTTGGAGCCTTTAAAATAACCTTGAAAATTTACAAAAGTGATTTTGAACCAAAGAGTGTATAACTTTGCGTGAAGGAGAAAACCAAAGTTAACTAAAGAAAGCATCTGATATTCGAAAGGTTGAAACAACAGAAGAACTTATCCCGCGTAGTTTTCAAGAATAACATATTCAAATCTTGAGGCGTGCTCTCAAAACGTATCAGCTTTCATTTTCAAGTGACGTGAACAAGGAAGACCAAGAACATTCACGTCTAAGCGAAGAAATCATTTCCAAAAGATATTTCCAACCCACGCAAAATAAACGATTTTCAAATATTTGAAGACGGAAAATTTTAAATTCTTTATCCCTTCAATGCACGATTTTTAGGCGCGTTTCGCTTTCGCCTATTGTTGCCCGTCTGTCTATCCATCCGTCCGCATGTTCGTTCTCGGCTTCTACATTACGGATTTTCATTGAATTTCATATTAAGGACTTACAATCAAATATAATAAGAAAATCGGAAAAAATGAATCACATACGCCAATCAGGGGTACCACTTTACTGGTGACAATAAATTAAATTTTTGTCATATCTCGTAAAGTATTGCTCATATCAAAATATTTTTCAAATAAACGTTGTAGAACCAATAAAGATGAGTACTTCTTTTCCTATACATTTTTATCGTAGGAGTAGCCGTTATCAATAAAATCAAACAAGAATATCTTAATTCGAGTAGAAAATTTCTTACATGGTTACTTTTTCATTGTTGCTAATATAATCTTACAAAAATACGTTTAATTTCCTTACAAGTACAATATATATTTTTAAATAGGAATAAAATGGATTATTTATGAAGGAGAAAAGAACTTTAAAACGCTTTTCGGTTCTTATGTAGAAAAGTCCAGCCAGACTCCTAGCGCCGGTTGTGGTCACAAGAGGAACTATTGTAAACAGTTACTTGGTTTAGAAATGGAGTCATGTTGGGCACCGTGCCTCCCTCCCCGTCCCGAAGATACGGTGCCCGAAGCAGGGCAAACGTAATAAGGGTTGATAGTAGGGCAACAGTCGGGTGGAATAGATATCGAGTCGTAACACTGCAGATATCCTTACTACGTAGTTCTAATTCTAATCACAAGCACGTCACCTATCCTAAACTTTAGACTTTGGATGAAGTTTATAATAGCTGACGTACCTTTTACCTTCCCTGGAGTTGCTAAGTAAATGTTTATATTTACCAAGTAACCAACAATATTGACCAGCCTTCGGCTCGCTTTGACTTTAGATTATAGTCTTCTATATCGGGTGAAGCCAGCTCAGGGCGCTATCGCGGTCTTCGCCTCCCTTAAACCAAGGAGTAGTTCTCATTTTGACGAATAGGACGGCGCCACGAGTCTGGCGGGGGATTTTCTACATAAGGACCCTCTTTTTCCCTTACGTACATGCAAGTATATCATTTATTTCTAATACTCCATTGCACGAAACGCGCCCAATTTTGATACGCTGTACACTTCTCTAACTTGTTTATTTTCTCCGAAATATTTTTTTGTCTTCAATTGATTATTCAGAAGATGTGAAAATGTTTTTTCATAACATTTTCCATTTTAACAAAAATATTCCTATTACAGATATGATACGCTACGCATTCAAGGCATATTTTTTGCCCTATTCTCATTACTAGATTAGGTAATAAGGTAGTGGAGTTTCAAAAATTTTCACCAGATGTCGCTAAGCATTTAAAAAGAAAAATATTAATTGCTTCATATGTGTTACAAGATGCATTGAAGGGTTTAAAAATGCAAACTTTTTATCAGCGAGAAAAGCATTTAAAAAGAAAAATATTAATTGCTTCACACCCGTTACGTGATGCATTTAAGGGTTTAAAAATGCAAATTTTTTATCAGGGAGAAATTGGGTTAATTCTTTAGCGTGCACCGTACATCGTCGCGAATTATCAGGAAAATAAAATAAATGTATATCTTTGAATCCTTGAACTTGTCAAGCCAAAGAGCTTCGTCATGTCTGTTTCACGATAAGATCCCTTTTCTTTTTAGAGCCTCCAACTTCTCAAAGCATTGCGAGAAAATGTTTCTTTTTTTTCCTAGGGCGGTACCACGAAAGTCCCTCAAGGTTCTTTTATAAGCGTCTTATTTCTAATCCTTAACACACCACGCCGAACTTCTGAAAGCACGAGTTCCGACTCGTTTTTTTCCTTCCTAGATCTAGGATTACGTCCCTTTCTTGGATATCAATTCTAAGAGAAACCTCAATCCCCTCGAAGGACATAAAACTGGCGAGCCGTTAAGCCGAAAAGGTATTTTCAATTAAAACGAAACTTTTTGGAAGAAATATTTTTTTTTTTTAAATAAATCGAGAAGGATTATTTATCTGGCGTTTCATGAAAGTGGCATGAAAGAATTTTTGCTTGCCAGGACGCAAAAATGATTTTTTGTTTATTAGAAGGAGAAAAAATGATTATTTGTACTGAATGTTCATACGCGATTCGATTAAACGTCGTTGGGAACTTCTCTGAGATTGGGAATATTTTTGAAACGGGAGAAAAAATCTGCCATGAACGGCGATCGAACCCGGATCTTCTTTCAGGACGCGGTTGATTTTATTATTCGTTCAGTATCTACCTCTGGGATTGTTTTGTTGAAGCCGAATATCTTCATCTTTATATTTCGTCAAAAATGACGGGGAGTGATTTGGTTTATTGGCACGGTAAACATTAAATAAACATGTATTGAGTGGGCATAAATTCCGACAGTGCATATACAGAGTTGGTTAGCCGATTCCTTTTATAGTCTTCCGCACCATGAAAATCCTTCCTGGACTCTGAAATTATTTTAATGCTCCTTTCCATTTGAATGGCGCGCTATGCAAACGGCGGTTTTCACATTTTAAAAATCTTTTATAATTAATTGAACATTTCCTTGAAAACAAAGGTGTTGTAAAATGTCTCTTTGGTTAGGTTAATTGTCTCTCTTTCCCTCCCTTCCTACCCCTCCCCGTAACTCCCTTCCCCTCTCGCCGCTACCCTACCTCCTTCCCTCCCCTTCTCGCTTCCTTTCTATCAAAAGACCAATAATTTATTTTTAATATTTTTATTTAAGCTTCGTCGTTCATCGGTTGCTTACTGATTTTAATTTGCACGGCTCAATGCATTCCGTGCAGCGTTCTCTCTTCTGATACTTTCTAACGTCTCCTGACTTTGCCTTACGACCCAGCGCTGTCTCCTTTCTCTAGATAATCTTCGTCTTTTATCTGGTTGTGTCTCATCATTTCCATCCATTGCTATAAATGAATAAAGCTTATTTTTTGGAGACATTGAAACAAAAATTGAGCTCACTAATTAATCAATCAGCGGAATAATTTCTTTGAAAATTATCTGAACGAAAACAAATCACCAATTTATTTCAAAATTATAAACTGGTAACACACCAAAATTGCCTAAATATTATCATTCAAATGCTTTAATTTGCTTAAAAATGTCAATTTCAGTGAAGAATTTATCGAAGAAAAATTGATTTGAAATCTGTTCTGAATAAAGTTGGCTTTGCGTAATAATGCAGACGATATATTAAAGTGAGGAATACAAAGCAATTATCACAAAATATTACTACTTTTATTCTAAAAAAATCGAAATAAAACATTAGACTTACCGAAATCTAAATGAAACTTCGATGAATACTGCACGTTTTAACAATGAAAATCGGTCGTTATGTAAACAAAAAAGTGCCGATTTATTTTGTTTGTTTCTATGGAACGAAATGTTAACAAAATTGTTAAATCAACCGCCAAGGAAATTAGTAGAATTAGATGACGCAATAAGACATACGTTGCCTCTCCAGTAACTATAAAACAGGTCGGGAGAAACTATATATATCTCTTCGTTACAAACTATCTGTCAGTAAATTTTTTTTAAGTAATATTTTTCCGTTAATAACATCAACGAAGTTAATAACCTTAGAAGTCGATACGCGGTTATGGTTTTTTCCAAACAAGGAGAGCTTAATATTTCTCTTTAGAATAAGGATTACGTATTAAAATATGCGAAGTATATATATATATATATATATATATATATATATATATATATATATATATATATATATACATATATACATATATACATATATACATACATACATACATGCATATATATATATATATTTATATACATATATATATATATATATATATATATATATATATATATATATATATATATATATATATATATATATATATATATATATATATACAGTATTTCGGTGGAATTCGTTTCAAACTTTGAAAAATTTTGAAATTTGTCAGAACAGGAGAGAAATTTTAAATCGGGAGAAAGTTTTCAGCCATTTATCAGACCCTGGTCTTTCACTTGCCAGGCTACCATCCAACTATCTCCTGTTGCAGCATGGGTTTTTTCTCTATAAAAAGTAAAAGCAGCAAGAGGTTAGATAAAATATGAAGGGCGTTGAATAAAGCGGAACTCGAAAGCAGAAATCCATAGAAGCTATGAGAAAAAAATAGAACTTCACTCTCGGAAACAAATGGTGCAGATATACTAGAAATACTTCAACAATTTGTATAAGTGTGAGAGCTTGTATCACTCCAAGTGCCGTGCATCACAAAAAATGGGGAAATGTCTAAAATCAGGATAGAATATCAAGGGGTCAAACTTTCCAGTGAATTGCAAAGGCTTGCGATTGGTTACAAACTGACCCATAAAAAAAAACTTTACATGAATTTTTCAACAGAAGTAAGAGTTTTCAATTTTACGATATTAAATCTTTGGCCAGAAAAAAAATTGAAGAAACTGGAAGGAAAATAGATGAGTAAATGCTGTCCAAAGCCGTTTTATTGTAGATATGATATACTGAATATACTCTAAATGTTAAAAAGAACAATCTTCGAGCTCGCTTCAGGGATGACATCCAGTTGGTAATTTACGGAATTCCAGCAGTCGTGGGAAAGTTAGTAAAACCAGTTGCGCAATTCCCTGTCATAATTAGTGATTCAGCAAGAGTAGTTTCTTTTAAAAAATCATTTTCTAAGAATCTACTATCGTTGATCACTGCAATATGAAATAAATTAATTAAAAAAAGGTTTTTTAAAAAATAACTTTTATATTATGCACTAAAAAGAAAAAAAATTTTTATTTATTTATCGATCGTGAGTTCGGCTGGTAAGGAGGAACAAAATTTACGACTATTTCAGCGGAATAAATTCCTTCTTGCTCAACAATGTTGATTTACTAAACTTTATTTAGAACTTTTGTAAAAGTTATATGGCGCCTTACAGGTTTTATTATCTTGCGTCATATAACTTTTACAGAAGTTCTAAATAAAGTTTAGTAAATCAACATTGTTGAGCAAGAAGGAATTTATTCCACTGAAATAGTTGTAAATTTTGTTCCTTCTTACCAGCCGAACTCACGATCGATAAATAAATAAAAATTTATTTTTTCCTTTTTAGTGCATACCTAATATAAAAGTTATTTTTTAAAAAACTTTTTTTAATTAATTAATTTTTCCTTTTTAGTCTCAAGTTATGAAATTTCATATTCTTCCATGGTTTCTATAGGAAGGGTGTTAAATTACAAATTTTAACTCTAACTAATTGTTGATGTAACTAAAAATGTTAACATTCACCATTCAAGCCCTCTAAACCAGTATGACGTAGCATAATTAAAAGTGAAAGTTAAAACCTCTATAACAACCCGAAACAAACGAATGAGGACAACCGAATAACTGCATTTACGAGTGTCGGTATATTTAATTATACGTAAGAAATCGTTGCTCTATCCCTTACTGGTTCTCAGTTATTAATTATATTAGAAAAAGTGTCGAACTACGAAATAGTTCACTTTGTAGAAATATACGATATAATAAACAAACATTTCCTCAATGTTTTCATAGCTGAACTACGCTGTGTGTACCTCGCCATCTATCGCCCATCTGAGAAAGCTCAGATATTTCGGACGCACGATAGATGCCAGACAAAGAGGAAAAGAAACAAATAATTGTCATTTTAATAGGAAATATTACTGATTCTGAGTTATTAAAATAATAAATAATTAATCCCTATCTCATTAGTCGCGTAGGAAGCGTCACCGGATGTATTTGCACCGTTCCCGTGGGTTGCTAGATAGGATTGCAACTAGTAGTTGAGAGGGATAGGAGGGAGCCAGTGGACACTTACTTGGTGTTGTGGACGTCCATGGCGATAGAGGAAGGCTTTTGCTTGGAGCTTTCGGGCACCCGCCCTTCTTCGGCACAAGAGTATTACTAAAACTAAACCTAAGTGTCTCACTGGGGGTAGAGGGGATGGGAAGAGGATGGGGTTCGTGGGAAGCAGGTTAGGGTATTTGAGGTGGGGGTGTCAACGAAGGTTTAGACCGAGAAAGGAAAGAGAGCGGAGGATTTCTATATGAGCGAGCTCCCATTGGCGGAGTTGTGGGGTGGGAGAGTCTTTTGGGAGAGCCCGGATTGTTTTGACAGTAAAACATCTATTGAAGGGTAGGGAGTGGCTTACCGCATGATCGGCCACTGGAAGGGGGCGCTTATGAGCGACACTGTCCCGATGACCGTTCATGCGGATGTTGAGGGGTGTGGTGGTAAGGCCTACGTGTGTGTATATATATATATATGTATATATATATATGTATATATATATATATATATATATATATATATATATATATATGTATATATATGTATATATATATATATATATATATATATATATATATATATATATATCGAATGAGGTTAATATAAAAGTTATTAAAAATATGAAATGTCGACATATATAATAAATAATGATTATATAAGCCCATTAGAGATAAATTTATGAAATATTACTAAAAATATGACTGGAATACGTTTTTTTCATTAATCAGTTAAGAAATAGCTAAACGAATTCTCTAATTAATAAGTAATTAAATGTTTGAGTAAAGAAAAACATTTTTTTTGCTTTGGAGCTTCGGTAAACTTTAAAAAAGAGATTCAAATAAGGCTACATAAAGGATACATAAAGGCATATTAATTTCAGAATGATGAGAAAAATTCTTCCTTGAAGACTGGTAAGTGGCATTCTTCGTTTCATTCAAACTTAATTCCAAACACGTCGAATTTTACCGACATTTTTATCCGATATGACGACCGAAATTATAGCAGAAAATACAAACCAATTTCGCGCGATTCTTTCCCCGCATTTAAAACTCTCGCTTTCTCTCGAGTTTCTCTCTCTCACAACTTCGGTACTAAGCTAAGTTTCTTAACATTCGCAATCATCTCCCAAAATGCTCTCCGAAACACACTCGCGGAGCGATTATCGCGCGCAATTTTTCTCGAAATGCGCGCGATTACCTTCGTGTTACCTCACTCGCTCGCTTTTAGCGCATGGTCCAAATACACGCATACGCATTAACGAGATCGTCGAAAAAAATAATTGCGGGTTTCGGGGACAATGCAAAGCATCGCTAAAAAGGAAACCCAATTCGCAGACGGAAACGGCCAATCAATTCACCAGCATTTCGTTGGACAGATAGAAGAAGTCGGAATTAACGTCATCTACTACCGAACGGTGTTGCTGCATTCATGGCATGGCTACGTGACGGCTCTTTGTGATTTGACGACATTAAAATCCTGTTTTAAGGAAACAAGTCTGAAACAATTAACTTTGCATGAAAACGGATTTTTCGTTAACAAATACAAGTTGCCGAGTCCCCGAGTTTAATATTGAAATTTCATGTAAAAACCTCATACGTAAGATTCTATTTCGGGAAAGTTTCAAAAAAATTTTAAACTGACTTCTCTAGTAATTTTTATTTAATTTAATTTTGTACAGATTTAATAATTTAGCATGTTTGAAATTCAGAAAATACTTCAGTCATGTTTTTCCTAAGATCCTGGGCAACATATTTTTGCGCCATAGGCAAGCTTTGAATATTACGCCCCATTCCCTCTAATGAAAGCACACAGCAAGCAATTTTACCTCCGGTTCGAGGGAAGGGCATTACTAATCAATATGACGACACTCAGATCCAGGGCCGGGACGAGGGTGGGGCGAGAGGGGATCTTGCCCCGGGCGCACCATTCAAGGTGGCGGCAAAATTGTTATAATATATATTTATACGTATAAATATATATTTACAATAATAAAATTCATTTAAATGACATAATAAAGTGAGATTGGCGACGACAGGCAGACAGTAATTAGAATTATTATTTTTTACATGTCATAAAAATAGAGGGTTTGGACTAAGGGCGCAATTCACGTTCTTTGCCCATAGTGCCAATCTACCTAGTCAGATCCCTTTGAAGCTTCAAAAATACTTCGAAAAAAAAATCCGGAAACGTTATAGGTTTTATATTTGCTAAGTTTTAACGTCCTCAAAGACTCGTTAACAATGTTTTGCAAAAAGACGAGCAAATTACAAAGTCGGCGAATAAAGCATAAATTCAATGATACATCGGAATACGCTTACATCTAATTGTAAAACGTAAATTATGCAAGTATCTTCGAATTTTCCATATATCCTGAATAGTAACCGCTAATAAAATAAAACTTACCATTCCTGTTTTGTCATTTTGATTTAAAAAATTCAAAGATGCAGGATGAAGGTCGATAAAAGAAAAAGGAAATAAGATGGAGTAATATGCGACGCTAATGAAAGCATTGCATTATCGGACGCGATGTATGTATGTATGTTTTTTTATAGCTCAGCAACTACAGAACGTATAAACAAGAGGAAGGTATCATTTTAACCGGAATAAAAAGGTAAGTGGTATAATCAGGTTTTTATGCCGATTTGGTTGACTTTTCTAAATAAAAGAAATATTTTCTTTTTTCATTTTCTCCATTTGAATAACGTAGGGATGGGTGCAACTTATTTTTCATTTAAATTTTAAAATGACTAAGAAACATAGTACCAACTTGAGACTTGAATGGTTCTACGAAGAAAAGAACAAAGTTTATTTTTATTAAAGACAGAATCGGAATTCTGATAGAATTGGCGTAAAAGTGCATTTAGAATCAGAAAAATACGTGATTTTATCAGTTTTATGACAATACCAATTATAAGCTACCATGACAACTTCAATTGTCGCCGAAGTTGAGAGTCCAATACATTTATATGCGAATAATTTTAACGTAATATCGTTTTTCAATTTGTGTGCGCGATTTTGCTTTGTGCACATGGCAACAAAATATTTGTCGAGTTTGAGATAATATAGTTTTTTTAAAGTTTACATTTATACTTGTGTTAGATATTATTCCAGGCATTTCAGTATCAATTACGTCTCATTTTCCCGTATTATTAAGTGCAAATATAGCATATTCTTATTTCTTGAGCCGTATCTTGTTTTCCAAAAAGTAAACACGTAAAATCGGCTTTACGACGCGCAGGCTTACATTCTTTTTTAGATTAAAATTAGAAAGATTTGGCCTACAATCTTCGGATATGAATGATTTTTAAGAAAACATTACAAAGTTTCTTATTCTGTTCATCTTTTTCCGCCTACAGTTCGAAATTTCTCAATGTGAACGTTTAATTCACACAGCTTGAGGAAATCTTGCCATTTTAACGGGATGTCGCCTTGCCTACCAATTCCATTGTTAGACCTCTATATCATATTATTAATTCAATCCTTATTGGTATAAACGTGCTTTGAATGCTTTTAATACGAGAGAGAGGGGGGGGAGGGAGAGAGAGGTAGAGGGGGGAGCGAGAGGGAGGGGGTGAGATGGAAGTAGAGGGGGAGAGAGGGGGGAAGGAGGAGAGAGGGAGGGGGAGAGGGAAGGAAAGAGAGGCAACTATTTCAAATTTAACTAAATATAGCCCGTCAACAACAGAATACTCACTAGAAATGTTGTATATGACGAAATATTTCATATGTAAAATTGTGTTATTAGTTATCTTAAATGAAAATAATAATAATGATCCATCTGTCTATAATTCTTCCGTTGATATTTCAACGGGCATTACACTAGTTACTGTATGTGTAAAGTCGGATGCCATACGTAAATGGCAATTTCACCAGTTTGCCGTTGGGGCATGGAAACTCCCCTGTCATCACCTATGCGCACCTGCCCGCAATCACGCACACATTCATGAACAAACGTGCCATTTTCTTCATTCGTTTGCCGGAAAACAGAGAGAGAGAGAGAGAGCAAACAGTTTCCTCTCCTCTTAATCCCATCGAAACACGCCGTAATTTACTTCTCGAATGAATCGCTCGCGTCTCCCGCAATCTCCATGGTGATTCCGCTAAGAGTAATAGAGTCCGACACAGTCAGCACCTAGCCTAGATTTCCCATCAAATAGTAGGAGAGAGAGAGAGTACTGAGAGGAGAGAGAGTACTGAGAGAAGGAGAGAGAGTAATGAGAGATAGAGAGAGAGAGAGGAAATTAAAAAAAGCTTGAAAGAAATAGATGGAAAATTGAAGTGTATGTGTCTGTCTGTGTGCGTGCGTGCGTGCGTTCGTGTGTGTTTGAGAGAGAGAGAGAGAGGGAGAAGAAGATGTAAGGCGGAGACAAACTCCATATCGATCCACTTTCTACTCGTAAAAGCCAAAAACCATTACGGGAAGACGAATAGGATGGAGGAAATTTTAGAGGGTGAAAGGGAGGGAGGTTTTTTAGGGAGGGCGGGGGGGAGGGGGAGGGTTGGCCTGAGGAACAAGAGAGAGAGAGAGAATAATAGGGCGGAACGCATTTTGAATTAACTGTGTCGACGGAGTGTGAGAAAATAATCAAGAAAGCCCTTCGCTACAAGGGGTTTGTTTATTCTGGAATAGTATCCGAGACTCGCTTATTACTACCACCACTCTCGCGTGGGAGAAAGGGGGTTTTTCGGGAAGGGTGGTGGTTCCCCCCATGCCTCCGGAAAAGCGTTCTTGGGGAAGATGACGGTTTCATTCCCGCTTCCTGATTGTTTCGTTCCCGACTATGTAACATTTTCCCTCTTTGCAACGTCTTGAGGGCATTAATAAATTCTCGCAGTCCCAATATTTGAGGTGAGGTTATTTTTACTTTCTCCGTATACGTAGTATATATAGAGAAGGTAATGTTTACGTGAAAAATCGAATTCTAGATTTCAACGGAAATGCACGTTTTGAGGCCCCCTGAACACGTTTTGACCGTGTTCTCGATTATGTATGTGTGTGACAGACATTTTGTGTGCGCTCTAACTCAAAAACTATTCATCAGATCAGAATGAAATTCTATATTTGTGATTTTATATATATTCTTAGGATTTAAAAGATTTTGATAACAATCTGTCAAACGGAAGTAGCGGTTTATTCCTCTTAAATTTTAGTTATTCTTAAATATTTCGCTTAAAACTCAATTTTTTGTTAACATACATATATATATATATATATATATATATATATATATATATATATATATATATATATATATATATATATATATATATATATATATAATTAAATTCAATAGTATTTTCCTTTCAGGCATTTGGATTTGCTTTAGGCTTTTTAAAATATTTTTGTAGTTCTAAACCAGTGGTCTTCAACTTTTTTTGAGTCACCGCCCACTTTTACCATATGTTGTCCTATGAAATAAGTTCACCGCCCACCCAGTGGTGTAGTGAGGGTTTCTGGCGCCCGGGGCAAAGAATAATTTTGCGCTCCCAGTAGCAAAACGATTTACGGAGGGAGGGGGGGGAGTGCAAATCGCTGCACCCCCTGCCCCCCTTCACTACGCCACTGAGCCTACCTATCGTATCAACTTAACAATAAAGTTTTTAATAAAATAAATGTTTAAAAATACATCAAATTCAATTATGTTTATTAATCCCAAAACAATGTTAAAATAAGCATTTGGCATACATTTCAATGCGTACTTTGTGCTTCGTGCCTACAAACCAGGGAATCAATGCCTGGGTCATTCGAAGATCTCCTCTTTCTGTTATTTGTAAGCGGTTTCTGTTTTTGGACAGGACTGCACTGAATCCCTTCTCGACTAGATATGAAGTTGGGAAAGCTAACAAGAGCAACGATATTTTCTTCCACAAGCGTGGATACAGAGAGGGCATTTTCTTGTTCTGCCAAAGTTGTACATATCCACCTTGGTTGAAATTGGATTTACACTCGTCATCATGAATTTTATTATCTCCTCTTGGTATTCAATATCCACATCACACACATTTGTGATGAATGGAGTCACCATCTAGGCATCCGCTTTCAAGTCTATTACATCGCGAAAACGAGTCATCATATCAATTCTAATGACAGAAAGGTGATCTGCAAACTTGTCTATGTCTTCGGCTGTAAGATCATCTATCATGTTGTGTAGTTCCAGAAACTGGTAAAATTCTTTTTGCAGGATGTTTTTTCCGAATAAATCCAATTTGTCAATGAATACCGAAATAACATTTTTGCAATCAATGAGTGTTACTTGCTTTCCTTGAAGTCGTAAGTTAACTTCATTAATTTTTTTAAATATTCCAGCCAAGTAAAAAGCATCCCTTTTCACCGACTTGAAATCATTGCAAATGTCAATTTTGTTTTCATTAAGGTAAAATAACAACACGCTATCGTATAATTTTACAAAACGTGTCAAACAATTTCCTTTCGAGAGCCAACGAACTTCAGTATATAGCAACAAGCAAACAAACTGCTCATCATTATCTTGGCATAGCTGGTGAAAAATTCGATCATACTTTCTTTCCTAAATGGCACATACTAGTTAGGATTACCATATTCTGATAATAAAACACGGACAAATTTAATTTCAAACCTAAAATGTAGTATAATTTTTTTTAAAAAACAAGGTATCTAATTGCTTAAGTCTACGTATAGTGTTAAGATTATGATGGGCATAACCAGAAAAAAAACATTTATTTGCTAAAATCTCGGTAAATTTTAAGAAAATGCGGACGTATGATAACCCTAATACTAGTGGTATTGTCGTTAGATGAGATTACCGAATACGGTCTCAGTGGTGATAACAGTGTCTAAAAATTTATGATTTTATATATTTGATAAAATTAAACTTAAACGCTTCGCTACTTCTGCGAGAGACTCCGACCACCCTCATGGGCCTTTCTATTTTAACGCAGCATGGATACATTGTCGCTAGTGTAGTATGATGTGATACTATAGTTAACGACAAATGAACTGTAATAGTTGTACATAAAATAGTTGTACAGAATATGTGTGCGTATCATTAAGCTTTTTTATAGAATTTTATTTTTCAGTGTAAAAATTAGAATAGCATTTGATGAGTTCTTTAACGCCCACCAAAAATCCAAAAAAGCCCACTGGTGGGCGCAATCGCCCACCTTGAAGACCACTGTTCTAAACCGTCTGAGCTGATTTTTATTGAAATAACGGGCACAGAGATAAGCAGTCGTCATTTTTTCCACATTCTAATTTGGGGTTTGGGTAACATCAGCCCATTGTTGATACCTATAAAGATAATCGAAACATGAAATATCACTTGTTGGATTTCAAGTTATGTAACTAATATGTCAATACAATACAAGAAAAACTTACAGCTAACTGGCTATTTTAATTTTCAATTGATCAACAAATTTTCAATCCATAAATACAATGCAGTTCGAAGTTACTTACCCTTAAGATACACTTAATATTTACTATAATACGGTTGTTGAAATATAGGAGTTTAAATTCATAAACTGTATTTATTGGTAACATGTGTCAACCTTTACTTGCCTTATTTTGGCAGAGGAAATCGAAAATTTTCCATATCAAGTCTTTTATCTGTGTATTTTCCTGTATACACATAAGTACATGGTAAACAGTAAAATTTACCTCTAAAAAAATTGAGAAGGGGTACATAAGGCCTTACTCTAACGCCAGGGGGCACGTTGTAGAGTCTACACGATGGACATGCGTATAAAGTCAGGTGGAGTACATTGCAAGGACGCTTTATCTCCGTTAGTATTCCCCTAGTTCATTGTAATGGAGAGCCATAATTGGACTTAATTAAGACTCTCATACAACTCTACTAGATACAAGAGTGAAAGCAAAATCCGCTTTCAGAAGAAAGAAACGGGGAATATAAAGTTGGATATCCGCAAGAATTTGATAAAATGCTATGTATGGAGTATAACTTTGTATGGGGCAGAAACATGGACGCTAGGAAAAAATTATATAAAATATGGACTTGGAAAGTTTCAAAGTTTCTTCAATGGCAGTGAAAAACTTTGGTGAAACCAAATTTGAATTTTGATTACAAAGCATCCGTCATTAGTTATGAACTAGTTGATTCTAATAAAGAAGTATGTGGCGGTATTTTATTTTCATAAACTAGCCATAATATTCATCAGATGAAAAGAAAGAAACTACTGATAACGGGAGATATAAAGGAGGATATCCGCAAGAAGTTGATGAAATTCTCTGTATGGAGTATAGCTTTGTATGGGGCAGAAACACGGACTATAAATAAAATTATATAAAATACTTGGAAAGCTTCGAAATGTGGACATGGGAGAAGAATTCTGAAGATAAAAAGGACAGATATTACGAAAAACGAATGCGAACGACTATACAGACTATCAGAAAGAGGAAGGCGAACTGGATTGGACATTACCTGATGGGAGAGAAATGCTAGAAGGAAACCTGGATGAAAAAATAGAAAGAGGTAGGAAAAGGATTCAGCTGGTAGACGACTTGAAAGGGAAAGAGAGCTATCAAGACATGAAGAAGACTGCGGAAAATAGGAGTATATGGAGAACCAAGTTTAACCATCAATAATCACGGACATGTCTACGGATGATGATGACAACTCTACACGGCACGCTACAACTTTATCATTAGCGCGTTTTATTTTATAAACACGGTTATGTTTTCGCTGTGTATGTCCGTCTGTGCAATCAATTAAATCAATATAGCAAGTAAAAGTTAAGAGATTGAAGACTGAAATTTGCAGGGTGTATGTGATATATGACGCCATTTATTACGCTGTGAAAGAACTGTTTTGGAGAAATCGGTGGGCGGCAGGGGGTACCTTAAAATACTTAAATTATGATTCCGAGTAAATGATTATAGAAAGTTAACATTTTAAAATTAACCATTTAATAAATTACATCGTAATATAAGTACATTAGTAAGTTGATAAAGAATTTTAAGTTTACAAGTATAAATAAACTTCTATAAATAAAACGCGCTTTTCATACTGCGTCAGCAAGTGAATCTTCCATTTATTCTATTTATCGTCGTTACAATTATACTATATATATAGTTAAAGAGTTTAGGAGTCATAAATTAATAGATTTTTAGTGCTTTGTTTTTTCACGCTTTTATCTGCTCCAAAATATCGTGGAACAACAGAAATTCGAACCAAATCTATAATTCATAACACGAACGCTTGAGAAAGGAAAGTTTTGATTAAAACATCAAACTCCACACCTTCAATCTTCGGATTCTACGTTCACACAACACACACGTTGCGGATCATTACCAAAGTGTCAATGCCAACCGAAAAAAACAAAACTTGATCGTCTGAAAGCAATCAAAGCGAACGACGAAAATATAATTTTTCGACAGTTCCGCCGCGGTCTGGATGGCAAAGAAACCGAAAAAAAAAAACAAAACAAAGTCGTCGAAACCTCGAACACGCGACGCGACAACGGCAACTGTTTTCCGCGTGCTTTACGTCCCTTGGAAACGGGAGAGATTTTTTTTTGTTTCGAATCCCGAATCTGATGGGAGATGGTTCCGCTACGAGTCAGTTTACACACGCACCATGTAAAATCCGAGAGAATAAAATAAAAACTCAATTTCCCGTGATACCGATCTAATCACGTGATCCGCCGGCGTGTCGACTTAAAACATTCGCACTCCCTACTACTGCTCACACAAAAACGCCCCCGCTGAAAACAGTTATTTAGCCTTATTACCGGGACAGGGAGACATTCGGACACCATATGGAAAATATGGAACTTGACGGTAGGAACACTAGCAAAGATTTAGAATAAATAAGTGATGAATTCTGTTAAAGACAGATATTTCTGTTATTTAAAAAAAACTCTTATCTGAATCCCATCGGATAAGCGACGAATTAATAAATTTATGAATATCTTCACGGGATTTTCACATTTTTTAAATTTACATAGGTTACAGGTTACTACTGGCCAGATGGCAACGGTACATCAAACTTTTACAAGTAACCATACGAGTCAAGTAGCTTTTTTAATGCTTTTCTTCCAGCATCTTTCAATTTTACTCAATTAGTATGATCTATGATTTCATTCCACTAACCAATCGATATTAAAGGGATATTTATGTATTCAGGTTCCAATAAGACGAATAGACTTTTTTAAGGAAAAGTATAATCCATTGCTCTACCAAATATGAAAATATTATTGAGTTCGTTTGCACCAACGTTTATCCTTAGATCGGAAAACACCACGAAAGCTTAAAGAAAGGTCAAACGAGTTGACGAATTTATTGAGAGACATGACAATGCAGTTCTTATTTTCATTATTTCAGCGAAAATTCATAAAATTTGAAAATTGAAGTGAGAAACCCTTGACCGAATCATGTTCCCATGTGAACAAGCTTCATAACAGTGCATATATCCAAGTCTGAAGGATTCTCCGACCCAATTTTACCTCGCATAAATGTTTAAATGCCACGCAGAACAAAGAAAGGAAAATATATGCGAGGTGACCTTCTATCTAGCCGACGACCAACCAAATGTATTTTAGACGGAAAATGTTACGCACGTTAATATTTTGTATTTGCAACAATTATTTTTCGTTTGTAATATTATCTGAGCTGAAACGCCCGGCTTCGCTCGGGATAGTGTTTTCTTTTAAGTAGCAAACGATTTTTATTGCTCGGGGCAAACGTTCCCCATTCCTTAATTACGCAAGCGATGCTTACATTAACATTTACTATTTTATGTATTGTATTTTAAAGTTTTACCATTAATATAATTACGCATTAACATCTTACTTAATATTCACATGGATAGATGCACCGAAGCCTTTAAAGCAGCAATAAAATTATGTGGATTATGTCAATACTATTGGCCAAAACGTAAACAATATATAACATCTTGGTTACCGAAAAAATGTAAGTAGATGTATAGATTTATGTTGCGATAAATCTTTCAATATTAATAGTAAGAGATAACAATGTTCTAGTATTCCTTAAAAATCATTCGACTGACTTTAAAAGTATTCATAGACTATATTTAGGCATGAATCCATTTGTATCTTTTATCTTGCCGTTTAGCTAACGGCAAGATAAAAGATACAAATAAAAATACCTCTACGGCGCGCCACGGCGTGGATTTTCCTTGCATTAATCTTTAAGTGGATATCTCTAACTTTGAAGAGGACAACAACTAAGAAATTTAGCTTTGTTGCCGCCAGGAAAATGGACTTCTAAACCGATAAATTTTGCGCTTAAAGGAAAATTTCGAGCGATTTAGAATGTAATGTAACAAAACATGAACGGAATTAAAATATTCAGTCTTTCGTGTGTAAAATAAACCATTTCCCGTGATCGTAAGTTAATATTTAGGTATATTTATATCTACATCAGTGAAGGGCTGCATGGCATTTCCCATGCATTCTTATGGAAATTGTATTTTGTTGACCCCATGGGGTATAAGAGACCCCACGGTCTGAAAACCTAGACCAAGTTCTTCCTTTGGTCCATAGGATGGCCCACGAAACGTTTGAGCTCGATAGCTTCAACGGTGTAAAAAAGTATCGAGAACATACACACACACACATACACACTAAAATATTTATAAGATGTGATGAAATACTATCAGTTTTTCTTTTGCTGAGCGCGTCAAATGATGGATAGTTGCAATAATGATTAATTTATTTGAAATGTAATACTCTTTTTAAACTAAACAAAACAATACCGCTTTCGTTCAAAATTTACCCTTTGCTTTCTCAAATGTTTTTTGGGTAAGGTAACACTCATCTTCAAAAATATATGCAGGCAGAAAAAATGTATGGCAAAAAATAAATACAAAATAAAACTTTATAACATTAACATTTATAGGTTTAAAAGGCTTAAACCTATAAATTTCTCAGAAAAAACGCTTAATATTAGGAATTTATTGCGGAGAAATCATAAATGATCACTACAGTTTACGTATCTATCTTACATTTACGTGAAACTCGCTTCCCGGTTCCACACAAGCGCGCAGGAAGCCAGACAATTATAAAAACCCCCTAAAAGACAAAACCTCTTACGACGTCTTCCGCAGAACCCGATGAAAATAGAACCCTCTTACTGCAGAATCAATTTTCCAACTCGCCTCTCGAAAACTCATCTTCCCTCTCGGAAAACCGGCGCAAAACTCACTCGCTCCACTTATTTACTCACACGCTCTCCCCGATTTATTTGCAACCGATAAATACATCTCCCGTGCCTCTCATCACCGCCGCCAAACGCTCCGACGATCCTATAATACGGCCGGCAACAGCGACAGAGGAAATCCCTTTATGCATTCGGGCCAATGCAATTCCGAACGCAGCAGACATTCGTCCCAACCCGACACCGTTCTCCATCTCCCATCAACTCCATCTCCCAGATGCAAATGCACAGGAATCCGCGAATGTCTGTCTTTCTCTCTCCTTTCTCTCCGACTCCCATTTCATTTCCTTCTCCGACGCGTTCTTTCCTGTCTCGCTTTATATTCCACCCTTCCACAACGCTCTCGCACACGCCCCTTTTTCCCCCTATCCCGCCTCTCTCTCTCTATCGTCATTTTTATGCATCCGAACCTATCCCTTCCGCTTCTCCTTCCTCAGAAAGGATTTCCCTATTCCCCCACAATCTCCCTCTTTCCCTTCTCCTCTCCCCACCTACCTTTTCTTTCATCTACCACCCATTATCTCCCTCATCCACTATATCTTCACCATCCATCCCTGCCATTCCAACCATTTCTCCCTCCACTCTATCATGCGTGGTTTTTTACTAGGTTTGACAAGCCAGGTTTTTTCTAGTTTTTTACCACTAATACTTTGCCTTTTTAAAATAAGTTTTGCGAATTTGGATATTATTTAATATAATATTTTGTTTGTATGCTTTTCTATTTGTTCTTTTCAGCAAAATTGCGTGTAGGTTTACATATATAATCATTATTATTATTTTTTATTCTCATTTACAACTCTTGGAGTAGGGTTAAATATCAGAAGGGACTATTTCACCCTTAATAAAGTCGTTTGTCTGTCTGTCTGTCTCCGTTTCCCACTCTTCCCGTCCGACCGTCTCTCACCTTTCCTGTCTATCTCAATCCATACCTTCCTTCCCTCTCCTGTTCCCTTTCCTCCCCCTTTTTTTTAAGCGAGTTATATTTCATGAACTCTGTCTGTCCGTCTGTAAAATCAATTAAATTAAAATAGCTAGAAAACTGTAAGATATAGAAGAATGAAATTTGCGTGGTATGTACGTGATGTATAATGCCATTTATTTAAAAAAGTTTTTGGGCGGAAGGGGATGCCTTCACAATATTCAAATCAAGTTTATGAGCAAATAGTTGTAGATAGGAAGTTAAACATTATAAATTAATTATCCAATATATTACATCATGTCATACAATTATATCACTAATTTTTCAAATAATTTCTTGTTTGCAATTATATATATATATATATATATATATATATATATATATATATAATTGCAAACAAGAAATTATTTGTAAAATTAGTGATATATATATATATACCTAGATAAATAAAATTCGCTTTCTCATATTGAGTAAGCAATACGAAAATCCCATTTTTGAGTCCTCTTGTGCTAACCCTCTCCCTCAAATACCAAATCTCACTCCCATTTCAAAATGCTCTCCTTCCTTCTCTCTCTCTCCCCTCCCCTCATCCCGCCCTCTCTCCCCCCTCCCCCTCTCTCTCTCCCTCTCTCTCCTTATCATATCCTCTTCCATCTATCTGTCTCTTCCACCTTCCCTTTCTCATCCAAACCCCTTTCCAACCTCCTATTTCGACTTCCACTCCCTTCTCTCTCTCTTTCACTTCGAGTCTTTCATTCCTCCACCTTTCTCTCCCAACCACAGGTCCGGCGCAAGGAAACCAAAACTCGATTACTGACGCGACTCAGCGCCGTTGAGGTTCTGCCCTCGCAATTGCCTCCGTAGAGTGAGCGAGGTGGGAAGTAGGATAAAGAGGTCGTGAGAAAGAGAGAGAGACTGCTGGGAAGAAGGGGTACATCTCCCCCGCTTCCCACAATGCTCCTGGGCAGTTCGCTCTCGGGCGCACGGATTGCCAGTTAGTCTAATTTATATTCCCCCTCCCCCCCCTCCCCCCTCCCCCCCTCCCCCTCCTTCCCTACGAGTATGCGGTTAGGTACCATCGTGCGGCATACTTCTCTCGCCGCAAGACGCCGTCCGAAAATTTATTTCTGGGAAAACGAATGAGCCTTTTAGAAGAGTTACATTCAAGTAATTTCCGTTGGAATGCTTGTTTGTTTTAAAAAAAATCAGAATATTCATTCCAATTGAAACGCATTTATCATCATTAAACTGCTGTAGTGATAGGTAGTGTCCAATTATTACTCTTTAGAAATGGATAGGGCAATTCAAGGATAAATTATCGAGCTTGCTCGACAGTTTTGATTCGTTTAGGGTGGCACCAAGGAGTTTGGGTAATCAGATGGGCGCTTCTTCTGCAAAGCACCCGTCATCAAGGGCGGTTAACCGACGCTAGAACCTTTTTTTTTAAACCTTCTGTTAGAATAGATACGAAATTTTTTATTTTTACGAACTAATGAGGAATTACACTCGAGTAGACATTTAACAAAGTATTTGAATATTTTTCGGTTAACTACCACTGAAGACGGCTTCTTCGTAGTCGAAATGCCCATTCGGTATTTTATAACCATGTTTCGGATATTGGAGATATCTGAGAAAAGCATTTTTAAGTGCTTGTTCTAGAACAAGTGGTTATGTATTTATGGAGGACGTTCTCAAGTGATGGATATCAGATTCGAAATACAGACTTTTCATAGTAAGAAACTGTTATAGCTATTCCGTAGGTTTTTTTGCCGCATCCAATCCATCATGTACAGTCCTGGAACGCTTCATGGCGTTCGACAGCGGTCACTGCGGGAACTATTTGTAGCGAAGACTCTTCCGCTAAAATGACAATACTGAGCAGGCAGAAGTAATAGTCTTCTGAGGAACGGGGAAATTAGGGGAAATGCACGACTGTAAGAACTAAAGAGGGATTTTGCGGCAGAGACCACCAAAAAAGTTTCTCATCTCCTTTTGGTGACTATGATATTCCTTTCCTCTTCCAACCTCTTTTGCCTCTTTCCTAACAGCCCCCCTCCTATGAGTCTCTCAATATTTTCTACGTATTTCCATTCCATGATTTCCCATTTAAGTTTTCCCACATTGCTCTTATTAAGTTTCTTTCCTCCCCTACTTAATTTCAGACTTCCTCATTTGCTCTCGATCCAACTAATATTTTCCATTCTACGCAACTACCACATCTCAAACGCCCTAATATATCCTCATAGTATATCCTTTTCTGTCTACCTTAGTTGCCTATTTTATCTTACCTATCTTAGTTTTTCCCCACAAACAACTATCTTTATCTACTTCACTCTTTTTACTTTCTCCATACGTAGTTATGGGAAAGTATTGTGATCACGAAAAAAATCGACTTCGAGATTTCAACGGAAATACACGTTTTGAGGTTCCTAGAACATGTTTAGACTATTTTCGGAATGATGTCTGTGTGTGCGTGTGTGTGTATGTGATTGTGGACGCTCTAACTCTAAAAGTACTTGCCATATCGTTACCAAACTTCATATGTAACCCTTTAACATGAGCACAAAGAACTGATTAGTTTTTGGTCAATAACAGCTAACCGAAAATCGAGGTTTATTCGTAACCCGATTCGGTTTCTGCAATATTTCTCCGTTAAAACATTATTATTGTATACACAATTCTATATTATAGTTATAGAGAATGTAATTTCCTACAACTTTCATTTGAAACAATTCTCCATAGCAGTTATTGTTTAGGAATTATTTATAAAAAATTATCGGTTTTTTCGGTTTTCGTCAAGTATCTCCTTAAAAACGTCGTTATTGGTAATCTTCGTGGGGACCAAAGTTGTACAGAATAATATTTCTTCCAGGTTTAGTTTGAAACAAATTTTCGTAGAACCATCCATTTCGGTGATATTTTGCTTTTTCTTAATACCAGTATACAGCGCCAGCGCCATGTAGCGGTGAATTCTGTAAACATTCAAAATATACATAATTTACGGCAATAAGGACGATTGTATTCTTTTGCGATAGGAAATAATAATTTTTCCTTATAATGCTATTCATAATAATTTAAATATCTATACCCCAAATATGGAGAAAGTCATGTGTTGGCCACATCAGATATTTTGTACATATATAGCAGACTGCCTAATGCGTTATTTCATCATTCGTGGATTTTATTTGTATTTTTTTAGTCTAAGATGTTTGTAAGTTTAAATTTTTTTTGTAACTGACAACGGGTTACATCAAGGTTTCCCAAACAGTGTTCCGCGGAACCCAAAGGTTCCGCAGAATCTAAATGCGGTTCCGCGACAGACAGAGGAAGAGACCTGGTACGCTCTTCCTTCTCTTCCTTAGAGCAGGAAACATGATCCTCACTCGTAAACTTTATGCTGTAAGATACAGAAGCTATGCCAATAAACATTATGATGATTTTAAAGTTAATTTTAATGCGATTTAGCGTATCTCCTCTTAGTGTTCCGCGATATATTTGAATATAAGGGTTCCGTGGCTTCAAAAAGTTTGGGAACCCCTGGGTTACATGATAGAAGTCTGAATCTCGCCCAGAAATAAAGACGTTGTCTATCTGTCTATCTACCCATCTATGTATCACCCTCATATAATGCTAAACTCCTTAGAAATGTTCAAAGTTTCGACTCCTGCACTCCAAATTACCCGTTAACACTATACACGCGTTCAAGAACTTTAAGATTTAGAAATTATCTCTTTCATGCTTCTTAAAGCTTTTATCGAAATATGAAATTATAAACGCATCCTCCGTGTACTTTTGATGCTGCCGTACTTAACACAAAACAAGTTTCATTCCACTGAAATGTTATACGTTTAATGTTAGAAATCAAAAGTATAAGCAGCATCTCCTCGCGAATTTTATGAAGGGAGAGAGAGAGAGAGAGAGTTTATGCCGGCGTGCTATGAAAGATGGAGCGAAAATGGTAAATGAGACCGGGAATGAATCCAGCGAATCGTGTCTTGCTTACGGCGAAATACGACTGTGCACCCACCTCTTCCCTTTTTAACACGCAGGTAATGAAACAGGCGCGGTCGGACTAACAATAGAACGCCGCCCTATTATCCTAGCGTTGGATGTCAGCGGTACATGGAGACGTAAGGGGATAAATTACGTGTTTTTGGGTGACTATTAGACAAAGAGTATGTGTGTTTATATATATATATATATATTTATATTTATATAAAGGTGGAAACAAGGTGTTGGAGGAAGCCCAGTGGACACTTACCTAGATTGGAGAGCCGCTGGGGGTGCTGAGGACACACGTGTGTCCTCAGCACTCCAATCTAGGTAAGGGTCCACTGAGCTTCCTCCAACACCTTGTTGCCACCTTTATTATTACCTTTTCTTTTCTTTAAGCTTATATATATATATATATATATATCCACCACTAACTTTAGTAAATCTGTCCGTCTGTCTATCTGTCAGTTCCTTTATACATGCCCACATTTTTCTACTGATTCCGACCAAATTTGGCACGATTGTAGGAGGGGGCACCAAGTGGGAAGTTAATGCCTAGTTTTAGTGTCCGTCTGTCTGCTTGATTGAAAATGGCGGCCAATTTAAACATTAAACTACGCGCATTTTCCCGAGTCCTACTATTGATTTGAATCAAATTTCGTATTATTGTGGAGGGTTCCCAGAAATAATTCACGCCATCCGCTAGTAAATATAAAGGTGAGTTACACGCGGAAGCACTGCAGACTTCGAATTACTATACGTCAAGGGCTATTCTTTACAATTCTTCTTCAATCAAATGTCTACAACAGGGATTATCAACCTTTTTTACTCGCATACCCCTTAGCGCTTTTTTAAATGGTCGCGTATCTCTTCAATCAGGTTATTATTGTCATGTACCCAAAAGTACATTTTAAATGATAATAAAATTAATGACTCTTGGACTAAGATGGATAACTCATGATTATAACGTTAAGAGTCACAGTTTTGGCGCATTTTTCTGTTTTATGGCGTTATCCTTAGTCGCCGCATTGCAATCTTTGATTTCGAAGTCATGCGCGAAAGACGTAGTAAAAATAAAAATTACAATCTTTAAAAACTTTCGCGTATCCTTAGGGGTACGCGTACCGCCGGTTGAAAACTTTGGTATAGATAGAGTATCGTTTATTTTTTAAGACCCTGAACTTGGTGATTAAGAATGCCACGTATTTAAGATTATTATTTTGCGAGAATTGGTATTTTATGAGGCAGTTATTTATGGATTGTTACTCAAATAAAGAAAGTATAATCTAGTAGGTTGATAATTTCACGTACATATTGCCTTTTAAATGATACATCCTTCAAGACCGGATAAGCCGAAAATATTTTCATAAAAATGAACCTTGGGAATATAGAATTTTTTTCCAATTTTCTTTTATTTATATGATTGTATGTATCTTTAAACAGGGAAGAAAATTACAATTTTACATTTTTTGAACAAAAATATACGTTAAAATAGTGACTGAATGCTTCTTTAAATCTGATTCTCGCGCACAGTTCCACCTTTCATCTATGTGAATGTGTTGACATTATTTTTTTTTTAACTGCACGTAATGATACGCAGTTATAAGTAAATTTCTATTTTTTATCACACATTAAAAAATTGGCAATGCATAAAGAAAAAATCTTAATTATGAGCATTATGGTTAATAAATTAAGGTGAATCGAAGAACCTACTAATAACCATACAAATATTTTTAAAATTAAAATGCTCACATACACACTGGTTTGGTGGAATTTATTCCACGCCATTGACCAAACACACACGCAATCTCACACAATCCGGGTTTAGGGGGAATTACTCCAACTCCAGGGACCCTTTTTCTTTGTTCACACACACACACATACACACCAACCACAAAAACACGCACGAGCACTTCCTTTCTAAACAATTGCCTAAATACGCATTTCGGAATCAAAGATTCCATCGTCAGTAGGCCGATCAAAAAATTCCCCCTAAACCCGGAGTGTCTGATATTGCGTGCGTGTTTTGTCACTGGGGTAGAGTAAATTCCCCTAAACCAGTGAGTATTTTGCTTTATTAAAAAAAAATAATTGTATGGTTATTAAGAGGTTCCTTCATTCATCTTCATTGATAATGCATAGTCATGCGTATTTAGTTGCGCAAGAAGGATTTGACATTTTAAAAAATGAAGATAAATTATTCAGAGGCACAAGTAAAAAAAAAAACTTGTTCCTATGACATTACCACAAAATATTGCAGGATCGAAAAAAAATCCCTTACTCTTCTTAACTTGCTACAAAAAAAAGTGGAATATTAATGTCGCGAAAAACGTAGAATTGAACGGTGAACTGACATGATTCACGGGCTACGTGATCCAAAATTCAATTTTCAGGATTACCCTTCAAATAACTCGAATAAAAAAAACATGTCCGTAGAAGAAGAACACGATCAGTTTGGTTTTTGATTAACAGTCAAACAAAACTGAAAATACTCCATATCATCGAATACTTGACAAACGGAATCGTTTTCAATAAACAAACACGCATTTAGAGGCGCAGAAAGATTGCTAATCTGTGGGATTGAAGTTGTGCGAAATGTAACGTGGGCGTCACGATGTAACGGTGCCATTCATAACGTCGCGAAAATAGCTATGGTGAGAGCTTAATGGCATACGGCTTTCTGAATAAGTGACGTGAGATGAAAGATGATTTCGCTACGCGAAATGTCTCGTTATTCCAAGTAGTGACGGTGCCAAAATATATATACATTCATGGTATCGGACTGAAAAACGCTCCGCGACAAAAAAAATATTCGGAATACAAAAATCGTGGGAAAAAAGGAATAAATTCCTTCCAAGGAAATGAGTTTTATGTGCCAAGTTCGGAAAAAATATATTCTTTTTATACAAATTCCTTTGTTTTAGCATTCGTTATGCACTTTATTTCATCACAAATCACGCTATTCATCAAATTTAATAAACAATCGTGGAATTACCTTCATAAACTTATATTGATAAACACGATTTTTTTAGCAGAATTTGAAGATCATCTTTCTTAAAATTATTAAGGAAAATCTGGATGCAGGAATTTCCTCAACGGTCAATGCAAATGATTCCATGTTCAAACGAGGAAAATAAAGCGTCGAGATGAATTTCAATTTTTTTCTGTTTTCTCACGGACCAGTTCCACAAGTCTTTTAATAAAATGATGGGATTTACAAATAGCCCTGTGTGAGGGTAATTCGATCCTGTTTTGCGACAATGAATCGTTTGAAAGTTTCTAGGAAATGCTCTTTACCGTGATGGTGACCGTATATGTTCATAGCTCATGAAATAGCCGTTCACTTTTGCTATTCCGCGAACTGTCCATCACTCCCGCTACAACCCATTAAATGAGTACAAATCTTAATATTCCCTACCCACTTTATGTATAGTAATTAGTGACATCAAAGATGCTGCAGAGTGAAGTCAATTGGGAGACCTTATGACTTCAAACGACTACGGCGCTAGTAGGCTTTTCAGTCTAAATCACAAAGTGAGGAGAGAAACCCAGTGCTATCATTAGCCTACTCTTACCGAGTAGCATCAAGGGGACCAAATGCCAAACGTCCCTTCCGAAGGACGGAGCGCTGATTTGTGTGTTCTCTTAACCACTAAAATATGGGGGCCGCGCAACCTCTGAAAAAATTCTACTTGATTATTGTGGGACCTTGTGACTTCAAACGACTACCGGCGCTAGTAGTCTTCTCAGTCTAAATCACAAAGCAAGGGAGGAGATAAACCCGGTGCCGGGATTAGCCTACTCTTAACGAGAAACACCAAGGGGACCAACGGCTTTACGTCCATTCCGAAGGACGGAGCGCTGATTCGCGTGCTCTCTAAACACGCAAATCGGGGGCCGATAAACCTCTGAAAAAATCCTACTTTCGAAGGATTCGTATCCGGTTCGCTCCGGGTATGTTCAGCGTAGCAGACCAAGGTCCTCACCACTATGCCACGGCACCCCTTTAAGAGTGAAGTAGCAGCACAAAGGCTTTTTAAGTGGCGTCATCGAACTGCTCAGTAAATGTTATTTTATTTTTGGCTAATCAGTCTCTTGGATTATTATGACACATACAAAAGATAGTAGTACATACTAGAGGTCTGACAGTAACCGAAATTTTTGGCCCGGGCAAGACCCGATCCGACAGTGGTGTAGCCCTGGCCCGGCCATCACCCGAGCGTTGTCAGCTTCGCTGATACCCGAGTCCGACCCAAGGCCCGATTTTTTTCTGTTCTTACCCGCTAGGCTCGAACTCGGCCCTAAAGGCCCTGACCTTCACAATAAGAACATTTATGACGGCTAATATGAGAAATGCCAGTTTTAATAGCATTGTAACTAAAAATACAATTACTTTATTTGCACTGAACAGAAACCACTTCAATCGACGTCGCAGAATCACAAACTAACACAAATTTACGCCAAACTTCACTTGACCCTTCTGTTTTCTCCTCTGTCACGCAACTGCCACATTTTAGCTTTTATTTAACACCGTTTCCACTCATTTTAAAACAAAATAATTATGGGATCTTCACAAACTGTCCAAAGTATAAATATATAACCTTTGCGGACCTCTAATGCACGCTACATTATCTTAATCTTTACGAAGAGAACCAAGGGAGCCAACTACGCAACTTAACGTCCCTTGTAACTGTCCATTGAATGTCAAGTCTTTGTTTAATTTCGTCGCTAAATCTAACGACTTTTAATTATGTTCCGCTCTCTCTGCTAAAAATGTCGGTTACATCATAGTTTTTTTCCTGGAAACTTTGACGAGCAAAAAATCGAAAAATCTTTCATCGTTGGTAAAGTCGAGAAACGTAGACGAACTAGAACAGAAATCAATTACTGAGAGCACGTGCCCATTTCACGGACTCGCTGGCAGGAACAATTTCTTCCGGGAAATGCCCTCCCAATGCGACCTGCAGATCCCTTTAAACGAATCAATTAATCGATCGGGCAAAAACACTTGCTCATTACCCCGGCCAACTTAATTGCTCTCCCTTCTCGTAGTTTCGAGACCTCGGCTTATGCGGTCTTGGTCAAGGGAGATGGAAAGAAAAATAAAACGCTGAGCTCCTTGAGAGCCCGCCGAGTCGGTCTCTGCACGGGACGGATCCTAAATTGGCTGTTAGCTGGAATGGAGCTGTACACGTAGAAAATCGAACAATCCTAGAACGGAGGGAATCCACCCCGGAGAAAATGGAGTCCGGGCTGTACCAACTTATCCACGCAACACTCCGCTGTAATATATTTTTTTTTCGAGGCCCGTGAATCCGCTCTTTCATCGGGGAAAGGGGCGACCCAGTTTAAAAAAAAAAAGTCGCGAAAACTAATCGTGCCTTACTCGATACAAACTTTGATGAGGTCTCAAAAGAGTTCATGGAATAATTAGCGAGGTAAAAATTAGAAACCGTCGATTTGTGAACTTTTTCATCCGCCAAAAGGACGAGCAAACGAGAGATGTCGCTGTTGATAAATATACAATAGTTAATTTCACTATACTTTTACCGCCAGGGTTTCGCTCATTTATAGAATTTTCAGGTCGCACCTTAAGATACAAAACAAAGTGAGGTACTCATATTTCGACTGATCCCTGGCAGTGAAATACATGATAATACACATCAAAGTCATGATTACGTATAATATATTTCAGGGTAAACATTGACAATGAATGTCCTTGTATTTAACAAAATTAATATTGAAGTGACCGATTGAAATGTATCCTAGTGCTGATACCACGTTATTAAGTTGTCCTGACGGATTTTTACCTGTATAAAACAGGTAATGTATGCTTATAATTTCGCTTCAAGTATTCTAGATATTGTAAAAACTCAAGACAGCCTAACTTTTGGAGCCTATTAATTCGTAACGTACAGCATAGCCAACTTTACTCGGACCATAGTTGTAAACCAGAATGACAAGTACGCTGAACATATGTAGTCGACGCTTAAAACTTTATCAATAAATTTATATGTTTATGAAGGATAATGACGATAAAACTACGAAAAATTAATCGGCGGCTTATCCAAATACGACTGCGGTTAAAAGTCTTTATCATTTCCTTTGTATCCGAAATACACTTCTTTAGAAGAATACCAGGCATTTGCCGACAACGTGAGAGAAAAACCAAGAAAAAAATCAGTGCAAAATCTGCAGCGGAAAAATTCTACCGAACAATAATATCCTTTGTGCGGCTTTTCGGAAACGCCGGAAGAAAATTACCCTTAAAAAATTATCATTATTTCCTCGTTACGAGGATTAGCAGCTAGGGTTTAAGTGAGGAAGAGAATTTTTTAATCCACCACGATTTAAAAAAACGACTGAACCAAAGCGTAAAATAAACAGAGACGGAATAAAAAAAACAAGCGACGGCTCTCGAGCGTTGTTGAAAAACAAATACGCCGTCCTGAATTAATTACGCTGTGCCCGGTGATTGAAATAATTTCTCATTCTTTTTTTTTTGCTCCGCAAAGAAATAACACGCTGGAAAATTATTTTTCGAGGAACTTAAAAAGTCGCATATTGCTCTCATTTAAAAAAAAAATCTCCATCCTCCGGACGAATAATACAAAGATTAAAAAAATTACTTCATAAACGAATTTCGTCCCGAGTATTTTTTTTGTTTGATTATGAGCAAATGGATTTAGCTAAAAAGTTAAAATTTCTTAATTAATTACTGGAAAAATTAAATTATGTCATGTAATTGCACTGCTAAATTCATAAAGAATTTTCGGTTTAAAAATATAAATAAATTTCGATAAATAAAAATCCGCTTTTTCGTTTTGCGTCAGCAAATTAATCTCCATTTTTTTTGCACTCCTCTCCGCACCCCTTCGTGAAAAGCTAAGGCAAAATGTATCGCGTTCACCTCCTTCGGATGGCGGCTCCGTTTTATTTAGCAACACCGCATCTGGCATCCCGGGAATATTTCCCACTATAGTCTCCTACTTAGCTATTCTCCGCAGGCATTACTCAGCGGTTGATGAGTTGGGAGGGGTAGGCTTAAAGCGCCGAAAAGAGGGGGGGGGGGGGGTTGGGCGGTTACGGAACTAGAAGGTAAAGAGAAAGGACAAGAGGTAGACTGGAGGGAGAAAGAGGAAGAGTTAGCTAGAGGGAGGAAAAGCACTCCCCCCCCCCAAAATCCCCTACTCCGGACGAAGCGATGTTGCCACGTTTCCGCAGTAGGGGTTCCCGTAACCTTATACTATCAGATCCGGAGATTAAGCATGGCATTCATCGCTGTACACGCTATATAACTAGAAGCATGAAATGATGCACTCTGTAAAGCTCTGATTAAGAAAGTGGGCGTGCAAAACAATGACTGACGACGCACTGTGCGTTCGGGCACACACACACACACACACAAGGGTTCACGCGCGCGACGGATATTAATTTTTTCTGAGGCAATGCATGATGGAACTGTGCGTGTGCCGCGGAACTTAAGTCGAAGGCTTTTTCGAGGGTAGAAGGGAGGGAGAATGAATAAGGAAATGGGAAAAAAGTTTTGGCTGCTTAATTTATCCTCCTGGGAAAGTTGGTGAAGTGTTTTAATTGGATTAGAGATTGGAACGGTTATTTAAGAAGAAATTTTGTTTTCATTATGGAGGTTAGCAAAAAAACATCATTTCGAAATAAAAAGCTTTCCCTCTTTGCGTTGTTAACATATGCCGCTTCACAAGCAATCGCCCGCGATCCTGTCTCTACCAGCTCTCCGCCTTTTTCATTATATTCGTATTTCGTCAAGATGTTTGAAAAATTATTTTTGAGGGAGTTGGTCGATTATTCCGTTCTAGGTGAATATGTCGAAAGCAAACTCGTCAAAAACAGAAGAATTAATATCATATAATAATATTAAAAGCATTAAACAGTAGTATAAGAAATACTATTAGAATAAAAGGACTAAAATTTATAAAATAATTTGTTAAATTATAATAATTGTGGTAATATTTTAAAAGCATGTATACGTTAACCGTCGAGAGAACACATACTAGGAATCTGAAGCGTTAGCCATAAATCTCATGTTATTTCCCTCAATTGTATGACCCATGCTGAACGCCAATTGTTTTCATTAGAATTTTTCCTTTGAAATAATGACAAAATGATTTTCGACTAATTAGCTTTCGACGAACTCGCTTTCGATTAATTCGTTTTCGACGAATATGTCTGTTACTGATTATTCAGGAAGAAATGTGCTGAGAAAAGTTTTCTTGCATAAATTCAATTCTTTCGATAAACATATTCGATTTTAAGAAGGCGATTTTTTCATATAAAGTATTAATACACATTTATTGATGGAAAACAAAACTGAATGGAAAATGCAAAACGTGTTCACAAAATGTAAGGTAATTTAATTGATGTTCCAAAAATTCACATCTCTACATTTTTCCTTTAATCGAACAAACCTTTAATCCAACGCCGTCTGACAGTTCGCTTCAATCGTCTATTATTTTTAAACTAATTTCATAAGGATATTTTTAAATATTTAAATATAAAATTAAATATTAATCCCTTGTTTATGCCAATAAATAAAAGAAATAACGTGTTCCTAAGTAAATATTTCGCGTGTTAGAAAACTATTTTAATTTTTATACACATTTCGGAATTTTCCTGATAGCCTTAAACGAATGATCTATCAACAAGCCAAATATCATATGTAACACTTTAAAAAGTACCGTGACTGTTATAACCTATATTATATTAATGTAATAAGCAGTTATTCATCAGAGAAGATATGTAAGATTCAGCTATTCGTAATAGATGTGGAAAAAAGATTACAAGTTTTTAAGCGCGTTTCGCTTCCAGCGTGACTGCCTATTGTCGTCCGTCTGTCTGTCTGTCTGTCCGTCCGTCCGTCCGTCCGCATGTTCGTTCTCGGCTTCTACATACGGATTTTCATGAAATTTGATATTAAGAACTTACAATAAAATATAATAAGAAAATCGCAAAAATGAATCACATACGCCAATCAGGGGTACCACTTTACTGGGGATAATAAATTAAATTTTCCTCATATCTCGTAAAGCAGGGGTCCCGAAACTTTTTATTGAAAGGGCCACATTAGGCTTTATGTACGACAGCGCGGGCCACTTAAGACTTTTTCAAATGACTGATCGGGCCGTGTGAAAACTTCAAAGAACAAATTTCGAGGGAGGATGGTTATCGAGAAATTTCACCATTACAAATTATCTCGAGAGAGGGGGGGGGGGGTGGTTGGGTTAAATCACTGCGCGGGCCGTAGTTTGGGGACCCCTGTCATAAAGTATTGCTCATATCAAAATGTTTTTCAAATAAAAGTTGTAGAACCGGTAAAGAAGAGTATTTCCTTTCCTATACATTTTTATCGTAGGAGTAGCCGATATCAATAAAACCAAACAAGAATGTCTTAATTCCAGCAGAAAACTTCTTACATGGTTACTTCTTCATTGTTGCTAACATAAACAATCTTGCAAAAATGCGTTTAATTTCCTTACAAGTACAATATATATTTTAAAATAGGAAGAAAATGCATTATCTATGATGAAGAAAAAAACTTTAAAATGCTATTTCCCTTACATACAGGTTTGTCATTTATTTCTAATACTCCATCGCACGAAACGCGCCCATTTGTGATACGCTGTAGACTTTCCTAACTTGTTTTAATAGTATTATGCGGTAAAACGATTTTAATATAGCAATAGAAAATTACACAGAGTACGCACATGAGAATCACACTAGGATCCATCGTAATTATATCGCGGGATAAAATCATCTTCGGCGTTAATTAATTTGTCCTTTCTGCGCGAGATGAATTTCAGTTCGTTTTAAATCCACGAATTCGAGATGTCTGCATTATTTCAAGGTACGTTAATCACCTAATTACGTGACACACGCTGGTGCAACAAACAGTAGCACTCTTGATAAAGGCGAGCTTAAGCGTTGACATTTGATCCCGCTTAACGTTTAGTTCCTCCTGCCGAAGTGAAAATCCTCTTTGTGTCCATGACTTTGACCTTTAGACTTGCGAGACCCATAACAGGAACTGCTGCTTATTAGCCGGTCACTATTATAACAACATCCTTAGCTGAGGTCCGACCGTTAAGACTTTGTCTCTGATGGATTTTAAACTCATTAAAAAGGGTGCCTTGATGCACGCGGAATCCATTATCTCGACGTAAATTCGCCTTATTTGTCGACAGGTGACTAACGCAATTATTAATCTAATATATAATTATGAACGTTTGTATCACAAAATGACGAATCTGACTGGCTGCCAATTATCACTAGATTAAATTTTTAATAAAGAATTATTTCCCTTGGAAGTGCTAATAAAAATCGATAGTAAATTTTATGAATCGGCAATGTTCTGATCGCATATTATTTCAGAAAATGACAGAATACGTCAACTTATATATATATAGCATATATATATATACACACTCTATATATACACTATATATACAATATGTATGTGTGTATATAGTGTATACAATGCAATCTTCGGCATTTATAAGCTCCTTCGCTTTTTGTTTTGTTTACACAACGGCCTTTGTTTGTAGACACGACCTGTTTAGCATATGAGAGCGAAATTACGTAGATTGTAAAGGAATACGTACAACACGGTAAATATTACGTTGTTGAAAATTTGTTTTATAGAAAAATGCGATGATAAGAATTCGTAGCCAATGACGCTTTTAAATTGGCTATTTTACCGATGCAAAAGTAAGTGAAACTAGGTACTTCTATAAATTCATTTAATGAAATGATTGACGATAGAAATGAAAATTAGAATTCATATTCTTTTTCGACAAAAAAGACGTGTGTGGGTGTAAGTAGTTTTGGTACTTGCGAATTAACAGGGAACATTTTAAAATTCTAATGACAATAATAACATCATTAAAATAATTATTTAATGATCAACATCAACGTTAAATTAAACAAATTAACATTTTGAAAATATGTTTTCAACAAAAATGGAAAAATACAGTCAGATTTTGATTTGTGGTAGGTACTAATGTATTAACGGGGGACCTAAGTCTAAATGTTAAAATTCAAAGAAAAATGGGTTCTCTTCGGTTACCCCGGACACCTTTTGAAAAATAATTTTTGAGGTAAACCCTTTCACGCAAAATGAAAGCTTGCAAACCCATGACTGATCTGCCTGTGGCGACATTTACCCACCCGATCACCGGACAATGTGGAGGGATAGATTCGTTCCAGAGAGGCGAAGGGCGCGATAACGCCCGGAGACGCGTAGACCCGATATAAAAGGCCTTATAATCTACAAATATAACGAGCCGAAGGCTCGCCAATATCCTGTTAATACATAAATACCATATAACAAACACATTTTGAACGGTTGGATTCCCGATTAATATTTTGAAATGGGTTCCCCGTTAATACGAAAGTACCGTAGTTTTAAATGTGAAATCGTTAAATGCTTATTAAATTAATATTCAAGTGATGCCTATTGTAATTTTTATAGGCAATTACACTACTCAAAGGATAAACGTGAGGTAGAATTTCAAAAGTATTTCTATTAATTTTGTCAAAATCCTCCTTTACTAAATCTGTGAATTAATTCTCAGACAAAAACATTATCAATCAGCGAGTCTCAAAAACCTTTTTTATTTTAACATTTTGCAAAAATGGACAATAGCCCGCATTACAAGTTCAATAGGTTATACAATACACCTCCGTCAAATATTAGAATGGGGAAAAAAATATCCGCCTGCGATATCAATTAAAAACAGCGACACCTCACAAAAAATACCCACACGTAATACAAACAGCAGGGATGATAAACAAATGACCAAATCCCTTTTCGAGCGCTTATATCATCATATTTCATCATGAATTATAAATAGAGGGAAACTCGTTTCCGTGAACAAACGAAAAGGAAAGAAAAAAACTCGTCGCCATTAGACAAAAAAACGGTGCATGTCATTTTCTTCTGTTGGCATAAAAAAACTTTTTTATTTAAACTTTGTGCTATGTAAATTAATCTGCGTTTGAAACCGAAAAATAAAACTTTGCGTTATGGGCGTTTTTCAAATCTCGTTTCACGCAGACGTTTCGATATCATATCAAAAAACGAACCGACAAATTTCCGTGCGATTACATACATATAAATAATTACATAACGCTTTCTCTATAATGTTTAAGCGCCCTCGATTCGCGACTGCCTCGCCGCGCGAAAACTACGATAAAGGTAGCGCATTCTCTTCGCCTCAGCTATGGATTAACCTTAATCTCATCAATGCCATGAATAAATTACGTCGTTTTTTTTCTCTTCCTCCTCTTCGGGCTAAAAACGCACAGGACATTACTTGCCCAGTCATTTATCAAGTATGCAAATAGATTACGCCCGGTCACACAACAAAAGTGCGGCTATCGTTGTCGCGCGAAACTAAAAAAAAAGAAAACAAATGAATGCGAAAAGGCGTTCGCAAATGAGAATGGGGCTCGTCGCCCGGGTTGATAGAGTTCTATCGTTAGAACCGGTCTAACGCGGAAACTTTTTCCAAAATATTTCGACCTCTGGTGGCGAAAAAAAGGATTCCAATTTTTCGCCATAAAGTAAATGTGTGTCTCCTTTCACTTAGAAAAAAAGCCCTAGAAGGATGTGCTTTTCTGATCCCTGGTACCCCTCTCAAAAATGTCCGTTTTAATGCATTTAATGTTGAGGAATAGTTAAATGTGTGTCTCGGATATTTAGATTTAAACAAAGGAAAGGGAAGGTCCGTACAGGCGTACGTCAGACCAGCTTGAAATATTAAACCGAATTAGAATACACGTGTCTATCATTCAATGTTAAGATCCTAAAAGGAGGAGATTAAATCAAGCCTGCATGCATAACAGATAACGTAATTTTTAGAAATATATACATTTAAATTAAGAGTAACTGAACCAGATCTCAATGACTAAAGAATAGTTAACAGTTTTTCGCGCAAGTATCAAATTGACAACACTTTAAAAGATTATTCTCAATGCTCTACATTTAGTTACATTTTGAAATGAAGTTATCGTGTTTGCATGCATGCATCAAATTCTGCGGGATATTTCGAAAGGTAACAACGAATGATTACATTACATTACTTAAAGTAATAACATTTAAATTTTATTTAAAAGTTCTCGATTCGTGCAGATAAGAACTACGATTTTCGGAAAGATTAACGGTATGCAAATATGCGTACGCTATATGGTCGTTAAATCTTGCAGCAGTGCCCGTTAATCCGGAAAGATTATTTCCTCAAACTTAAATGTCCCAAAATTTAAGAGCTACTAGTCTAAAAATTTCCCCTTTATTCCGAGTCCAAAATATTGTTACGGTTAAAATCTGAAATATATATATTTTCCCGAAGCATAAACCAGTACGGAATAAAGATACCGAGTATTTTAAGACAGGACGAAGAAAATATAGAGCAAGCAAAGGCTATAAGAGTTGCTTTCGATGGCTTTGCAATTTTATCGGTAAAAACCATCCGACCGTACCGGGATTACTTGGCGACAACCAGGCCTCTTTGCGCTCAGCAGAGCCAATAAAACCCGAACAAAAACCTCGGGGATCCCGGTAAAAAAAAAGAGTTATTTACAGGTCTAAAGATGAACGTATTCTTTAGAATTTTACTCGAAGAGGGGATCTCAACGGAAAAAGTGAAAAAAATAAATACTCTCTTGCTTTCCTCGATCTATAGAGCACATCCTTCTTCATTTCTTTACTACAAAATGGCAAATGAAGGAAGGATTGCAGAGCCAAGTATGTAAGACGCTTTTTTATTTTTTTTACAAAAACTAACGCAAATAAATATTAACGTATCTAGCCAAAAAGCAAACAAATTTTAGAATAAATATTCCTTATTTAAAAATGAATCATCACGGATTCGAATACCGACCCAGGAGTTTTAAAATCAATAGCGTTATCCATTCAAGTAACGTTTCAACCGTAGATGTTTCTTTGCAAAAAATCACCCTCTTCTTTCTACAGCAGGCATGCGGCCCTTTCTCTGACCTACTGCGGCTCGACTGATAATTTTTCTCTCTCTACTAAATCGTCCGAGATTTTATATAAACACTTTATTTTTGTGAAAATCAGACAATATTTTTTCTTAACTGTTGAAATACAAGAGAACGCAGTTTTTAAATCATTGTTTTTAATAGTAAAACAAGTAAGCAGCCTTCTAGGTAAAGTCCATTTTGCCAACTCTAGCCATCATTAAACATCTGTAATACTAATGTGGCCCTACTATAACTTCCATCACTTCAATGCGGCCATGATGCGTCTTCGAGTTTCACATGCCTGTACTATAGCACGAATTCTTCTCGAGTTAACATAGCAACATTCTAACGTTGGCACTGGTTTTACCCCATCAGCTGATCTTATATACACCAAATTTTCACCGCGTGAAACAGAAACGTTGCTCATGCGGACAGACAGACAAAAAGAATATATAAGCGATGTTTTTGAAGGGAAAAAGTGCCAAAAAAAAAGCTAAACCAAATCCTCGCGATATTTCGAGGGATGTGGAGGACGGATCACCTGCGAATTCGTCATACCTCCCCCGCACTCCCCCCTATCCCTTTTTTTTGCACCCGGTATTAAGGGTAGGGCAAAAAAAAAAGTCGAAGAACGACGGGCGGAAGAGGCACAAAAAATAGAGAGAGAGAGAGTGTGATATAGAAAGAGAGAGAGAGAGAGAGACGCCTAGTCGTACCACAAGCCGCCTGACTCCTCGACACCAGCCTATCAACCACAGTCAGGAGAGGCGCCAAAAACCTACCTACCTCTCTCTCTCTCTCACACACACACACACACTCCTGAAGCTCTCCTAACTCCTCACCAACTACTTTCCCCTCTCCCCTCACCTCCGGCTATACCCCTTCCCACAACCCTCCTAAAACTCCCTCTTCTTGTGCTCTTCACCCCCTTTTTCGGTAGATCGATAAAAAGATCAATAAGTACTGCCCTGGAAAAGGTCTTTCCTCTCTCTCTCAACCTCCTTTTCTCAAACTCCTTTTAACCACTCTCTTCTCTCCTCCCTCCTGTTTGGTGGTCTCTCTTCCCCCCCCCCTCCTCCTCTTCCTTCTTCTCCTCCAACCCATAGGCAATCTCTGCCTCACGCCATCAAAGAGACGAAGGAGCTCTTTTCAAGAGACCTTCTTCCTATCTCACTCCACACATTCCTCTCTCCCTCTCTCATTTCTCTTGCCTCTCTTCCTGCAACTACATGGTCCTATCTTTTCCTTCCTTCCTTCTCTCTCTCTCTCTCCTGCTCAGCGAATATTCGGCCTCATCTTCCTCTGCCATCTCTTGGGACTCACATTCCCCCTTCTCCCATGTCTAAATCTAACTCTTTTCCATCTTTGCCTGTCTCCTTGTAATCACATTCTTTCTTAGATTTACTATTTTCCCTCTCTCTCTGTTTTTATATCCTCATTTCGATCTAACTTTTCCTTTTGTCGTGATATGTATCCACGTAATTTCGTCTTCGTTTAATCATCTCGTCGCGATGATTTTTCGTCAGTGTGTGTTTGCTTATTGCATCGTTTTTGCCATCTTAATCGCTGCTCTCTCTCTCTCTCTCCCTCTGTGTTTCGTACTTCTCTTCCCGTTGATATTCAAAAAGTCATTGTTGGCTAAATAGTTAAATTTTCCATATTAAATACATGCGTTACACACGAGCCAAGCGCACGTAGGTTTTTTAAAAGTATATATGTGTGTGTGTGTGCGTGCGCGCGCGCGTTTGTTTCTGTATGTATGTATGTATGTACGTACGTACGTACGTATGTACGTATGTATGTATGTATGTATGTATGTATGTATGTATGTATGTATGTATGTATGTATGTATGTATGTATGTATGTATGTATGTATTGACTAAGGGATCATCCCGAAAGCTCCAACAACGTCTACAAATGTGTCTATCCGAAACCCCAGCGGCTCTCCTTCCGGTAAGTGCTCACTGGGTTTCCTTCAACACCTAGTTGCCCTAAACACACACACATATTATTGTATATGTATATATATATATATATATATTTATATTTATATCTGCTTTGTCATTTCGTGCCATCCTTTAACTGGTTCTTCGTCTGTCTTGGTTTGGGTTCCTGTGCTGATTTTTGCGTTGCTCTCCTCATCGACGTCTTCCCTTTTCTTATCCTTTTAATCGCAAAGCATTTTTTCCCTCTTGACTTATCCATTTAATTTTCAAGAATCTTTCATACTACCTTCACGCCTGTGTATGCGCGTGTGTACGTGTGCTAAATTCAGGAGATGAAACCCCAGCAAGCCACAAAGCACTACGATAATGGCTTCTTTATCACCGCACAGAGATATGTATAAAGACCTTGATTTTAGGCGAAGAATTAATTCATCAGATTTCCCGCACAAATTCGAGTAATATTCGAAAATGAACCATCGAAAACTCACCCGACGGATAATAACGAATGGAAACATTTTTCCTCTCTAATAGCAATATTAAAGGTTGGAAAACCATGTCTGTGTTTCGGTTACAAAGAAATCGTCATATTTGTTAATCCATCGATGAATTATCTATATTAACGCAACCGCTGACGACGGCTGCATGGTATCCTAAACACGCATTTTGCTTTCCCGCATTTCTTATGGCAACTGGAGATAAATTGTCGTTACCCAACTCAGCATAGCACAGAAGGAAACATTAATTCGATTATTTACGGTAAATTGTCGCAATCATGGTCAAATCCAGAATATTTAGCACGTAAGATATACGAATGGTAACACTAAACACATAGTTGACGCTGTTGAACAGGGTTTATATACACCGTTTTTTTTAGATTTGATATATGCCCACTTCCACCGCAGGGGTCACGGGGTTCAACGAGGTCCCCCCGTCTTACCTCACCCAAATTTAATACCATATTCAATCAGCGGTACCCTTCCATTTCCTTCTTCCTTATTTTTTTTTTTTTACATCCCTGGCCCTGAATCTCCATTCCGGTCCTCGGATATTTATCTTTGCGAAATCTCTTGCCGATGCCGTTCCTCCTTCGCCCGTCCCAAATATCATCCGTCCTCTTTCCGCCTATCTTCACCCTTAAATCTCCCATTCCCCGTCTCTTTTAATCTCGCATCTCCCCCTCTCCTTCCTTCTGCACTCCCCCATCTCCTCTATCACCTCTCCTTTCCCGGTATATTTATTCAATTTTGTCCCCCCCCCCATTCCTTCTTTCCTAAAGCTCGTCCGAATATCTTGGAAACGAGCCTCCTCTTTTTTTCCCCCATCCTCGCGTGTAAATCTTCGTTCCTTTTGCGCCCCCTGTGTGTGTGTGTGTATATATATATAGGTGTATATATATATATATATATAGGAGTATATGGAGAACCAAGTTTAACCTAGAATAATCACGGACCTGTCAACGGACAGACTACCTATGATGATGATGAGATATATATATATATATATATATATATCTGGTTCTTTTTGGAACGTCTTCCTCTTCGCCTCCTTCGCTTTTGAATCTCCGTTCCCTCATTTCATATCTTACTCCTTTCCTCTATATCTCAACAGCGTTTTTCTTTTCTTTTCTCTCTCTCTCCCTCTCCCTCTCCCTCTCCCTCTCCCTCTCTCTCTCTCTCTCTCTCTCTCTCTCTCTCTCTCTCTCTCTCGCGCACGAAGCCTTATCTCTTTTTCCACCCGCGTTATCACTTTCGAGAAAGTGATTTCTCCCCTTCGTTAAGATTTCCGAAATTCTCGGAATAGGACGAAAAGTTTTTTTTTTATCCGCTTCTTTTTTTTCCTCTTTATTTCGCAAAAGTTTGTTTTCCGCTTTCGGTCAAACAATGAACCGAGTCGGACATAAATTTCGGCGTTACGTGTCCCAGTAGTAGAATTTCACGAGCGTGCGGGTAAAACGCGAGGGTCCGTGGACTAAGTTGCTGGAAACATTTATTTCGATCTGTTAAAACGTGTAATGGCATTCGTGTTGAATTGTTTTATTATACACATGTACGTAATGTAAGTATGTACGAGTGCGTGTGTGTTATAATTTTGCATATGCAAATTTTTGGGAAATGTGGAAAGGGGTCTGCTACGACCGAGAATCGAACCCGGATCTTCCACTTTCCGGGCGGATATTCTACCAATGAACTACCGTAGCAGACCAATTCTCCTGTTTCAGAACAGGAATATTTTCTTGGGTGGCATTGGGTTATCTATGCTAGTATCAACCAGCCCCAACGGATGTCCTCAAGGAGATACATCAAAGAAAACCCATACCCTTTAAAATTGTGACACGGCCCATGTTATAAATTAATGGAAAGAATTATTCGAAGATCCTTATGCGACAGGCATAAGCTGGAATGATGGGAAATGTGGACAATGTATTTTTACCTAAAAATCTTCACGCTGTTTTAATTAGCAAACGACGTGGTTTGCCATAGTTAATACCATAGTCAATTTTAACTCATAATTATCGTTCTTCACAAAGAAGATCTTACTGGTCATACTGGCTTTCTGAAATTTTAATAGTGAATTTTATCAGACCTGACGAGCCCTGTGATCTGATGTCAAACTTTCAACGTTTGAGAACTCATTCAAATGTTTTACCAGATTATGGCTTAATATCGGTGAAATATTTTAATTGGCATTCTTATATGGCATTAGAATATGATTGATAAACAACATTACTTTAAATTATAATTTGCTTAATTTTATTCAATGCTGAGACGAAATTCATATTTATTCTGTATAGCGATTAATAGATTTAAGAGGCTTATATTAAAACATTAATCTTAATCAAGAACCTTTGAAAAATTCACCAAAATGATATGCCCCAAGCCACGCCTATTTACCGAAATCTGCTATTAAATTACTATTTAAAGCATAACAGCCACTTCATGACACTAACGCAAAAAATATTGCTTTGACAGCTTTCTTTTACTATGAGCAAGCATTATGTATCTGCTTCTTCTCCTTATCGGAAATCCTTAATATCGAATAAAAAAAACGTTCCCAAAAAAATTACCGGCGCACGACGTAGACTGCATAAAAATTGATTCGACTTTCACTTTTCGGCGACACGTGGCTAATTGTTTTCTTTTTTTAGGAGAGATCATTTCTTTAACATTTCAATTTAGTTAAAGACGCACCCCCCCCCTCCCTCCCATGCAGTATGCATTAGTCGGATGACCTAAATGACCTAATGGATTCTTCGATCTATTTCATAAATCAATTTCAAATCTTCGCTAAAACAAGACCCTTTCAATACGAGATATCGCTAACACGATCTTCAGATAAATATTTCCCGTCATAATGTAGGAACAGGCCTTGAAGGCATTTTTAAAAGCATCAAACACAGTGGAACTCAATCTCAAGGAAAACAAAAAATATTCGACGTACCTATAGAAAATTCGAGTTATAGAAGAAAAATTACATGACAAGGATTTTTGTCTTGTAAAATGAATTCACTTTGAGTTACGGAACATTCGAGTTATAGACGTTCGACTGTAATACTGGTAATTTAGGTTAGTCTGGTAGGCAGTGTGACTGCCTTCTAACCCAAAGGTCGCGGGTTCGAATCCCGCTTCGGGCGTGGATGCTGTGATTCGTCTTGTGGGTTTCCCCCTACCTGAAGACAAGCCTTTGGCTTTGCGGGGAAGGCATCCTAAAAAAAATCTATTGCTACTCATACCGCACTAATGGAATATTAACATTAAAGTGAGCTTATGGCTTTTATAAAAATATTATATCGCCGATTCCTTTAGTTTGCGCATTACTTTTTATTAATGTAAGCAGTCTGTATTGTTTAACTAACTATTTTAGTGTTTTTTTTAAGATTCGGTTCACGACTTGACGGTTATCAGAGTTTTATATAAATACGTCATCAAACATTGGAGAAACACTTTCAAATGTGTCAAAAGAGACAGGAAACGAATTGACACCAATAGATAAATGCCTTTCCTACAACGCAATTCCTTTTATTGCGACATTACGAAATTTTGAATGGAAGGATTCTCTCTGGGTCACCGAGAGGGCGGGGATACCGGGGCAAAATTTCCGGGGCCAGGTCGTAAGGTTTTCCTACCGCAATACGCGGGTGCAAGGCAACCAATACCAACGACCGGCGTTTTCTCCATTCCCCATTTCCATTTCTCAGATTTGGATTTGGGTTTTCCCAACCCAATCCACTGCTTTTCTATCACCCCTTAGCACCCTAAAACTTCTCCCTCACTACCCTCATTTTTCGCCCCTTCGGGAAACTTCGACTTTGGGCCCGAGGTCCGAACCCACAAGCACTCGGAGTGTCGTCGTACGGTCAGTTCTAAAGAACAATATTGTTTACTCCCAATTTTTTTAGATATATGGTAGCCTTTCTTTCTTTATTGACCATATTTTATAATGATGAACTTGGAATATTTAAGTACACTTAACATCGCATATAAGGCTGACACGACGATAATTTCCATCGAATTATACTTTACTGAAAGCGCATAAATAAATTACTTACTTCGTTGAATCGTACAATATAAAATCGCCACCATTCAATAACAAACTTAATGTTACGCTACTATAATATAAAACCAAATTTATACGTAAATATTATGAAGGAAAAAGTTGCGATGTTGGTAAAAAATCAGGAGGAATCTAGAAAAATGCCTAGAACGCAAACACGGAACGATTGTGATGGGAAACTCTCCTTCGGAGGATGCATTGTCGTTATGGCCCCTATAAAGGTAAATTTTACGAGAATTTATTCTTTAAAGTACTATAGGGACATCTGGCGATCGGTATTCATTCATACTAATTGTAAGATCTACTCTCATGTAATTCGTACTTTTGAACTATGTTGCAGCGCAAGATACGCAGTTACTTATAAATGTCATGGAGGACCTCACAATGCAAAGTGTAGAAAATTCCGATTAAAATGTGGTCCTCTGTTATGACAGGTACCGAGTTTTTTTACGCGTTGCATTTTTGGTACTAAAATATATTTTAGGTGTTAATTTGGAAAAACAAATTTAAAAACCATGACATGTAATTTCCCAAAAAATTTAGTGATGAAAAACCTATACTTATTTAATTCATTTAATTAAATTTAATTAAATTTCGTCGAATATTTGATTTTTACAAATTCGCTGTTCATCGACATTAATCGAATCATACCAAGTATAATTATGCTGTGATATATATAGTAACAACATATACATAATTTATATGTAATTTTGATAAAAAATTTTAATTGGATGGAATTTGACAATTTCTGCTTATAACACTGCCAGCCAATGCCGTAGAGAAGGAGGGAGGGGGATTCGGCTGTCCTGGACCTGCCGAGCGGCCCGGGTCCCTTTTTACTTTCTCAATACGTAGTAATGGGAAAGTATTGTGCTCATGAAAAAAATCGACTTCGAGATTTCAACGGAAATACATGTTTTGAGGTCCCTAGAACACGTTAGGACTATTTTCGGAATGATGTCTGTGTGTGTATGTGATTGCGGGCGCTCTAACTCAAAAAGTGCTTGCCATATCGTTACCAAATTTCAAAAAAAACACTTGGTATGAGCATGAAGAGCTGAGTAGTTTTTAGACAATACCGGTTAACCGAAAGTTGAGGTTTATTCGAAACCTGATTCAGTTTTGGCGAAATACCTCGGTTAAAACATCATTATTTTATATACAATTCTATACAAAGGTTATAGAGAATGTAATTTTCTACAACTTTCATTTGAAACAATTTTCCATAGCAGTTATTGTTTAGGAATTATTTATAAATAATCCGTTTTTTCTGTTTCCGTCAAATATCTCCTTAAAAACCTCGTAATTGGTCATCTTCGTAAAAACCAAAGTTGTAGAGAATAATATTTCTTCCAAGTTTTGTTTGAAACAAATTTTCGTAGAACCATCCATTTCGGAGATATTTCGCTTTTTCGTAATTTCCAGTATACAGCGCCACCACCATGTAACCGTGAATTCTGTAAACGTAGCTATTCAAAATATAACTAATTTACGGCAATAAGGACGACTGTATTCTTTTACGATAGGAAATAATAATTTTGCCTTATAATGCTATTCATAATAATTTAAATAACTATACCCCAAATATGGAGAAAGTCTATGTGTTGGCCACATCGGATTTTTGAACTTAAAAAAGAGAAAGGGTGCCCGGCGATGGTATTTTCCGGTCTATTTCATTGATCTATACTTATCTTATTTTCCTTTACCAACTCCCAAAAAAACTACGACTTTTCCATCTCTGCTTTACCACCTGCTAATGGTCACATTCGCTCACACTCCCTTTCGCTTCCCTAAATCCTCTCACATTCACCATATTTTACGGTTTGAATGGATATTGTATGTGTGAACATTCCTGTATTTTTTAAGCTGCATCTTTATCATGTCTATCGTGTTGATCGAACCTTTATCTAAACTGATTCATTTGCAAACACATCCGTATCGTGAGAAATAAAAGGAAGACGTCAGGATAATCTACAAGTGAATAAGGGAAAAATCGACGCCGTAGTACTAAGATAGTACGGGACTTTAAATTACCAAACGGAAGTAGTAAATGATCGATCCATCTTATAAAACGTGGAAACTTATTTATCCAATTCCACTTATGCGGCGCTGATAATTACGTGCATGGATGGAAAATTAACATAGTCTTTTTTGTCACAAATCAGGAGAATAATTCTTTAAGATTTATACCATCGCATTATTTCTTTAAAAAGTTGGATCGTGACGAAAATTTGAGGATTACTAGTTACATGCCCGCCAAAAGTGGCGGGCAGGCATTACTAAAGAGTTGAATTAAAACATTTTATATTCTCTTACACTCGCATAATTTTTGTAAAAAGATCATTGTAATTTTTCACTTGGTTAGTAGCGGTGTCGAGACAGTTCTCGCCTTGCCGATAAGCGAGGTAACCGCGAGAGAGTTTATGACATAAACGTGGCTTTTAAAAGTATTGCCTCACAAATTTCATGGATGGTTCTGAAGAGGACATAATATAGAATGAGCAGGGCCTGAGAGAGGTGGGATGGGGCCCGGGCCAGTCACAAATGTGGGGCCCCACCCCGTTCCGAAAGCCATGCAAATATATGAATAAAATCAGTAAAACATAAAAAACAGATTTTTCACCATTTATCGAAAGAAACTTTAATGTATATAACAGAACTTATTTACATTACCGATCACAATGCTCCACAATTTAAATATAATTTACATTTATTTGAGATATAATTTGACGACCTGTATAACATTACCAGAATTGAAAATTGAAACGAATTAAAATTATTTTTTAAATGCTTTTCGAGCTTTAGTTTTTGCAAACTTTTTTATTATCGTTGAAAAATCTATAGTCTGCGCAATGTCAGAATTTATGCGAAGAATTTATAGCCCATTCAGCCTTTCTTGAGACATTGCATGTCTGTTGAAATTCTTCACTCTCTTCATAACGCTAAAAATTCATTCCGCAGATGCAACAGAAGCGGGTAGACTCAAAAAAATTCTAAGTGCTACGGACAAATTTGGAAGCAACTCAATTAAATTACTTTCCAATACGTTCTGCAGCAAATTCTCTGGAGTTGGTTCTGAATTAAAGTTTGTTCTGTAAATTTTCTTCATAAAAACAAGTTAATCGCGTATTTCGTGTGAAAGTTCCTTGGCATATTTCTGTTGTAATTTTTGTGCTGAGGCTTTTATTTGTTCGTCAATTAAAGTCCATAGGATTCCAAATAAGTTGCAGATTTTGCGCAAGGATTGAAAACGCCGTGTCAATCCAGATATAACTGAATCAATAATACAAAGAAACGTCGATTCAGTAATGTTTTTCGGCGTCAAACTGTTTTTTAATGCTGCGGGTTCTTTGAAACTCTACTGAAATTTCGGAATTTCCTGCAATTTAGAATAAATATATTGAACACATAACCTTTAGAATAAATTTTGGGGGGGCCCTCTTGGCCCGGGGCCAAGGGGCCCTGCTAGACCCGCCCCCTCTATCTGGCTCTGAGAATGAGGATTTCACCGAGGTGGATAGCGAGGATGAAGATGACGTTCGCGGCCTTGCCATTAACGCAGGCGATGAGAAAGTACACAACACTGCCGAAGAACTATTTGAGGGCAGTTTTAAAGAATTCAGAGGCTTTAACGATGACGACGGTTAGAAGTAATTAAACGACTATTATCATTTTTGTTTTAAATAATATTTTTAATAAATGCTATGCCGCAATGACAAGAATGATTTATTATAAAAACATGTCCAGAAATATCAAATATTTACCGACTGGAAAAAGTTGTATGCATTTGTTACCACGCATAATATGCACCTAACTTTGTGTTGATTTTTCGTGAAAAAAATGTGTATTATATAGAGAAAATTACATAAATGTGTTCCTGTGTCTTATGTCGCCGGTGGTGCATATACCTTCACAGACAGGCAGACGGACACGTGACATATAGGATGATTTTTATTTTTCTGCATAGCTTTTCAGATCGCGGAATGCGTTACGTATCCCAAAATTCTGCTTTCACACTTCACATTGCTTGTCTTCATCAAACATATCCGCGCATGCGTGCTATGCAACAATTTCCGCCATGAATTCATTATTTGCACGAGGGCGATTTATGTAAATATCAGTCCATAATCACATTCCCAAGTAATTTTCACCGTCAATTATTTATTTTGTGCCAATTTCACCTTTTCCCCATCCTCAATTTTATGTTACCTTCGGGCTAACAAATAATTGCGTCCGCATTCAGTATTATTTTCCACTCATTATTTATCACATAACACTTTCAACTTTGAAGTCGAAACTCTATAACTCTATAACTTAGGGAAAAGAAAAAAAAAGCTGTTGCTAAGAGCCCAGTTGTGGAACTTAGATTTTTTGAAAAGTAACCTTTACTCGAAAAAATATATTATATATCCTAGAACAGCAAAGAAGTTGTTTTAACAAGGCTAGCTAATCAGAGGTTCAAATTTAGCGAATTTCAAGAATTAAATTATTTTCGGATTATTTTTATATTAGTAGCGGCGTTGTCAATTTAATATTTTACCTTCGAATTCGGCGAGAACGAATTTGATTTATTCGTCACAATTTCGAAGTGAATGATGTTTTTTTTTTAAACGTGCACTTTTCACGGCGTTATTTGATTTGTATCAACCACGACATTTATCAGAATCACTCATTAAAATGTCGATATGTTTTCTGCAGAACCGCCTACCAATACCTTTCATTCCCTTCCTTAATTCGCTACCAAGGCGCGTCACATACCGCGCGCTCAGTTCCAACAGTCACCCGTCGTTTCTTCTTTTTTTTCTAACCGGAAACGCTTCTGACAAAAAGAAAGCGGGAAAAAGGAGGAATCCGGGTAATCTTCTAACCTACTCCTTTATAAAGACGTTTATCCGCTTATCATCTTCCCAATCCCGTTCCTCCAATCTCTCTCTCACTCACTCTCTCTCTCACTCTCTCTCTCCACTTTCCCTTTTCATTCTTCCACTTTTATGGCACTCCTCGCCCTTCAATTTTATCTCTCCCTGTTATCTTTTCACTTTCTCCTTGGCTACCATTGCTAGGCAATCTTTTTTCCCTCCCTCCCGGACCGTTTCCTATCACTTTCTTCCCATTTCGTCCCCTTCTCTCTTTTTCCCTTTCCACACACACGTTTCTTCCTCTCAGAACAAATCTTTCCAATTTCTTACGATACGTATCCTATCTCACTTGGCGTCTTTTTTTTCTTTTTACGTTTTTTTCCTCCGCTATCTTTTATTTCTCTCTCCCTCCTTCCCTCCCTCTCTCTCTCTCTCTCTCTCTCTCTCTCTCTCTCTCCCTCTCTTTCATGTTGCTGTCCCCTACCCATCTTCCTCCCATACTCATTTTCTTCCCCCACCCTGAAAATTATACGTTCCTAACTGTACTACTCTTATTATCAGCGCGGTAACAATCACCATCAAATATTCATTGCACTACGTGGATTTTACTTATTACAATCGTTTTCTCATATGTACGTCAACACAATCCAAATATATATATATATAAGTGTCACTTTGTCCCTTTGTCATGTGATGCGTTTTGAAGATTAATATCTCGCAAACGACTGAATCGAATTTGATAAAATTTTCAGGATATCATTATGATATAATAATAAAACGCCTTAATGTATTGAACTCGAGATCAAAAACCCGGGTTCGACTCCAGGAGATAATTTCCATTTTTAATAACACACGTAAATAATCAATTTTTCGCCGTGCAGGCTTTCATTATTTTATGGATTAAAATTAGAAAGACTCGGTCTACAACCTTCAAATATGGACCGTTTTGAAGAAAACATTATAAAGTTTCTTATTCTGTTCAACTTTTTCCGTCTACAGTTCGAAATGTCTCAATGTAAACGTTTAATTCACGCAGTTTGAGAAAATCTTGCCATTTTGAAGGGATGTTGCCTTGCCTACCAATTCCATTGTTAGAATTCTATATCATATTGTTATTTCAATCCTTATGGATATAAACGTGCTTTGAATGCTTTTAACACGAGAGAAATGGGGGGGGGAGGGGGATAGAGGGGGGAGCGAGATGGAGGGGGAAATACGGTGTGAGGGGGAGAGAGAGTGTGAGAGGGAGGGAGGGGGAGGGAAAGTGAGGCAACTATTTTAAGTTTAACTAAAGATAGCCAGTCAACAACAGAATATTCACTAAAAATGTTGTATATGACGAAATACTTCATATGTAAAAGTGTGAAAATAATAATAATCTATCTATCTATAATTCTTCCGTTGATATTTCAACGGGCATTACACTAGTGTTTATATAATCGGTGATCATCATTCATTGTAAACTATTGCAATTTTTATTATATTGTGGATTTCAGTCTACTCTAGTGTTTCTTAACTTTTCGTAATATTATACTAATTTTTGCAATTTAACTGTAGTTTATGAAATTTTATAATGTCAATTCAAAACATTCTCAAATTTGTGTTGTTTGGTGCAACTGTTTAGCCTCACCCACGGAACAAATACATTTTTTTCGTTTTTAGGCGCGTTTCGCTTCCAGCGTGAGCGCCTATTATCGTCGGTCGGTTCGTCTGTCCGTCAGTCCGTCAGTCCGTCCGTCCGCATGTTCTTTCTCGGCTTCTACTGAACGGATTTTCATGAAATTTGATATTAAGGACTTACAATCATATATAATAAGAAAATCGCATAGATGAATAAAGTACTCCAATCAGGGGCACCACTTTACTGGTGACAAAAAGTAAATTTTCGTCATATCTCCTAAAGTATTGCTTATATCAAAATATTTTGAAATAAAAGTTGTAGAACTGGTAAAGAAGAGTATTTCCTTCCCTATATAATTTTATCATAGAAGTAGCTGTTATCGAGAAAATGAAACAAAAACGTCTTAAATCGAATTGAACTTTGAAAATTTCTTGCATGGTTACTTCATTGTTGCTAACATAAACAATCTCACAAACAAACGTTTAATTTACTTACGTGTGCATGCATTATTTTTAAATAGAAAGAAAACGGTTTATTTATGATGAAGAAAAGAGCTTTAAAACGCTATTTTCCACACGTACAGGTATATAATTTCTTTCTAATACTCCATTGCACGAAAGGCGACCATTTGTGATACGTTGTACACGTTCTAATTTGTTTTCTCCTTCCCTCTCCTCACACCCCTCTTCCCCCCCCCTCCATCTCTACTTCTCTCCATCCTTTATCCTTTATCTTCATCTTCTTCCTGCGCCACAATATTAGCACCCTCGTCTCTTCAACACATCTTCTTCCTCCCTCTCTCTTTCTCTTTCCGAAACCTTCCTCCTCCACCATCTTTTTCCCTTAATGTCCACCAACCAAACCCAACCCGACACACCACACTCCTTTATGTTGATCCTATTGTGCGTGTGTCTCGCCCATACCATACGTAAAGACCTTACTTCTATATCCCTTTCCAAACCAAAAAAAAAAATCTTTCGTCCCTGTCCTTACCCTCTTCCCTTTTTTTTTTAAAGCCCTCTCTCTCCCTCTTTCTGGGGCCCTAAACCGTTCCTTTTAACGTCCCTACTGTTGCCGAAATCGTTCTCTCCATCTCTCTAGGTATTATTGCTTCAACATTGCCCCTTTCTCGAAGCGCCTATACAACCCCACGTAGATCTTACAGGATCCGCGTATCACGATCTGAAATCCCCTATCGCTCCGAAAACCTAAAGGCGACCTCAGCTCCTCCCCGCGCCCTTTTCCATAACTTCTCTTTTCTCTCTCCCCTCCTCACACTTTCCATTTCGTGAACCTATTGTTATGGCTTTGTATTTTGCGAAACTCCGGATTTGTAATCTACATGTCCTCCGCGTGTATTCTCTCTCTCCCTCTCCCCTCCCCCTTTTCCCCTCCCTCTCCCCCTCCCTCTCCCCTCCCCCCCTCTCTCTCTCCCGGCGTCGTCAATTCAAACCTTACGATTCAATCAGCCGCGCTAAAAACTCTCTCTTCTCTGTTGAAAAACCAACTCTATTTTTCTAAATGTTTTTCCGCAATTTCTTTCCAAAGAGCAAATTTTTCTTTCATTATATGTTTGGGCCTATCTTTTATGTGGATTTTTCAACCCTCCAAAGTTATTTTTAAGGATGTATATTTCACACAAAAACATTTATATTCAATGAGAAAGAAGATATCACAGAATGCTACAATGAATGTTTTTTCAAGAGCAATTCCGAAGTAATGTAGTTTTTTAACTCTAGATAAATAGAGGAGAACTTGGGCTTATAACCTTTAAGGCAAACAGAATGGTTTCGATACAAACATTTATGACCTTTGCCTGTACTTGAGTTCATTTTCGTAGAAACAGATACACAATATTACCACGTCGCCGATGTTCTGTTTTTTGTCTCGATACCTATGTTTACTCGCCCTTTGCTATGTTGCAATGTTTACCAAGACAGGTACTTGGGTGGATATAAAATTCCTTCATTCATAATTCTTTCGGATACAATGGAAGATTTGCGAAAAAAAGTATTTTTGTAAATACTAACCATATAGATATTTAGTTTTGTTTTTCAAAAGTCTTAGAAAGAATTTTTTATTTCATCAATGGCTTTGTAACACCTTTATCCGAGAAAACTGAAAAACTCTACTCCTTGCCACAGGAATTCCGGGAACATTCTCTTTGACATTAAAAAATACCTTTCACCAAAAAACCATAAAAGTACGTGTGCATTTTAACCACAATACAGGCGTCATCAGTAGCGATTCTCCGAGAGTAGATCATTAAATAATTTCATGAAGTACAATCGGTTAATTTCTACCGAACGAAACACCCCGGCTACGGTAAACACGCTTAAGGGCGTGACAGATGACGATTTGAATTTTGAGGTTTAACGTTTTATAAAATATATTTTGTTTCACTTCTACATTTTAAATAAACTATTCTTTTGAGAGGTAAATTACGTACTGTACACTTTCAATATGAGTTGGGCGTACCTTTTAAACCTTGCCTTGGACCTAAAAATACCTTGGCTTCTGGATGACCGTGTCATTTTGATTTTAGTCACACGATGAGTCGATGACATCCATTTGAAACTTTAAATCGTTCCATCAATGAAGGAATTTACCGAATGCTTCGGAGTAAAAACGTTTCTACCAGTTCTTCCTTAATAAATGACAACCTTGTTCGTTACTACCCTAACAATCAGGTATTACGGATGGCAATTTATTTATTACCCCCACCGCACCCATTTTAGGCTGCCCATAGTCTCTCCAAATTTAACTCGCTGAAAGAACGTATATCCGTGAATAATCTCCACAAATTTAGTTGATATAACCTTAACGGTGTACAACTTAGTTCACCGGACACGCAAGTGTGACGGACGAACGGACTAAACGATTACATTACCAAAACTTTTTTTTAAAAACGCTAAAAATATGATGCGTTAACGTATCACTCTCTAATCTTAGGATTTTCATCTCACGACAAAATAGGAATTTTCTAACGAACGACGGTGAGAACTTGAATTCCTAGCCGCCTTTTACTTACGTACCTACTTTTATGCCCCCCCCCCCCCCCCCGCCTTCCCCCAAAAAACAGCCCATTTCTCACCTCACCACCAATAGTCCCGCCCCCTTTATTTTCCTCAACCCCCCTTTTCTTCCCCCTCCCTATCCTCCTTTCTCCCCCTCAAAAAAAATAAATAAAATAAAACGAAAAAAAAACCTTCCGTCCTATATTAGTCCCTTAACCCTGTCTCACGTACCAACCCTTCCTCCCTTTTTTTTCTATCTCAAACCTCTCCCTAAGCAAATGTTTGCTTTTAAGACCTTAAAGGGATCCTCTCAAACAAACCAAAAGAAAATCCTCAACCCCCCCCCTCCCCCCACCAACCCTTCTTCTCCCTATCTCAATCTCACTAAATCCAGCGAGGGGGGGATATCCAGAGGAAAAAAAAATACCCTTTCTCCACCTCACCCCCATTTTTGCCCATCACGTATAACCCACACCACCCTCTTTTATCATAACGCACGTATCTCATCGTTTTTTATTATTATTTAACTCCGCAACCCTCTTCGTAGGAGAAGCTAATAAAGCTCTCGCCATATTATATTTTTTGCTCACCTCTCCACCTTCCTCGCATGCATTCAACGGGGATGACCCATGGCGACAATGGTCATCTTAATAATCTGACCCTCCTTCACCCGCCCTGACCCTTAAAGCATCCCTTAAGGGGGAGAGCAGAGAGGGAGAAGGGGAGGTGGTCTCTTGAACGTGTAAAAAAAAAAGGAACCGAAATGATCCTGGCACGGAAAGTGCTTCGGGGAGCGGTTTTTTTTCGTTCTGTGAAGACGTTGAAAAACATACAAAAAAAAAGATGGGGTGGGCACCTTTTCAATGGACGAGATTTTTTCCTTTTTTTTTTAATCGGACCGTTTTCAATTAGTGGTACGTGGTTTCCTCGTAAATTTCCACCGTAGTATATAAGTTTCCGGAAAACGTAGCGGGCCGGGTGTAGCAGTTCCTGTCCGTTTGTGTAAAACGTAAAAAAAAAAAGAAGGAAAGACTCGAGGAGGATTTTGCTAATCTCGTTATTGAGTAGGGGAAAAAATCGATTTCGAGAATTTTCGCAAAATTCGACTCGATTCATTTTCCTCGTGAGAGTTCTGAAAATGCCGTTCATAATCCTTCTCCATACGTTTAATATTTTCAGTAAATGTACCTCTAGAATCCTCAGAATCGTCGAAGTTTTTTTTTATGTTCTTATAATTTTATTGTCTTCCAAATAAGCCACGCACACATTTTTATGTTTGTGCATGGGCCTATACAGTAAACCCTCGACATCCGCGGGGGATGCGTTCCTGGAAATGTCAAAATCGCGAATGTTAAGACCAAAGCCTTATGGAAAAATGGGGGTTAGGTTTTTACGAAAATCGAGGCGAACATTAATGATCAATAAGGACCAACTTGTATTATATGTAAAAAGCATACTTATTATAACAAAAACATAAATATAAACGCAGTGAATATTTTATATGAAGAATAAATTACATTAGAATATAATTAACAACATTCAACTCACCTACAATGGCGGTATTGAAAAGGTGATTAGGGTGGCGGTGATTTAGGAGGGTAGGTTAGAGAGGTTTTCGGTCCTCCTGAGGTTCTTTCCGGGGAAGGTGGTACAAGAGGAAGAAGGTGCAGTTGGGATGTTCTTAAAAAAAACTCATTATGGATGTTTGCTTCGTCTTTTCGTTGCAAATCCCTATACGTCTCCTTGTAAGAGGCTCTAAGAGCCTCCAATCCTCTTTTAAATTTTATACTACGCTCCATCAAAGGGTTCATTTCAATCACCTTGTCAGGCAGAGCCTTAGACACGCCCGAAATCTCTGCCAGTGCCTTAAAGCGACAACTGAGGCTTAGGAGTCACATCACTCTCTTCTTCCTCGCTACTTTCACTTGAGCATACTAGTTCCACAAGATCCTCCTCGGTCAACTCTTTTATGTGAGAGTCGAGAAGTTCCTCCACCTCGCTTTCTTTGAGAACGTCGATACCCTCTCCTCTCACATCCTGTGCCAACCTAACAATACTTCGCAACTCCTCTTTTACCGATGAGATTCCTTTGAGGCCTTTCACCGCAGCAGGTAACAGCTTCCTTCAGTACGCATTCCAAGTCGATGGCTTGATTTCATCAAGAGATTCCATTATATCTGTCATACAGTCAGCGATGGCATGCTTTTCCCAACAATTGCTGAATGATATCGAGGAATCGCTCTCCATCTAGTACGACTTAAATGTCGGGTTTGAGACCGTGATCCATCGGTTGGAGAAGAGAGGTGGTATTGGGTGGTAGGAAGGCTACCTCCACGTTCGGGTGAGCGATCTGCAGGCTTTCGGAATGCCCTGGAGCATTGTCTATTACCAGAAGAACCTTGAATGCTATGTTCTTGGCCGCAAGGTGTTTCTTCACTTAATGTACGAAGAACTTGTTAAACCATTCCAAAAACAACTCAGCAGTCATCCATGCCCTCCTGTTAGCACGCCAGAACACTGATTGTGAGAGATGATCCTTATTCTTTCCTTTGAGGGCCCTGGGGTTCATAGATCTATATATCACCATCGGATTTACCTTGAATTCTTCTGCTGCGTTTCCACAGACGAGAAGAGTAAGCAGGTCCTTACCCGCCTTAAATCCAGACGCACATCACTCCTCCTTGGATAAGAAATTGTGATAGGGCATTCTTTTCCAAAAAAAATCCTGTTTCATCAATATTAAAGATCTGATGCATGCTATCCATTTTTCTTTAAGAGTTGCTGTTAAGCCACGTTTAAACATGTCAAATAAACGTCATTACAATACAGATTATTCAGTCCTATATAAAAGCATAGGTCTTTTAGTGGAGCCAATAATACCCGTAGCCATGGTGATGAAAATATGAAAAAGTTCGCCTACGACTACTATTACGGTAATGTAATTAAAAGATTAAAGAATTACAACGTTCACTACACATTTGCGTGAATATACAGACAAAAAACTTAAGTACATCTCTGCGGCATAACTACAGAGGGACAAGTGTATATGCTGAAAATGTAGTATAGGCTTGCGGAGATACTATCCGCGAAAAGTTGAAACAGCGAATGTTAAATAGGTATACAAATATACAATCCGCGAATAATCAAAACCGCGAATCAAAAATCCGCGAATGTCGAGGGTTTACTGTATATTTACTTAAATAACGACGTGTTTGTTGTTCAGTCACGTGATTCAGGAACGCTCAACTATATGCACCACACGTAGCTCAAGATCTAGAGATACATATCTATATAAACTATCTATATAAATAATGAGCTATGTTTACAATTCCGTCATGCTGAGTGAGATGATTTTTGAGGAGAGAATGAGAGAGGGAGAAGCGGAAGGAGAGAGAGAGAGAATGAGAGAGAAAATGGGAGGAAGGGCGAATGGGAAGTTTTTAAATATTCCTATGATAAATTCACTGGATTCCGCAAAACTAAACTTCCGATTGTAAAAAAACATCATTAATATGAAAATACGGAATATTTTCCTGAAGTAAAATTGTGGGAAATTATTTGTAAACGATAAATAGCAGTGGAATGTGTTCTCAAATGCAATTTTTGGGCGCGTTTCGCCTCCAGCCTGAGCGCCTATTGTCGTCCGTCCGTCCGTCCGTCCGCATGTTCGTTCTCGACTTGTACATAAAGGATTTTCTTGAAATTTGATAGTAAGGGCTTACGATCAAAGATAACAAGAAACTCGCAAAACTGAATCATGTAAGCCAATCAGAGGTATCACTTTACTGGTGATAAAAAATGAACTTTCCGTCATATCTCGTAAAGTATTGCTTATATCAAAATATTTTTCAAATAAAACTTGTATAACAAGTAAAGTAGAGTATTTCTTTTCCTGTACATATTTATCGTAGGAGTAACCGTTATCAATGAAATCAAACAAGAATATCCTAATTCGAGTTGAACTTCGGAATTTTCTTGCACGGTTACTTCTTCATTCTTGGTAACATAAACAATCTTACAAACAAACGTTTAATTTACTTATTTGTGCATGTAGTATTATTAAATAGGAAGAAAATGGATTATTCATGATGAAGAAAAGAATTTGAAACGCTACGTACAGGTATATCATTTATGACTGACACTCCATTGCACGAAACGCGCCAATTTGTGATTCGCTGCACACTTTTCTAACTTGTTTCCTTTAAACTCGATTATTCGTAAATGCAATTTTAGATTCATAAAGAAACGAGTGATATATAGGGTACTCTGTTCTAATTTTCGGTGACATGTAAAGAAGAAACTTTAAAGTGTCTAAATAGAGGAGTACTGTGACTCCGCTTTCAACGAAAGCACATTTTTAGTCCTCAACTGTTTCCTTCCTAAATCTAGATATAAATCTGTAAGCCCATGCTTCGTGTACCGTTACTAGGGGTAGAGGAATTTGTTTACCACGGAAAAGAAATGAGACCCTGAGAGGAAAGAAATCTATAGATAAGGGTTAAACACAGCATACATCGATCGTTAAATCTCTCACAGGAGCGCATTTGCCTCAGATAACTCACGAAAATTGTGATAGGCAAAAAAAATCACAAGGAAGTTTTATATCCAACCCCTTTATTTCCGTGCATTTAAAACTTGACATGATGTATTTATTGTATACAAAAAGAATGTTGCTCTGATAGAACGATCCCTTTATTCCCAGATTAAAAAACCGAAAGTATATAGGTGAAAAAATCTGATGTGACCAACACATGACTTTCTCCATATTTGGGGTATAGATATTTAAATTCTATTTATAAATAGCATTATAAGGCAAAATTATTATTTCGTATCGTAAAAGTATACAGTCGTCCTAATTGCCGTAAATTAAGTATATTTTGAATGTTTACAAAATCCACCGCTACATGGTGGTGGCGCTGTATACTGGAAATTAAGAAAAAACAAAATATCTCCGAAATGGATGGTTCTACGAAAATTTGTTCCAAACAAAACTTGGAAGAAATATTATTCCCTACAACTTTGTTCCTCACGAAGATTACCAATGACGTTTTTAAGGATATATTTGACGGAAACCGAAAAAACGAATTATTTTTATAAATAATTCCTAACATTAACTGCTATGGAAAATTGTTTCAAATGAAAGTCGTAGAAAATTACATTCTCTATAACCTTTGTATCCAATTTTATATAAAATTATGATGTTTTAACGGAGGTATTTTTCCAAAACCGAATCAGGTTTCGAATAAACCTCAACTTTCGGTTAACCGGTATTGTCTAAAAACTACTCAGCTCTTCATGCTCATACCAAGTGTTATATTTGAAATTTGGTAACGATATGGCAATCACTTTTTGAGTTAGAGCCCCCACAATCACATACACACACATCCCGAAAATAGTCTAAACGTGTTTTAGGGACCTCAAAACGTGTATTTCCGTTGAAATCTCGAAGTCGATTTTTTTCATGAACACAATACTTTCCCATTACTACGTATGGAGAAAGTAAAAAATCACGTAGTATGCTAAGCGACCATCGCATTATCACACATGACATCAGTGCTTTTCATTAACTTTAATGACAGCTAAACAATCGATATCTACAAAAAAATCGATTCTATAACGAGCATCCTCCTCTACCATTAATCGAGAAATAACTAGAACGAGAGAGAGAGAGAGAGACACACACACACACAACCGAAAATTCCAACTCATTTTCCGCCGTAATCTGCCGAAGAGAAACAACTGCCCGAAACCCTTTTTCGCCCACCAATTTCTCTCTTGATTTCTCCTGGAATGGAAACCCCCCTCAATTTTTAAAAAATAAAAAGAAAGAAAACAACGAAAGAAATAAACACACTTCAGGAAAAAAATCCTACCGCTCACCCACCTCCACCATTTCTCATATATATATACATACATATATATATATATATATATATATATATATATATATATGTATGTATGTATGTATGTATATATATATGTATATGTATATATATATATATGTATATATATACTTAAAGAAAAGAAAAGGTAATAATAAAGGTGGCAACAAGGTGTTGGAGGAAGCCCAGTGGACACTTACCTAGATTTATATATATATATATATATATATATATATATATATATATATATATATATATATATATATATAACCCCGTGGCATAACGTGCCGTATGATTTGAAATTACGACTTTCTCTCGCGTTAAAGAGTGAGATGGAAGGGGAGGAGGAGGGAAAAAACTCCCCGCGGGTCATCAGCGTGTCGAAATTCGAGGGAAATCGATATCAGAAACGCATTTTCTGTTGGAAATCTCTCCCGCGCTATATACCCAACCCCCTCCTTCCTTATTGGTACGAGACTAAAGGCAGGTAGGTATATACACAGGGACGCAGAGAGAGAGAGAGGAGGGAGGAGGAGATGGAGGAGGAGATAGGGGGGGGGAGGAGGAAGGGGGATGGGGAGAGAGGGGGAGGGGGGAAGTGAGAAAGACGATGGGAGAGCCAAATGAGACTTTGAAGAGGAATTTTTGTGTGTGTTGTTAAGGAGGAAGGGAAGCCAGACCGAAACAAAACAATGAAGGACGAAAATATGCTCGGCGATATTCCCTTCGAGACGTGTTGACACGAGCGACGCTATTCCAGCACGCGAGAAATATATAAAAAGAAAAACGTGTGTACTTCGCTAGATACTTGTAACCGTTCTCACCACTCGGGTTCGCTATTCATTCGATGGAGAGCTACAAGGATGCCTTTTTTATTTATAAACAACTTAACCCGTTGAATAAAGGAATTCGTTATACACGAATCCACGCTTCCGAAAAAAATAAGCGCGGAGTTCTACATAGGGGTGTAATCCAATTGATAAACGCGACATGAGTAGTTGGTGGAAAAACAGATAAATAATTCGGCTACAAAGTAGCCGTTGTAATTCATTTGTTTTCTTTCTTTCTACTATCTATGAATCAGGATTTATGACAGCTGCTTCACAGCTGAAATTTGAATCTAATTCTTCAAACTTTTCTCGACTATTGACAATATTTAGGTTATCAATGATATTTTGATACGTCGTGTGCGTGTTGAAAAGGAGCAAACACACAGGACGTATAAAAATACCATTTTCACCTGTGTAATTATAATTGATAAACTGTGATAAACTAAATATACAGACACACACACCTCTCTCCGTCGCTGAGGAATGGCGTCAGCCCGAAAGCTTCTAATTAGTGTTATTTTTTGTGTTTTTCGTGTATCTTCAGCACCCCCAGCGGCTCTCCAATTTAGGTAAGTGTCCACTGGGCTCCCTCCAACACCTTGTTGCCATCTTTATTATTATATTTCCTTTTTTTAAGCTTATATATACACACGCACGCATATGTATGTGTGTGTTTGCCGTTTTCATAATTTCATATTTCATCAATCATTTGTGTGTGTCTGATGTGGAAGGCAACGGGAAACCACCACATCATATGTATTTATTCCCTAGTCATTTCAAACCAACCTTATGGTTGAAAACTATGAATGAATATATATATATATATATATATATATATATATATATATATATATATATATATATATATATATATATATAACATCGACAAAACCTAAATTTAAAAAATATAATAATGAGCACTCGCGTGTACAACCAAACACCTGTACACATCCATCGTCAAAATCTATCTAAAAACAACCGTAATGGAAGCGTAAATATACATCGCCCGAATGAAAACAAACATTCACCAAGAACACTCCAAGTTGCGTACAGAAATTCGGAGGAGTGTCTACACTTCCACCGCTCGAAAAATTAAAAAAAACTTCGTTTGGAATTTTAAGAAAAAATATCTAAATTAAAAATACAACGCAAATTCATTCATCCACCGATGAATGGCATTTGAAGGTGCTTTTTTTTTAGTATTTAAGAGGTGAAGGGATCGGTTTTCCAAAGGCAAAAAAAATCACCATTTTCGCGTGAGGCCCTTATTCCCATCTTCGAAATAATTCTTTGTTTGTGCATTTTTTGAGTTTTTTTGTGGCAGGAGTAGGTCGTTTTCGAGTGCGCGAGGAGTGGGTGGACGGAGTATGTTTATTCACTCGGAGGATTAATCCTTTTTTGGAATACATCCAGCGTAGTAGAACACGTTCGGGTTTTATTTTTGAATCCATTACGTTTTTATTTTCGTCACACACGTTCGAAAGAAAGAAATGGATAGCTTCATCAAAAAAAGCTAATGCAAGCGTTACGAGTTAGACGTGATATCTTCAGTCGGCTTGGTTTCCATAGGCTGTTACATAATCATCAAGCAACGTTACTTTAATGGGAATAATTTTTTATTAAATATTTATAATGGATAAGTTTTTGTCTAATTATTTCCGCATCATCATCATCATAGGCAGTTTGTCCGTAGACAGGTACGTGATTATTCATGGTTAAACCTTGCTCTCCATATACTCCTATTTTCCGCAGTCTTCCTCATGTATTGATACCTCTCCTTCCCTTTCATGTCGTCTATCAGCTGAAACCTCTTCCTACATCTTTCTCTTTTTCCTTCCAATTTTTCTTCCATGACTTCTTTAATTATATATATATAGTATGTATGTATATATATATATATATATATATATATATATATATATATACATATATATATATATATATATATATATATATATAAAATTCGCATATATATTATTTTAAAGATTTTTTTGTCTATTGACGTAAGCTATATAAAATAAAATTATAGTAACGAGGAGTGATTAACGATTAAACGTAGTTTACTTAGGACTTGAAAATTCCAAAATAGTTCACCCGTATGTTTATTTCGTCAAACATTAAAATTAACTATTGAATGATTTCGACTTGGCGAGTTTATCACTATCGATTTATTTTTCGACTCTGTCGATTTTAGAGAAAAGTCTTCGGGGACTTAAAAATGACTTCTTGCTTCTTCTTCGAAACTTCTAAGACCACTATCCTTTGCACAATCACCACCTTTATTTTTTTGCGATATCATCTTTATCCCTTAAACTTCTTTCACATTTCCGTCCTGGTTATTTCTTCCGCGTAAAAATTTAATAAATGTGGACAGCGCTTCTACATATATCTCATGCGACTTATTTCGATCTTCTCCCCTTTTCATCTGGTGAATTTACTGGCTACCCCAAAGCTTGCAATGAATCGCACTCAAGAGCACTATAATCCGAGACCCTGTCTACCTTAATTAAATCCTTCCCTACCTTTAAACACCTGCTTGTGTATCGTCCCCTACTTTATCGCGCACTCTGTATAAATATTAAATAGCGCCGTTGAGCCTTATTCGTGTCACTTTATGAATTTTAATTTTCTAAAGTCAAACTTGTCACCTGATCTGTACTATGTAGATTTTCATTATGCAATTAATCGTGTAGTGTACATTATTTTCACGTGTATACCTTCAATGGGATAAATATCTTATAAAAATGGGTAAAATTTTAATTTATATTTTTGTGTGATAAACTATGCTTCTCTTCAAAAGCTCGTCCTGTCGTGACATTCTGTGGGCATTAGAAAGAAAAGGCTAGGTACCATATTGATTTTTCCTCTAATCCGACGGATTTTAAACCGCCTCCTCAAATATCAACACGTGCTCGGCTCGGCCGCCATTTCGCGCCAACCCAACAAACTCAAAATGGCGCCGGCAACAATATCCCCACCTACGTCGCTACGGGACGATTAAGCGTCTACGGTAGAGAATGAGAACATCCCCAGGTGGCCTTCGGACCACCGTAAGCTCTTTACTTTCGCTCCTCCGGACCCACCCTCCCTCCCAAACCCTTTTTCCCCACCCCCAGGACAATCCCTCCCTCCCTCCCTCTCTCTCTTTCAAAAAGTCCTCCTTCCTGTCCCTCCGGCGTCCCCATCACAACCATCTCCTGCCAGTAATCTGGCGGGGCCAAACCATCCTCCCTTCGATGAAAACGGGACGGATTCTGCCCCGGGGGTAACTAATCTCAACCTCACCTTCTCTCTCTTCGATTCCTCTTTCCTGCCCCTTCTTCCGCCCCCTCCCCTGCTCGTCCCTTTCGCCTTCGTCGTTTTTTTCTGCAAACGCCTCTAGCATTCCCCTTTCGAACTGTGTAGCGTACGCCCTTCCTGCGTAACCCGTCGACGGAATATTCCCCTTCCCTTCCCCTTTTTCGGGAGTTCACTATCGCCGCGTTTTTTTTTTTGCTTACTGCCAGCTATCGGAAGGCGCATGAAGCTCAGGAGGATGTTTTTTTTGGAGAAGGAAAAAGTTAGCTTCTAGAATGGGGCCTTCAAGAGGGGGGAATAGAACGAAACGAGGGACAGGTGAGGTTAAAAAAAAACGTGAGTTTTAGGCGGGATAATTACGACGGTCGAGAGAAACTATGGTTTAAGGGACCGGAAATAGAACGTCTGGATAGGAAATGAATGTTATTATCCCGCTTTTATTCAAGTGACATTCTTTTAACCTAATTCAAGTTACGAATGAGACGAGCTATGAGCGTGAATAGATTGGAATGAAGAAATTTTTTCAGAAAACTCACATATCAATATCATTTTTGCTCATATTAAAAACAACGATTTTACCAACATATCTGATCCTTTAAAGCTCCAAAAGCAATTATTAGAATTTCGAATACCTACCTAAAAGATCATCGCCGAGGTCACTAACATTCGATCAATCCAATTTTCATAGATGTCGATTATTTTGTATTTTATAGCAGGTAGTTCTGTAGATATCTATCATTTTTAACGATACCTGCTTTCTATCCCAATTGCAGTACTGATTATAATAATTATGGAGAACCTGCGAGTTATTGAACTAATGGCCTAGTTGTGTTCTCCATTGTAGCACAACTGCATAAAGTCCAATGCCGCAATAACTTTTTTAAAGAATCGTAACTTTTCATTTAAAATGTTGCACAAAGCATTTATCAATTTTCGGCTTCACGCAGCAGCGCCGCACTCCACAAATTTCAGCACAAAAACCTATTTTATTTTGGAGATTTTTCTATGGGATAAGAAAGTCGGCTTATCATGTGAAAAACGTGCTCTCGAAAATGTTTATGAGCAGAAATAATCATTCCAAAGTATAATTTCTAGTTATTTCTCTTAACGCAACGAAATTCAAAAATTTCGGCGCAAAACATATAAATATCATAATACATTAACAGCGATAAAATGAATTTTCATCACCATTGATTCTTGAACTTAAAAATCAAATAAAATAAGAACAATCTTTCGTTAGTAGACAATTTTTTAACATACACCAACACCTTTAATTTTACCTTGAATCGACCAATCAATGAAATCCTGCCCATATAATCAAGATTCGCCGTTATTGATGATTCTGCTCCGGCAGGTAAAATCGGCCCTTTTAAGACAAATCGATTGCGGACTTAACACTTCTCAGAAAACGCTTTCAAAGGGAATCGTTAAGGGACACGAAGGGAACAGGCTCGGAGCAAAGAGACCGTGAGAGTAGAAGGCAAGGAGCCGATACAGCATGGGAATGAATAAGTGAACAGTTGTCTCGACGGAACGAGAACGGACATAGAACCTCCTGAAAGCAAAAAAAAAAATCTAGCGTAGAAGAAAAGAAAATTTGTTAACGTGGACAAGAAACACTAAATATTTATTTTCAACCACGAGATATATAAGAAATGCTTGTTATACGTCGTTCAATACGAAGTGTGTAGGAAAGGATTAGGCATAGAAAATATACAAATCTATAAGCCTTCTACACGTGCGCATTTCCCTGCAACAGAACGACGAACCGAGCAAAGTAGCGCAACATTTTGGCGAACACGAACGTGCAACATTTCTGCGCAACAAACTGGCGATCCGTGTGTAGTCGGCATTAGGCATGTACACACTGGACAACATCGCTTCAACTCGGCAACTTTCAACATCGTCCCTCAACATCGAAAGTTGTCGGACTGACGTTGAACAGCTTGTCGCGCGTCCACAAAGCGGACGATTTCTTTTTCGACGTTCCAACTTTTCAGGGCAGTATGGTCTTTGCGCGGGAGAACTAAAACAGTTGTTCTGAGCGAGTGAAAGGCAAAACGCAACTGACTCAGAGACGCATGCGGATCGAGCATTTGATGGAGGTGGGGTACGGTTGAAGGGTCAGAAAATCGCCTTGTTTCTTATTTTGAGCGGACAACTTTTCAACAAGGCGATTCCTTTGAAGTTTTGCCGACCGACGTTGTCGACGAGGTTGGCGACGATGTTGGCGACGATGTTGCCGAGTTGAATAGGTGTTGAAAGGTGTCGAGTTGAAGCTATGTTGTCTAGTGTTGTTGTCTTTCCAGATAACCATCAAAGGATGTTGCACGCACACGTTGCAAACTGTCTGGACAGGCGTGCAAAATTTAAGCGAGCGTAGACGTGTTTACATTCAGTTATCTTACCACCAAGGAAGACACATCGTTGCTCACCGGTGTATATCGTTCAGTTGTAGGGTTTATTATTAAAATTGAGTGGCCCAATGAAACGGTGTTGAAATTTATTGAAACCTATAGGAGCAAAGAGGTTCTTAGGGATGCAAAAAACAAGACTCATTTTAATAAATTAATTAAGAACGCCTCAATGATAGCTTCAGAAACTTATGGAATGATGCTGCTAATTGCTTGCTTTGAAATTTAAAAAAACGTATTGTAGACTGGAGTACGAATCACCAGTAGTGAGAAAACGATGTCTTTCTTGCACGGATATATCTTTTCTATAGCTTGTCTTTTTTTTAGCAATTTTTGGCCCAATTAAATTCATAAGTACATAAATCAAAACCAGCATAATTCATTCTAGTAAAATTGTGAAATAGCCCACTCACTTCTACAACTCTTAAGTCTGTTAACAATGTAGATCCACTGTACACTGCTCTACTATTATACAGCTGGGTCTGCCACCATCGCCTTTGTCTCCTGCTTTTCCTCTTGAAAGCGTATTTATGCACAAAAATATAATCTGCAGCTGCTACTTGAAGAGAACTCGGAAACCGTATGGATACTGACGGAAAACAAGCGAACAACGATTTTCAACATCGTGCCGAGCGACCTCTTGTTGCAAGGCTTGGTTCGTTGCGCGGTTCGTTGTTCTGTTGCAGGGAAATGCTCACTCATATGTGTACAAAGCTATAGATGTAAAGTAGAACCTCAGTAACTCGAGCACCAAGAGAAAATAAAGATTCGAGCCCTCGATACCTCGATATATCGACTTATCAAAAAATCGAAATATAGAAACACATTTAAACATATTTTAATAATAAAGCGAAAAATACGCTCTTCCAATTATCAAATATCCGTGTTTAGGAAGTTCGAGTTATCGAGGTCCCATTGAGCATCAGATATGCCAGTTTTATCAAGTTAAAATATATCAGAAATCAACCGAATTCAATAGTGCTTGGAAAGTAAATATAACCATCTGCGCACAATTTTTAGTACAATTTATGTTGGATTTTACTAAAAGAACATTTTCTGATAAGTTTCAAACTATAATAAAAAAATGTCATCTAAAAACCTATTAAAATTTATCCTTTTCTCCTCGAGTTCATCGGCCGTTAACTTTTTTCTGTTAATTTCATCTAAACTCGATCCATAAGAAGCTATGAAGTATTTAATTTTCGAGATAACCGGAAAACTTATCTTATTAACTTCTCTTCGATATCCATAAATAAGGCGGAAGCTTTTCTTCCTCGCAGGCTCCGCTTCATTCGAAACTTCAGAATTTGTAGTGTTATATTGTCTCGGATTCCCACAAATTTCATTTTCCGTATTAAAGCATACGTTCGGGGCAAAATCGGAACGCTTCATTCAATAAATTTCAAGGAATTATTTAATGAGCAAACCGATCTCATTCACAGCAAAAAGGTTTGATGACTATAGAAAAAGATATAACAAATTTTTATCTTTTTTTTTTCAAATAAAGAAATACGCTGCTCTAATATTGGATTTCATTTTAAAAGGTCAAATGCAATGAAATTTTACAACGCGCCATCAATTTAACATCGATCATCGGTAAATGTTGATTTAATTTATTGGCGATAATGTTATTATAACGGCCCTCGCTATCACAAACCAGGAATATTTAAGTTTCTTGAAGATTGTAATAACGAGATTATGTAGTCGTATCGTTAACTGCGAACTCCTTATGGAGCAACTTCTTCCGAAATAATAACGCCAACAATAAAGAACTCGACAAGGCTAACTACTTCACTAATTCGTTGAAATACGAATTTTCTGAAAATAAATTTGAGCAGGAAAGAAGGAGAAAAATTAGAAACCTGGCCAGGTAACGATCCCCGGTCTTCCAACTTTCGAACCAAGGGCTTCAACCAACTACGCTACCAATCCAGCGTGGTTCTCTATTCTCGAATTGGAGTGTTGTGTTATTGGAAGCGATTCGGTACTAGACAAACTCGTTAAGATTCAATAAAAGAGTACCCATCCCTCAGTGTACCTCAATCGCTCGCCTCCTTGGCTCAAGAGGGCGTTATAGCAAGTTGAAGAGGAGGGGAAAAGACTGAATTGGAGGAGGGCAGGAAATATGGACGCCGGTAAAAGGTAGGATAAAGGGGGTAGAGGTAGGGATAAAGTGTACGACGTGGGGAACAAGGGTTGTGTTGGTATACCGAGCTATTAATACACCAGGAATTTAATATGCGAAGATTAGACTCACGGTCCCTTTACCCTCAAAATCCCGTTCACTCCAACCCACCACCACCTACAACAACCCTCGCCGGAATCTTACACGAACCAACGAGTCCCGTCCAACCCCTTTTACCCTATCCAATTTTCCCATGTCTCTTTCCCCCCCACTCCCGAAAACCCTCCCTTACAATAAGTCGACGAAAGCGACCAAACTAAAAATAATAAAACAGAACTCCTGAAAAAAAAACGCGAGTGTCGTTTTTAATCCTCTACGATTGATATTTTTGGACAGGTTCTTGTGTTCCCGGTGATACCGACCGGTCGAAAAAAAAATCACTTTGCGTAGCGCCGAAAAAAAAAAACAAAATTCGCCGAATTTTTAAGAGGGTCGTTCATAACGTCGGGGTCGGATCGATTTATCGAATGTTTCGAGAATAAACCGTGCGGAGGATTAACTCAAATTGGTCCGAAGTTGTTGCTGATAGGAGTTTTTTTTCTCCCGCCCCGGATCAAGAAGTCAAGGCCGCTACGACTAACGGATAAATTTAAAAAAAAAAAAACGTCAAGCATTTTATTTTAAATCACGGGCTCGTGGAATTCGTTATTGCAAGGAAATGAGAACGGCGTCACATTTATTTATCCCACTTTGGCGATGTATTTATCGCTCTTAATATATTTATTCGAAGGTTAATAAATGAAACAAAGTGAAAGCCTATAGCCAATCAAATTGGTAATGTTGGACGAATCAAATCGGAATATTCCCTTAGTAGCTTAAAATAACACATTTTATTTATTTAGTCCTTTATTATGAAAAATTTGTCGGTGCTGTAAATATTTAATTACCTACATTAATTATTTGCATTTCTTCACATTTTCAAACATTAATAATTTCTGAAAAATTTTCCATAGGTTAAAAAAGAGATTACGTGAATTAATGTGGTGGCTCTAAATGTCAACTGATTATAAAGAAAAAATACGATGGCTCGGTTATGAAACTCGGTTGATGAATGAATAAGTTTTATTGAAACCTTATGGAGCGTCAAATATCCTAGTTATATACAGAGTCTACCAATAAAGAAGGAGACCCTATACCATATTCTATAAAATCTATATCTGCGGAAAGATCCTAATTTAATTTATACACGTTAAAATAAGTTTAACTGTCATTCCTATGTGCGAATTTGAGATCCTTAGTTACGCTAATTTAAGAATATCATGAAAATAAAAAACGGGTGATACAAATTGTGTTGACATGGCGATTTTACTTCATTACAAAATAATGCAATGCTAACATCGGGCTACTTTATTGGCAGACCCTTCATATACGTAATTTGACTCTTCGGAGCAATTTTACTCTCTCTTAAAGCCGCAAAACACCATGAATACTGAAATCGCCATGTTACCGCGTGCTCTGGTATTCATATTAGAAGTCTACGGCATTCGTAAATATAGGGCGCCGATGCAGACACTATAAAAGGTCCGCATAAACTGCCATTCCATCTAGATAATTTCGGCTATAGTATAGAATTTTAGAATATGGTCTCCTGCGGTTACTCACATGTATAACTGCCAATTCATCACGCTAGGTGTAGAGCAAACAGAACGCCCGTGACGGGTGAAACGTCACCTGATGAAACGGAAAAATTATTTCGAGTTCAGGGAGAAACGCCACGAAAGTAAAATTTCTGATTGGTCTCAAAAAGAAAAGTAATCCTAGAAAAGTTTTGCTAGGGAAAATATCGATTTTCAACGTGGTATCCAGTCACGCGCACGTATAACACGCATAAAACGCCGTTATAAGCGGTAGACGAACGTACTGATTCAGGCGAAATTGAGACTATGTTATGCTATGTTAAATTTAAGCCACTGTCACACCATTCACATTATATTTTACCACCTCATTATATCCAGCAAAATAAAATAATTATACATAATAAAATTCAATTGTTCAAATCTGCCTGTTCCCACATAAACGAGGGAGTGAAATACATTTTATATGTAGTATATAGCTGCTGTAAAATTTCAGCAAATATAAAATATTATAGTGAAATAGTGCACCTAATTTCAAAATTTCAAGGTGCGGCAAAAAGCTACAGCTATTCAATTCCCGGTCAAGTTCAGCTGTTTCCTCATTTTCGACGCTTAAATTCGTGATTCAAATTTGTGTTTAGTCTTAAGGATTCACGTATGTGAAACTATATTTTCCAAAACTGTATCTTCCATTTCCCATTTTATTGTGGTATTTAATAACCCGTATTCTGTGTCCCACCAACTTATCTGTTCTTTTTAAAAACATATATACGAACACTCTATATCAGCGTTTTTCAAACTTTTTCGATAGCGAATTAGTGGTATGTCTCCCGACCCAGTCGAATGGGAGAAAAAATGGAGGAAAATAAGTTCTTAGCTTAGTTTTCATTAACTCTCTGTAAAAAGTAACTCTTGATATTATATTGGCCTTTATATAATAAGAGTCTTTAGTTCCTTGTCATTTTTGACACATTTCAGCTGGTTATGCGTCGAATGCTCAGATTTTCCTCTAAAGCCTCGCGATCCAGTAACGGGTCGCGACCCGTACTTTGATAAACACTTATCTATATTAACCATAAAAGGGTTGATCAAGCAAGATGAACATATCGGATACAAAACAGACGCCATCAGTGGTGACTCACACATGGTAGAATCTTCGAAACAAATCTCACATCGGGACATTTTTAGAATAAACTCTCGTTGAATCTCTACTTATGTTGGATCCTTTTTAGCCTAAATGCCCATAATTTTTTCTGTAAGAGAGCCATAGTTTGCCGATGTTTCCCTTAGTCAAAAATAAATAAATAAATAAATAAAACCCTAGCACGAGAGCGAATGAAACGTGTTGAAGTTAAGAGGCGATAAAAGAAAACAATTCTCCCAAAACACTCATTTACATTGGTCCATAGAAACGGAAACACTGGCCAATCGTTGTTCGAACCGTTATCCGGAGACGTCGGAGAAATCATTTTTTTCCCTCCCCTAATCAATCAACCGCCATTCACCTGCTGTATTCAGTTAACATTCCATGAATGGAGAGCAGATGATGTTCCGAAAAAAATAAAGAAAGAGGAAAGCTCGTAATTGATGGGAAATCAATTTTTCAATGCATGTGCACACGTATGGGAACCGGCGATAGGGCCATAGAAATTTTGCCCGAAGGAGTTTTCAAGAATCGTGGGAAACGAGTGTCGTGTCAATACCCGATAGGAAAGCAATGATTCAATGGCATCGTTAAAGCGTCGCTTTTCCCTTCAAAAACGTACAGAAGGGAGTTGAAACATGTTTAAACTGTCATTAAGATTGGAAAGTTCTCAGAAATACTTTATATGTATTTCCGTTTAAAGAGTGTTTCTTCCGATATTCTTAAACTCTCGAATAAATCATAGACTACATGTTTTTTTCAGTCAAATATAAATAAAATATTAAATATTATTTCTAATGCAACAGATCTTAAATTTCGCACTGTAAATCAAAAATTTTTTTTTAATGAAATGCTTGTAAATGAATCGTGAAATCGGAATGACTTTTATTTCAGCGGATTTTTGCAATGATGTTTATGCCAAAAGGTGTTTTTATACTACTAAACCATTTGGAAAAAATCGGTACAACATACATTGTACAAATTTTCTCATATACGTACTAATGCGTCGTTTAGTTATCTTTAGAAAATGAAAATCGTATGAGCCTGTTTTTAGAAAACCCAATTTTTGTTAAAGTTGCCCAAGAATAAACTGGCCTTATATTCATTTTTTGAGAAATATGAACTATATAGTATTATTGAATAAGTAAAGTCAAGTAACTGTACGAAATTTGATCAAAATCGTTACAGCCGTTTCTGAGAAAATTGAATTATTGTTAAAGTTGCCTAAAATAAACTAGCCTTATATTCAATTTTTGAGAAATATGAACTATAGAGTATTATTGAAGATGTAAATTTAAGTAACTGTGCGAAATTTGATCAAAATCGTTAGAGCCGTTTTCGAGAAAATCGGATTGTTGTTAAAAATGCGTACAATAAACTACTCTTAATTATTGATCACTGTCAACCATTTCTATGTATACTCTGCTTAGTATGATAAAATGCCTAAGTACGAGATTTTATTCATTTTCGCTTTACCGTCTAGGCTCCAGAGCCAGTAACAGAAAGACAGAGAGACGGCATTGCGAAAACCACTTTTTCGGATTCAGCGACACCTAAAAGGTGTATTTCCGTAAATATCTCGAGGTCGAATTTTTTCGCAAAAACAATACTTTCTCGATACTTCGTATGAGAAAGTAAAAATATTTGGTAATCGTCTTTCATTCCTAAATATGAAATTCATTTATCTTAAGAATGTATTTTTTCGTTAATTTTCACTGTCTCCTTTAAGCTCCTGAAACACTAATTTCAATAGAAACATTTTTTCGAGACCAAAACGCAAAACATTCAATAAAAAAATTCATTCTAGTAAATTTACAGGCAGAATAAGTAAGAAAAAAACATATCCGAGACGATTCCTTTCCATTTTATTTAGAAGTACGCGAAGCAATTCATATTTACCAGAAAACTAAAAAGTCGACTAAATAAACATGAGCGCATTAGGATTACTGCAGGACAAAATGCAAACACGAGCCGTTCTAACGATACCTTCTGAGTAAAATGCACACAAAGTGATTATGGTTAAAGACCGCATTTTGTTCCTACAGTAATCTTGCTTTTCGCGCTTGGTTTTTAAGCAAAAGATAAACAGGAGTGGAATATCATTAGGCATAAAACATGAAGCTCTTTGTCCTTCTTGTGGGTGAGAGATAAGCTGTACTCAAGAATATTCTCTTGCAAATTTCTAATTCTGGCATATAAAACGAGGCGACGACAGAAATGATTCTAATAAGCTCCGGTTAATCTCCTACAGCGTTTAAGAGCTCTTGAAGCCTACTTTGGTAAGAACGAATGCAGCATAACAATAAATTTAAATACATACCTACATGATTTATCCTTTATTAACTTTAACATTAACGGTACATAAAATTAATGAAACCGATATCGTAAGTAAATTGGTAATATGTCGTTTTTAATGTATTTATCACGTTTTATTATTTTTACATAGGAAAAATATGTTAAACGCTTGAAAAATTATCAAATTTGTTAAATAATTTGAAATTTCTGAATGGAATTTCAGACTGTATCAACAGTTTTATAAATCTCTTTCAACAAATGTGCGGGAGACATTTTAAATAAGCGAGAAAAATAATTAATTTAATCAAATATTTTGCGCCTACAAATGTTTAATCAATGTGACCACCACATTTGTTGGCCAATGATTCATACGCCTACACGCATAAGCACAAAGTAAATATTTGAGGGCTTCGTTCCGCTTGAAAGTAGGATTTAAGTCAATATTGAAAATTTATTGAAACGTAAAGCCCCCCAAATTGGAATGTCTGCCCTAAATAAAACCTTTTAATTTTTAAAAAGGATAAAAACAAGCTAGTTCGTTTCACAAATAAAATTTACTTCACACAGCACAACCCCTAAAACTCGAGCCGAAAGAGTAGACAAACAAAATTCGATATTTTTTTTAATCAGAATTTTTTCTCTCCTAATTTACGAAGAGATACACACGAGGAAATAACACCACAGTTACAAAAACATCTAGATGCCGCACCCAAGTTATAAATGTTCCAATGTATCTTTATGAAACGCACTATTATTTCTATAAATTTCGCAACAAGTAAGGAAAAATAAAATCATCTTATCGCGTATGCAAGGATACATTATGGAGTATAATTATAAATGTATTCTCATTTTGTTTGCAAAAACATTCACAAAAATTCCGCATCAAACAGAAATGTCAGCTTCAAACTTGTATTATTTGGGGAGAGAAATTATATATAATTAAGTAGACATTGATATCAACAGAAAAAGTCGGTACAACATACATTCTACAAACTTTCTCATATAATAATGCGTCGTTTAGTTATCTTTAGAAAATAAAAATCGTATCAGCCGGTTTTCAGAAAATCCAATTTTTGTTCAAGTTGCACAAGAATAAACTACCCTTATGTTCATTCATTGAAAAAAATGAAATATGTAGTATTATTGCAAATGAAAACTCAAGTAAATGTAAGAAATTTTATCAAAATCATTTCAGCCGTTTTTGAGAAATTCAAAAAATTGTTAAAGTTGCCTAGAGTAAACTAACCTTATACCCATTTTTTGAGAAATATGAGCTATTTGGTATTATTGAAGACGTAAACTCAAGTAAATGTAAGAAATTTTATCATAATCGTTATAGCCGTTTTTGAGGAAATCAAATTGTTGTTAAAAATGCGAAGAATAAACTTCCCTTAATTGTTGAGCAATGTCAACCATTTATTCACAGCTTCTGCTCAGTATAATAAAATACCTAAGTACGAGATTTCATTCATGTTCGCTCTACCGTTTCGGCTCTAGCACCAGTAACAGACAGACAGACGGCATTGCGAAAAACACTTTTTCGGATTCAGCGACACCTAAAAATTATATTTCCGTAAAAATCTCGTTGTCGAATTTTTTCGCGATAACAATACTTTCTCAATGTACTTCGTGTACGAGAAAGTAAAAATCATTGCAGTGATTGATAACGACATCGACTTATCCTTGCACTTATGCACACTTTTCTACACGCCCCCGAATCTTATACAACCCACACAACACTCCTATTTCTCTCATTTCCGCCCTCCCACGTTAACTTTCCAACTTTAAACGACCTCACCTCATCTCACTAAAGGCACGGAAAAATTAAACACGCGATATCGCATTAACCTCCCACGTGAAATCGATGCCTCGTCATTAGCGACTACCCCGCGATTAAACACCCACTCACAATTTCTCCTCCCGTCCTCACCTATAATTCATCCCGTATCCAATTAATATCCCTCCGACACTTAACCCTCATCCCAATGCATATAACCCAACCCGTGGTTCTCACCTCTTTCCTTTCCCTCCAGTTCCATCGCTTCCCCTTTACGCAACCCCGAAATCCACAACCTCCTTTAAACCATTTATTTTCTTCCTCCGTCTCCTCAGGCCATCCACGTTATTATAACCTTAAACCCATACTTTAAACCCGCTGGTTTCGCCATTTTCCTCATTCTGAATCTCTCTCCTTGCCATTATACGGCGAAATTCCCCTTTTTTGCGCCCGTTCCTTCCCCTCGACTCTCTCTCTCTCCCTTTCTCTCCGACCATCCTTCATCCTCGGAGGTTAAAGTTTTGCGACAAACTTCAAGAACTACACGCCCGCCATCAATCGATATCTCAATCTATCGACTTCCTCCCTCGCTTTCTCATTCGCATTTCTCTCCAGATGAATCCTTAATTCTAATTTCTCCACTCGTCAGCTTTGCTCCCTCTCTCTCTCTCACAATAGCCTTTCCTTACGCCTTTGGCGTACGTTACCCTTACATTCCGCTAATAGTTTTCGCAGTTTATCTCATCGCGGCTAGATATACACTCTCCGTTCGTTCATGATAACACTTAACACCATATTCACATTAAATCATCAGCACTCTCATTTATTTTATATTATGAAAAAATCCTACCCATATGTGATAATTTTCCCTTAAATTTCTGTCGATTTGCCAGGCTTGTAAGGTGGTGGTTAGCTAGGGTTACGGGTTCGAGTCCTGCTGAGCGAATTATCACAACATCTTGCGTTTTCTCCCTTTGTTATGCCCATTGTTAAATCATTAATTGCCGTTTATGAATTTTTTTAAATCCATAAACCGTCTATGTTCGGTCAACATTCCCTACACCCTTTGTAATTCCCATGACAATATTATCAAAAACATTTGATTTACATCATTCGCCTATTCTCCAAATATTTCTTCGGCCACGTGCAGCCGCCGTGCCTTCCTGCCCTTTATCCTCCATTCTTCCTAACTTCGCTTGCTCATTATCCAATAAGCCTTTTTTGGCCCAACATTAATCACTATTTCCGTAAGGCTTTAACAGAATCCGATGTATCCGTTTACCTTGTCCGACATTTTTTAAAAAATTTTGATCCTTGTATACCAAACGCACCACCTAATGATACCCAGATTTGAATTTGTTCTTACCATAGTCTTAACCCATTCATTCCATCCACCTTTCTTTCCAAATATTTCACAAACAGAAGTTCAGAATCCATAATTTATTTTTGTGCATACATTTCCCAAGAAATAAAGTTTAGCGGTATACGCACGCATAAGCGAGGAGAATACTCCAGCATTCATATTACCTTACTCTTAACAAAAAATCGGTATAACATACATTGTACAAACTTTCTCATATACTAATGCGTCGTTTGGTTATCTTTAGAAAATGAAAATTGTATGAGTCTGTTTTTAGAAAATCCAATTTTTGTTAAAGTTTCCCAAGAATAAACTAGCCTTATATTGATTCATTGAGAAAAATAAAATATGCAGTATTATTGTAGATATATACTAAAGTAACTGTACGAAATTTGATCAAATTCGTTAGAGCCATTTTTGAGGAAATCGAATAAATTGTTAAAGTTGCCTAGAATAAACTAGCCTTATATTCATTTTTTGAGAAATGTAAATTATACAGTATTATTGAAGACGTGAACTCAAGTACCTGTACGAAATCGTTAGAGCCGTTTTTGAGAAAATCGGATTGTTGTTAAAAATGCGTAGAATACCCTTAATTATTGAGCAATGTCAATCATTTCTATGTATACTCTGCTCAGTATGATAAAATGCCTATGTAAGACATTTCATTCGTTTTCGTTCTACTGTCTAGGCTCCAGAGCTAGTAACAGACAGACAGACCATTGCGCAAATCACTTTTTCGGATTCAGCGACACCTAAAACGTGTACTTCTGTAAAAATCTCGAGATCGAATTTTTTCGCGAAAACAATACTTTCTCGATACTTCGTATGAGAAGGTAAAATCACCAAGGTATCACACTCATAAACGTTCTTTCCGAAAGACGGGGCGCAGTTCTTGCGTGCCCTTCTCTCAAATACGCAGAAGAAAGGTTGGTTAGAGTCCACATTGAAAGATTCGAACCCGCGTCTGATGAGTGGAAGGCTAGCATTCAAGTCTCTACGTCACCGCATTTTTAACGCAATAGATTTCAGAATAAGCACTTAACTATCAAAAATCGAAGAATTAAGTAATCGTCTTACAATTAGATATCTCCAACAGAAATAATGTTACAGAAAACTACCCTGGAAAATGGAGACTGGTGCACCGCTACTATTTTACTTTCTCATACGAAGTATTGAGAAAGTATTGTTATCGCGAAAAAATTCGACCACGAGATTTTTACGGAAATATGCGTTTTAGGTGTCGCTGAATCCGAAGAAGTGGTTTTTGTTACTGGCTCTGGAGCCTAAACGGTGAAGCAAAAATTAATGAAATCTCGTACTTAGGTGTTTCATCATACTAAGGAGAGTATATGTAGAAATAGTTGTCATTGCTTAATAATTAAGAGTAGTTTATTCTACGCATTTTTAACAACAATTCGATTTTCTCAAAAACGGCTATAACGATTTTGATCCAGTTTCGTAGAGTTACTTGAGTTTACGTCTTCAATAATACTCTATAGTTCATATTTCTCAAAAAATGAATATAAGGCTAGTTTATTTTAGGCAACTTTAACAATAATTCAATTTTCTCAGAAACGGCTCTAACGATTTTGATCAAATTTCGTACAGTTACTTGAGTATATATCTACAATAATACTACGTATTTCATTTTTCTCAATGAATGAATATAAGGCTAGTTTATTCTTGGGCAACTTGAACAAAAATTGGATTTTCTAAAAACCGGCTGATACGATTTTTATTTTCTAAAGATAACTAAATGATGAATTAGTACATATATATGAGAAAGGTTTGTACAATGTATGTTGTACAGATTTTCTTTAGTTGCGTGGGGCGAAAATCTTTGATTAACTGCTTCAATTGAATAGTAACAGATGATATGCTACTAAAATGTTTTAGGATCGAGTGGCTCATGCAAGCGCTTTCTTCTACTTCTTCTGTATTCATTGGTGGTTTTTACTGCAACATACACGAGGAAAAAAAAGAAAGTTTCAACCCCAACCGCCGCAAAACTCTAACCCACTCCTCTGACGTCGTGCAACAACCCCCGCGTTCAAAAGCCCATACGTTATTCCTTGGTCTTACTCCCGTCCATAATTTTTTCGCTCTCTCAGATCTTCATTCAGAGCCCAACCCATCCTTCAGATTTTACTTTTTTCCACCCTTCACCAACCCTCCAATTTTTCATCCCATGGAAAGTGTCAAACCATTCAACGCCTTCCTATAACCATCCTCCTTACTCAATCGCCTCCCCCCCCTCCCCCCTCCCTTTCCCACTTTTCAACTCCTCCGCTTTCTCAAACTAACCTCTCTAATTCCATCCTTTTTCACCCTCTTCTCAAGTCTTCCATTCCTCCCCCTTCTCCTTCTACCAACACCCTAATTCCATAACCCTCGTGACGTCCAATCCTCTCTCTCACTCTCTTCTCTCCCTCTTCTCTCCTTTCCCCCTTTCAGCCAATTCCACTGTCCACGATCTCGGTCTAACCCCCTCCCCCTTTCTCTCCGTCCTAACCCTAATTATCACGCCTCCCCCTTTCCTTTTATCCCTCTCCTCCCGGTAAAATACCCTTCTCAACTTTTCCTTCATAACCCCATTTTACTCTCTCATCCCCTCCTCCATTTTACTCTTTCATCCCCTCCCCCTCCTTACACCTTTCCAGCCTCTTTCGACTCGCCTTAATCCTTCCGTCGTAATTCATTTACATTGCGCTTCGGTAGTCTGTCTCTCGCGCCAAAAAGCGGCCTATCCGCTCGAAATTTATGTCCTCGCGATTTTACTCTAATCCAGAACCTTTACCGTTTCCATCCCCATCTCCCTTGCCCCCCCCTCCCCTTACCCTCCCCCCACCCCTTACCCTCCCCCACTCCTTATCTCCTCCCCCCCTCCCAAACTTCTCCTCTCATACAGTATCCGGTTATGATTTTATTTATTTCGGTTCATCCTCTTACGTGGAGAGAATCTCTCTTTTATATTTTTTTTCTCGGAATTTTATTTTTATATCTCACCCGGGTTTTTATTCGCGGTAAAGGAAAGAGAGAAAGGAAAAATGTCGCGTTGAAAGCTGCTTATTTTCTATTAAAAATCAGAAGAGCGTTCACTTCGCCGTTCGTTGTTTATTCGTTTGGTGATTGTTGGTGTATTTTTTTAACGTCCGTCGCCCGTTAAGAATTTTTTAAAAATTGTATAACTCGATGCTTGTATAAACGCTTGGAGTGGAACGTTTCTAAAAAACTGGTATATTTTCAGGTAGGACGTGATATATATTATTCCCAGCAACTCAAAAAAAAATACAAGAATCTTCCGCTTTGGTTGAATATGACAAAACATTAAATTACCGCGATCGTCTACAAATGCGCAAAGTGATTTTCTTTTTGCGGAGTTAACGCGACAAAGCAATCCAAGTATAACGTAGATATTTACATTATCCTCAAGAGACACCATTACAATGAGAGAGAGAGACAAATTTTTCGAAATTAATCTTTCATTTTTGCGAACAACGTGCATGAATAAACTCTTAAAGCTTTCATAGCTCTTTTTGAAATCTCCAATTTCCTACCATTATAACATTGAAATGCCTAAAAAAAAAACTATACGACGAAGATAAATTCACTAAAAATCGGTTGACCGTAAAGAAGCAAATCACCTGAATCACCTAGCGACGAAATATAACTCTTGTCTTGTAGAAATTAGTATTCGTCTCCCAGGCCATTGTATCGATCACCTGTTAGGGTTCAACTGACGCCCGTGAATAATCAAAATTTTAAATGCGAAAACCACTAGTGGAAATCAAGCAAATTAAATTTATTCTCGTCCGTAACACTTCGTCTCAGTTCTATCAATTAACATGAATATATTTTATTTTAAACCTTCGGTCAATCAGTAGTGACATTACAAATTACACTTTGAAGGCTGGAATGTCATTTATCACGCAATTTCTTGTGAGGACTTGGGATACTTTTTTAACAAATATTTTAGTAAAAAATCTTTATTCTTCTCTATCCCCTTCATAATCAAAACGAAAATCAGAGAATAATTATTAGGCTATAGGATTATGTGTTCTACATAGTAGGTTAATTTCGCTATGAGATACGGAAATTTTTAAAAAATAATGATTGATCCTTTACCATAATTGGAAGAGATTTAGTAAATATTAGTAGGCGCCCATAGATATTGGCAACATAATTATAAGATACCATATATAGAAATAAACTGAGATTTTATAACATTTTAGATAAATATTCAACTACATATCACAAATGATACAGACACGCAATACTTGTAATATTTGTCTTATAAGACTGTGCGAAGTACACGTTCTAGCACGCATTACCTTTTTCGGACGAAAATACTATCAGGTAACGTGAAAAAGTTTTGTAAATCTGCGCATTTGTAAACACATGGTGATGAAATTACCCTCCCTTGTTCCGCGAAAAGATACCTTAAAAAGAGCTAAAAACGCAATATACGTTATAAATACGTGGTTACGGTTTATAGAAGCGATATAGCAAATTATTTATACTTCGTTGTAAAATAATTAATCCGCCTCTTTCGCTCGCGCGAGTACACGCACGCGCCTATCAACTCTTAAGTTTGCTCATGCAGCACGCGATCTTTAAAAAATAATGCATCAAAGTATAACAAAAAAACGCCCGTATTAATGTGGTAATGATTATAGTTCGCACCTAACCAGAGAAAAAAAGTGGACTCCTACGCGGTTTAATCCGTATAAGCGCCTTAGTAGGCGATTTTCAGCGATTCGATTTATGAGACGCTTGATAACCTAGGCGTACAAACACGACCTGTAAAACAGCACCTACTAATATCGCCACGCTCGAGATTTAGGAAGGACTCAGAACGTATCCGTTGCGGTAGTGTGAGTTAGCGAACGTCTATACCGAAGGTGTCTTTTTTTGTGTGCTGTGTTCGATCGTCCTTCGAATATTCATCTTTGCTGCGCGCCACAGACAAAAAAGACGACTATAATACGTCACGAGGACGAAGCACTCTTGAACGAGGACGCGAAGTGGATCCGCCAAACTATTCTGAGGGGTGAAAAATGACGTCACACGAAGGAGAATACATCCCTCAGAAATTAACGGAGATAATTATTCAGCAAGAGACTCGCTCGAAATGATAGCTTTAGATGATTATTTATCGTAGGATAAAATTATTGCGACATATAAAAATCAAACAATTTTTTTATTATTAAATAGTACATTATCGTTGCTGTAAATTTATAATACAAAATAATATATATATATTATTATTTAGCATCATCATAGGAAAAAAGTTGCGTAGTCGCGGAGTTACTTTACACTGCGGCGCCTTTTTGAAACTTATTAAACTATTTAGGCAATTACTACACGATTTTTTTGAGCATAAGTTTGCAGAGATTGAATATATAGGGATTTGAACATATAACGCGAATAGAAGAAAGAGTGAAAGGATAAAATTATAATTTTACGTATTGGAAATAATATTTTGAAAACCTGCCTTTAACAAAAACACGTTTTATCTTCCTGGTTTTGAATGTCTGAAATGATATTATACAATACTAAACTAAAAATCAATGACGGTAATTGTCTGATAAAATGAGTGACGGCGTCAATAAAATTATTTTGTTATATAAATAATTAGGGATAAGCTACCCTTTCTTATTGCGCTTCAAGGAATAATTGTTTATACGTGATCAATCTATTTCCTGATGCATTAAAGTTTCCTCATTTCGGTCAGCCATTTTTCTTTACCTTATTCCTTCTTACAAATAGGACATCTTGTGCAAATTCTATCAAAAGAATTCATCCCTCATCCTTCGGACGTTAATTTTGTGTCAGTGCCATTTTCTGTGGGAAAAATACAACGATAATTACTGTCGCGAAGATATGGGTTTACGAGAAACACTGAAGAATTGGTACTTTAGTACACTTCTACATAGATACACACTGTTTTATAAACGACGTTTCGTAGTTTGCGTAATATTTGAGAAGGTAATACTGATGGATAACTATTAAATTAGCAGGGGCGGCTTTTGGCTGTGTTGCACGGTTGCGCAACCAGCAGTTATTTCAGTATTTATTTTAGTTTTTTGTCTCTCATAAAATGTAAATTTGTTTTATTTCTACCTGGTAATGTCCTTTATGAAATGCTTGCGATAAGAGTTCTGAATGAAATCGGTTCGCGTCGCAGAGAGGTTGCACGTTTTCTGCAACCACACCAAGAAATCCCAAGCAGCTATGAGCATATGCGCGCGCACCTCCTCCTCCCTCCCACTTACTCCCTCCATGCCGTTATTCCCGTTAGCGAGGTGTTGCAGTCAAGCTGCAACAGCAGCGGCGATTAGAGGGTTTTGTGTTTATTATATTTTGAAAAGTGACATTATTAGGAGTGTATAAAATGAATTCTCTAGTTGTTTTACAATCCAAACCTTTTTCACTACTTTCTGCTGAAAAAAAATTAGAAATGAAAAAACTTGGAAGGCCTACTGCAAAGTTAAATATTGTACAAACAGTGAAGTGTAAAAACAGTCAATTTAGGCGGAGTTTTAATCAGTTAGTGTATGAGAATTTATTACGGAAAACAATTTACATGAGTTTTTGTTACTTGTAATTATTAATAAATTTATGGAATGATGATACTTGAATAAATATATTCATTCATTCAAGCCGTGTTGTATGATCGATGCAGGGTTTTTTCCCGGCATTACTAAATGTATCATCATTTTTTTATTAGAAATATAGATTCGGTGATTTAATCAACACCTACAAATTTATACAGTTCATTTTGTTTGGCTAATGAGTATCTTTGTTTCTCCGCTAATCAGTTATCGAAACATGTATTTGAAACATATTTTTGAAAATTTGCAGTCACCTATTTATTATATCACGAGCCGCCACTGTAAATTAGTATCCTTTTCACTCCACGGATTCGGATAATAAAATGTTCTAGTACCCGTTGAAAGTGAACGATTTTCTATCCCAACGCAGTACCTCCAAACTGGAATATCACATACCTCGAATCCAATCATAATTAAGATTAAAATAAAATATAACTGCGCTGCCTTTAAGAAAAAATATATGTATATACCTATGTATCCTTTTATATTATTAGACAAGGTGAGGTGACGCTTTTTGCCAGGTGGAGTTCGTTCTCTAAGCTTCCGGTAGAGAGCGTGCATGTAGAGTACAGGTAGTTCCCCTAACGTGGCGATTGAAAATTACTAGAGTGGAGGGGAGCGAATTTAATTAGAAAAAATATGGACATTGAAGGCGCGCGCGCATCCTAGAAGAGAAATCACCGCGCGGAGCAGAGATACCAAAGGTAGAATACGCCCCTAGTATATATATATATATATATATATATATATAAAATTTATAATTCATCTTTATGTTATGAAAATAGGAAAAATAGTATATGTCACACCCCAATGTGCTACACAGTTATGCCGTCGCGTCGGAGTAAATTCCAACGAGAGAGCTCCGAGCATCATCGAAAGGCCTTACAATACATTAGAAAATCCCTTCCCTTCAATCGTTCCTCATTAAAAGCCCTTTTTGCACCATCTAATATTCCGCCCCACGCTTTTCGCTTATTCTCTCGCCCGATCCAAATTTATTATCTCTCGTTTTCTGCGCACGGCCGTTTTCGACGTCACCCCTCAAATTCTACCCTTCCCAGTTGATTAAGATTCAGCAACCTGAACACCACATCTCTTAAAGTAACGTCGGATCATTTTTTTTTACTTTTTCTTTCGGAGGTTAAACTCTCTAATCTCGAGTGTAGAATTTAAAGGCAATTCCTTCCGACGTGATTCGCTTTGTCTTCGTCGAGCTCGCTCTTCCGCTTAACCTTTTATCGCCCTGTTTGCCAAAAACCTTTCGCAGCTTTCAAACTTTTCGCCTAACAAGATTCCACGTTTGCGAGTCCTTATACGCAGTCTTCTTCTCTCTCTCTATATCTCTCTCTCTCTATATATGTATATTTACACGCCAAAAGGAGATGAATGAATAATCATGTTTCCATGACGTTTAAAATAATACGCCGCACGATCGAAATTCAATTTTTTAAAAGTACATACTACGTCTGAAGTTATGAAATTTGAATATTGTTATTTTACATTACTCGAAGAGATATAATGTCTCCGAACGTTTTGAGCTGATGGAATTGTACATTTAAAGTTACATCCTGCGTCACGAATTACGTTATAAATTATGATGATTTTTACGTAAAAAAACTCTCAATTCCGGAGGTTGAATCGAAGTTGTCATTTTTTGTGGTTATATTTTGTTGTTGTATAAATCTACTTGCTTAGTTTCACCTGTCATGTAGTTTCTCTCGTTATAATGACCTTTCCACCAAGCCTAGATCCCAAATGCATTGCAAATGAAATAAGTATTGTTGGTTATTCAGGGAGCGAGTGAATAAGCCGCAGTCAAACCTTTATTGGTGAGAAATCCATTGTTAAAAATAGATCACAATTACTACACCACTACCTTGAAACTGACTTACAAAAATCATTTGCTAAACCATTTGGTTGATATAAGCAACTTCCACAATTTATTTCCGATCATATTAACAAATTACTGACATTATTGATTTTTTTCGTTGCTGTAATGTACGTACGTACTTGATTTCATTTCCGATGAGGGGCAAAAAGCTTAAAAGTAATAACAATAATCACAAAAGCCTTAATTTATATTTTTTACATTTTTTTAAGAAGTAAAAGACATTTCGAATATTACTCGATATATATATTTTCATTCAGCGCATGCGTACTAAGCCGACACTTTTTCGTGAACATAGAGCTAAATTTTACGCCAGCTTGAGGGAAATATTTTTTCGTTTGTCACGCGTGCCATTAAACCTCTTGTGTACTTTTGTCCTACCCTACTTCAGGCAACGATGGGATCCTTTCTCCGTGTGATTTAACTTTTATCCCACAGCACACGTTTCGATCTCGTTAAAAGCTACGAGGGATGAAGTAATTTAAAACCTCCGTGCTCCGGCATAAATTCCTTCTCCTTGGGAAAACATGCTCGCTCCCTCTTTTTTTATCGTTCGTCAAGGCACTTAGCAAAAGACAAAGGGTTTTTTGCGAGGACTTTTCCGAAAAAACTAGGAGCAAGTCTATGCGAAGATAATAGCAATGCCATTTATGCTTTTATTGCTATTGAGAACAAGTTATAGGATCAGGTGACAGTATATTTAAACCTTTATTTACATAATTAAATTCATTTTCAAACGCCTGAAGATCCAACGGCCAAAAAGGCCTGAAACATTTACAATAATACAATTACGAATGAAAATATAAAACCATAATACATTAAATTCAGACAGTAATGACTTTTGTTGCACAATTTTAGTTTAAAAGAGGTTCGCATAGGAATGATTCAAAAACATCGGCAGTTAAAATGTTCCGCTTCTCAAACACCTAATACAATAACATACATTTACCCCATAAAACTCTTTTATCCTAGCTGTTCTACATTATGGATACGATCCCTTTTCACATAATGTTTTGTTTTCTGCACCATAAACACCATTACAGATGTTTTATGCTCATATATATATGATTTATAAACTCCATCTGACATCGCTAATTTCCTCCTGTCTTATAGTGACTCCCAACGTATTGGCATGACAGTAGCAAGTAAACGCATTAAAAATATAATGTGTAAATCTCAATCTAAGATCTTACGCCTATCTATCCTTTTAGAAAATGATATCAACGATAAAAAAATTAACGCCCGTTTTATTTTACATAAAGGATGTTTTTTTTAAAAGGAATATTGACGAGATAAACTTCTAAGGATTATATGAAATAAATAGGCTCCGCTAAATGTTTGCTTAGTATAAATATATATATTTTCGAAGGGCGCGAATTTAAGAAAAAATAATCACCTCAACGAAAAGACGACGAGCGAGGAATTCGATTTTGAGACATGATGAATTAAACATGGAAATCCAGGAGAGGTACCTTGACTAAGTTCACTCGTAAGACACTCTCCTGAAACTCTCCAAAGTTTCGCCAGATTTAATATTCGCGCATTTTTAAAAGCCGTATAAAAAAAGGAAAAGGTGGAGAAGAAGGATTTCCAAGACAACAAGTGTCGCTAAAAATTTTCGACCAATTTGCATCGACCAAAACCTCTGACTTTCAATACTCGTTTTTTTTTAGTTAGTCCGTTTCGGAATTAAAAAAAAGAAGAGATCGCGGCAGAGGTGATATTCCTCGCAGGATCTTAAACGAAATCTTTTCCAGATTTACCGGGAGTTATGGAGATGTATGCAGATTAAGCCTTTCCTACAAACTTTTCCCTTCCACTTACCTCTCTCTCCCACTGACTTTGCTCCAGAATGCGTCGGCATACCGTTTTTTTTTTTCGAAACCCCTTTTCCTCCGAACACTTATCCCTGAAAACCCCCATCCAATGCCTTACCATTTCTCCCACGCTCCCTATATCATCATCATCATAGGTAGTCTGTCCGTTGACAGGTCAGTGATTATACTAGGTTAAACTTGGTTCTCCATATACTCCTATTTTCCGCAGTTTTTTTCATGTCTTGATAGCTCTCTTTCCCTTTCAAGTCGTCTACTAGCTGAAATATTTTCCGACCTCTTTCTCTTTTTCCATCCAGTTTTCCATCTAGCACTTCTTTAATCATGCACTCTCTCCTCAGGTAATGCCCAATCCAGTTCGCCTTCCTCTTTCTGATAGTCTGTATAATCGTTCGCTTCTCTCCTATTCTTCGTAGTACTTCCTCGTTTTTCACCCTATCTGTCCATTTTATCTTCAGAATTCTTCTCCATGTCCACATTTCGAAACTTTCCAAGTATTTAACATCATTTTTTCTTAGCGTCCATGTTTCTGGTCCATATAAAGCTATAGGTACTCGTTTCTTCTGAAAGGGGCTTTTGCATTCGTTATTCTACACCTAATTTCATCGACACATTTTGCTTCTCTCTTTATGATGTTTCCAAGGTGTTTATAATCTGAAACTCTTTCTAATGGCTTTACTCCAATACTTATGTTAAAATTTTTTTCGTCTTTACTAGATATTCACATGATCTTGGATTTTTCTGTATTTATTTTCATTCCGTATTTTCTACCTGTTATCACTAGTCTATTTATTTTCTGGAGTTCCTTTTCCTTTCTTGCTAGGAGTACTTGATCATCCGCATATTTCACTGTTCTTATAATCCTTCATCCAATTTTGAAATATCCCGTGCCTTCTAACGCTTCCTGCATTAGCCTCTGTCCATATATATTGAATAGGATCGGCGATAGTCAACAGCCCAGTCTTACTCCTCTACCAATATTTACTCCGCTGGTGTCTTCATTCTCCAACCTGACCTTTACAACTTGATTCACATACAGATTCCTGATCAGTCTCCTGTCTTTCCATTCTACACCAATATCCTTTAATATCCTCATCAGCAACACCCAATTTACTCTATCAAAGGCCTTCTGCCAGTCGACGAAACATACACCGCAATATTTTCTGTACTCTATTGTCATTTCTGATAGGATTCTCACTACACCGATAGCATCTCTGGTTCCACGTCCTTTTCTGAAGCCGAACTGATCTTCCCCTAGCATTTCTTCGGCCTTTTTGTCTAGCCTTTTATTAAGAATTCTCGTGATGATCTTCGAAGTGTGTGATTGTAGGCTTATCGTTATATATTCCTTACCCTGCATTGCTTTTGGCTCCTTCTTTAGAGGGATCATTGTGACATCTAAGATAGCCACTCTCCCGAGTTGTAAATCTTGTTAATTAGTTTCGTAATCACTTTTAGTCCTCCCGATCCCATGGCTTCAAGTACATCTGCCGGTACTCCATCGCCGCCTGTAGCTTTTCGTTTCTTCAGTTCCAGTATCGCCTTTTCTTCTTCGCTTTTCATAATACTTGGTACCAAGTTGTCTTCCTTAATGTTATCCTCTTCTTCCAGTTATATTTGTGCCGATCCTGCCTGCTTGTTGTATAGTTCCTTAATGTAACCTTCCCATACCTGTGCTACATCCTTTGGTTCTGCGACTATTTTTCCATCTGTATTCATAATTCCTTCACCACGAATCCCATTAGGCTTCTTATCTTTTAACTCCAGTGCCCTAACGTACATCATATCATACCGTCCTAGCTTCTCCATCTGTTGTATTTCCTCACATTTTTCTTTTATCCAATTTTCCCTAGCTTTATCTGTTACCCTTCTCAACTCATTGTTTATGCGTCTATAATTGGCTCTACCTTCTTCACTGTTAACTTTTTTCCATTTTCTTCTCTCATCCTTCTTCTCCAACATTTCCTTAGTGATCCACGGTTTTATGATTGTATTCTCTCGTTCCCCAATATCTTTATTCAATGTATCTTCGTTACTGGCTTTAGTTTCCTCCCATTCTGTTTCCACGGTCTTCGGTTGTTTTCCAAATTTCTAAGGCGATCTTCCAACTTCGTGCTGTATGTATCTTTCTTTTCTTTTAGTTTTTCTAGGTCCCAAGTCTGCCTTTCTCGTCTCGTTTTCCTTATTTGTTATTTGTTTAAGCCTCTTTATATATATATATATATATATATATATATATATATATATATATATATATATATATATATATATCCCTCCCCAACTTCTACTCTCCGCTCGACTCCACCCACCGTCTAATCCACCTAGCCTTACACGACACTACTGCCATCTCTATCTCTTTACGGCTTGCTTTTCTCCCTACACAATACCTATTCTACTCTATTACCCGTCTAATATCACCTTCCCTTACACTCCGTCCCTTTCTTACTCCAAGTTAACCGCACTAATACTCCCTTTTATCCTCACTTCCCACCTGGCTAATCCTTACCCTTGGGATCCCTGTCTCTTCATTATTCCCAACTCCTTTCCCGCCACTAATTTCCCTCGCTCGCTTCACTCTCCCTCTCTCTCCATTTGCCTCCTCTATTGGAGTCCGTCCTTTCTTCCCTCCATTTCTAGTAATCATGTGTCCGGAATATTACGTTTTCACATGGATCGTTATCATTAGCTAAACCATTCACCAAATGTGGGTGATCTTATGTCACGAGAAGAGATTCTTGGATCAAATTTGGGATGTTTATTAAGTATCTTATTAGGACCAAGAAATTAGAGGGAATCGGTGTATATTTTCTGACCGTGATGTTGTGCACGTGGACAGACTGTCGCGATATGGTCTATAGGTATAATTTATATACATAGTTTTATTTAATTTTAAAGATTTTATTTTATGCATATAGTTTTATTACGTATGCATAACTGAATGTTAACAGACATGTGTAAACAATTCTTAATATGCGGGAATAAGACAAAATCAGGAAAATTTATATATTTCCCGAAATGTATACGTTCCTGTGACACCTATATTTATCAACCTAAAGTAAAGTTATCAGCAGCCTTCGGAGCCTAAATGACGCTATTTAAGCGGTATTTTTATAGCCGCATATGTTAATTTAGTTACTCTTTGATCGAAGATGGAAGTGGATTTTTCAGAATTAGAGAGCGGAGCTAAAACAAAACGTTGTAAACACTCACTTTGAAATGACGGATTTCAAGATAGCGTATGTCTAAAAATAGGTGGAAGCAAAATCGTAACCCCTATTTTCTTACTTTCAACGACTGGGGCAGATGGATTTATTGAACTAATTATACAAGTGTATTTATATTATATTTTATTTGGTCATATTGTTAAAAATGGCGAAAATTTGTTTTCTTTCTACATCAAATCAGGAATTGTTATAAATTGGTCCCCATAAAAAACTATTTTGAGTAATTCAAACAGGCAGTATGCATGTATAATATTAATGCACCTTTATGTTATTTACCAAATGACCATTTTTCAGAAATAGTATTTTCTATATCTAGGACGTACGAAACAATCTACATCGATTTTCTTCTTTATTTTTCGGATATTTGAGCCAAAATGCATTTTAAGCCATTATTTCGTAAACAACAAACAGGTTGCGATACCTTACATTTAAAACCGAAATATAACCATGTAATTGAATAAACAAACGCACATCGCTGTGAAAGAAATAAGAATCCCGAAAGTAAAAACTGGTGCTAAATTACACATGCGTTACTGTTATTCACAACGGTAGAGATTCTGCATGGCGTCTTCATAAATAACAAACTTATGAGGAATTTCAAGTGATTCACCAGTCCACTGAAACGGATAATACTAAATTTAAAGCCACCATTAAAACAACTTCATGTCGCGACAAGTTTTTCTCTTGGTTCTTACAAAATCCTGGAATGTTATTCCCGCCTCGTCCATCCAAAAATTCGCGGTAATGACGACAAATAACTTTTTCCACGGGTAATTATTTTCCGATTCTCGATTCCTTCGCGCGAAACATATTGGCGCCGGATTGGTGCGGAGTAGTTAACATTCCCGCGCCTTTTAATTATGTGTGTATGTGTATATATATACATATATATATATATACACAAATATTAATTACGCCGGGTAGGGGAAGAAAAGGGTGGAATATATATATATATATATATTCCACCCTTTTCTTCCCCTACCCGGCGTAATTAACGGCCATTCCGCCGCAAATTCCTCCCCCTAAACCTTCTTTCTACTCCATCGCCTCGAGCCCACTGAACAGACAACGTTCATAACTTTCCGGTTGACGTAATGCACAATTACGCATCCCGCTTACGGCTTCCTCCCCCGAACTCCTCTCTCTCTCCTGTTTAAGCGTTTGGCTTTCACGCCCCACTTTCGACACCAACTCCTGCCTCTTTTTCTCCTCTCTCCCCACCCCACTTCCCCCACCCCCTCTCCTCCCCTCCTTTCCTTCATCCCACTCCAAGCACTACCGAGAAGATATAAGCCCCCCCCCACTCACCGTTTAGAATTTTATTTTTTATTATTATTTTTGCCGACCCATTTTATTTGATGAAGTAGTTTCCATAAAAGCAATAACGGGATTTTTCCCCAAGCGAATGTATTCTTCTAAGCGTCCTCTATCCAGAGAGGAAAAATATAAAATAAACTGGTATTTTTCACCGAGTTGGATTCCACTTTCGGCGGGAAATTTTCGGTAATTTTGGATTTCGTCGAGTTTCGGATCTTTGGAAAATTGCGTTACTTTGATGAAATTTCGAGTAATATTTCTATAAGATTAAACTAATATGACGGTTTGTTCGGTTTTTTTCCCTGTCAAAAGGGCTTCCGATTTCAGATGCCATGCAAAAGAAGAATTTCAAAGGTATACAGTAATCCCTCGCCAACCGCGGTTTTGCGATCGTCGATTCCGAGTATTCGCGAATAGCGAATTTTATGTCGTTTTACCAACCGTGGTATAAGGTTTTGAGGATCCGCGGTTTCAGGAGCAAACTCAAACTTTTTCTTTAATCTGAGCAATCTTTATGTTTCTTTACAGAAGAAAATCTAGAATTGCTATTTATGTTAAATCCAGCAATTTTATCTTCTTATTCCTAACATATATATTGAGTTATTATTTACGTAATCGCGGAGAATGGCGCACGGTGCCGATAGTGTAATTTCCAAGCGCCCAAGAAAAGTTTTATCTTTACGCCAGAAAGCTGAGTTTATCAATCACCTTTTACGTGGGAAAAGGGCTGTTTCAGTCGCAAATCATTATGGTGTTAATGAGTCCAGTACTCTCCTTGGAAGTGGGTTTGCCTTATTTCCCATAAGCCCTACCAACCTTGGTTTTGCAAACCACGGTGTTTTCGAAGAACGTAACACCCGCTGTTGTCGATGGACTACTGTATAACTAACTGTCTAAGGAGTTACTTGGTGTAAGTAAATATTTTTAGTATGTGTATTGAGTATTATTCATAATGAAACACACTTTGCACTTTTCTACAGCATACGAAGTTTTACTCAATATCGTGATATGTGATACCAAATGACGCTGTATCAAGGTGGAACCGGTCGTGAGTGAAAAATAAATATCTCGTGGAAAAGTACTGTTTCATTATGAATCATTCTAAGGATGTAATATTTCTCGAATATGTTTCATAATGGGTTACACCAAATTTCCAGTTGAAGGGCAAACAGATAGATATCTACGGCATACTTTCATTTAAGAATAATGTATAAAAATACTCTGTTTTACTGCCTGTGTTTTAAATAGCAGGAAAGATATTTCCAATTATGCAAGCCTAGATTTTTTAACTCGTACTAAAAAATAACATCTCGTTTCGACTGGGTCATGACGGAACTTAGGAACATTATGTGACAAAATTGACAGAAATCTGTATAAGATAGGTTTACGTGTAATTAAAACTCTTTCGTGTTTGTCTAATATCTACGATAAAAAGTTATTTCATATTTTCTGGCATTAAAATTTCGACCGAAATTAAGCAAAATGCGCCTCACCGAAATACTTCAAATACTACTTTTTAAAAATGCCGGTTAAATTTGAGAATGAGTTCAAGAAGTGAATGCGATAAACTTCGAAAAAATAAACCCATTTCGCGCATTTTCAGTTTTCAAGATAAATTAAATCATGTACTACGTAATTAAAAATAATACCGTAATTTAACGAAAACCGCACATTTTTCGTGAATAATTGGTCGGTTAAAATCATTGGTTTATTTTATTATTTCATAACGAACCCATTAACGGCGGCTTTTCGCGAGTGATTTACAATTTAAGCCTTACCACAATAGCACTGCGGGAAAAAATGTTTTTCCAAATCTATGATTGCGAGCCTTAACAATAAGCTCGTAACTGCCTCTATGATAGCTCACCTCCATCACCCAACGGATACCAAGTCGATTGGTACCATCACCAGACAAGAACGTATTTGGAGAGTGAGTAATTCAAAAATTTCATTAATATCCGCCGAACGTCGCTCATTTATTCATTAGGCATTAAGACAGTCCCGGATGGTGTAGCGGCATGCCATCAATCTCACATGATACGCTCCTGTGTCGCCAAGATGATTGAGACTACGGGAAGAGTTAATTACTAACCTAATACACCAACATTTTGTACTCGCGCGAATCGTACTCGAGACGATATGACACCTTTGATAATTAACTACCTAAAGATAACACTATAATATGCCTATTATGCATTCTTGTCGCATCTATCACGTCGTATAGGATGTTGAACCGTTTTACTACCACATGGTGTGTTGTTTGAATGAAAGTATTCTTACGAAGTGACTGATTTTATCTAGTGATTCCTTAAACAAAAAAATAAATATTTATGAGTAAATGACGCCACTCAAAATATCGGGCAGTTTGATTTTGTGTAACGAATATGTCAAAATTAAAAGTGACAAAAGCAATGACGTGTGTTATAGTTGATAAAATTAGATAGCTTCCACGCCCATCAAAATTATGGAAAAGGAACGCTTTTTAGATAGTCAAGTTGCCGAAATTCGGTGCAGTTTCTCCGACAGCAGAGTCTGAAATGAGTCTAAAATCCGCGTTTGGTTATCCCGACCTTTACTTAATCGCAAATAGAGTTTCCTAGATTATCAGCTCGATTCAATCAAACAAGGTTACGACCAGATAATTCTTTTGTGAACGAAAAGAAAAGGATCAAAAACAAAATCGAACGAAGGAATAAACGCCAAAGCAAAAAGAGTAACGTCAGAATTCATTCGGGAGTACATATTTTCTTTTTAAAAAATCGCGCAAAATAAGAACATTCCCCTAAATGAAATTCAGGCTTTTACATTTTAGAAATTTTATTAGGAGGCATAAGATTAAAAATAAATCTATGCAATTAAGGAAAGAGATGCTGAAGCAGACAAGAGTTTTTTCAAAAACAAATTTCGACAGACAGGCGGACAACCCGAGAAAACCTGCGCGATTAAAACAGAATACCGAATTTATAGGAGTGAAGAAATATACATCTCTATCTACTTTCGTTTAGGAAGAGTTTAGCGCATCAGACAGACAAGACCGAAAAACCGAAAAAGGGGGCGGATTTTTTAAAAAAAAACCGCCGTTAAAAATACTCCGCGTCGGTTTCGTTCTCGCGAATGAAATTTCGCGTGACGACGCTTACTTTTCCGTAATTTTTTCCGGCGGCGGAAAAAGAAACGCGCAAAAAAATTAAATAAAACGGAGATCCTGCACGATCCTACGACAGCTGCGGTAACCATACTCCCACACTCTTTTAGGTAGCGTGGAAACGGAGAGGGGGGAGGGGGAGGGGAGGGGGGGAAGGAGGGGTATAGTAGACGTAGAAGTTTCGGATCCAAAACTCTCTTACCCAACCTTACACTCTGCTACCTTTTCCGATACTAGAAAAACCGTCCTAACTCATCTCTTATACGGCTCCATTCCGCATCCGACCCTCTTCGTGCAATCCGCGCGATCCTGCGACTCCGAGATACTCATCGAGAACGGCTCTCTCTCTCTCTCTCTCTCTCTCATCGGTTGGAACGGCTAATCCGCTAGCCTTCTGCCGGCTGAATTTACGAGCGATAGGATGGCGTCGGGTAGAAACGCCTGCGGTTTCGCTCCCGTTAGAGGAAAAGAACCGGAGGCCGAATGTTATGGGGAGAAAAAACAAAAAGGTTTCGATACGTGGGTAGAGTCGGGTGATGACGATACGAAACTTTTTTTCTTTTCTTTTTTTTTGTTTCCCAAAGTCACGCGAGAGAAAACATCTAAGAAGAATAAACAAGTTGAGGAAAAAAATCGATGAATCAAATATTGAAGGAAGGGTTAAAAAAAAAAAAAGATAAAAATTACGCCCCTTAGGCTAATCCTGGAGTATCCAAATTTCAAAGAACTTATGACCGTGAACAATCCCACGGAATTGAGTCGTTAAAATTTTGAGGGTGAAAAATTAGAGTGGAACTTCTTATAAGTCGAACCTCGAGGAAAAACAAATACAAGAAAATTAACACGATGAAGATTTTGTCCTGTAAAATGAATTAACTTCGTTTTATGGAAAATTCGAGTTATAAACGTCCGGCCACTGCAGTGCACCAAAAACGGAAGTGTGACAGACGGACTGACAAAAAATAGAATCGAATATTTTTAAAATACCGCTAAAGTGTATGAAAAATTCGTGAGAATAGTTAAATAAAAACTACTTTTTCGAGTCCACTTCGCGTGACGTTTTATACGCGTTTCCGACTTTTTTTTTAAGGGATTCAGTAGGTATGCATTATTCAGATCCAAATAAAAGGACCTAAGGGATGCGTAAGAATGAGAATGAAATATAGTGGGGCAGGTATAAAGATTACGAATGCGGAAATTTACGGTTTTAAGAAACAAAAATGTTACGATCAGTAGATAGGGTTTTATGATACAGGGTGGCGCATAATTCGTTTAACCAAGCAATGCATGCACGTATATTTGGTTTTTATTGTTTCAATTTCATTTATTATTATTATTTTATATAATTATTCATTATTTTTATTAGTAATTATTATATTTATAGACCTTAATTTTTATACTATATGTATCTCGTATATAATTAGAGTGATCAGTGGCTGTTAGTACATTGTTCATATTAAGGATACGAATCGTCCCAGTCTGGTTTTATGTTGCATAAGTTGGACGGAGTCATGAAAATTTTTACTCGCGGAACAACTCCCAGAGAAACGAAATATCCCGTTTGTACCTCGAATATATTAGCGCACAAACGAAATAGAATCGACCTTGCTCCTAGTTTAACTTCGTTTAATTGATACAGGTTCACATAACGTGTTTTTACTTATCGTTTTTTTCCGATAACTGATTAATTATTCATTAATTTGTTTAACGTGCAATTAATTAAGTATGTGTGTGTGTGTGTCTGTGTTCGTTTAAGACACACCGTTTTAAACATTTAACCAAGTAGATTTATTCATACCAGTAGGTATTACCATCTATTTTTAAATAGGGAATTTGAAATCCTCAACGTTCGCAAATAGCATCTACTACAGTTAGTGATGCGTTGTCCATAAAAACTTCAAGGGACTAAAAACGTCATGGGTTGTAAAAACATGGTCTGATAAAATAGTAAATCCAGGAATAAAATTCCGATACCGTACATTAGAATTCTCATTGGCATCATGATACTTAAACGAATCGTTCATATTTTTAACGTTTTATTGGTTAGATTTATTTGTTATAAACTGACAGTGACAATAATAACATCATACCTTTTTCGCAATATGCATCATATACACTAAATGAATTAATATAACTAAGTTTCATCTTCCTACAATGTGGTCGCATTGATACGTTATGACCGATTTTCACGTATGACATGGGTGATATTGATTTTCGTATTCTTTTGAGGTGGTTAGGATTTTGCCTTTTCCCATTTTAGCCTAATGATTCTAGGGCGTAGATTTACATAAACGAGTCTCGCACATCACAGAAGGCACCATTATATTTTAAATAGTGCAAAATTACTTTTTGGTTTTGTTTGCATAGCAACAATTAAGTTGTTCATTTTATTTTAAGAACTTCCTTGTTTTGTTACTGCCCTCTACGATAAAACGATTAGCGGCAAGGAAACTAGTACTCCCAACATCAAAGCGCGAGACGTAATTTTAAAATATCATGACCAAGTTCTTGGAAATAGTTCGTGAGACTAAGCGCACAGTATTAGTCCAGCAAAACCCATACTAATCCAAGTTCGGCCAAACAATACTTCACCAACCCAACCCAATACTAAAAAGTTCTTTTTTTAAAACTTCATAAGTTAGCATCACTACAAAAGATAAGCTGATAGTGGCTCAGCAAATTCAAACCATAACAGTAAAATATAATGTACTAAAGTGAGGACTACGCCGCAGGAAAGCGTAATTAAATCCAGCGAAAAAATAACAAAATTTATGTTAGATTTATCGTGAAAAACAAAAAATTTTAAAAATAACAATTAAATGAGCTTAAAAATAAAGATCGTAAACAGGGAAGCCTGCGCCAACGCAAAAGTTAATCAAATTACTTTTTTTTTAAGTCCCACTCCAAGTCCACAATTACCCGTGCAAGTGCAAAACGGAGATCACAACAATATTCTTTATGATGTGGAAGAAATGAGATAACTTTAGATTTATTTAAGCGGAGGCGTAAAAAAAAATTTTTATATCTCTACTTCTCATCGGCTGGGTCGACCGCATAAACAATTTGTACGACTTTTTCGGTTTTATTTACGACCGCCAGAAGGGAGCGGCAGTCTGCTGGGCCGCACTGCACGCGAAATATGGGTCAATCCATCCGTTAGTCGTGCAAGACATCGACTCCCGTCATTGTCGCACGGTTTCATTCGTCTTCATCAGTTTTACGCCGGTATAAAAACGTCGCGATCCTACCTTTAAATGTTGCTATCCTTTATAATAAAAATTTTAAAGTTTAAAACAAAAGATTTGGATCGCAAAACGTCATCAATGGAAATTTATTCAAATTCTTGTTGATATATTCTCATACGCTCCCTTAAATTATTACGAATAGCTAATATATATATTTAGGGCAACTAGATGTTGAAGGGAAGCCAGTGAGCACTTACCGGTAGGAGAGCCGCTGGGGTGTTGGAGAGACACATTTGTAGAGGTTAGAGCTTTCAGGATGATCCCTGCGTCAGCACAAGAGAGACACAACTGATTTGGCATTGACACTGGGGTGAAGATGTGGGGGTGGAAGGGAAGGGAGCGTGGAAAGGTCGGGGATTGGAGGATGTAGAAGGGGAGGGGGGAGAGGGGAAAGAGAGGGTGGAAAGAAGGAAATATTAGGGGATATTGAGGCCGGGAGGAGAGAAAGAGTTTAAGATTTGGATATGGGCCAGTTCCCATTGACGGAGTTGGGGGGCGGAAGCGTCGTCCGGGAGAGCGCGGATGGCCCTCACCGTGAAACAAACATTGAAACTAAGATTGTGGTTATTCGCATGAACGGCCACGGGTAGCTGTCGTTTAAGACTAACGCTGTTGCGATGGCCGTTCATGCGAATGTTGTGGGAATTGCTGGTGAGTCCGACGTAAAAGGCGGGGTATTGGGTGCAGGTTAGTAGGTAGATGACGTTGCGGGTGGTATAGTTGGTAGGGGATGTTATGGGATAGGTGATGTTGGTGGTGGGGTTTGAGAATGAGTTGGAGGGTGGGTTTATAGGGCATGTTATGCATCGTGGTCTGCGGCAGGGGTGGGACCCTGCAGGGTGCAGAGGAGCGGGTTCTTTTCTCCACAAGATGTTGGCTAGCTTGGGAGGTCTGCGGAAGGAGAGGGTTGGGGGTGTGGGGAAGGAGACCTGGTTGGGGAAGGAAGTGAGCATTGGGCGGGCTACCATTAAGACGCTCTTTAGGGTATCGTGAATGCCGGGATAAAATGTGGTGATTAGGGTGAGTTGGGGGTAGAGTCGGGGGTTGCGGGGCGGTTGGAGTGTAGGTTAGGGGTGCTGGGTGCGACAGCCCGTCGGATTTGGTCCCGGATCAGGTCCGGCGGGTATCCGTGTTGGAGGAATGCATTTTCGAGGACGGAGCAGTACTCGAGAGTGAGTCTCTGTCCGAGCAGATTCTCCTCCCTCGGCGGGCTGGGGCGTAGGGGATTGAGGCTTTGGTGTGGAGGGGGTGGCAGCTGTGGAAGTGGAGATACTGAAGGTGGTTGGAGGGTTTTAAGTGAACTTTGGTATGAATTTTGTTTTCTCGGATGGAGAGGTCGACATCCAAGAAGGTGATGCTGGAGGGGGAGGAGTGGTTGGTGAAGGAGAGCGTAGGCGCTGTAAAAAGGATTGGAGTGAGTCGGGTCCATTTGTTCAAAAAAGAAAAATGTCGTCAATATACCTCAGCCACAGGAGTGGTCTGGAGTGTATGTCCAGGAAACGTTCCTCCCATTCACCTAGGAAGACAGTGGCATATGAGGGCGCCATGCGAGTGCCCATCGCAGTACCTTTTATTTGTAGGTAGTGGCGCCCTCCGAAGGTAAAGTGCTCACTGTGTTTCCTTCAACACCTAGTTGCCCTAAATATCTTCATTTACCTTTCCTCTTCCATAATTTTATATATATGTATATAATATTTACCATTAATTCCAAATTCGAAACTAAATCAAGAAATTCAGCAAAACAGTGGACATAGATCAAAGAAAAAAATCTTTATCAATGAAAATGAAAGGAGGAACCTCCAAATAACCATACAATTATTTTTATGGTTATTTGGAGGTCCTTCTTTCATCTTCAGTGGACATAGGATTACTAACTTATGAGCGTTTAATTTCGGGAGATTTCTACCTTGGGAGGAGTCAATTCTAGGAGATTTTTCTTGGTCGAAAAACTAGCCTGAGCAATAAAACTTGGTTATTTATTTATTAGTAAACATAATGAAGATTCAACTTGAATTTTGTTATGATAATACTTTACATAGGCTTGCCAGAATAAAAATTGACTCCGCTTACGTTCACCGAAACGAGAGAGCGCTTACTGCACTACTAGGGTTACCACCTCAGGAATTTCTGATTCTTGGAGATGTCCACTGAATTTAATCTCTTGGAACATAACAGCAATAAAAAATTAGTCAATAGTAGCTACACGTAATACTTACTGCATAACTTTTTATTTACGCTAAAATACATACGTATATTGACTAGATTTATGACAGCGGAACGAGGATTACAACCTTTTGCGGCGATTTCTCACGCAAAACCTTCTAGTGGCCACACCTGCAGTGAAAAGGAACCCCAAATATTTGCAGGTACAGCTAAATTAATTGGATTTTCTACTAGATCAGTATAAACAGTACATGTCCGGGACAACCTGTCGTCTGACGCGAGATAAAACGCGACTTTAACTTAAAACACTTTTTTTCCGCCCCGCTTTCCGTAAGCAGGCTGAAAAAATATCCGCTACAAAGGTGATACATCGCAATGACAACTCATAACAAAGATTTAACAGAAAGTTCTCTTTAACATTGTTTAATGAGGATCAAGAGATAAAATAAATAAATGTTTATGGGTAGGTTTAAAACCGGCGCCCCTGTTGAGAGGCCCCTAAGTTATCGCCGGTACGATACTGTCTAAAAGCATAAATTTTTACATTAAGTTCTCATTCATTTAAATGAAATGTAATGGCCAAACAAAAATTTTCAAACTTTAATTACGTAAATAGAGCAATGAATCTGCAGATTACTAATTTCCGGGCAAGGTTCTTCGGCAACCGAGAGAGACTTATCTACATAAGCTTGATTCCGGAAGTGGTGGCAATCCTAAGAGGAAATAATGCAATGCCTTTGGTTTACGTACTATCATGGCATTCCTTTCTGCAAAATTAAATTCCATACCATTAAAATGCAAAAATCTCTTAACCATAAAATCAGTCAATAGGTTTGCATGAAATATAATTCAGTGCCTTGCATAAACTTCAGTAGTTTTAATGTATGTATGTATATGTACCCAAACAAAACAAAAATTAATCATTCGTGTAAGTTTCAGTATTTTGAAACCTAAAGATAAATACATCTGTCATCTCTGTTCCACATCTAAAAAAAATCCCTAAACCCCTTTAAATACCAAATAATCAGCATCAGCGACGCCATCTGTCCGGAATTTTGATTTAACCTCAATTAACAAAATAATGCGACCTAAAAAAAAGGAAAACGCTCAAATCACCCCAGTAACTACAACAAAAGAAAAAAATAATCGCCGTAAAAAAAGATACGGTTATTAATCGTAAAAATCCACTCACATTACCGAAACAATTAAGTCTCAAGGGGTTTGAAGTTGGATCAAATTATGCGTCCTACCTTCCCTTTCCAAAAATAAAAATAAACCAGCGTTAAGGGTCGCCATTTCGAAAGGACATTCACTCGCATAAAAGGATCAACTTCTCCTTTATATATAAAAAAAATAGAAACCCGTATCCCTCCAAATCGTTTCAGTTTTGATAGGATTCCATGCAAAAAAAACAACATGAAAGGATATTTTCAGAAAATAAAAAAAACTCGCCTCTGCCAAAAAAAAAAACTCGACCTCTCCCACTTGGCCTTTTTCTATATCTTCAGTATAAGGCGGGATTGTAGCGAAGAGAGGAGGAAGAGAAGGTTATAAGAGATAGCTCAAAAGCGCGTTTATCAAACTTGGCATGCGGTAAAACCCACTGTGATGAACGATTCAGTAATGAGCGGAAACTCTAAAGTGCTCAGAGCCACACCTCACCAATCATGCACCATGGAGAACTCCCTCTCTCTCTCTCTCTCTCGGATGCTTCGGGAAACTTGAGTTTTACCCCCTCCCTCCCTCCCTCACTCATCCCATTCTCTCCTCCCCCCCCCCACCTTTTCCCTTCCTCTCCCTCTCTCTCTCTCCCTGGGACCCGGTTGCAAAGTACGGAAGGCGGTCCCACACTAACTCCGCGTAACCCAACCCATCCGGAGGCCATAACTAAAGGGAGGGTGAGGCCTCTACGTAACTGCTCTCTCTACCTCCCACCAAAATGCCTCCCCTTCTCTTTAAAACATCCCGCCTCTTCCTCTACTCTTCAAATATATAGAAGGGTTGCCTTAATATATCTCAATCCTGGCCATCAACGCCTTCACGAAAGAAGTCTTTGGGAGTCCGGGGCTCTCTTTCGAAGCAACGTTCCCGGTACTTCGCGTACCGGCTTGAAGAAATTCGTCGGCACTCTTAAAATAACATTCGGATCCCAATAAACGAACCTTTTCTTTTACGCTGTGATTTCTTTTCCTCATCTGCTTGGATGGGGGGAAAACCTATGAAGCTGAGTTGATGCCTGGAAAATGTATACATTTTAAGGCGTAATTTTTTTCCCTTTTTCCTTAACTTGAGTGAAAATTCTGTCACGTATTTGTCTTATTGTTAGTCAAAAAGACAATTTTTTAAATTATTTTAATTAGATCAAATTAATTAAATCATACATTTCTTTTACTTTATTCGAAGAAAGAATGTAAGAATGTAATGTCGGCTATTATATTTATATATACTTATTATATATTTATTATATATTTATTATATATTTATTACATTTAATTTTAATATGTGTACGTAAATTGCAATTATTTTGAATCCATCCTTAAATGGCCCATTTAAAATTTTTAGACAATAGGAATTTGCAACTGACGTACACATGCGTCACTCAGCATATAATTTCATAAAAATATCTTTATGTTCCATATGAATAAAAATAACGTTAATCAATATACGACGAGATTCTAATTTCACTATATGATTTATTCTCGTTTATTGATTGAGGATTAAATCTACGAAAAGAGAAAAATGATGTGTGCTACTTTATTTATATATAAATAGAGAATATAAACTTGCACAAAAACACGGCTTAACGTATGCGTGTTAACAGCTAATGCATCTTACAAGATGCTTGGCTAAGTCAAAAATAAAACACCCAAAAGTCTTCGCCGCGTTAAAATACTTCCTAAAGGCCAACGTTAGCCTTGTGAAAGGCAGCTGGTGTAAAAATAAATAAAAACCAGGGCGACGAAATTTATTCATCGCTTTATCTCCATGGAACAACCTAAGCACCTTAAAATTATGCTCCCATTACAATAAAATCAAACCCTTTTTCCTTTTTATAGAGAGAAAGAAAACGACGCAAAATCCCGTTATAAAAAAAGCAACGGCGTGAGCTTTAATTTAACGAAAAAAAAACCCGAAATTCTCCCTTCGCCCGAAAAAACAGACAATCGACGCCACTTTAACTGGTCACCTCGACCCTGCAAATATATAACATATATATATATAAAAGAGACCGTTTCGGCATTTCTTCGAGAGACGATTGATTATTCGATTTTCGAATCGATAATTTTTTTTTTAACTTCGCGTATCGCGTTAACGCGGTGTCGTTGTCCCCTTCGCCAACGACACGCAATTGATGTTCGGAGAAGGAGAGAAATGGGGGAAGGGGGAGGGGGGGAGATGCGGAAGGGGTTGAGAGGGGAGATGGTACAGGGGATGAGCGGGGAGAGGGGGGAGGAGGTGAGAGGGGAGGGTGGAGAGGAGGAGGTGGAGAGTGGGGGGAGAGAGAGAGTAGGTAGAGAGAGGGAGGAGGGCGAGAAGGGAGTGAGAGGTGAGTGAGCGGGGGTGAGAGGGTGTGAGAGGGGAGTGAGAGGGGGGAGAGAGGAGAGAAATAGAGTGGAGAGACAGTGGGGAGTGAGAAGGGGGATGGAGAGGGGGAAGAGACGGGGGGGTGGGGAGATACGGGAGAGAGAGAAGGACGGAGACAGGGGAGAATATCCTGCGGTATCCCCTTTATTATAAAAATAGGCCTTCGTGCTCCACCGCCATAGTACATACGTAAATCCGAACCGCCACGTGACATATTTTGTATCTGACCGAGGAAGGGAGGTATAAATATTGCCTTTATAAGGTACGACGATCCGGGAGAGAAATATTAAGAGACCGCTCGGCTTTATTTTATTCCCGTTTCTCTTTCTCCTTCTCGTGAGAGTGCGATAAAGTTCCCGTCCCTCTCTCTCTCTCTCTCTCACTTTCCGAGAACGTAAAAATTTGTTTATCCCTTACACGCGTACCAGAAAATTGCGAGATTTCTCTCACGACGCTTTAACGGCGCGCATGCCTTTTCTTTCTTTTCTTTATGGTACCTCGCACGAAAGCGGCGTAGAGTTTGGGCGACTTATTTTTTTTTCGTCGAATTTTTTGGAGAGCTGCTAAGTCGCGGAATTCCTTGTTTTGTTTTGTTTTTTCCCCTCGGGTGCGAACTCGCGTGCGGCGATATCGCTCACGGTGCATTTTTATTTGGCTTCAAGAATGCTCTAGTTCTCGAGTCTTAAATTGGTTAGCATCATAAATAATAAATTTTTAACGGGTTTTTGAGTCGTGCACGATCTAGCGAATCAAACAAGAAAGGAAAATCATCATTCACGCTTTAGAAATATTTTTATACTTCTTCTTTCCTTTCTTAACCTCCTATTTATTTGTAAATATATGCAAACAAGTTATAGTGACTTTTTTTAAATTTTACCGAAAAGGAGGTCAATAACATTTGCTACAAAGTTAACTGTAATGTTACTTAAAACTTTCCCTAACTTTTACTCGCGAAGTTCTCTGATATCCCCCTCTTACGTAATAGAAATTACCAATAGAACCACTATCAAAGTTTCCTAGTTACCTAAACTTCACTAAGAAACAACCATCATGAATGGGAAAGGTATATTTTATGTCGAAGAACCCAGTTTCCAAATGCCTCCTACCACGCGACACAAACATTTTTATAATTTTCAAATTATTTATGATCAAAATTAGAAAAATTTCACTTCGATTTAAAAACATTCTAATTCACTTTGTGATAGTTAAAAAATTTTACCATCTTGAGGTTTAACAACCTACACGAATGTAAATTGAAAATGCACTTAGCTTAAGCATAAAGTTAAATGAAAATAAATCATGTAGCTTCTGACTTGAATTGAGTAAATATTGGGCAATGGAGGGTCAAGAAAGACCGAAATTTTGAAGTGTCTCCTTAGCAACTAATCATAAACTTCACGCATGACATTAATAAGATGTTTGCCTTATCTTTGATTCTTATTCAAAAGAAATCTATTAATTGGTCACCGTGGACCGCAGTATAACTAACATCATAATATTAAATTATATTTATGAACGCATATTTCTCATGCAGAAAATCTCAAAAATCAGCACAGTGGTGGTTAATACATGAGGACAAGACTTAAACGCACTCTCTTTGTGTTCAGCGTGCAAAACAACGAAATAAAAGGTAAGCTACACATCAGATTTACTACACAGAGTCACAAAAAAGACATATTTCTTTGTAAAAACATCAAACCTATGCGCGCGAAGCTAACAATAAGTTAAACCTAGGGTTGACTACCACAAAAGCGCATTGAGCGTGTAATTAGGGTGAACAAGTCTCGAGGCTAATACCCGGGATTTGTGATTCTCGCCTGAAACCGGGACAATACGCGGAACCGTTTAAAGTTTACCCCGAGAACGGTTTCCATTGATATCCTCATTCAAACACACGGCCGTACGTTTATATTCCGGAAGAAGCGTTGAGCGTTTTGTGTTGTGAGCGCCCGTTGGATGTCTCCAGCGGATACACGCCCCCTTAAAACCCCTAGCGCACTCGTAATTCGACCCAGGAGGGAAGTAAATTTCCACAAACATGAATGTGTGTGTGTGTGTTTGTGTGTGCGTGAGCACGTATCCCATGGCGATAGGTAACTTCTCGTAAAACCGTGGAAAACGTGGACACGATTGCCCGAATTCCGAGAGTTTAAGGTTGTCTGCTCTTCTCACTTTACTGCACAAAGGAATTCTGACGATGGGATGCTCTCTACTGCAACTGAATTCGAAGAAACGACCGTTGATTCTCTCACTTTTCGGGCTAACGCAGAAGGAAAAGTTAAACGTTTAATGATAGAGACATTTCTTTACGGATCTGGGTAATTTTATAAGATCCTTGAAAATTAACCGTGGCATTTCGACCCGATTTTAAACGATAAACCGAGAAGCAAACGAAAAATTATCGAATTCTAATTGAATACTCGTTCTAAGAACGTGAAGAAAAATATTTGAAGAAATTTTAATGATTTAAGGATTGAATTAAAACTCTTCCCATTCTCCCTCAATCCATTCCTCCCACTCTATGCCATTCTTTTCCTTCTCTCCCTCTCATTCTCCGTCATTCTCTCCTTCACTCTCTGCGATACCGATAGAATATGCCCCTGCATATTATGCCACCGGTGGAGCATACCGACAGACAGGCGGATACTTGAGAATTATTATATAAGGATAAGGATGATCAACGCGATGCCTAATTTTGTATCAAGTATAGCCTTTGGATAGTAAATACCATAAAATCAATGCCAGAACGAAAAGCAATTAACGCCACATTATAGTGATGGATCCAAGGTGGGCTGGGACGATCTCCTCCCCATTGCCCTGCAAAGCATGCATTATTAATCCTATTCCGCGCAAAGTGTGACTTGTTTCTGAACTGCAGATTAGTTCCATAGGGCAAATGGAAGAAAGAATCTGACAGGAGTGTAGATTTTAAGAATGCTTAAAGAGCCGTCGGCAGTGGCGGATTCAAGAAGAGGAGAGACGAACCCCTTCTCCGAATCCGTCTCTGCCATTTTATGAATCAATAGGGAATAATAAGAACTTAAAACAAACCCCTTTATAATGTGGATCAAGAACAGTTTTCTTTGTCTCAACAAACTATGCAATAACAGCATCGGTTGTATTAGTTTGCTCTCTTAAAAACAAGCATTGTTTTAAGTGAAAATATTTACCCAAGAACTTTTCTATTAGCGTATTTAATGCGATTTTGTTAATGTGTACACACACTTTAAATGGTAAACAGAGATTTTTTCCATATTGTCCAATTAAAAAAAATTAACAAAAATATCATAAATGAAAACTAACAGAAACTCACCGTTTCGTTGGTTATTGCTGTAGAAATTGGACATTTAAAACTGAACCTGCTAAATGAGTTTGGCATTGTTACCCATTGGGACATACATTACAATTTCAACGCCGATATTCTTGTTTTGAATACAGGATTGCTGTTATTTAAAAAAAGTAACGCTAATGATGACATTCATGAAGCACACATTTAACGTTTCATCCTATATAATTACATCGGATTACACGAGGACTTTATAGCTAGCGGGGGTAACGATACTAATTAATGAAGTGAAACACCTGACGCAAACTATGTTTAGTTGGCCAAAAAATAAATCGGACGAAAATAGTAATACGGTAAGTAATTCAACTTGCCACACTTGCCTTAATTATTATTTCGTTTAATAGAATGATCATTAATTATTTTCCGACATGCTGGCTCATTTTGAAATCCACTCCATGATTATCACGTACATTGTGAAGGACTAGGCGAATATTATATATATATATATTCAGATTCATGCTTTATTAATGTCATTCTAAAATACGGATGACGTGTGTGGATCTGATAAGCCATGGCAAAATTTTGACGCAATACCCTTGAAGTTTTAACTGAGCAATAAGGACAGTAATTAATTTACATGGCTCTGTTTCCAAAAAGAGCCTGAAATAGACGTCAAATTCGGACCACAATCTCTTCTGCTGCCTTTTTTTTTAAAGATTATCTTTGGTGCTTCATCTCTTTATTATTTAAATGAAACACGAAAGCTCGCGTATGAAAGGAAAATCCAAAATAATTCCTACATGAGCCAAGCACTTATTTATTTGTATATTTTCAAGCACGTTTCACAATGATCATGCTTACGATAACCAAGGTGGACGCCTGTGCTCATGTAACAATTCATACCAGCGACCCTCACATTGGAAAGAAGACATGCTGCTTCACCGATTACTTTTTTTAAGTTGAGTTAAAATCGCATTTAACAAGTAACATCGTGTATAAATCGCATATAGATAAATACGACATTGTTCCATTTCATCAAGGGACAATGTGAAAGAATCTCCATTTTAATAAATAATTAAAACTCATTTCAATTTTTGTGACGATTTAAAATTGTTTCGCTTGAGACGTACCTACTTTATTTGAAAAATATAAGACATTATTGATGCATATATCATGGTGTGTTTGCACGCATAACTTTACACAAATAATAATCATGGCTATCACTTCGGCACTTTGTTTTGTAATCTACGTAATTTCAATTTAAACAATTAAAGATATATTAATCAAAGAAAGAAATAATGGTAATGAACAATCAATTACCTGAAGGAAAAACTCCCCCCGCGTGTTTTTTATCAAAATTTATACAGATTTAGAGAATTTAAGTTCTCTTTAGTCCTGAAAATTGATAGACTAATTACAGTTATATCAGAAACCCGAGTTGATAAAAAAAAACAAAACCGACCAACAACGCAATCCAATCATTTGTATAATTACCATCACCATTTCCATAACACATCTCGGAACAGTTATACACACAGACCCGAAATTAACCCTGCGAGTTATCGGTAGGATCGAGACACTTTCTATATACAGCAAAAACGCGAACCGAGACACCGATATTAAAGTTTTCACGCACATCATCCACTTTCCTTACACGAAAACAAATTGCGCCGCCATAGAGAATCCGGCGATTTCAAGAGGGAGAGACCTAATTTATTCGCGGACGTCAACCTTTTCATGCCGCTTCCAAATTTGTCCGCCGTATCGGGCGACACCATCGACCGAAAGGGGAAACACTGATATTTGCCCATACCCGCGTCTTAGTCAAAAACAAGACACTTCCTCGCATAAATGACAAATCTTTAAAAAAAAAAACCTTCCCCGTGGGCGTTATGTATTAAAAACGGCCGATAGTAACGTGCCTTCCCATAATTTTAGGAGCGAGAAAAGGAAAGCGTGAGGGATATCGATTCGCCGGGAGGTACAAAAAAATGTAAACCTTGGAAGAAGTGATAGATAATACGAAAGAACCGCAGTAAAAAAAAAAGTTCGCCCCGCCATCAGTCAAGGAGAAAGATTGAGGAAAGAGGGAGAAGAGGGGAAAAAAGTGAACGACGAAAATAAAAACGGCCGAACACGAAAAAAAGGCGCGCAGATGGTCATCAGTCAACGAAACAATTGAAAAACAGAGGCGCTATGATACAAAAGGTCTCACTTCGTAGGGAACGTTAACGGATAGTTTTTTTCTCCACTCTCTCTCCCTCTTCCTTGCTTTTACGCGTGCGAACATCACACTTTCTCCCCCTTTTCTTCCTCCCTCTCCCCCCTCCAACCCTTACGACGTGAAAAAAAAAGACTAACGGACGCAGCAAGAGGAGATAAGGTTAGTTTGTGCGGAGAGAAGGAAGAAAAAACGGGCAGCGGCCCGAGAGTTTTTGAAAACTTTTCCAGAAGCGAGGAGAGTTCCGGACAAAGGTCATGTGGCCGTAATGACCTCTCGTATCCATCAACCTAGAAGGGTGGCCGAGTGACACGGCTGGCAGGATAAAAGTGAGCGTTGCATGTCTTCCGGGGAGGTATTTTTCCTATCATAAGCTCGTGCCACTCAGCAAAGCGTCTTGCAGCTGTGCGACCCTCAAAATTGTGTCCTTTAAAACCATCGCGAACAATTGAATCGGTACCTATTTAAAGATGCACTGCAAAAGGGATTGATATTCCATGTTTACGCTGCGGTACAGGATAATGTACGATTTTTGAACGCTACTCGTAGGGTTTCTCTACCGGTCAACCGCAACCGGTAACAAGTTAGGAAAGTGTGCAGCGTATCACAAATGGGCGCGTTTCGTGCAATGGAGTATTAGAAAGAAATTATATACCTGTACGTACGGGAAATAGCGTTTTAAAGTTCTTTTATTCATCATAAATAATCCATTTTTTCCTATTTAAAAATAGTGCATGCACACGTAAGTAAATTAAACGTTTGATTGTGAGATTGTTTATGTTAGCAACAATGAAGTAACCATGCAAGAAATTTTCTAATTTCAACTCGATTTAAGACATTCTTGTTCCATTTTATGGATAACGGTTACTCCTACGATAAAAATGTATGAAAAAATAAATACTCTAATTTATTAGTTCTACAACTTTTATTTGAAAAATGTTTTGATATGAGCAATACTTTACGAGATATGACGGAAAGTTGATTTTTTATCACCCGTAAAGTGGTACTCCTGATTGGCTTACGTGATTCATTTATGCGATTTTCTTATTATATTTGATTGAAAATCCTTAATTTCAAATTTCATGAAAATCTGTTCGGTAGAAGCAGAGAACGAACATGCGGACAGACGGACGGACGTACAGACGGACGGACGGATTGACAGACCGACGATAATAGGCGCTCACGCTGGTAGCGAAACGCGCCTAAAAACCGGTTAACCGGACAAAGTTTTTGTTAGTCGATAAACGGTTAGTTCTTCTCGGTTAACCAATTTTTAATTTGAAGCTCCAATTACGAGAAAGAATGCAAAAGGGTTTAGTTTCATTAGCAAAATTCCTCCACGTTCCATATACAATTGGACAGGTACAAGAAGATAGACACTTCTTTTTTCAAAACATGCCAAAAACCGCCATGGTTAAATATGGGACAAAGTTGTTAGTGAGGCTCGTCTCAAAATATTTAGAGAACGATGCAAATGAAAGCGGTGGTGATTCTCAAACATCGATAGCCTGAACTGCCAGAAGTATTTCGACATCGACTGTTTCGTTGAAAGATGAGTTGGAGAAAGCAATATCTTCGGCAATGGTGGATGTTTTGGAACCGAAACAAAAAGAAGAAAATAGCAGAAATTTTAAAACCCTGTTGAGGGAGTGCAATTTATTTGAAGCAACTGGAGACCACTCGACAAACTTGCAATTACTCTACGATGCACTTCGGACAGTCAAAACGACATCAACTGAATGTGAAAGAGTATTTTCGATTGCAGGAAATTTCGTAACAAAAAAATATCGCGTCTGAATGAAGAATCTGTGAACACGTTAGTGTTTTTAAAATCATATTTTTGGAAAAAAAACGTGTAAAATTTATTTATATTTTTTCATTGTGTACTTTTTACTGAATAACATTTATTTTTCTTTATTTAAATATGTTGTATAGATGTATTTTATTATTTTTAAATTACCGGTTAACCGGTTTTAACGGTTAGTTCAAGATTTTATTAACCTAAAACCGGTTAGTTAAAAACGTGGTAATAGAGAAACCCTAGCTATTCGAAGTACGCTCTTTAATTTTGCCACTGATGCAGCATGACATCCATGACTCAGGAAAGAAAAATATTATAGCAGAATAAAAAATTTCTAAAATTGAAAGGTAGAACTATAGCTTTCATTACATCCATTTCGTTAATACGGCACTGATGCCTCTTCAATTTTGACATATCTGACCAACAGCATGACACAGAGTACAAGTATTCGTGTTGGGGTTTATCGGTCGGTACGACATCAAATCTGCCAAATGAAAATTTTACCTACAAATAAAAGTTGCGTCGGTATCCAATTTGCTTTGATTTATATCCCAGAATAAGCACTCAAGCATTCAAAATTGGCAAACAAAGTATGTGCTTGTCTTAAGTATCTCCAATAACCGTGACAAGGTTATGAATAATTTTTTAATAAAGAAAAACTTTTAAGCAAACAACATTTTAAAAAAATATCTTAAGCTACAGTGATAATCATTCATTCGTGTCTTGAAACGTTAAGTTCTTTGAAATTTTATATCAGAGAAATAGCTATGAATATCCTAAAAGCATACACGGTCTTATATTAAAATATTAAAATTCTATATACATTTATATCCTATTGAAGCAAAGCTTTATATCCAAATTTTACTTTGAAAATGAAACTTCAGCTAATATATGAGGAAATCTTAAAATGTGAGATATTCGCTAAATTTCCCCAGAACACCACTAAATGGCTCTCATGGTTTAATACACAGTATTTGACACACACACACACACACACACATATATATATATATATATATATATATAAGGTGGCAACAAGGTGTTGGAGGAAGCCCAGTGGACACTTACCTAAATTGGAGAGCCGCTGGGGGTGCTGAAGACACAGGAAAAACACAAAAACAACACAAATATAGCTATCGGGCTGAGAGGTACAGCTCCACATTTGTGTTGTTTTTGTGTTTTTCGTATGTCCTCAGCACCCCCAGCGGTTCTCCAATCTAGGTAAGTGTCCCCTGGGCTTCCTCCAACACCTTGTTGCCACCTTTATTATTACCTTTCCTTTTCCTTAAGCATTTATATATATATATATATATATATATATATATATATATATATACACACACATATATATATATATAAACATAACGTACGTCATTGTTGTTTTGTTTTATTTTCCTTTTGTCTCATGGTCCATCAATCCTGCCGGCGAAGACATTTCGATGGGGCTTCTTTCGATTTGTAACTACGGAGTTGTTTTGATTTATTTTCCATCCGAAGCGTCTATCTTTGTTTTTTTTTTAAATTGTCTTGGAGAATAGATGGTGGTCTCTCCAATCGAACTTTGCGTATAGCTACCATGACTGCTTTACACAAATACCAAAACACCCAGTACGACTCAACTTTTATCTACACAGCTCAAAAAAATAGTGTCCTACGCAAAACGTTAATTATTTAGCGCGGCAATCACATAAAAAGGCTATTATTTACACACGCGACACACAGAGTTGTAACGTCTCTGTAATTTTTTCCGCCGTTTTCGAAAGCAAAATATATTCCGAGAGAGATAAGCCACGGGGAAAATAATTAAAACGCTCACAAAAAAAAATGTTAAATGCGGCATAAATTTAAAAAAATAACGCGGTGAGAAAAAGATATATGACTAGGTTCATCGTCCGAGAGTTAATTATTCCCGCGCGCTCCCGTTTTTTAAAGAAAAATACGGATTCGTTAAACATTCTCTCCACCCCCCCCCCTCCACCCCCCTCCACCCCCCTCCACCCACTGTTCGCGCACTTTCACTTTCATAAATTTGGATCTACGCGAAAGAAAGAACGCTCCAGTAAAAAAATCTCTGATGAATTATACTCGCTTTTTACAAACAACAGACCCGAGAGGCCGATCGGGAGACGGAGATTTTAATGTTTCCGCGTAATTTCGTCACGAGATACGCGTCCGTGTGCTCTGCATCACGGTGCAGGACAACTATGGCCCGGGGGCTCCATTTGGTCCCGTGTTCATTTATTAAAAAGTGCACTAGGTGACGAAATGAAGATAAGAAACGAAGAAACTAATGAGGGAAATATTTCAGAGCTAAAAAACTGCTATCTTTTCATCCGAGTAAAGAATCGTATTGTTAGTTCCCTACATCCTTAGAGCATGTACTATTTAGCTATTTTTTCCGATTTATAAACAGCACAGTGGAAAGGGCGGATCTGGAAAATTCCCAAAAGGGGGAGGGCGATTATTTACCATTTTTCCATGGGGGGGGGGGGGAGGATATTTTTAATTTGTACACTAAATCCTTGGCGAAATTATTTTCTATTAATAAACCATGGTACAGGATAGAATAATATAACTATCATACTATCATACCTCCTGCAGCATGACAACCCTCTCGGCTTCTCGTTTTGCTACCCCTAACGAATATCCAAAGTGGGGGGATCGCCCCCTCCCATCTTGGATCCGCCACTGACCAGGGGTGGTCGGAAAGTAAGTAAGAATGCATTGTTTGCATTTCACAAACAAAGTTATTTCCAAATTATTATAATGCATATTTAAACTTGCACTAATGAGCTATTTTTTCCCTTAGTACCCTTGCCGGTTGAGTAATTTGTTATAACGAGAAATCAAATTAGTTCACTGGTAGTGTTGAAATCGGGGTAGAGTTCCAAACAACCCCTTTAAAAACATCTTGTTGGGTTTCATTTGGACAAAAATGTTCAAAGTGAAGTTTGATTTTGGCTCAGAGCAATTTAGTAACATTAAATTCGTATGTAGCACTATTATAGCATTATATATAATGGAATTTTGGCCATAACAAGGTTATGAATAAAAACGTCGTCTTCGGTGGTGATTCGCCATATACAGTTTGTAAAAATATATTCGTCGTGACCATTGGAGAAACCTAAGTCGATTAATTTTTCAACCTTTAATACGAAAGTGCTTATTCTTGAAATCGAGTAATATTTAACCACAACTCAACCCTTACTCGTCAAATGCACTCCTGTATAAAATAAATCCTGCATCATCAACAATTTCGACACATTTGATTAACCAAACCTTTTAAATACACCCATACTCTCATTACACAGCTTCACTTTACACGCTTTCGGTTTAGCACGGCTTTCTATTTAGAATTATATCTCGAATAGTACGGCCTCGTCGATTTTGGCACGGCGGTGTTCAGCGATTTTAAATCATTTCATTTAGACATTTAGGTTATAAGAAAGGATATAAAGCAAGAAGTGCTGAATACAGTGCCACTGAATTGTTGCACGATTACCTCATAAAGTCTATGAATTCATGCGTTCCGATATGAAATCCTACCTCACAATGCACGATTTTGCTTTACGCCGGCTTATCCAGGAACCCATGTACAGTCCAGCGCGAGGGATGTTATATATTAATATTTTGGTTTTCATATCTATAATGTATAAACACTTCTGACATAAGACACAGGAGGATACAAATTACGAGGCACTTCCACATGTTCTAGAGACTTTAAATTTGGCATGTAAGTAGGTCGAGTGACAAATCCGACGGAAATAATTAAAAATAACAAAATTTTTTATTTTTTTACCGTTAAAAATCACAAAATTTAATTTTTTAGGTATTTCTAAATGTGCCACAATGCTGAAATGTTTACTAACGGTGGAATTAGTTAAATAATTAAAACGAGATTATAGACACTTAAATATACTTATTTACTTGGCGGTTAAAAATCCATAAATGTTAAACAAATAGACAAATGTTTCTGTGCCTTCGGTCAATCTAGCGTGCTGAAATTTTTCAGAAAGTTAGACTTTGTTGTTCCAGCGGCAATTAACATTGAAAATCACAATGAAGTTTATTATTGTGGCCGTTAAAAAATTAATAAAATTTAAACAATTAAATCAGTATAAATCCATTTCTAAAGATGCTACATCATTGAAATTTGGCAATAAACATTGGATAAAATATAAAATTTTAAAAATTGCAATTCTTAGGAGCTGTTCTGCTCCATTATTGCGCCATACGAGAATAATAAAATTTATGACGCACTTCCAGATGACCTAGAGACTTCAAATCAGGCACTATTATAGGTTTTCAGTCACAACCCATGGGGAAATCTGACATCGTGAAAATTCCAATTTTTATTGGTTGTATTAACCCCATTATTGAAAGTAGGACGAAATTCTTGCATAAATACACGACACCTCGACGCGTTAATTCTTATCCACTTGCTGTTCCCTCTGGTAATTGCTCACCTTGGACACAGGGCATGATTCCTATCCCTTAGATAAATACAAATAAAACCAGTTTCGCGTGGAAATACGTCTTAGACTTTTTTTATCTGTTTTCCACAATATTAGTCCCGAAATACCAAAAAGGTTAAAAGCGTCAGGAGAGAATATTACGGTCCTAACGACAGAAAAAGTAAATGTAGTTAACAGTCGTAACAAAAAGTACAACTGGCGACACATTTAAAGAATGACTCCTCGAACAAAAGATAAACGCCTGTTAAGAGAGCTTAAATTACGTGGGAAAAAATAAACTTGGTGAACTAGCCCGGATATAAACTTGACGACTTTATTTTCTCTCTCTCAGGACGAGATTATGCATTTTTCCAGATTAAAAAAAAACATTCGCACGCGACGTTGGAAGATTAAAAGCGCAATAAAACGAAAGACAAAAGTAACGCCGAAAACGTAAAGAGCGGTGAAATTTTTTAGAACTTGCCAGATCCGTCCTGAGAGCAATACTTTCTTTCTACTCCCAACGCTCCTACTCTCACCATCTTTATGGAGCCTTTTTTTTCTACAAAGGACCGCGAGACGATATAATTTTCCGTGAACGATAAAATTCAATTCTTCCAGCGCGCAAGAGAGCAAAAAAAACAACACGTTAGGTAATACTACTAATGTCGACAACTAAATCATTCGAAACAGTACTTTATGGGCATGCAAATTAAAAATACCCCTGCGGGCTAAGGCTCGCTGGCGTGTGAGTTATAAAAAAAACCAACAAACCCCCAGCCACTTTGTGAATGAGAAACGCCCAAGGAAAAAGGGAAAGGAGAAATTAAGAAAAAAGAAAAAGAACGTCTTTATTGCGACAGACGGAGGATTATCAGATCCCCTTTATTGCGTCTAAACCGGTAACCAACCTCTCCTGTTAATAACGTGATTTTTTTTAATTATTGCGTTTTAGGTTATTATGAGGAGCGAGAAATTGCCAAAGGGGAGTCGTTAAGATCGAGAGTGTGTGTGAGGGAAAGAGTCAAACAGGGAGACATGAAAGGAAATTGAAATAAATTGTGTCAAAAATGACAAAAACGTGAACATATACCAGTAAACACACACACACACACACACACACACACACATATATATATATATATATATAAGGTGTTGGAAGAAGCCAAGTGGACACTTACCTAAATTGGAGAGCCGCTGGGGGTGCAACACAAATAGAGCTTTCGGGCTGACGCCCTTCTTCAGCGACGGAGAGACATGTTCATGTCTATTTGTGTTGTTTTTGTGTTTTTCTTGTCTTACGAACCCCCAGCGGCTCTCCAGTTTAGGTAAGCGTCCACTGGGCTTCCTCCAACACCTTGTTGTCACCTTTATTATTACCTTTCGTTTTCTTTACGCATATATATATATATATATATATATATATATATATATATATATATGTACGTATGTACGTATGTATGTATGTATGTACGTACGTACGTACGTACGTATGTATGTATGTATGTATGTACGTATGTATGTAAAGATCAAACGAAAAGCTAGGAGCGAAAGAGTGAGGTTGGGAGAGAGAAGACGGCGTTGAGAGAAAGGCAGAGGAAGGTTAGATACCTTAAGAAGACAGCAACGTGAACATTAATTAAAAACGTTTTATGAAAATGTTTATGTACCAGATGAAAATTTAAAGATTAAAAGGCACGTGCGCGAAGATGGTACGCGATAAATGCCAAACACAAAAACATACGAGAGAGTGACGGGGGGGTTTAAGCAAATGAAAGAGGTGAAGAAGGGGAATCTGCAAAACGGATTTACACGCACAGACTAAATCCCTTTCGCCGGATTAAAACGAAGGTTCACCAGGTTAATTAGCGGAGAATTACGCAGAGTACAATGTTTTTGTTGTTAGTACTATAATTTATCAGTCGTGTGTAACCATTGTAAATTGAATCAGCAGTAACTGGTTGTGGTCTTACTTAGTTAAAAATGGCTGCTATCCTAGACACACAGTCACCAGACAAGGCGCGTGTTGTAATTCGAGTTCTTTAAAACGCGAAAAATATTTCTGCTGAAGAAATTCATCGTTAACCTGCTGAAGTCTATGGAGAGGGTAAATAAACTTCGCGATTACTACGCATAATCAAATCCGCGTTGGGAGAGCCGCGTTGGACAATAGTAGATAATCCAGCATTCAACGGCTCAAACGTAAAAAAATTTTAAAAAAATTAGAACTGTCCGGAAAATTATAATGGAGGCACAATACCAACCTTATCAAACCCATTCGACCAATAAACAAATTCGAAAAATAAACTCAATCAACCGAATAATACCGGAACCATGGAGGGGGCCAACGATCTGCTAGAGTGACCCACATAATAACCGATAAAATTGTCCTCGAGCCGCATGACTAAATTATAAAAAGACAAAAGATAAAAATAGTACAAAGGACTGCGACATTACCGGTAAAGTTAAGAGTGTACGCCACACGCGAGACAATGAGCTTTGAACAACACCACGTCCCAAGCTGCCTGGTCACACAAAGCCTTAAATGTCATTCTCGTGACCTCCGCTCTCTTCCGTACCTCTCCACGAATTTAAGTCGCGTCTCGAGGAGGAATTTTTTTACTGCAAAAGTGTGTGACAGAGCGAAAGAAAGGAGAGAGAGAGTGTGTCGAAGAAAGGTTGAGAGGTTTTTTTCCCTTCTTGTCCTGACGGGAAGAGGGAGCATATAAGAGGGAGGAGGAAGGAGTGGGAGCGAAAGGTTAGGAAAAAGGGAGAACAGGAAAGAAGGGAGAGGAGATGAGAGATAAAGAGAGGGTAGAGGGAGAGAGGGTGGTAGAGGAGGGTAGGAGAGAGGAACAGATGACGGAGAGAGAGAGAGGGGGGCGGGAAAAATAAAGGACAGAGAGAGTGGAGAAAGAGACGGAGGTAAAGAGAGTCGTGGAATGAAAGTTTAGGAGAGAGTGGGAAGTGAGAGGAGAAAAGAGATACAGATATAGCGGAGGGAGAAAGAGAGGGAGAGATAAAGGGAGAGAGATGGGGTGAAAGTTTAGGAGAGAGTGGGAAGTGAGAGAGAAGAGAAAAAAGAGGGATGCAGATATAGTGGAGGGAGTGAGAGATAAAAGAGTAAGGGAGAGTGAAGAGAGAGAGAAAGAGAGGCGGAGAGAGGGAGAGATAGAGAGAGAGAGAGCAAGGGAGAGTAGAGAGAGGTAGAGAGAATGAGGATAAGAAAGAGAAAGAGATGGAGAGAGGAGGAGGAGATAGAAAGAGAGAGAGACGGAGGGAGAGGGATGGAGGAGAGAGAGAGAGAGCGAGAGAGAGGGAGGGAAATAATTAAAGAGTAGAATGGCGGATTGAAAACAAAAACATTTCCTTAATTTCAGCAATAATTACATACGAAAAGCTTTTAAATCGACTTAACAAGTTCTCAGTAGACAATGCCCCCGGGGAAATATGCTGCTATTTTAATATCCACCTCAATTTGATTAATATGTAGTAATTTTTAAAATTATTTATTACTAATTCAATATTTATGACTGATAAAACAACTCTCTGTTTGGATTTATGAGTACATGTTTTATTGCGAATTATTAAAGAAACAACAACATCATTATAGCACAGTAAGAATTTTTTTTTCATTAATTAATCTTACTACTGCAACATAGTCACGGAAACCACACCTTATTTCTCTAAATATAAATTGCTGGTGCAGTGCTTTATTATTCTGCTATATACGACTTAGGAGTAAATAAATCATGAAAAGGAATGACACTTCAAAAATGTTATCTTTTTTTAGATTTGTCTTCTGTCAGAATTAAGTCAAACCCAGTCCTATACTGCAAATACTCGGTGCATAGTGTAGTGGACATGTTTTCTCTCCTGGATAATGTTAACAAAAATTACAATAATTTCTTTACCCTCCTTAGTTAGTGCTTAAATGAAACAAAATGCATGACAATGTAATTGACATTTACTTAAACACCAAATTAATTATATGCATACTGCCGACCCGCCTATAACACGGTATCCTACAGCGCAGTTTCACGTATAGGCGATCATAGAATCCTAGAATAATGAATTGCATTAAAATATGTGCACTACGTGACATGTGTGTAATTTATACACATTTAATACTATATAAAAACCAAGTTTAAATATTTTATTAATTCCATTTTATTTAAGAAAACCTGTAGTAATTTAATATTAATACATGTATTTATTAATATATTATGCCCAGTTTTACTATATTATTCTTGTTTTAGCAGTAGAAAATTAGATCGCGGGTCTCTATCTCCTTATTTTCCATATATTTAAGATATCTCATAGAGCGTTTCCCTATTACACGGTGTATTCCAGGAACATATCCCTCGCCTTAAATGAGGGTCGACTGTACATATGTACATACATCTACACGCACATACATGTGGCTTAGTAATGGGATGGTTAGCGCGTCTATCTGTAATTGCTATCCTCGTGGGTTTGAATACTGGAAAGAGCATGGCTGTATGAAATATTAGAAGTTATATAATCCCTGAAACATCTGTTTATGAGATACTTAAATGAATATATTAAAGTTTAAAATTAGTCTCTTCCTCAACCTCACGCAGCGACAAAAAAAGTAAACCATGTTTTTCAAAACGACCACAAAAAAGCATTACTTGAGACATATTAAACTTAATGATTCACTCCGCGTCACCTTCCCGCACTATATTACCTTTTCCCGCCCTATATTACCTTTTCCCGCCTTCTATAAAAACCGATGCTTCTGTTCGTTCCAAAAATCCTTTTCGGTCCATCACCGAAGAGAAGAGCGGCTACAACCTCCCTCAATCTTTGTCTTCCCAAATACAAATAATTCCTCTCCGTTCTTTTTTCCTTCGCCCATCTCTGGGAATACGGGTCCCGCTACCTCTATCCAACGCAGGTCCACCCTCCATTTTTTCCCTTCCCCTCCCGTTCTCGTTCCGCGCAGCCATTTTTTGTCCCGCCCAGAGACTCTTCTGACAGGGAGCGGGTCAAGCGCAAACTAGATTGAAGAAAACTATTTTTATTTTGTTTTTTTTCGCCTCTTCTCTTCTCTCTCGCGTGTGTGTGTGTGCGTGTCCGGTATGGGTAGGCCACTTGTGATTCTGGGAGGGTGTTTTCTTAGACAAGGGATGGATGGGAAAAACCGTGTGCATACCGAGAAGTTTTTTTTTTCGAGAGAACTCGAGGAGAATATGAGAAACCAGAAGAGGATGGGAATGGCGCGTAACGTATTTAAAAAAAAACAAAATCTGTGATACGAGCGCTACGAAAAATTTCTCATGTCCGTACCATTCCAATTTTAAAATTTAATGACGACTGGAGGAGACGAGAAAATAATTATATTAAAAAAGGGTTAAAAAAAACCGTTTAATACATTTTTAAGTATCTGGTGACGGTAATTTTAATACACAATGATTAAATTCCTTCCCGAAAAATATTTGAAGCCACTATTCAAAAAACGGGGCGATTACGGCGTGAAAATATAATGTCAACTACCAACTTGAATATAAAAACGAAATATTAAAAAAAAATCTGATGTGGCCAACACATGACTTTGTCCATATTTAGGGTATAGATATTTAAATTATTATGAATAGCATTATGAGGCAAAATTATCATTTCGTATCGTAAAAGAATACAGTCGTCCTTATTGCCGTAAATTAGGCCTATTTTGAATATGTTTACAGAATTCACCGCTACATGGTGGTGGCGCTGTATACTGGAAATTAAGAAAAAGCAATATATCTCCGAAATGGATGGTTCTACGAAAATTTGTTTCAAACAAAACCTGGAAGAAATATTATTCTCTACAACTTTGGTCCTCACGAAGATTACCAATAACGACGTTTTTAAGGAGATACTTGACGGAAACCGGAAAAACCGATTATTTACAAATAATTCCTAAACAATAACTGCTAGGGAAAATTGTTCCAAATGAAAGCTGTAGGAAATTACATTCTCTATAACCTTTGTATATAAAATAATGATGTTTTAACGGAGATATTTCTCCAAAACCGAATCGTGTTTCAAATAAACCTCGACTTCCGGTTAGCCGGTATTGTCCAAAAACTGAGCAGTTCTTTGTGCTCATGCTAAAGTGTTATATATGAAGTTTGGTAACGATATGGCAAGTACTTTTTGAGTTAGAACGCCCACAATCACATACACACACACACACACACACAGACATCATTCCGAAAATAGTCTAAACGTTTCTAGGGACCTCAAAACGTGCATTTCCGTTGAAATCTCGAAGTCGATTTTTTTCGTGATCACAATACTTTCGCATTACTACGTATGGAGAAAGTAATCAAATGTAAAAAATATTCATCCCACGCTAATTTTAGAAACAAACTTGTGAAAGAAAATATATGCACCGGTTGAGGATCATGATTACGAGTCTTCAGACAGCGAGGTAATATACATAGTTGTTCACTTCCCTGTAACTATGGTCTGTACCAAACTTTATTATCGCTGGGAGGCGGGGTTAAAATGTGTGGAAAGGGAACCTTGTTGCCGAATCAGTCCACAAACGTGGACCAATTATAGTGCTTCGCAAGTTGGCAGAGACGCTGGATGGATAGGACTCTTTGTAGGAGTGGGGTCAGACAGGCGAACATCAGTAAACGAAATTATAAAAATGTTGAAAACTTTAATATTTAAAGCTACATAAAATGAAATTACGAGTATTTACGTTTGGTAATATTATCGTAGTAACTACGAATATATTACTTCCTCCTTTGTCTTTCATAAGTAGATATAAAACATTTTCCACGTTATAGGGTACCTATTTTATATGATTGTCATTTAAACAATATAGAATATTCTCTGCTTATATGACAAATAAGAGAAAAGGATGTTATATTTTACATTTTTGAGAATACGTAGAAAAAAAGTTAGCAGGAAGATGAGACTATTTGGTATGCGAATGGCAAATGTCGGAGCAGGTAGCATAATAAACACAAGGAGGGAAGGACGAGGGAAAAGAATGGTGTGGGATTTCTAAGGGACCACATGTATAACCACAACATATGTTCCGTTCTCACAGTTATTTGCTTCTGGTTTCAAGCAGCTGTTAAGTATATAACGGTAGAACTGCGTAGAACCATCTCGTAACATTTCAGCCAGATGAAAATACTGCCATATTTTCCGTATCCTATCTCGTATTGCCGAAAATACAGAAATTTTAGCCATAGGTTGTAAAGACGCAGCATTCTAAAAGTTTAGGTCTTATTGAACTATTAATTTAAAAAAACCAAGTAGTACAATATGCATCATGAAAGGGAAGAGGGTGCGGAGTAGGAATAAATACACAATATTTAATTTCATCTATTTATTTTTATTATTAACAATCAACTCTATATAATTGCAAATAGTTAATAGATCACATCAAGAGGAAGAGCAAAATATTCTTAAAGGTAGCAGTTGGATTACGGAAGAATTACATTTCGAGTACTTTCTTACTTCTATTGGTACTAATATTTTAAATATAACAAATGCATTACACGGATTAAAGCAAACACATAAGTTAATAATTATCATATTATTAGGAAATCATGATTGGATAAAAGAATAAAAATAACGCTTCTCATTGAGTAGGTACTTTTACTTATTCCAAAGACAATAAACCATTACATATTATATACACTGTGATTCAGAGTAAACGTTTGCATGAATATGGGAATATTAAAGAAATTCAAAGTAGTAAAATTACTTAATATATTTAAAACTGCACACAAATTGAACATTTTTACAGGGAAAAACCAGTAAGGCAAAAACCCCATTTGCAGAAAAACGGCCACAAGAAGAGACGTGAAAAAACTGCGAAACCTACTGAGGTAAACTAAGATATAGAGAGCTGTAAAAGAAGCAATGATTAGAAAACATAACAATAAACACGATTAAATTGTGCACATAAATAGTAAGATCAACACTAGAATAAAATAACCGTTTTTGTCAGCATATTATTATTACTGAATTTCATAAAAAGAAGTAAGTAATATAACTTCCTGAAAACCAAAACTTTATTATGAACAAACTGGGTTAAAACATTTACTGTCGTCATTACATTAGGATGAAAAGTATTTCAAATCCCAGATCATTCAAAATAAATTATTGGCTTCTCAAAAGTTACGAAATTATCTCTTTTTCAAATATTCTATTATTAAATTTATCCTGAGAAAACATATGACATTAGATTAATCATAGCCACATCAATGTCACTATTGAAATATAATGATAGGTACAGAGACAGAGTGAATTAAAAATAGAGTAGCTACATATAAAATTTAGGTTATTTGTAAATAGATGAAGTAAAAATAAGAGAATCAATTTTAGGATATAAAATAAACAGAAATGGAATTATATACTAAGCATGAACAGTAAGTAATGAAGTGGAAATGTATAATAATGAGAAAAGTTAAGACAAAAATACTTTTGAAATAATCACTTATCTTCACCTGCCTTAAAGTTATTTAAATCTGTCATTATCATGTACACACAGGCGCTGACACTGACACTATGCAAATAGATTGCAATTTAAACTTTAATAAGCTAAGTCATAAAGAAGAAGAAGCACTTACATGCTCTGAGCATGAAATATAAAAACTATAGCACTAAAAAGGGAAAAGCACTGTGGGATAGAGGGAGAAACACATTCACACTTCAGGGATTTCAAGTAGACACTGACCCTATACAAATAAATTACAATTTACACTTTAATTAGGATAATAGGGAGAACCACATTTGGTAGAAAAGGCACTGAATAAGTTAACCATTATAAAGAATATCCAAAGCTGAAGCACACACGATTTGAGCGTGAAATGGCAAGACTATATCACTAAAAATGGGAGTAAAAGCACTGTGGGATAGATGGATGAACACACACTACAGGGATTTTAAGTAAGCACTGACACATGAAAATAGATTGATGCACATTTGAAGTGTAGGGATTACAGCAAGCCATGGAAGAATTTAAAACTGCACCTAAGAGATAACTAAGGAATGTAACAGAATCATATACTTTTCTTGCAGAAAAGAATGAAAATTTTTTAAAAAATGAAAGGCTTTTCACCATATAAAATTAATTGATGAAGGTTTTAGTTATATCATTACAGATTATTTTTATTATTAGCATTGCCTTAACTTATAACTTATGAATTAATACTTATAATCAAACTTAAGTATGAACATTGGTTGGAATTAACTGGTTCTGCAAAAAAGAGAGGAATAGCATAATGAATTTCAAAACACTCATTCAATAGTGTGGTAATGTAATACTCCAATATACTTATCTTGTGGAAATTAATTAGCAGCTGGAAATTTGGGCAAAGGCACCATGGAGGAACTGATCAACTTGGCATAGACTGAAAATTTAACTTGTTAATAAATAGTCAAGAGGAAATTATACCTCATCATTCACCTCACCTTCTTACCTAGTAAAACATTAAGATATTTAAATCAGGAGACAAATTGTTGACTGATTGACAGTGTTCAATTGAAGCTGTTCAAAAAAAGAGAGATATTTGTATGAGTAAATGGCAAAACAATACAGCATATTAGTAATTATCTAATTTTACACTTAATTTTTTAAACAAAGAGTAATTATTCAATACCTACCTTCCTTAGTATTTAAACAGAATGAAACAAATATAAATAATTTCTATAATTTTTATAGTTACCTTCTACAAAGGTGAAACTCCTAATTCTTCCAGTCCAACGTTATCTTCGCTAATAGTGACATCACTGCTAGTATTCGAATCCGAACTTGAGGTCAATGCTATTATAATTTCTTGAATTCCCTCTTCCAATATTCCTTCTTTAATCCAAGCCTCCTCGATAACTTTCTTTGTGTGTTCTACTACGGTTTTCCTGAGAATACTTTTCGTTGGTTATTCTTCTGACTGTACCCAAGTTAAGGGCAACAGCTGATCTTTTTACAACCTTCGAAATAGCAAGTAACGATCCACCATTACTTTTCTCCCTCTCGAAGTAATTTCGTACACTTAAAACTAAATTCCGCGCGGAACTCTGAAGAACACGTCTCACAGATTTTCGCTCAGACATCTTTCACACAATACTCATCCGCCGCAAACAAAAGACGCTACGCATCTGCTGTGTGTGAGAGAGAGAGAGAGCGCGGTAAAATCCCTGAGTAGGAAACAAACAGACGGCAACGCCGGATGCCTCTGATTTGTTGACGAAGGGAACGCCCTCATTTTTGGGGGCCTGGCCAGCGATCATTAAGTTTGGTACGTAGTATAGATGCAAAACTGTCGAAACAACTCATCGGAATTCTCCAGATGTATGTATTACCATAAAAGATAATAGTTGCAAATGCAGAATTTATACGGCGACAGCATTCCAAGTGATTATCGGCATGTGGTACAAGAACATATAAAGTTCGATTATCATATATATGAAGTTTCCACCTCAATAATTCGTATTTGCATGTGAAAATTAATTCGCCCAACTTACCAAAGATCAATGTTCTATAACGTAGAATATACAAGACAAAAAATAAACGCAACCGCATAAAAATATTAAATGCATTACGGAAATTCAGGTGCCAAATACATAATTACCAATAAACACCAAGACGAGCACGTGCAGTATAAGAAATGTAAACAGGATAAAAAAAATAAGCGAGAGAAGACAGAAGCCAAAAATTTCCTACCCAGAGGATTTTCGAAACTCTCCTGGAAATTCCGACTATTTCTCCCTCGAAAAAAAAAACCCGGCCCGTTTTACGCGCATGAGCGTATCGGAGGAGTTGGGAATGTAATTACACGACATTAGCCTAAAGCGTCCAGTTTTGCAAACTCGAGTTAGAAAAAGTTTGTCGTGAGCTTCCGAGGGGTAGATAGCCGCACTTTAAAGCTACCCTTGATGAATTACATGTGCGGCGTCTAAAAAAAAAGGCGCCGATGATTAAGCACTCTTTTTTTTAATAATAACTTTCCTTGGTTGCGCTAATTAACTTACGTCTCATACAGGATGGTATGAGACAGAGACAGGCATAGTGCACGTCGACATTAATGCTAATATAACGACCGTGAAGTCATAGTTTTAAGGAAAACATATAAATAAGAGCCCCATGGTTAATTAAGTATAATCAGTGAACAACCGTCCTAATAACCATAAAATTATTTTAAAAGGAAAGTACCCATATACAAACTGATTTAGGGGAATTTACTCCAGGTCAGGAACCAAACACTAAGCAATCTCACGCACTCCTGGTTTAGGAGATATTGCTCCAACGCCAGGAACCCTTTTTCTTTGGTCACACAAGCTAAAAACCATATAAAGATCTTTTTTGATCGGACGACTGATGATTGATTCCGAAATACATATTTAAGCATTTTTTTAGAAAGGAAGTACTCGTGTGTGTTATTTGGTTTGCATGTATTTGTGCGTGTGTGAGCAAAAAAAAGGGTCCCTGGCGTTGGAGTAATTCCCCCTAAACCCGGAGTGGTTGCAGAGGACTGATTGTGAGTCATGAAACTAAAGATGAGCTCTAAGATGGTGTTGCATTGTGTAGGACAAAATATTGTTTTACTTGCATTATATATTTGGAAACACTGATGTGGTTCATAGCCGTAAAACACTGATAAAACGATTAAGAGATTCTCAAGTTAGGTAATAAATACATAACATTAATATGATCTTTAATTCATTTAATTCGCATATAATGACATTTAAATCGTGAAAGAAAAATACAATATTCTTCATTATCGGGTAATTATATTTCATTATAAAATTTGGGAATAAATTGCAAGGAAAAACTACAGCAGTATTTGCATATATCACAAATTATATATATATATATATATATATATATATATATATATAGATGTGTTTGTTTGTGATTTTTAAGCATAAGAAGCAATTTCTTTTTAAATAAAAGAATTTTGTTCGCAGGCAGCGAAGCCCTCAAACATAATTAACGCTAATAATTACTTTAACACGAAATTGCGGAAGCTAAAAAGGAAAACACGCATAGACGATTAATCTGTCCTTGTGAGTTGGCTAAAATATCAGACTCATCATCGCCATCAGTCATACAATTACGATGCACGTGCCATAAACAATCAAGTGTTTATGTATGGTCTTCGTCCAATATATCTTAGGAGCCGATACAGTTAAATCCAATCCACCCTTAATCGTTCCTAATATTAATGAATGTGTTCCACAAAGGTGCTTCCGATAAGATAAAGATAATGGAGCAAATGATTGATTAAAACTTGAAAAAGTTTCATCACATCTTTTACAAAAAAGCGTTCCAATAGTCCTTTTAATCCAGTTGTTAATATTGAGAAGCAAAAATTAAGCATACAATATTCCACTTAGTCACTAATATTTACATCGAAAAAGCGAGAATTAAAAAACAACACATTTGCAGATAACTACACTCATACGTAAAAGCACTCACGGGAAACCCATGCTGATATTCTTGTATATCATAAACAATTGAGATGATAAATGTAATCGTAAATATGAAAGATAATAACATATAACAATAAATATTATAAATAATATTTTTATACTTTTTTTAATTTTAGAAATTCATAACACCATTGGGGTAAAGCAACTTCTGGCAATATTTCTATTTGATGAGAAACATATCCATAGCGTTAGATTTCACGAAACGTAAAAGCTGAGGTAACTGCATCGCGAGTAATAAACAACTCTCTCAATTACATGGAACGGGAGAAAACCATAATCTGGACTGGGAAAAACCATTGAAAATAAGTGTCAGAAAACTTGAACGCTAAAGATTTACGACCGAAAAACGCGGGCACAAACCGTGAGATAGGACCCCGCGTACAAAAAGATAGTTCACACCGAAATTAATCAATCACAATTTATCAACGTGGATACTGGAAACGAATAGTTGGTAGGTATACGACCGAGCCAGGCCGTGTAAAAACTTAAATGAATTTAAGGAGAGAAAGAGGAGACACTTGGCGAGAAATGAACAAACCGATATAAATGACCGAACTTAGAGAGCGAGGGGAGAAAATAAATAAAATTACAAACATACGTACACACACACATATATATGTATAAAATATTCGAGGAAGAGGAAAGGTAAATACGGATATTTAGGGAAACTAGGTGTTGAAAGAAACCCAGTGAGCTCTAACAACGTTTACAATTGTGTTTCTCCGACACCCCAGCGGCTCTCCTTTCGGTAAGTGCTGACTGGATTTCCTTCAACACATAGTTGCCCTGTATATATATATATATATATATATATATATATATATATATATATATATATCATGGGTAGTCTGTCCGGTGACAGGTCCGTGATTATTCATGGTTAAACTTGGTTCACCATATACTCCTATTTTCTGCAGTTTTCTTCATGTCATATATATATATATACATATACATATATAAAATGTTATCCTGATTCGCTTGAACGAGAAAGGAAAAACGATCCAAGTGAGACACTTTTTTAAAAACTGAAGAAACGGAGACAGAAGAAACATATGGCGTGAAGGATTACGCTAGAGAAAACAGGATAGTCGACTAAAACCCAGGAGCAAGGGCAATAAATAACGCAAGATGCGAGAGAGGAAAAGAGAGGGAAAATGACGCGCCACCTACAGCAACGCCATCTACACACACAACAACAACTCCCGCTCGCAGCGCCGCCTACCTTCGCGGTGCTCAAAATAAAGACGCACACACACGCACGCAAGCGGGAGAGGGAATTAGGTTGAAGGATGACACCGATGGGAAAGGGGGGGGAGAGGGGGGAGGGAGAAAGCGGGATAGTTAACGCAAAACGGGGAAAGAAAAAGGAAGAAGATAAATCGACCCTGAGGAAGGAGAGAGAGAGAGGAAGATACGGGAAGTGGGAAGAAAAAAAATGGCATTGAAGGTGTACTGACGTTGACGGATATACGGGTCGAGGGAAAGGAAAAGCGAAAGGATTCGTAAATGTGGCAAAAAAAAACTTCGGTTCGGACTCGAGAGGGAGTGTAGGGTTCTTTTTTTTCCCCCCCTCCGGTTTCGCCGAGGTGTATGTCGGTAGGGAAGGTAGAGTTTTGGACACGTGAAATGGAGCAAGGAAGGAAAAGATGGTGGATTTGGGAAGAATTTTTTTCCGTAGACGCCCCTGCGCAGAGAGATTAAAGAGATACCAACGGCTTAGTATCTCCTCTCTACTTTTCTCTTTCACTCTTTTGGGTTTAGATGCAAGAGTGGGCTTGCAAACCTCAACCACGTCCAAATAAAGGCATATATCTATCTCTGTGATCTCCTTTATCTCTCTCTCTCTCTCCTCCATTTCTTTCTCTCGTTCTATCTCTCTCTGTACCTCATTCGCTTCCTCCATTCCAACTCATTTTCGCATTTGTTCCTACCCATTCCACGTAAATTTTCTCTCAAAATCTTTACTCTCTCCCCCTCCCCCCCTCTCTCTCTTTACCTCTCGTCACCTCTCTTTTTATCCCTCTTCACTCATTCTCCTCTCTCCCTAACTTCTCTACTCTCTCCCTCCGTCTATATCCTTCCCTTTCTCTCCACTCCCCTCTGTTTGTTTACTACCATTATTCTATGGTAATTCTCCAGGTTCAACTAACAAAATTTGTAATCAATAAGTATGAGAAAATCTGTTATTTAACTTGTATATATATATAATCCTCAATCCTGACGAAAGGGTCAAATGTAAGAAGAGACTTCACGGTCCCAATTTCGCCCTAAATAAAGTCGTTTGTCTGTCTGTCTTTTTTTTACTAGGATGGCCAAGTCAGGCCTTTCCTAGGATTTTACCACAAACACTTTGTTTTTTTTATAGAAGTTTTCCGTATTTGTAATTGGATACTTTGCTTGTATGTTCTTCATTTTGTCTATTTGTTTACTTTCGGTTTATTTTTCCGTGAAATTATTATATTATTATTATTTTATTCTCTTTTGTAACTACTGAGGTATGATTAAATGTAAGAAAGTACTATATAGTCTCAATTTCACCCTTAACAAAGTCGTTTGTCTGTCTGTCTGTGTGTCCCTTTCCTACCTCTCTCCCACTTATCTCTCTTCCTTCTCTCAGTCTCCCTCCTTCCCCTTATTCTTCTAGCTTCTATCTATCTCTCAGGTCCTTCCTAGGTTTTTACCACGAATACTTAAGTCTTCTCTTTTTAGAGGTTTCCCAATTTGTAATTCAATCTCTTGTTTTTTTGTATTATTCTTTTTTCAATTGTTTAGTTTCAGGTATTTGTTTTCTGTTTGTATGTTTACGTTATTATTTTTATTGTCATTTGTAATTCATAACGTACCTAAGGTTAACTGTCAGAACTATGTAGTCTCAATTTCTCCCGAAATAAAGTCGTTTGTCTGTCTGTCTGTCTCTCTCTCTATTCCTTCTATCTTCCATCTTTCTCTCCCTTTTTCTCCCTCTTCCTCCTTTACCTTCTCGGTCCCTTAATCATTCTCTCTCTCTCTCTCTCTCTCTTTAGGGTTAAATGTAAGAAGGGAGTATGTAGTCTCAATTCCGCCCGAAATAAAGTCGTTTGTCTGTCTGTCTCTTTTTTCCTATTTCCCCTCTATATCCTTTCCTTCATCCCCTCTCTCTTTATGACGCTCTCTCCAGCTTTTTTCCCCTCTCCCTTCTTTCCTCACACTCCTCATTTTGTCTCTCTCTCTCTCTCTCTTCCTCACCCTCTCCCCGTTTCCCACCCTTCCATCTGTCTCTATCTCCTCATCTATAACACTCGCTTCTATAGCACAACACGCATGCCTCTCGCGACAAAAAATAAACATCGAGAGAGAGGGAGGGAGAGAGGGTTCCCGGATATAACAGCCGCGGAAAGACGATCAATTTGACGGAGGCGTCATATAAACGCGAAGAGAAAGGGAAAAGATATCGCTGTGTTTGATGTCGTGCTCACGTTGTCGTGATGGACTTTATTCTGTGTGTATACACAGCAGATTGCTTTGATTCGGGCAACACGAGAATGGATGGGGGAACTTCATTATGTTTTTTCTTTCTTACCGCTTTTTGCTTTACATGTTACGGTTGGTAATACAGAGAAATATTAAGAATATAAAGATAAAAAGAGTAATTTTCAGAAAAGCATACCATACTGTTCCTTTCTTACATTTTGCTCGAAATATTTAAGATACTATTTATCGTTTATTCATTGCAATTTTTTGTTTTTCTATAAATGTTTTACGTCAACGCTTCATTAAAACCATTACCTTCTCGTGATTCAAAAAATGCATAAAAATTTGATAAAGCAACTACAATACATTTATTATTGACCAATATAGCGAGATATAAATTTTTGTAATAAAAATTTTTAAAAATTATACTGGTAGCATATTAAATATTACTAAATTACATTATGACTCAAATTACTTGACGCACTTAACTTTATTAGGAGGGCATTGTGTATCCAGTAATTATATCTCTATGTTGTGTACCAAAATAATTAAACCTTTTTTAATTACATAAACCAGCGGCGCACAATATTTGGCCTGCGAAGGGTTTCTGTGCACCCTTCAAAGCTATGTGGAAAAAGCAATACATAAGAAAAATTAACGCACCAATTCATAAATTGTTATGAAAATTTTGGCAATAAAACTTTGTAATGCTAAAATTCTAACCATAAAAACCGTGTTGAGAATCGATTTTCACCTCTGAATATATAGGCAACTTCAGAGTTAAACTCCAATGCGTTCCGCCGAAGAATTTAGCGACCACTAATGTGACCCGCCATGCAGAAAAGGTTTATCACATCGGTGCAGATAGAAACTTCATGCAACAGTTTTTCTTTTCCTAATCACATTCAAACGTGACGTTATAATTTTCAAAGATCTATACGATTTTCTTACTTCTTGAGCATGACCAAGATCGCATCCTTCAAAAAACCTTCCATCCGATCTTGTGTTACAATGAAAATTAATTATTTGAGAAGTAAATAATTCTTCCAAAATTTTATTTCAAACAGAACGAACGTAAAAATATGGGAGTTTCATTTAGTTTAGAAATATAATTTTACGACATAAAGTAATTTATTCATTAATGAATTAAGACATTTAATTTTCCATCTGTAACCATTTGCTCAGGAACTTAATTTGAAATTTCTGAAGACGCCGCGTATCAATTTAAAAAAACAATTTCTTCAGTAGCGTTATGGATCGCATTAAAATCCACACCAATAGTGAAAATTTTTAACTTTCTATCTGTAACTATTTACACAGAATGTTAATTTGAAAAATGTAAAGGCATCTCAGGCCATGTCTGCCACCAATTTCTCCAAAATATATTTTTCACGGCGTAACAAATGGCATCATACATCACATACACAATTCAAATTTCAATCTTATATCCGTTACCGTTTACTTGAAATTCTAATTTAATCGATTGCGCGGATGGACAGACAGAGCGAAAAACATAAGCGCGTATATAAAATAACACGCGCTAATGACAGACGTATTACGAACTACACTAATGTTCAACGCTACGTAACCAATCTTTACTTTTACCTTAAATCTCGACAGGGATACTTATTCCCAAGATTCCCTCTCCTTCTAACGTAAGCAGAGAAAATGCTTTTAAAAAATATGTAGAAGCGACATCTACGGGAACGTCAAGCAAACTTTCTCACCGCCTTCGATAAATATAAGAAGGTATTATTAGAATATCGTTCACAGCGTCTTACGTTCAACGCCAATAATCGATCTTAATGCGGTCGACAGTCGCAGTAGAGATGTGTCGCGCGTGTGGCGCTTTGGATCGACTGCATTCATGATGCTTAATTCAACGACTCTTCTGCCACGACAACGACACCACGGCGGTTATTCGAGATCGATTTTCTCTCAACGTGATCAAGATTGACCCTTTTAACGTCTTATAAATGGCGGATGCATTTTATCTAAAAAATTTGAGTCATCGCTCTTATTTTTTAATCATTTCTTCCTTTGATTACTACGTGTACAGGTTTTAGCAATGAACCTGAATCCAAGCACTTGCTTAAGGATCATCACCGAAAATTTCAACGTTCTTAATATGATTTACGAATAGAAATTTATGAAACTAAAGGAATAAAATAAGTATGTATTAGTTTTATAGACTGACACCTTTCTTTAACCGGCAAAGACCGACGTCATGGACAGCATTTTCATTCGTTTATCCGAAAAGATGAACAGTGCCTGAAATTTTCGTGCGATATCTGAGTTAGCCATGAAAATTCACACGACACTAAATTCCAATTTAAGCAAATATTAAAAGATCAGATATACAGCAAATTCCAGTCAATATACTTTAAAGTTGAAATGCAAACCATTCATAAGAATCGTGTCATAGATTTAACTCGGTAATCCCTTTTATAATTCTTTTTAAATTTAAGTTATTTATTAATACCTAAACGAAATACGTTTTTAGAACGTATATTTAAAAAAACATCCACTTTAACCGCTCCATAAACTCTCTCCGTAAGGCCTACATCGAGAATATTCAACCCGAAAATTCTCCCCAATTAATGGCCCTAAAAATAAAAACCTCCAAGCCCTCGCCGCAATTAAATGAAAAATAAAACGACAACAATCGATCCCGGGGAAAAAAAATGAAGCCGCCGCATTTAACCCGAGGGGAAAAAAAATTACTTTATTAGTTTTTTCTTATTCAAAAAAAAAATCTCCCCATTCCTTTTTATTTTCCCCGCCGTTACGAAAACGTCGCGCTGTTATACGTCCCCCGTTAACGTTTCCCGTACTAAATTCAAGCTCTTGAGGATAACTACCGAAATAAAAAGATAATAAATCCGCGCGGGGAGGTCGGAGGAGTGGAAATAAGGACTGGTAGAATACCCCGATTTAAAACGAGCGCTCCGTATCATAGTGTGAAGTGTTGGGAGCGGGTGGAGGGGAAGGGGAATGTAGGGGAAGGGATATGGAGGGGAAAGGACATGAAGGGGAAGGAGGTAGAGGGGAAGGGGTGGAGGATGGGAAGGGGTAGAGGAGGGGAAGGGAGTATAGGAGTGGAAGAGGTGGAGGAGATAGGGGTGTATAAGGGGAGGGGGAGGAGGGAAAGGGGGAGTGGAGGAGGTGAAGGGGTGGAGAAGGGGACGGGGAAGGGGAGGGGAAGGGGTATAGGAGGGGAAGAAGGAGAGGGAACGCTCTATGACCCATTTCTCCACCATCTTCATTTTCCCCTCTCCATTTCTCTCTCTCTCTAGAAAGAGATATAAGGAGAAACAGATGTGAGAGAGAGAGAGAGAGAGGAGAGAGAAGACACGTTGAGGTAAGAGGAGTATTTCCTGCCGTTTTCCGCAACCCTCTTAAAAATCCTCCGTACGCTTTTAAATGCTCCGAAAACCTCTTTTCCCCTCCGTTTCCCCCCAACGTTGTCCACACGTAAGACTACTTTTCATTCCTTACCGCGCGCCATAAATCACTTTTAACCATCGCGTTCCCCGCGCCGTAAAAAAAACCCTCTTTTTTCCGTTTCCTCGCAGAAAAAAATATAAAACCTTCCGTCTTTTTAAAAAAAAATTAATTTCATCAGTTAATTTTACGCCGCTCTTTAAGAATAAAGATTTTATTTTCATTTGTTTATTTATTTTTTCAAGGGAGTCGAGGATTGATTAGCTTAAAGGATGGATTTTTTTCCTAACGCGGAGGGAGTTGCGCCATGTGTAAAAAATAAAACCACGCGATTCGAATCGTTTTTATTTAATTTCGCACTTTTTTTATATCCTCCTCCTGCCGCCAAAAGGGGTTTCGTATCTTCGAGACTATGTTCTCGAGCTATCGAACTGTGCCATCTTAGCGCAATAAAAAGGATCCGCGATACGTATTTGCATCCATTGAAATTACTTAAGAGCTTAATCTTAAGGGAGAGATTTAAAGGCCTTCCTTCTCCTTGTGCACGTGTGCGTAGAGTTCTTTTTTTTAAGTGCCACAGGTTATTAAAAGGAATGAAAAAGAGAAATGGAAACGTTAAGGATTTACTCTAAGAAAAATAACGAAGCGGAAAATTCCAATAAATATGACTCATTTTTGGAGTTTTTGTTATATAAATATTCTGTTATACAAATATTTTGTTATATAAATATCAAGTAATAATAAAAGTCTGTCACAATGTCACTTTGTCATGTAATGCTATTTGAAGCTTAATATCTCCCAAACGACTGAACCGAATTTGATAAAATTTTCAGGATAGCGTTATAACAACAAAAAGTTTTAATGTATTGAACTCCAGATAAAACACACAGATTCGACTCCAGAGAATAATTTTCATTTCCAATAACTTAACATGTAAAAATCGGTTTTACGACATGCAGGCTTTCATTCTTTTTTTTAGATTAATATTAGAAAGAATTGGCCTACAATCTTCGGATATAAACCATTTTGAATAAAACATTATAAAGTTTCTAATTCTGTTCATCTTTTTCCGCCTACAGTTCGAAATTTCTCAATGGAAAAATTTAATTCACACAGTTTGAGGAAATCTTACCATTTTAACGAAATGTTGCCTTGCTACCAATTTCATTGTTAGACCTCTATATCATATTGTTAATTCAATCCTTATGGGTATAAACGTGCTTTGAATGCTTTTAATACGAGACAGAGGGGGGGAGATAGAGGTAGAGGGTGGAGCGAGAGGGAGGGGGAGAGGGGGAATTAGAAGGGGGAGAGGGAAGGAGGGGAGAGAGGGGGGAGGGAGAGAGAGAGGGTGTGAGAGGGAGAGAGGGTGTGAGAGGGGGAGAGGGGGGGAGAGGGAGGGAAGGAGAGGCAACTATTTTAAGTTTAACTAACGATAGCCCGTCAACAACAGAATATTCACTAGAAATGTTGTATATGACAAAATATTTCATATGTGAAAGTGGGATATTAATTATTTTAAATTAAAATAATAATAATCTAGCAATCTATAATTCTGCTGTTGATATTTCAACAGGCATTACACTAGTATATTATAAATTACTGACGAAATAATTACGATGATGACCTCGTGGAAGAATTCCTTGCAAGTATGTTTTATGTTACTTACAGTTTATGGTATCTATTAAGAGACGGTCGAATGATTACAAATATGTTGCATTGGCTTACTCGCTCACTCATAGATGGAGGATCGGGTACGGATTATTTAATTGCTCTACCTAAATTAATTCGGCAGCTATATTATTAATTTAACTGATACCATTAAGCTTTACATATACTTGTGCGCGTGTGTAAAATTAACATTAGTTATCGCTATTAGCCGGTCGTGTAATCAGATGCGGGAATCAAAAAATGTCTAGCTTAAGAAAGTTGCCGTTTTAATACATACATTCTATACGCTTGCGAAGCGGTGCACCAATTTTCTGCAGTACATGAAAACGTTTTATATAACATTACCTAGTGAATTTCATATTTTATATATATATATATATATATATATATATATATATATATATATATATATATATAATTTTATCTTTTATGAATTGTTCGTGTCAATAAAAACTCAAGTTCAATTTCATTAGGCAGTCAATTAGCTGAGGTTTCACTTTATGGAACTGAGCTTTCTGAAAAAGAAAATCACGCTATTCAAACACTCAATAAACTCCAACCCAAAATTTCGGGCGCAAAGTTGTAAAATTTCATTCATTCAAACTGATTCACTTTCAATTGCTTTTGAGCAAAAAAAAACTCATCAAAGACGAATACATTTCTCTACACGAATATTTTTTTAATTACGTCGAATAAAAACCATTAACGAATTCGATTGATTCCTCTCTCGCAGCTGTCCTTATCCTGAGTCCTCGTAAGAAAAAAATACCTAAAAATAAAACGGCTAACAAAAAAAAATAGAAAGGGCGTAGAAAAAAAAACAATGTTTTTTAGAAGGCGATACCAAAGTGGAACGGAGTAAGTGAGCGTTAAGAAAAAAAAGAGACGCGAAATATCCCAGCGTGCCTCACCTCGATCCGTATCCAATTACAGTTCGCGAGGTCAAAAGGTCACGAACCCCTCTTTTTACCCGCACACAAACACACCCACGCTCGCACCGGTTTTCGAAAAATTATTACACTGCATTTTCCTCCTAATCCCTCATCCTCATTTTCGGATGCAATGATGAAGGCGTGTGACGTAATGACGTTTTTAAAGGCGAGTCACGTGGCGGACTGATACGCCAAAACGCTGTGATGAATGAGCCTCAGCGGCCCCGAATTTCTCCTTTAATTGGAATCGCCATGATGACAAATAAAGCGTAAAAAAAATCCCGTTCGATTTCTAAAAAGTCACGTGACTGATTAAGTTTATTATCTTCCCCAAATGCGAAGGGAGAAAATCCACTGGAAATCAATTCGGCTTTGTTAAAAAAAATAAATAAAGTCCCCCCACTAGCGGCAGATTAGAGTGAGTTTCCAGTCTCGTATCCTGGTTACGGGAGCTTTGACCTTTTTGTTTTTGTTATTTTACTCGAATTTAACGTTTTGACGTATTAACAATGACGCTTGGTTTGGAAGTAAAACTGGGATTTGCGCCCGTTCGGTATATGAACCGAAGGGGTCGGACAAATTCCTACGCGACCCATTCTCTTGACGTTAATGAATACATTTTAGGTGCAGTGACATTTCCAATTATTCCACGTCAATCCAACCTGCTTAATCGCTCTTTAATATTTCATGCTGCAGAAAACAACTTGGCCCCAAAACGCTAGCATCAATATGTTATCCATTCGTGTGCTTCGTGAATCGTCAATAACGACAGATATAGCATCAAATAAACACTCGTGGAGATTTTACCCGATCAATCCATTTGTCGGGGATTAAACACCTATTTATATATTCCTAAGTTATTTTCCAAACAACAAGATAAATTTTGGCATAAAGGTATCCTTCGGTTTTCATTTTTAACAAGTTAGGAAAGTGTACAACGTATCACAAATGTTTCGTGCAATGGAGTATTAGAAAGAAATTAGTATATACCTGTACGTAAGGGAAATAGCGTTTAAAGTTCTTTTCTTCTTCATAAATAATCCATTTTCTTCCTATTTTAAAATAGTGCATGCACACGTAAGTAAAAGTTTGTTTGTGAGATTGTTTATGTTAGCAACAATGAAGTAACCATGCAAGAAATTTTCTAAGTTCAACTCGATTTTAGACGTTTTTGTTTGATTTTCTCGATAACGGCTACTTCTGTGATAAAAATATATAGGAAAGGAAATACTCTTCTTTACCAGTTCTACAACTTTTATTTGAAAAGTATTTTGATATGAGCAATACTTTACGAGATAGGACGAAAATTTCATTTTTTATCACCAGTAAAGTGGTACCCCTGATTGGCGTACGAGATTCATTTTTGTGATTTTCTTCTTATATTTGATTGTAAGTCCTTAATATCAAATTTCATGAAAATTCGTTCGGTAGAAGCCGAGAACGAACATACGGACGGACGGACCGACCGACGATAATAGGCGCTCACGCTGTAAGCGAAACTCGCCTAAAAAACGCATTAAAGGAATCTGAGAAATAATGATCCAGCTCGTCTCGAGACTGAAATCAAATTGATGATAATAATAATAATAATTCGACATTATTTTCAAGGGCGATATTTAGACTATATAGTCCACTCTTACATAGAACCCATTACGACGAACACAAACATCCACGCCCTCGGCGGCAGATACTACTCTAACCACCCTTCTACCAAGTCCGTGTTACCGGAATAGCTATAAAATAGCTGAGATAACCAGATTCGGCTACAAAGCAGCCGTCATCATCGGCGATTCAGATTCAACTAAAGGGACAATAATAAACCAAGGCCAGGCTGGGAAGTGAACAGATATTATAGAGACATCTATGAAGAAAGTGAATTTCATGCCGGAATGCCAATTATTGTTTATAAATAAAATATGTATAATATTTTGTGAAAATGAACAAGAATCAAGTACCCTTCTTTGTTGCACTATATCTTTTATCTCTTTATCGTTTTTAGGCGCGTTTCGTTTCCAGCGTGAGCGCCTATTATCGTCGGCCCGTCCGTCTGCATGTTCGTTCTCGGCTTCTACTGAACGGATTTTCATGAAATTTGATATTAAAGACTTACAATCAAATATAATAAGAAAATCGCAAAAATGAATCACGTACGCCATTCAGGGGCACCACTTTACTCGAGACAAAAAATTAAATTTTCGTCATATCTCGTAAAGTACTGCTCATATCAAAATATTATTCAAAAAATGTTGTAGAACTATTAAAGAAGAGTATTTTGATTTCTATATATTTTTTCCGTAGGAGTAGCCGTTATCAAGAAAATTGAACAAGAAAGTGTTAAATCGAGTTGAACTTCTTGCATGGTTACTCCTTCATTGTTGCTATCATAAACAATCTCACAAACAAACGTTTTACTTCCTTACGCGCGCATGCAATATTTTTAAATAGGAAGAAAATGGAATAAATTATGATGAAGAAAAGAGCTTTAAAACGCTATTTCCCTTACTTACCGGTACATATATAATTCCTTTCTAATACTCCATTGCACGAAACGCGCCCATTTGTGATACGTTGTACACTTTCCTAACTTGTCATTCTGGTAGTAGCACGCCTTAATAAGAAATATCATTCTATTTCATCCAGGCGTTTAGGTTCTCGGGCAGTGCACAGACAGACATCTAAATGTCGATTTTTTTCGCGAATATAAAACTTGCTCTATATACTACGTGTGTGTGTGTGTGTATAACAAAGGTGTTATGTATATACATATGCTTAAAGACGCCCCCCCACACACACACATGTATATACATCACACCATTTTTTTACTCACACACACACACACGTAGTATATATATTCGCGAAAAAAAATACCTATATATATATATATATAAAATATATATATATAATATATATATATATATATAATACGGAAGAGGAAATGTAAGTAAGGATATTTAGGGCAACTAGGTGTTGAAGGAAACCCAATGAACACTTACCGGAAGTAGAGCCGCAGGGGTGTTGGAGAGACACATTTGTAGAGGTTAGAGCTTTCGGGATGATCCCTTCGTCAGCACAAGAGACATATACATATACATACATACAGACATACATATATATATATATATATATATACACATATATATATAAGTAAAAAAGGAAGATTGAACAAACAAATATGCTCCATAAGGACAATGATTCTGGGGAAATAAATAATTTCTTTCCGAATAAAAGAAATAAAAAAAACTAAAATTTCGGAAAATGAAACGAACGGATCCCACTCGAAATGTCTGACAACGAGATGAATTCTTTCCGAACGGCTCTGCCTATGGGGTGGAATAAATATGTAATATTTGAGATGATATCGGCTTTCATCTAATCGGAGAGGCAGACAGAATCAAGGTTAGGTCCCGTGCGGGTAGCAAGTATTAAAAACCGGATGTGAAGAAGCGAAAACCGACGTGGGAACTAATTAAAATTGTAGGAGCAGGAGCGCGAACGTTACGGAATCAATTTCGGAAGAAAGGAGATATTCGCGGGAGTTTTTTTTTTTTTAACAGAGCAATAATCGCAAGAATGAAAAAAATTTCAATCGCTTCTGCCATGGAATGGTAACGATTAAAAAAAAAAGAAAAGAGAACTAATCGAATAAAACTATGATTTCTGCCGAAAAAAATCGGTACAACATGCATTGTACAAACTTTCTCATATATTAAAGCGTCGTTTATTTATCTTTAGAAAATGAAAACCGTACGAGCCTGTTTTTAGAAAATCCAATTTTTGTTAAAGTTGCCCAAGAATAAACTAGCCTTATATTCATTCATTGAGAAAAATAAAATACGTAGTACATTTACATCAATACCCTGCAAGTAGCTAGAAGCGTTTGGCAGGGGGTGTCACAACACCAAGTGAACTCCAACTAATTCCTCTGTTGGACTGTCTTACCGCGTCTGGGAAAAAGGATCTGTAGTATTTCTCTGTTCTAGCGATTGGTTCGACATATTTTCTCTTGTACTCTGATCTAACATTACGTTCACTAACACTGATGGGGACGACTATGCCGCGTACGTCTTCAACGAATTGCAGACGTATACTTAAGTAACTGTATGAAACTTATCGAATTCGTTCTAGCCGTTTTTGAGAAAATCAAATTGTTTTTAAAATTGCGTAGAATAAACTTCCCTTAATTATTGAGCAATGTTAACCATTTCTTCAAATACTCTGATCAGTATGATAAAATGCCTAAGTACGAGGTTTAATTCATTTTCGCTCTACCGTTTAGGCTCCAGAGCCAGCAACAGACAGACGGCATTGCGAAAACCACTTTTTCGGATTCAGCGACACCTAAAACGTATATTTCCGTAAACATTTCAAAGTCGAATTTTTTCGCTATATACTTTCTCAATATATTTCGCATATGAGAATGTAAAAATGAACGAATTGTATTCGGGCGTCGTATTTCAGTTTGCATGTGATCCAATAATCTGAAAATGTTGCCTATATATCGCTAAGATCTCATATAGTGCGATGTACGAGTATTTTAGTACTGAAAATACAGTGAAACCCCGATTTAGAGAGAATTTATAAAATCCGAAAATAATACTCGTTCTAACGAGTATGCGTAATATCCGAAAACGGTTAAAATGACTTGAGTTGGATCCCCTAACCCCTATGTACGCATGTTTTAGTTCGATATAATGAAGTTATTGTTATAGATCGTACTCGTTCTACCGAGATTACAGCATAATCGCATTGCTAAAATATGTTTCCATTAAAAGGTATGCTAGTGGCGGAATAATGTTATACCTTACACTCTTATAGCACGGGGGACGCGTACTGAAAAAGTGCGGTGTTATGCAAACCTGACTTTACATAGTGAAACGAGGGTTGCGTTGCGCACCCCTTCAGGCACCCTCCTCCTCCAGTCCCGAAAATTCCTAAACCTCTCTTTGATTCACGAATGTTCACAAATATGACGCTGTTGACAGTAATAAAAGCATATGAACAAGGCGTTTGGGACCTACAAAATGTCTCTTCCTCGCTCAGAATTCTGAAATTCCACATCTCTGGTCCGAACAAACCGCGTTAATGCGAAACAACTCGCGTTACATGAATTTTTATATAAAAGCAAAACATTGTGTAGCGAACACGATAGTCATGAAAATTAGGGAAATTTTGGTTGAAATCTATTTATGCGTAAAAATATCGAGAAAAATTAATCAAACCCAACGGGTAAAATGTTATAAAAAAATCCGCAAGTCATAGGTATTAAGATATTTACAGAAAAAAAAACTCGAGTTTATCAATTTATTCATGTATACGTAGCCCCTAATTCTACGTAACCGTATACAATTTACAATAGATGTGGGTTTTAAGAGAACTACTGCATACGTGAATTGACGTGATAAGTAAATAACATTGTGATAATCAACGCTACAGTTGCGAGGGCAATCACACCCGCAACCAATAGACACCACCACCTCACCCCCCCTAATCCTGAGTTTACCCCTTCACTCACCCTTAATACGTGCTTCCACCCAGGCATCCACGAGATCTTCTTCCAAATCCTCCATGCTGCGCACCCAATTCTTACTTCCACCTCTCAACAATCTCCCTTCAACAACTCCCCCATTCATTCCTTCCGTTGGCCTCCCAATTTGGAAAATATTCTATGGAAGAAAGAACTACCCATTTCCAACCCTCCATCCGCTGCAGGATCTCAACCCTGCGGCAAACCTCGCTGCCTCTACATGCCCCATCCACCCTCCTTTCCTTCTCCGGCCCCTCCACCAACATCACCTACCCGATCACCTCCAGAAGTAACTGCACCACGAGGAATGTTAATTACCTCCTCACCTGCACCCTCTGTCCTGCTTTTTATGTTGGCCTCACCAGTAACCCCCTCAACGTTAGAATTAATGGCCACCGGAACAGCGTAAATACTAACCGCCCCCTTCCGGTGGTTTCTGACGCTAATTTACAACAGGCAACTTTTAATAACTGCTTTACTGTAAGGATTATCCGCGCCCTACCGGATGACACCCCCGCCCCTCTACTTCGACAGTGGGAGTTAGCCTAGATCTTTCTCCTTGACTCTTTCTCCCCCACCTGGTCTTAACCTCCGATAACCCTATTGGCCGTCACCCCTCCCCGCCTCTTTCTATCCCCGAACTCCTCTCATTACCCCTCTCCCCCTCCCCAGTGTGTCTCTCCGTCGCTGAAGAAGGGCGTCAGCCCGAAAGCTCCATATTTGTGTAGTTTTTGTGTTTTTCGTGTGTCCTCAGCACCCCCAGCGGCTCTTCAATCTAAGTAAGTGTCCACTGGGCTTCCTCCAACAACTTGTTGCCACCTTTATTATTACCTTTCCTTTTCTTATGCATTTATATATATAGCGTAGCTTTAAAAGGTTAAATAGAAAACACAGGAGAATCGGAACGGATTTCAAACTGTTTGTAAAATATGGAGGAATATCTTTTATCAGTCAAAAATTTCAACGATTCCCTTTTCCGGGAATATTCTGTAACAACGACAGCTTAATTAATTAAAAGAATACAATGGGTCGCGGTATGCAACGCGAGTAGGGGAAAAAAATGTCAAAAAAGTTGCAACTGTCGCTAAGGGATAATGCATCGATATCGGAATATATTCCGAACGACGACGAGGGTATAAGAACGAACACTGAGGTATTTTTTTCGGGCAACGTCTATTAAAATTTACGACGCGACGATGCGTGTGGCTTTGATCTAAAAGGAATGAATGGGTAAAAAATATAAACAAGAAAATTGTGCTCGAAAAGCACATCGAAAGGGTTTTTTCTATCAGGTTTATTCATCGCGGCTCTTTGGAAGACGTGTAAATAAAATACACAACCACATCCCGTACTATCCAATAAATCTGTATGGAAGCTTTTTGAGGCGAGTTTCGCCTGTCCGTCCGTCCGTCCGCCCGTCAGTCCACATGTTTGTTCTCGGCTTCTACTTAACGGATTTTCATGAGGTTTGATATGAAGGACTTACAATCAAATATAATAAGAAAATCGCAAAAATGAATCACGTACGCCAATCAGGGGTACCACTTTACTGGTGACAAAAAAATTAAATTTTCGTCATATCTCGTAAAGTACTGCTCATATCAAAATATTATTCAAAAAAGTTGTAGAACTAGTAAAGAATAGTATTTTGTTTTCTATACATTTTTTCCGTAAGAGTAGCCGTTATCAAGAAAATTGAACAAGAAAGTGTTAAATCGAGTTGAACTTCATGCATGGTTACTCCTTCATTGTTGCTATCATAAAAAATCTCACAAACAAACGTTTAATTTCCTTACGTGTGCATGCAATATTTTTAAATAGGAAGAAAATGGAATAAATTATGACAAAGAAAAGATCTTTAAAACGCTATTTCCCATACTTACACTTCTTTCTAATACTCCATTGCACGAATTTGTGAAACGCTGTACACTTTCCTGACTAGTTTATCATGTTATAATCGTAAAACACGACCTCTATTTTCATGCTACTACCGAATTTGAATATAATATATCGTGTTTTTTAAACAGTCCAGCTGTTTGACGCTAGAAGCGGTACATTTTGATGAGGGAAGGACATTTAATTCCAAAAAATAATTTCTTCTTTTTTTATATTTTTTCAGCAAGAAGCTTACAAGCATAAGTAGGAAAAGTAACTCACTCTCACATAGTCGATGCCTTATGTACAAGATAAACATTTTGAGGACGTTGAACAGTATTCTCTTTGAAAAAATAATCGCCATCGCCATTGGAAAATTTTCATTGAGAAAGTAACGATAATGCGTGTGCAAAAACATTTTTTATACAAAGTACCGTGAATAAAATATCGCATTTTTTCCGCAGCTAATCTGATACCTCAAACAGGAAAAAGAATGTGCCCTTTAATTCAAAAAGAAACCTTGACTTTTAGGCTAAAATCAATTTGAGAAGCCATGTATTTTCAAAAGCCGTAAAAGGAACGGATATCGGTTTACAAAGACTCCATTTTTTTAGAATCTACTGACGGAGGAACGCCACTGTTGGTAGAAATGCCTGTCTGGTTTTCACAAAATTATTGCGATTAAATTGCTCAAGCATAAATTTTGAAAAAAAACAAAGATCACGAGGATCGGAAATGTAATAATATATAATCAACAGAAAATAAAAAGCCATCGCCAAAACATTATAACGCTAATCGCCACTGTGAAGTGATCGAACCCGATCGAACAAAATCGATCGTTCTTTTTTTTAAAGGGACCGCGTCCGATAGAAATTTCGAACGGAGACCCCAATCCTCCACCGCCCTCAGAACGGACGAACGCGAGAAAGAAAAAGAAAAAAAAAGAATAACGGAACTCGATCTTCGCTCCGCAACCCAAAAAATAATTAACCGTCCCTATTGGACCTCGACTTTCTTTCCCTCTCCTCACCTCGCCAGAATCCTCGACAAGAGCATAAAAGGATACATTTCCGCTTACGATGTACACAAACGAGAGGAATAAAATTACCTCCCCGATAAAATGGTCGCCTCTCTTTTTGCTTGAAAACAGCCACGCAAATGCCATTTTTTCTCTCCGAATACGAAAAAAAAGAAAGAGAGAGGGAGAGAGAGGTATCCATTGACCGCTACCTTTATAAAAGAGAGAGAGAGAGAGAGAGAAGGGAGGATTCGGGGAAAAGAGGGAAGGAGATAAAAGGGTCTGGAATTGGAGGAAAAAGGATTTCTTTTTCGGCGAGGGCTAATTTGGAACGAGAGAGATGCGAGGGTGGGTAGACGTGTTCTAGGTGGAACCGTGAGAGGAATACGGGGACAAGCTTTTCGGAGGTTCGATAGAGAAAGGTTGGTGAGGGAGGGAGAGAGAGAGGACAGACGAGAGAGGAATAGGGTAACGGGATAGGTTTCTTTTTTTTTTTTTTTTATGAAAAGGGATAGGAAATAATACAACCGTAGGTTGTGCGGAAATGAACACAGGTGAGCGAAGTGGATGGCAAGGGATGACGTCACGAAGGGGTCGGCAACGTTCTTCTGTTGGGTGCCACCCTTTATCAATATTCATAACCCGTGACCCTTCGCGCGTGCCACCCTTAAGGTCCTTTTCTCCGTAACTCTTACGAAAATCGGTTCTTATACGTATTATAAGGAATCCTGAATGTAATGTGGTATCATTAAAATATGAAATAAAATTTAAGGAAAAGTGAATTTTTTTTAAAAACATACTTTTCGTAATTATTCTCTGAAATACCGTGTCGCTTAAAATCTCTTCGCGTGCCACCTTATGGCACGCGTGCCATAGGTTGCCGACCCCTGGTGTAAAGGCTAGGTCCTGGGTTTGATGCTCTACAACTTATTCACCGAGAACCCTAGGATGGAACACGCTTCTGGCGCTGTATGCAGATGAAGCAGTCTTACTCGGCAGGTCCTCTAAGAAAAATAAGGCAGAAAAACATCTCCAACGGGCCACCGACACCCTCCTAGCTTGGTACGACGAGCGCTAACTATAGGTCAACCCTCGGAAAACTCAAACCGTGCCGTTTACCAAAAGCAGGACGTGCGACCCGTACGGGATCCTAATTGGGTCCGAAGAAGCTGACTGGAAACCCGAGGTCACCCGCCTAGGCGTGACACTCAACAGGGAACTCAACATTCGCAAACACGCCCTGAAGATGGCCCGTAGGGCCTTGGGATGCAGAATTCACCTCGCTCCTCTACTAAGAAGCAAGCACATCACTAGGGAAAGGAATCTGCATTTGTACCAGGCGATAATCTTCCCTGCTATATCATACGCATCCACAGCACGGAGCGGACTAGTCAGCGCAGCCGGCCCACACCATTTGGAGGTCGCTGAACGAGCTTGCCTTCGCACCATACAGGGAAACACCAGGGGAATGCGTAACAGCGATCTGTATGAACATCTGCAGATCTCCACCATCGGGGAAGCGCTGAAGAAACGCGCCCAGCAATTCTTCCTCCGCGCAGAAGGATAAAACATCAGTGTCCTTCGACAAACAGCGGAGTCCCGTTCCATGCTCTGGAACAAACATAGACGCCCTAGAGCCTTCACGGGAGAGGGAGATCTGCCTTCTCCAGAATGCATGAGGACGTAAGGCCGAATTGGACCACTATACCCCAACCCAGGGGTAATTAAAACTACAGCGCAGCTGCTTAGGGGCCGAACTGAGCTGGATGGCAGCAACCACTCCCCCCTCTGCGTTCAAGGGGGAGTGCGGAAATCACCAAATTAACGGAAAAAAGGGGAGATCGAGAAGAAGGGAGGAGAAAGAGGAAAGATTAGATAAAAGGAGGAAAAGGATATCGGGAGAGTGGGGACGGGTATGGAACACAATGAGAAATGCTACAAACAAAAAGGACTTTTCGTTCATTTTTCCTCCATGTTTAACCCATAAAAAAACCGAGAAATTTATTATTCGACGCAGTCAAATAAAAATTCGCGCCTTTCACGGTCGTACTTCGAAAAATTAAACCTGGAGAGAACACGGAAAAGTTCGAATTATCGAAACTCCGAGCTGCAGGAGTCATTTTAATGCGTAGTAATACAAAACAAGAAAAAATGCCAGCTTTATCCCGTCAAAAAATTCGATTTACATACGTACGTAAAGACAGACTTGAAAACAATGTAAAAAGCGAAAGAATGGCACAAGGGAGGAAAATGGTGGATGGACGAAATGATAGGATACCGTAAAGGGTACAAATCTACTATAATATATTTTGAAGCGTGTGTTTGTTGGTTTGTGTTTGTGTGTATGTTCATGGAACTACTCCTAAACGATAAAAGCAAGAAAATCCAAATTTGGTACGATTCTTCCTTACATCCTAACTTAGTGAATCGTCAACGTTTGGTCAACCGGGATTAATCAGTGCTGCCAATATAGGAGATTAACATTTTTCCATAAGACAACACGTATGAATCCATTTCTTGACTTGCAAGGTATTCTTCCTTCGAGCATAAAAATACGTAAATATAGACCGAGTTTTTTCGTTTTCGCTTTATTCGACGAATAAAACTCTATACCATCTTATTCCGGCTATTTTTACATGTTACACGGTCGAAGTTTTCAGAAATACGCTATTTGTTTCGAAATTTGTGGATTTTTCGTACCCCTCCCGAGCGTTGCCGAGGCGGCCATCATTGTTACTTCCGATTCAATTAGCTTCGATGAAGCTTACAAATAGACGAAAGTTTAGCGTTATTCGCTTCGCACTTTTATTTAAGCAACGAAGCGATCGATGTCAATCTTTATACATAGAAACGTAAATAGATACTGATTATTATTCAGGAAACTGCGTGTGGTCTATAACGACTGACGAAATTTAAGCAACGAAACGAACGATGTTTATGGATAGCAACGTAAATAGATAGTGTTTATTATTCAGGAAGCGTTTATTAATAAAGTAATTGAACCTTCTTTCATCTATTGAATACTGGAATCTTACATTTTTTGTAAGTAAAATCGTCATATTTTACATTATAATGTTTATTAACGTAAATAAGCTCACGTATCTGGTGTATATTTACCAGTCAGTGTTCAACCATGGACAACTGTAGGTTGCTTTTTCACGGGTTTCTTGCTTACAAGACATAAAAGTAAATATTTCAGCGAGGCATAAATACACAAGATATGATAGGAAATACAATTATCGTTATATTTGAATGCAATAGACTCGGAAACGGATTGTTAGAAGCAAATATGATTAATTGTTAAGAAAAGCTAATTGTAAGTTAAAAAGTATCTACTATATATTTGAAAGAGTTTGTACGTTGTGCTGTAGTAGTTTCACTAAATCCGTTGAAATTAAACGGGAAATTCTGCTGGTATAGTACACGAGGCAAGACAAAAACAACGATCCGTGTATATTTCTTCGGTAATAGTTAGGGAGTTACTTATCAAACCCCTTGCACTAAAGCAGGAGTGGCAAACCGGCGACCGCTGAGCCGCATACGGCTATTTAAGAGTGGATATGCGGGTCTTCAAGACCATGAATGCCTTGCATATACCGTAATTTTCTGATTATAATACGTAAGGAATTTGTCGAATTCAAACATTTCCAGAATTCCTGCTAAATAAGTTTTTGTTTTATAAGTATTACTATTATAAGCTAAAACAGGTATGTGGCGTGTTAAATGTTAACGGAAAATCCACATCCATAAAATGAGGTGCACCTTTAAGGATTTTACTGTTCATGATCACCGAAAAAAAAACTTCCGCGCAAAGGTTTAATCCGTACGATTAGAGCGAAACCGGTCGTGTTTTTTTTTTTAACGAAACCTTCCCGTGGAAGTTACAGGTTTTCCGCGATTATCGGAAAAATGGTTAAAGCGTAAAGGAAGACGAATTAAGTATCTCAAATACCAGTATCTAGGGCGTGGTGAGATTTTAAGTATCATAATCAAGGAATATTCCATGGATCCGCACACGTGATTCAAATGTAAGGCTTCAACTCACAATCAGAAACGAGAGTTCGCTTTTTTTCGCGACCTATTATTGATTCGTGACCGGTATGGATATGGATGTTTAATCCTCTTAACAAAACTTACATTTTCGTTTTTATTTTAATATTCTATGTACAGAGAGCAAAAAATATATACCAATGCATTCGCTCGGTGGAGTAGCTAGGCATGCGCGTGACCCCGGGCTAATTTTTTTCCGGGTCCTACCATAAGTGAACGTCTTCCGTAGTTTCGGGAGAGATGTTCGCCCAAATTTAAAATGCGTTCTTCGTTTTTTTGGACCCGCTCAGATGTTTGTAAGTCGACCTGATTGACCCTCACAATAACCAAAACATTATGTAGATGAAATAATTATTATCGTTGATCGCTAACGAGAGAACCGACTTCCAACAGCACGAAGACAAAATCTCAAACTGAGTCAGCTATGGAAAGTAGTATGGTGCTACGGGTGGTGGACCAATCACCAGACGCAAATTCAGTGTTCAGAGCGGGATAGGAAAATCGTGGTGCCCGGTGCAGTTGCACCATTCACACCGTCATCGAGCCAGCTCTGCAAGTATGTTTTTCCTTCGGTCCTAAGCGCCCAAAACCGCCCGTAATCTCATAATCGCAACAGCATCGTCCGCAAGAGTTACGAGACGCTTATTTGTAAGGAATCTGTTTACACTCTTTGTAAACAGTCTATTAATCGTAACCGCATGGCCCTATGCTTCTTAATTAAAGTTGCATAAAGAGGGTGTCTCTTATCTTGGTATTTGTATTTCATCATCGTATTGTAATATTCCGTAAGTGTGGATTAGGCCGTAGACTTCTTATGCCTATACTGGTTCCCTTGGGTCTACGTAATGCTTCTTCTTTTTCACGAGAAAGATGTCCCAAAATTGTCCCGGCAAAGTTAAAGAAATTCTTAACATTTTGGTCTCAACAATCAATCTCTTGCGGGCACCCAGGCTTCGTCCGGGCTGCCCGGGCGGTATCTACGCTACTGTATCCTCTCATAGCTTGAGAAAGACTTGTCCATTTCTGACAAAACTCTCGACACTTGATCAACATTTACCGAACTACGGTATTCATGGCGTGCTTGTTTCGAACACAAGTTAAAAATTAAAGAATGAGAAATAAATGGCACTAGAGAAGAACGGGTAAAATTCCAAGTTAATTAGAATTTTGTCGATCACTTGAAATTATTTAGTGATTTCGTGTAACTTGGTAACAGAAGTTTGTTTGATTGTAATCTTCCTTTCCTGGAGAAGAAACCATTCAATAATAAATCGAGATGAATTTCGCACCCTCGTAAGGTACGCCATCAACCTCTAATCCAGAAATTAATGAAAAAAATCTGATGTGGCCAACACATGACTTTCTCCATATTTGGAGCATAGATATTTAAATTATTATGAATAGCATTATAAGGCAAAATTGTTATTTCGTATCGTAAAAGAATACAGTCGTCCTTATTGCCAAAAATTAGGTATATTTTGAATATGTTTACAGAATTAACCGCTATATATTGGTGGCGCTGTATACTGGAAATTACGAAGTTAAATATCTCCGAAATGGATGGTTCTACGAAAATTATTCTCTACAACTTTGGTCCTCACAACGATTACAAATAACGACGTTTTTAAGGAGATATTTGACGGAAACCGAAAAACCGCTTATTTATAAATAATTCCGAAACAATAACTGCTATGGAAAATTGTTGCAAGTGAAAGTTGTATGAAATTACATTCTCTATAACCTTTGCAGAGAATTGTATATAAAATAATGAGGTTTTAATGGAGAAATATCGCAAAAACCGAATAGGGTTTCGTATAAACCTCGACTTCCGGTTAACCGATATTGTCCAAAAACTAATCTGTTCTTTGTACTCATGCTAAACTGTTATATATGAAATTTGGTTTTAATATGACAAGTACTTTTTGAGTTAGAGCGCCCACAATCACATCCATCCATCCATCCACCCACACACACACATAAATCATTCCGAAAATAGTCTGAACGTGTTCTAAGGACCTCAAAACGTGTACTTCCGTTGAAATCTCGAAGTCGATTTTTTTCGTGATCACAATACTTTCCCTATACTACGTATGGGGAAAGTAAAAACTGTGACCTACCCGCATATATATGTAGTATTGCAGAATAGACACAATTAAAAATAATACTTTAAAACCTTATATGAAAATTGGGCGAAAATAAATTGATATCCATAAAATATATGGTAAAAGCCTTCATAGGATCCACTTCAAAATATCACAGATCATTTGATCGCGCTCAAAACATCGCAAGACCAAAACATCGCATTCCAAAATGATCGCAGGGTAATATTACCGAAGTACGAAATTATCGCGAGGCAAAATGATCGCAGGCCGAAATCATCGCAAGCCAATGTTATCGCGGGCTAAGCTAACAAAATTATCGCAAGCCAAACTCAAACTCCTTCCTTCCTCTAGATTACCCTTCTAGTCTCTTTATTTGTTATTCCTGCATATTTTAATTCTATATCATATTGCTTATCGATACCCGTATTGCCAGTATTTTTTGATAATGGCCCGCGTTGAGATTGGCTGGCTATTAGTTTTTCTTGCCATAATTTAGTGACAATTACGGCCTGAGATAATTTTGACCTGCGATGTTTTGATCGCGATAAAACAATCTGCGATATTTTGGGGGTACACCCCTTTTTTCACAGGACCTAGCCCTGTCAATTAAATTCTGCATTTAACGTAAAGGCGAATTTCTAAACGGAGCGAAGAGGTTGTCGTGAAAGATAGGTCTAAGCAATCTGAGAAAAGAGTGATTGAGTAGGAGGGACAAAGAGACACGAAAAAACGAAAAAAAATATAGCCTTAAAAATACCGCAAAAAAGCGAGGATTTAAAAAAAAGAGACGGAGAAATGAGAAAGAAGAATGACGCATGCAGAGATAAAGAGGCACGCGGAAGAGGATGGTAATTAAGGAGACAATGAACCCATGCTGACCGAAACAGAGGAAGAGAGAGAGAAATTATAAGAGAATAGAGAGAGAGAGAAGAATAAGAAGAGTCTGGGCGAGAGAGCGAAATAAAAGCAGAGTTTGAAATGAGAAAGAGAGAGAGAGAGTGGAAGGAGGGGAAAGAAACTGGAACGGAAAAAGGAGAGGGAGTGGGGGCGGAAAGAATTGATTGGCTAATTGAATTGGCGATCTGAGGGGCCGCAAACTTGTGCTGACGCGAGAGGAGAAGGAGGAGGAGGAAAGGGGTGAACGATTGTCTGATTTGCGGGAAGGAGAAGAGTAAGAGAGCAAGAGGGAGGGAGAGAGGGGGAGAGGAGGGGGGAGAGGGCTGGAGGGGCAGGGAGGAGGGAGAGGGAGGGGGAGAAATGGGGGGAGAAAAAGGGGATAGAGAGAGAGGGAGAGAGAGAAAGAGAGGGAGAGAGAGAAAGAGAGAGAAAGAGAGGGAGAGAGAGAGAAAGAGAGATAGAAAGAGAGAGGGGGAGATAGGGGGAGAGAGAGGGAGACAGAGACCAGTGGGAGTTGGGAAGAAAGAAGAAAAGCCATCAAGAAAGTTCCGCAGAAGAATCTCGAAGAAAAAGATGGAATGAAGAAGCGGGGAATTCAAGGGGAGACGAAAAATTCGTTGTCTGAAATACGGGAGAGAGAAAGAGAGATAGATAGGAAAAATAAACGAAAGGGCGGGACGGAATTAGAAGCGGAAATAAGGCGGAAAATATATAAGTTGAAACGGAGAAATGTTGACGGAAATAGGAAAACAGAGTTAGCTGATTGGGGAAAAAACCGAAGAAAATATTTTATCGACGATATTCCGGATGTATGTATTTACAAAAATGTTGGCTGTTCTCGTGTGAGTACGTATTCGTATTTATTGCGCATGTGCACAGCAAAAAACAAAAAAGGAATTCCTGTAACACTCTTCAATTTATTAATTGGCTTAGCGGTGCAAAATCAAAATATTCCGCAAAACTGCTAGTACGATGATTTATATTTCATATATGACCAAAACTAAAACATGAGATATATGACTTAAACCTGATAAAAAATAGACAAACGCAATCCGACAATAGAAAAAAATACCAATAAATTCCAATATCATAAGCGAAGCCAAAAAATAGCACAGGTGCAGCTGGAGGAAAGGAATAATATAGCGACAAAACGACCGAAGTAATGGATAAATAAAATAAGGGAAAGGAATCAGATTGAAAAGAGAATAAAAGGAAAATAACACGGTGGCGTAGATAGGCATGCGCGGGCCTCCGGGCTAAAATTTTTCCGGGCCCCAATAAAAATGAACGTATTCCGTAGCAGTATCGTGCTATGGGAAGTGGACCAATCAACGGACGCAAATGCAGTGTTCAGAGCAGGCTATTAAAATCACGAGGCCCGGTGCAAAGTGTGCGCGCGAGTCAAAATTTTTTAGTAGTAAATTTCAATAACTAAAGCAATCTCTCTCACTATGACACATCGATATTTTTTACATTTTATTTAAATGCGTGTACTTTTATAGGTACGATAAATGTTTTTTTATAGGAAGCGCGGAGCCCGGTGCAGTTGCACAATTCGCACCGCCATCGAACCAGCTCTGCAAGTATTCTTTTCCTTTGGTCCTAAGCGCCCGAAACCGTCCGTTATCTCATAACCGAAACAGCATCGTATGCAAGAGTTATGAGACGCTTATTTGTAAGGAATCTTGGCACTCTTCGGTTATCCCGAACCCCTTTTGGAAAATAATTTTTTGAGATAACCCTTTCCCGGGGAAAACATTAAAACAAACTAAGAAAATGACAACTTGCAAACAAAATTTGATTTACGAGTAATCGAGGATATCGGCGAGCCTTCGGCTTGCTTTCTTTTTATATCGCGTGTAGCCGTCTCCGGGCGCTATCGAGCCCTTCGCCTCTCTGGAACGAAATTATCCCTCACCATTGGCCGGTGATCTGGTGGGTAAATGTCGCCACAGGCAGATCAGCCATGGGTTTGCAAGGTTTCATTTTGCATGAAATGGTTATCTAAAAAAATTATTTTTCAAAAGGGGTAACCGAAGAGAACCGGAATCTGTTTATACTCTTTGTAAACAGTCTAGTCATCCTAATCACATGGCCATATCCTGTTTAATTAAGGTTTCACGGAGTGGGTGTCTCTTATCTTGGCCTATTCCTCTTGTATTTATCCCGTAAGTGGGGATTAGGCCGTAGACTTCTTATTTCTATACTGTTTCCTTTGGGTCTACGGAACGTTTCTTCTTTCTCACGAGAAAGATGGTTCAAAATTCACCCGGCAAAGTTAAAGAAATTCTTAACAATTTGGTCACAACATTCAATCCCTTGCGGGGCCCCCCTTAAGCATGGTCCCCCGGGCTACGCCCGGACTGACCGGGCGGTATCTACGTCACTGAAAAAACATTAAAAATAGACGAAAACGACAACTAAAGACTGCTATAATTAATTGAATTCTTAGAAGTAAAACAAAGGGTGAGAGGTGTGAAGTGAGGAGGAGAGATTGTGCGTTGGCGAGAAAGAGAGGTCTTAAACGAGGACAAATAAACTCGGAAAAGGGAGAGAATTATTGGAGATGGAGAGAAATGGAGAGAGTGGGAGAGAGATGGGAAGAGAGAAGGTAAGCGAAAGAGAGAAAGGAAAGGTAGTGATAGAAAGAGAAGAGAATGAAAAGAGAGAGAAAGTAAATGTGGAAAAAAGTGAATAAGTGAGAGAGAGAGAGAGAATAAGTGTGAGAAAGAATGAGAGAGGGGGGGGGGAGAGGGAGGGAGAGAGAGACAGACAGAGAGAGAGACAGCGAGACAAGGGGAGAGAGAGAGAATAAGATAGAGAGATAGAGAGACAACAGAGAGAGAGAATGACAGAGACAGAGAGACAGGGGAGGGAGAGAGAGAATGAGAGAGAGAGACAGAGAGAGACATGGAGAAAGAGACAGAGAATGAGAGAGAGACAGAGAGAGAGAGAATGAGAGAGACAGAGAGAGAATGAGAGAGAGAGAATGAGAGAGACAGAGAGAGAATGAGAGAGAGAGAATGAGAGAGAGAATAAGAGAGAGAGAGACAGAGAGAGACAGGGAGAAAGAGACGGAGAGAATGAGAGAGAGAGAATGAGAGAGAGACAGAGAGAGAATGATAGAGAGAGACAGAGAGAGACAGGGAGAAAGAGACAGAGAGAGAGAATGAGAGAGACAGAGAGAGAGAATAAGTGAGAGAGAGATAAAGAAAGAATGAGAGAGAAGGGGTATTGAGTTGGCGAGATGCGGTAAAGAAAGAGAGTGAAAAAGTCGGACGATATAATCCGGAGAGGTATAGAGAGAAAGAAGAGAGTGAAAAATGTGCAGGTGGAGTCAAAGAGTGTGGAAGAAGAGGTTGAGGATAGAAATAAAAGGAAAGAGAGAGAAAGATACAGAGGGAGGAGTGGGGAGAAGAAACGATAAAAGTAGGGAAAGACAAGAAAAGAGAGAAAAGGAGATACAGAGAGAGAGACAGAGAGAGAGACAGAGAGAGACAGACAGAGAGAGAGAGACAGAGAGAGTGAGAGAGAGACAGAGAAAGACAGAGAGAGAGAGAGACATAGAGAGAGACAGAGAGAGAAAAGTGAAGAAAAAGTGGAAAAGAAAGAATAAGTGAGAGAGAGAGAATGAGAGATGAGGTAGGGAGAGAAAGAGGTAACGAGGCGAGTGAGGGAGAAAAAGGGGGAAGGAGAGGGAAAAGGGGTGAGCGGGGAAAAGGAGAGGGGAAGAGAGAAGGAAAGATATAGGAAAGAGAAAGAAAGAGAGGAAAGGCAGCGATAGAAAGAGAAGAGAAATGAAAGAGAAGGAAAGTAAATGTGGAAAAGAGAAGGTGAATAAGTGAGACAGAAGGGGGTAATGAGGGGGAGAGAAGGGGAGAGAAATTGAGAGAAAGAGAGAAAGGAAGAGAGTGGAAAAGAAATGCGAAGAGAGTGGGAAATACAGAGGGAGAGAAAGAGAGGCAGAAGAGAATGAAAGGAGAGCGATATATATATATATATATATATATATATATATGTGTGTGTGTATATATATATATATATATATATATATATATATATATACAGGGTGTCCATTTAATCTCTCCGGTATTTTAAGAACTATATTATTTTAACAATTAGAAATATCGAAAAAAGTCAAACTGCAAATTGAAGCCAATCTCAAACAGTTTTAGGTGGGGAGTTTGGCAACATGGTTGTGCGCATCGTTGTCTGCGCAGCGCACCACTGTCTGACCTACGCGTCATCGTGCCTGAGGGCAATGGAGACTCCACAAGTGAAAGCACAGTGCGTTCTGTGGTTTTGCTGAATTTTAAATCAGTGATTCTTGTGCAAAGAGAATTCAGACAGGCGTACAACAGAGATCCTCCCACGGATAAAACGATCAGGTAATTGGTATCAAAAGTATAAAGAAACGGGGTAGTGTCTTGGCAACATAGCAGCCTGTCCGAAATTGATTATCGACTAGAAATTCGCCGGGCGACAAAAGGAGCACACACATAAGTTTATTAGCCTCAGGTTTTAAACTTTTTTAGTTGTACATTTTTATTGTTTCACTTTTTCTATGATATCTGTATTGGTTTAAAAAATATAGCTTCTTAAAATACCGGAGAGATTAAATGGACACCGTGTATATAGTGGGGGGCCAGCAGGGCCATTTGGCACGGGCCCCCAAAATTTATGTTTTATTGACTTTATTCATATATATGTATGGCTTTCGGGGTGGGGTGGGGCTCCACATTTGTGACTGGCCTGGGCCCCATCTCACCTCTCTCAGTCCCTGTGTGTGTGTGTATGGGGGAGGCCCTTATCCGTCAGTGGATTGAAAAAGGCTGATGATGAGGATTATGATATATATATATATGAAGGAGCACAAGTGAAGAGGTGTCCTTTTTTTGGGCTAGTGATATAGAGAAGTGTGGTTTTTTTGGCGGGAGGGGAGAGGGGGAGGTTTGGATGTAGCAGCAAGAAGGGGAAGAGGGAGAGGACCGTTGGGATGGAAGACCCATAATGGAGACATTTTTATTTTTCCACGGAACACAAAAGGGGTGACGCATTGTGGGGGACGAAAATGGGAGTTGACGGCCTGGCCTCACTTCACAAAAGTTACAAAACATCTCCCTAAAAATAAAAGTAAAGAGGAGTTCGCCGTTTAAAACCTATTTTCTTTATCTCTCTCACTCTCTCTCTCTCCTTCCTTTCTCTCTCCCTCTCTCTGCCAAACTTTTTTCCTCCAATGAGTTCAAACCTAAATAAAAATGTTTTCCTTCAGGATTATCATCCAAGCAGTTTTGGTCTACGGATTGGAGACACGGCTTTTTTTATTAACGAAACAAAAAATGTTAGTTCATTCTTCTTTCATTTGGCGGAGGATCAGCGGCGGTTAATGTTTGCAGAAAATATCACTTGTCATGAACAAGCAATTGGGATTTATTGAAATTATGTTCAGCATTACTGTTGTAGTATATATGAAATACATATATACATATATACAATATAATAATTGTTTCCTCTACATATAATATAAAAGCCTTGGTTGGTCCTTCTGTACTTTCTATGCATAATTTACAATATGCTAATATAACCATGTTATTGTTTTTAAGTAAAAAATTAAAATAAACTGTATTATTTATGTATTTACAATATATTTCATAAAAACCTACGACGCATAAACGCTCGTTTATGCGTAATAAACCACTAGGCTACCCAATCGAAGTTACTACCGACTTGAACCAAGCCCAAAAATAAAATATCCACCGACTATCTACGTAAGCCCGCATAAGCCCACAAAGGGGAACCCAAAAGACCCTCACTACTTAAGAAAAAAAAAGAAAAGAGCGTAACGCGAGGAAATTATAAAATATGAACTGCTACACCCCGAAAATTGCCAAGTTACTTACTTTTTGAAGAGGTCCGTAAATCACAAGTAGTATTATTTACGCCAGACCGTTAGGCTCATTTTTTTTACTCTCTCTCTCTCTCTCTCTCTCTCTCTCTCTCTCTCTCTCTCTCTCTCTCTCTCTCTCTCTCTCTCTCTCTCTCTCTCTCTCTTCCTCTCTTTCACTTTCCCAGCTTCTTCTAAAAATCTACAATTTTTCATGTGAGGCGAGCAAAAGTGAGAGAGAGGAACTCCGAAGCGAGAGAGGGTGAGACAAGAGGAGGGGAGAAAAGGTCGGTTGCGAAGAAGGCGTCGAGTTTTTCTTACTTAAGGGCATATATCATCCCTTGAGAGTTAATTTGTTCGCGCAGCAGTAGCTTAAAGCCTCGGGCTTATTGGGAAAGCGAATTCTCCCGGCCGAGGAGGTTTTATTACTCTGATCGCTACGTATAAGAGAATAAAGATACATGCTGGATATGCCTAGAGAGAGAGGTAAAAAAATATTTTGACGTAGAGAAATTAGTCAACTTTTCCGTCGTGTTTAGGTAGGTAGACCCCGGTTTTTATTAGTTTTTCCTTAATAATAAACTTTTTTCTTTGTTCGGGAGCGTCGTCGGGGTAACCTCGTTTTATTTTTCAAGTGACACGAAGAACTTTAGGGCAGCCGAAATTAAATTTTAAGATTTTCGCGGAAAGTTATGACGTTATTGTCTATCGACGTACGCCGGAATATAAGTTCGTTTCATAAAATTTTAAGTGCGAACAAACATAATGCAATTTATGGATAAAACAAATTTATTTCCAAAGAGCAATTAAAACTTGACCTCGATTTTTCTGATTTTCATTCCTAATCATCGTAGATTTTTTTAATATTTAAGTTTCTCTTCTGGCATTAGCAAATGGTATTAACTTTTGGCGCAAATACGACTGCTAACTTAATCGTATCTAAAAAATATTCAAAATAATCAGAAACAGTTACAGCAAGTAGGGAAAGAATCGCAGAACAAATTACATAAGTCATTTTTTTTTACCGAATCCTTTGTTTAAATCGGAGTAAAGAACGACAGAGTCGATCTATTGTTGGTTGTCTACATTCGTAGCAACATGTACGTTTTGCGAATGTTTTTATTATTCTCCAGTGGCCCATCCTACATCCACCAAATTTATGCCGTTTGCGGCTCTAACGTAGAAATAACTACTCTATAATTTTAGCGTTTGTAACTCAAATCGTTTCTGAGTTATTTTCTACAAATCCAGACAGGCGTACGGATGAACCGAATGCATAAGTGATATTTTAGGAAAAAAAGCGCGAAAAACAGTGGAAAATTACTAAAAACCATTTCAGATAATGGAAATATTCCACGAATTGACGTGGCAAGGAGGAAAATTGAACAAACAATTTTTTAAGCATTCTGGAGAAAATTGTCCATTAAACAGATATAAGACAGACGAACGACTTTATTAAGGGCGAATTTGAGACAGTGTGATCCCTTGTTACATTTAATAGTCAAAACCGAATCAGAGAAATAACCTTCTACACTCACAACCATTATAATTACTTACTATTAACAACTGATTTTGATCATAAATTTCGCGATTATTTCAACGCGTGCATTTTAAATCGTCCTTAATCAACAAATAAACCAGTAAATAACCTCTCCAATGAAAACCAAGCTAAGCCACTTTATTAAACAAAACACTCCAAACATCCCACCCCATTTCTCTCTCCCTTTTCCGACCCCTAAGAGAGCGATGATGATTCATTGAAATTTCCCGAATCTGCATAAACTGAACATCAATATAAAACGGGAGGGGTGAGTGCGCTACTCATATAAATAGAGCGAATAAATAAACTACCCCAAAAACCCTTCTAAACTCGCTTTATAATTCCTCGCAAATTTGCAAGTAAATCCGAGTCATCGATCAGACTTGTCTCTTTTCAATTGAGACCGCAGCGGCTTTAATCTTTCCAATAAATCAAGAGCCTTTTGTTTTTCCATTCCGACTTTATTGGAAGAAGAGAAGAGAAGACGCCCGGGATACATATGGCAACGTGGCAGACGAGCAAAACATGCCCGGCTCGTTCCGAGGGTTTTGAAAACTGGAGGAAATAGGGATATAAAAGGGCTTTGCAACGAGAAAGACCAGAGCGATAACAACTGGGAGCCCAAGTTATTCGACCGCCTAAGACATATCCGGAATTCATTTCCGGGAAATTTCTTGATTGCAGTTGATACGTGTGTCAGATCTATGGAAAACGTCTCGAGAGGGAGGATAACAGAAATTAAGATGGAGTACGATTTTAACGAGGGCTTCTAACTAAGTCCAAGCCAAAACTGAATAATGAACCTTTGATCCTAATTGGGTCTTTAATTAATGAGTCTGACACGAACTTTTTTGTTCTGATCGAGATTTTTTCTTGGAAATTTGCTAAGCACATCCGACGTAACTGACTCGTTTTCGTGCTAAGAGATATAATATGTATCCCTCCAATTAAAATTAATAATTAATATCGTAATGGTAACATTCCTGTTTATACATAGTATATATATATATATATATATATATATATATATATATATATATATATATATATATATATATATATATATATATATATATATATATATATAGTTATACAGTAATACTTCGATATGCGAAGTAGATGCGTTCCTGAAACTTCGTTCGTATATTGAAACTTCGTATATCGAATAACATTAATATAATATGATCCGATACCAACCTTAATAATGTAAAATCTTATAGCATAAACCTTTTAATAAGTACTACTCGCATTTTTAAATGACTGTATTTTAAAAGAGCATTATACTATTTATTATACATAAATTGTAATCACGATAACTTACACTATTAAAACTAAAAAGTGTACGAAAATTTCACTTACAATACTGCTTTTGTGCTAACGAGATAAGTTTCCGTGATTTTATGACTGCTCCAACAACATCTGCACATGGCATTTTGAGATAAAATAACATTCTTCCGTTAACAACAGTCACTTTTTGCTGGTTAAACACTTTATGGTGGCGAAAAACAACACAATTTCAGAAGTCTTACAACGAAAATGACGTTACGAAGATAACTTGAAAACAGTCAATACCTATGGAACGCTTGAGGAAACGAACAAAACTGGAGGAAAGTATATGTACTGCGTTGCACTGAATCTGATATTCACTGCCTAACTAAGATCATTTGTTCATTAGTTCTAAGCCAGAAGTTATTCCATCATCATATACACCATCATTGTGGGCGTTCATTGAATCGGCTCGATTGTCATAAATATTAAGTTAGTTATAGCGAAACTTCGTACATCGAGTATTCGTATATCGAAGTATTACTGTATTTATATAAATATACGGGAGAAAAAAATTTATTCGATTTCAAAATGAAATAACAGGATAACCATATCAGATAGAATTAGCGCATTACACAGAAAATAGACAAAACTTTTTTAAATAAATAACGTTTTTTGTCGTAGGCACAAAATTTGTCAGATAATATTACAAAAACAGCAACAATTAATATTATGAGTGTAAACCTGCGGGCTGTAATTATCAACTATACTGCGTCCATTCGCATGTGTCCTCAGAACGATGGAAGACTTTTTGGAAGTCTGCATTGATGGAAACAAAGTTTAAATATCCCTCTGTTAATTGGTTTTTGTTTCACACTATATCACAATTCATTTACTTTTTTTAAATTTTGAAATCGAGTACATTTTTTTTGGTCCACCCTGAATAACACTTTGCTAAAATACGAACTATAATTAACTGATTTTTGAGGACAGTGAACTTGAAATGTTCAACTTTGACAGAAAATACAAAACACGAACTCATTCGTGCAGTTGTAAGAGTTCCACTAAATATTTTTGACAAATAAATCCTTAATGCAATTCAAAATTTCCTATTCGCATATCTCTGAAATTTTCACAAATTTCATATCTAAAACATGAGGCAGGATTTTCACGCAGGGATAAATTCATCGTCGTTATCGCAAATTTTGACGTTTTGATAGACGAATCAAATATTTCCTATTTCAATAAGGATTATAATGATAAGGTATTGAAGAGCATTTAAAAACATCCATTAAACTGCTCTTGCAAATATCTCATACACGATTTAGTATATTCGTACAATTCTCAATCTGTTTGAGGGTTTACCTGACAAAACACAACCCGTTTCCGGTGCAAAGTTATCGAAACAAAAACTCCCAGTTTTTTTTAAAATCATTGCTGTTTTATCGAAAATTGCTCCTCTAGTTTCACGTCCTCAATATCCGTTTGAGCCGTACTATAAATGTAACCTACATTCTTCCCTTTTATTCATTAATGACCACGAACGCAGCATTTCGAATACATCGAAAAATGAACTACGTATCCCTAAACGTAATACCAAAAGCATCAATAAATCCTGTCGGCGCGACGTAAAATTCATTTTTTTAATAAAACCCGACATTTCTCGAATATTCCTTGTAATATATTTTTTTCGGAAGCTAATTCAGGCTGTCAATATTCATTACGGGAATGGAAATTTTGCCAATTCTGCAGCTAAAAGAAGATAATCCAATTTGACGATTAGCCTGAATAGAAGGCGCTCGAGAGCGTAAATTAAAATAAAAAAGGGGACCGAGTTCTTTTCTTTTTCGTTCTTTTTTATTTCTTTTTCTCGCTGCTAAGCCACGGAGAGAACTACGTGAATAGTGCAAGGGATTCTGATTGGAGGATGGGACTTTGGATTAAGTCCAGAGAGAAGGAGAGATATAGGGAAAGACATAACTACCCAGTTTGTCACTATTTGAGTGGAGACGCTCCAGGAAATGTACGCAGGAAGACACAGGTGCATGCATTTAGCGCATATTAAAGCTTTACGATTTTCATCAAACGATTTGAAGTAATTTTCATTTAAAATTACGTCTGTACCTCGCGCGACTAGCTAAATTAATCTACCATCAACCCGGGTCGATAATAATATTACAGCTATCTTTGAAATTCGCACGTTTTTCAAGCGTAAATTCGTTGGACCGGTACTTAAGGTAAAAAATCGCCATGGCATCGAATTGTCTGACGGCAGTATTCGCAATACGAAACTTTTGAACGTAACGGTAAGCGATAAAAAGAATTAGAAGACGGTCCGAAATAATTTTTACTGTTTCAAAATTCAACATACCTGCAGTATTACATTTTTAACTTCCCGGCAGATAACAATTTTTACATTCACCTGTCAAAAAACTGCGTTAAACAGCATCTGATACGGCACTTGCGAGTCAGTTTCCACGTATTTATATCTGATAAACTGAACGGAAAATTCAACCCTTTAATGACGTAAAATAAAATTTAATGAATCGCTCACATAATTCCAGAAATTCATAATTTTTTCGCACAAGAGCAGCAACTATTAATACGTACAAATAACTGGTGCAGTTAAAAATAACGATATTCTAGGTAAATATCTTAAATCGACCAATGTACACGAGGAGTTCCTACCGCTTACGCCTTTCAGTCAAATTATTTCAGCAGATCCATTTCGCGTACGACCCATTTCGGAAAAAGTATGTACGTACCCAGGTCGCACCGCGATCAATTAATTAAGAAGCTCAAAGCTCAAAACCCAAGGACATCGCTTCGTACTCCAGATTCATAACACGGGACGGGACGTGTAAAAACGCGATTCCCCCCGACTTTCATTTCGACGTCGGAAAGATACGTACGAGGAGGAGGCCTTTAAAAAAGTAATGATCAAGCGACGGGAAGAATCGAGAGAGAGAGAGAGAGAGAGAGTAGAAAAAAAATAAGAGTCGAAGGTATGTACGTGAAAGGACGAAATCCCTTTCGCACAAGGAGCCATATAATCGCCCACCGCGGGCTTTTCATTAATGTCTACCTTAGTTCTTGGGGCATCTCAAAGCTACATCCACCATTCCTCCCCCCTCCCTAACCAAAGTCCCTTTTCATTCGACTACCAATTTCCTCCATCCTCTTCCCCGTCCTCTTTCACGCTACGATCCACACTGTCCCCATCCGCCCTTCCTCCCTCTACCTCCCATGACACGCCCTCCTACTGCCTCTCATCCCTTTCACATACCCTCGGCATCATTCTCTACCACCCCCTTTCCATATGTGTATATATATATATTACATATTATATATATTATATATATTATATATTATATATATATATATATATATATATATATATATATAACACTCCTATTCCACTTGCTTCCCTCCCCAAGGCAGTCCACTTCCTACTCCTGTTTCTCATCCTCCCATTTCCATTCTATCCGTCTTCTTCCTTCTACACCCTAAGCCTACTTCTCTCCCCCTTCTCCTCCTCTCCTCTCCCTTCCTTTTTTTCTCTCCTTCCAGTCCCCACCGATGTGACACGGTATCCAGCGCCCCCGAAATCCTCTTACGGAGAGCCTGAGAACTAAAACTCGTCGGATTGGTGTGCTGGCTTCCATCCCGGCGAGGGGGAGGTAAAGGAGGGGATTAAATGAGGGGGATACAGCGAAAGGGAGTAAGAGAGAGAGAGAGAGGGGAGAGGGAGCGTACAAGAGAGAAAGGCGAAACTATTCAAAGGATGGAAAGTAACGCGTGAAAAAGCAGGACGTGAAAATTTTCAAATTTCGGACTGATTTTGTTTTTTTTTTAACGGGAATAACCGCCCTGTTTCGAGGCGTTAATTTTTTTTTCTGACTTGAATAATTTTCGGCGAGGTAGCGCGTACAGAATACTATAGTTACATAAAAAAACGTCACGAACTAGTCAAAACTGTACAAAATAAAATACGCATGAAGTACTTCATGACGAATTTATGTTGAATGTGCAAATTAATTTAACGAGTTATGCCCGAATTCCAATTGCTCACAACACTTCGGCCTGTATTTAAAGATATTTTTCTGCGTATATATTGACGATCATTCCTGTTTTACCAATAAGATTCATTATTAATATAAATTCATACTTTCGCGTATACATAAGAAGATTAAAGGGACAAAATAATAAAAATATCGCCTAATCTTGAAAAAAGAAATCGCAATATACGCTTTCTTGGAGAATACATATAAATGGTTCACGTTACATCAGTGAAACATGATTATCTAATCCGTAGAACACACCCTACAAAAGGCATTATAGCTTGAAACAAAACTTCTCTTTACTAACTGGAAATTTTTAACATAAACGTAACAGCTTCTTGAAATGATATTTGTCTTTGGCTAAAACGTACAGTAATTAAGTCAGTTTCAATGCTTTTAACGGAAATTTTAAAAATTTAGCTCCATCCTTGTGTAGAGAATTATAAAAGATTTCGACTCGAGTGGGAATAAAATCCATTTTCCAAGCGAATACGCTACCACTGAACTATAAAAGCAAACCAATTTTCGTTTCTCCGGATTTGGAATTCAAACGTCGCGTTAACAACTCCGAATTTCTGAAGTGTTTGAGCATCGGTCTAAAGCCGTTAGATAAAGAAAGAAAATGTTTTCGGCCGTGCATAAACGAGGACGAATCAATGGAGAAGTTTTACCACGCGGCCATCCCCTCTCCACAACTCGGCCGAAACACAGAATCCTTGAAAGTGCGAATAATCCCGCCTGTATCAACGGCAGGTCATCCGATCCGAGGAAGGGAAGATTCATCTTCTGAATTTACGGTGACATATACGCCTTTCTCGTACAAATTCTATGGGAAAATTCCTCCAATTGTTCTATTCCATTTCGTCGCCGTTAAAATTTCCGTGGCCGACACATTTTATGCATGGAGGAAACTTAAGCACTCTTGAACCCTTTCAGAAATATAGGATTGAAATAAGAGGGACGATATTTTTAAGGAACAACAGTTGATGAATACATAGGTCAGAGAAGGAAATAGCACGACTAATAACTTTATTGTAATTAAGGAACCCCTGACTAAAATACATGAATACAAAGGGTTTAATATGGTGCTTAGGAGTTAAAGGTTAAATTATTATTAAAGAATATAACCCTCTCAGTTTCTTATTACTTTCAGATCGGATCGTAATTTTTTACAGGACATGATTTGTGCTTATTTATAGTCTGTTCACTATCTAAAGTCTCTTGGCCTTCATAGAGCAAGTAGCCAATCACGAATGTTTCCCCTTCCATCGCCCCTCACAACTTTCGCGTGGGAGGACAGATACCCAATCACTAACAGCAACAGCAAGGAAACGGCGGTAGAAATGGCAACGCAAACCAATGTGAACGCTTCGAAATCAAGAGTAACACTGAGTTCCCCCCACTTCCCAAACGAACCGTCTCCTATTGGCTGCTGCTAAGTGGCGTCTTCAAGGTCAAGAGGCTTTAGATAGTGAACAGACTATAGTAAAACTTTCTCACGAATCTCAATACTTATTCGAATGCAATTATTTTTCTCTTTCCTTCTCTATCTTATCCCGTAATTATCAGTACATATCGTAATCATAAATAACTTCCATTCATTTTTGTTGATTTTAATTTTTACTTTCTCCGTACATACGTAGTATAGAGATAGTATTGTTTCCATGAAAAAATCGAATTCGAGATTTCAACGGAAATACACGTTTTCAGGTGATTGTGAGAGCGTTTCTTCAGCGATTTATGCGCTGAACTCGATTCAAAGCGAACTTCGAAACATTTTCAAAATCATGTTTTTTCTGTTATTCTCCATTACGTGATCGGAGCTCACCTCAAGGCTTCAATCCTACAGATGATATGATTAACCCGTGTATAAATCTACTTCACAATTTTACAGGTGCAGCAGGTCTAACGCTTATTGCTTTACGCAAGTTTCGCGCAGTAAACTCCAAATTAATTGGATTTGTAACAACGGGAATTTCGACTCACTGAATTTTTAGAAGCTATCTGTGTTATTTCCTCATATCTAATATAGACACTAATAGGTTGTGCAGTATTACTTGAACCGCCTAACTTTGTGTTTTCTTTGCTATACTAATACTTGCTCGATTTTTACTTTCTCATATACGAAGTATACTGAGAAGGTATTGTAATCGCGAAAAAATTCGACCTCGAGATTTTGACGGAAATACACGTTTTAGTCCGAAAAAGTGGTTTTCGCAATGCCGTCTGTCTGTCTGTTATTGGATCTAGGGCCTAAACGGTAGAGCGAAAATGAATGAAATCTCGTACTTATGCATTTTATCATACAGAGTAGAACCTATGAAGAAGTGGTTGACATTGCTCCATAATTAAGGGAAGTTTGTTCTACCCATTTTTAACAACAATTTGATTTTCTCAAAAACTGCAATAACGATTTTGATCAAATTTTGTACAGTAACTTGAGTATACGTCTGAAATAATACCTACTACATATTTCATTTTTCTCAATGAATGAATATAAGGCTAGTTTATTCTTGGGCAACTTTAACAAAAATTGAATTATCTGAAAACCGGCCTATAGGGTTTTCATTTTCTAAATATAAATAAAGGACGCATTAGTATATGAGAAACTTTGTACAATGTATGCTGTACCGATTTTTTTGCGTGCAATAGATGATGATTATCAAGCTCGACTTATGACTGAGAAACATTTACAAAATTCATTTTCTAAATATAAATAAAGGACGCATTAGTATATGAGAAACTTTGTACAATGTATGCTGTACCGATTTTTTTGCGTGCAATAGATGATGATTATCAAGCTCGACTTATGACTGAGAAACATTTACAAAATAAGGACTAAAAGCATTAAGAAATGAGAATTTACGTTGTTTACATTAGCAATAGTAATTCTATGAAAAACATTTGCATTTGGGTTACAATTCAGCCATCATCAGTGGTGATTCACCCAACTAGATTCCCTTTTCTAGAAACCACTTTCACCTTGTTAAAGCTATTGGAGATGCACTAGGTAAGTTACTCGTCTTCTCAACTTCGGATCTTTTAATTTCCTCTTTTACGTCCGTTAACTCGACAGTTCACCGTTACAGAAATTCGCAGCAAAATGTAAACGCCTTTAGAATTCTTGCAGGTTTTTTTTAATCGCATAAAAAATAATACCAGCTCTAAACAGAGTTGGGAATAGTTTCGCGAATCGACAATAATAAAACCGTAGTAGTTACGCGTAGTTATGCCGCCGCCCGGGTAATCTCAATCCTCGTTAGACACGGTAGGAAGTTTCTAAACACACATACCTGTACCGATGAAATTGATTTACGGCGGCTGTAGCAGCCCTCCCACCAACCCACGTCTCCGAGCACACGTCGGCAAGGGAAAATAAGTTACCGGGAGACGAATATCGCGTTACCTATCTTCAAACTCGGTTTATGTGGGAATACTCAAATATCGAGTTCGTTCTTGATGGTCGCGTATAATCCGTGAGCTTCTGCATCAAATAACCAATTAAGTTCGGCTATGTGCAGAGAGAGAGAGAGAGGAAGGAGGACACTTTATGACCTTCCGACGGATCGAGTGGGCCAATTAAGCGTTTGCACCATATATTGAAATCATGCTACTAACCGATTTTCGGCCCTCGGGCCATCGAAACTGTTTTCGATCGCTCGTGCGTTGCGTATGTATTTGCGCGTTTGAGAGTTTTGAACGCGCTTAAAAATAATCCAAATTATCCGATCACGTTTGTTATAAAATTATATTTACCAGCCCGTTATAACTCGGGTAGTTTCTGAAGGTCTTTGGCCCGAGTTCACTCGGGCAAGGTAATTCAGAGCGTATCTTTCGTTACTTTCCCGAATATATTCGGGAATGCATGCACGTACGCATACAGGTTTTCGAACGGAGAAATACAAAAAAATCGATATTTTGTTACCTTGTCCAAAAAAATGTAATTGCTCGGGAGAAAGTGAATAAATCTTCGGAAAATCAAAATGGACGCCACATTGAATTCGCCGAAGGGAAACTTCAAAACAGAGAAAACTTCAATAAAATTTGGAATGGAAGTGGTTTTGATGAGCATTTAATTCTCGGAGGTTTTTTACCTAAATGAACATGTAGTCGAGTCGTAGAATTAACAGCTGAAGGTGTAGTTCTTTGGACGTCATCTACTTAACATTGTTACATTGACTCTTGTATGTAGTTAAAGCCATACTGAGCGTATCATTGATTACAACTTTCTATAGCAGATAAACAACAGCGGCGCGATGCGTACGTAACATTAACGCTTTAGGGAAGTTACTTTAAAAATGTGAACTGCTCATTAATTTCGTTTCCAGAGTAAAAGTTCCATTTCTAAATTTAATAGGCGCTGTTTCCATTTGCCATTCTTCATTTTAAAAAAAACACACGTTTACATACCAATAGGACAAAAGTTACGCGCAAAAAAAGGCATGTAATTAGTTAGACAAAATAACGGCTTCATTAACAGGACCTATACCATTAATTCTCTTTAACGGCTGTGAGGTTGTTTAGATTAAATTACTGAACCATGAAAATTCTGATAAACTGGAAAAAACAGTGCATAATTAATGAATATCACAAATAATTGGCGTACGCTTTGATATAATAAAATGGACGTGATTCCAACTGTTTCTTTACATCAAAGTAAAAGGGATAATTTACTTCTGATTGAATGCCAACTCCCTTGGGACGTTTTCCTGATTAACCTTTTGGGTATACGATTCCTAAAATTTTTCCCTATTAACAAATTTCTAAAAAAAATCACAAACGAAATATGACATTTACCAAAAAAATACTTCCAAAAACTCTTATCTCTGAGAAATTATTAAGCGAGTTTTGTATTTACTAGAGCAAGTGTTCGCCAAAAAATATGGGACAGGAATTTCTATGTTATGAACAAAAAATCGATGGTAAATTTTTTATAATTTTTATTTACGAAATAATTAAATTCCGCTAGTCGAAAACTCGTCCTTTACGTGTTATCACACGGGAAACAGAAATTACGTATATCCTGGAGTCGAACCACGGACTGTTTTCGGGACTTTTTTTCCCCATTGACTTTTTATTCCGCGACTGAAGCAATCTTCCCAAATGTCAATCTTCCACCTAATCGGATTGTTTGTTAAAACACGTTTTAGAAAAGCGTCACATACAGAGTGACGGAATGAGCTTTTTATATAATAAATTCTCGATTACTGGAGACATGTATCTGTCGAAAAAACGCGTCATCGCAACTCTTCTTCCATTGTTTTTCCAAGTTTTGACAGCCTCTGGATTCCAAGAAATCCACTTTCATGAAAATGGTGATACATTATAAATACGTGTACCTACGTATATAGAATTAAGCCAAATTCATTTTTTAAAAAAAGGCATCCACTTTTCGGTAATGCCTTTTGACCGGATTCGTCAGAGATTTTAGGGAAAGTTGATAAGATTTCGCGTTAGTAATCAACCGAATAAAATCACAGAAGAAAAATAAAACATGGCCGTATAGTAATTAACAAATAACCCGAGTAACGCGCAAACATCCGCCTTGGCAACAAAGCAAACGATGAAGAAAAAAGTTGCCGTCCCTAAAACGGGGTTGGAGAGGAAAAATCCATTACTACGTTTCAAAAATTAATAAAAGTTACCCTTAAAGGAAAATTAATAAAGGGATGTAATTAACGTTCAAAATAACGTACTAAATATATTTTCCAAGAAGCGCCACAGAGGAAAAATATATTTAATGGATTCTGGGCTCAGAAAGATTAATCAACACATGAGGGGCAATTATATCATAAAAATTACATACGTTTTTCAAGGCGTAGCCTTTAATTACATTTCTAAACCTTGCATCCACATACCGTACTTCATACCGAAATTTTTTGCTATTAACAAGAAATTTATTTTTTAAATTAATATAACTTACGTGATATGAATATTTAATCACACAGTTATGGTTACAGATATACGACGCTTATTATAAGACTCCCATATACAAATTAAGTAAATGAAAAACGAGTTAGAGTAACACGATTGTTATAATTATAATAGAAATTTATATACCTATGTAAGGAACCTCTTATCTATAATTGAAAAGAAAATAAGCAGGCTATATTGACGTTAAAATTGTCATCAAAAACATCTGGTACCGTTAAGACGCTCGTAATAAAATCCAGTATCACCATAACGAGGAAGTAACAAGCTCAAAGAATACAGACCAGAGGAATGCAGATAACAGGGTCCTGAAATGCTCAAAGCAGCTTAAACTGAGTACTTAAATCGTTAATTGTAATCTGGAGAAACTCAACTAAGATCGCTTCAAGATGATCACCAGTAATCAATTCGGCGAAGCTACACACAGCTTTCGGAACATATTAAGAAAAACTAAATGTTAACGACCCAGACAAATCTAGGGCAAAGTCTCTCGCAAGACAATGCCAAATTAGGCAGCATTATACGCAAAAAGCAAATATAAATAATTACCAATGAAACGAAAACTGAGAGCGAGTGAAGAAATTAAAACTCGTTAATGAATGGCTTTTTCATAACGTTGAAAAAAAATTCAAAGAAACATTTTAACGCAATATTATCCCATAATATCAACCCCTGTATATAATTTGCTTGTTTATGCGTGATAATGTAATGCTCAGTCGGCGTTTTCATTGGTTGAATGGCAATCCAATCAGGGTTCGAGACATCACTTATGTCGGTGACGCTCGACTGCAGTGCCGTTTCTATGGCGCGGAAGAAACTCGAACTAATAGAATACGGGTGATGATATAATTCGAAGTTATTTGCCGCTAGAATTTTGACTACATTTTTGATATTTGAAATATATGAATAAATTGTTTATAAGAATAATAAGCACGAGATTTTAAGTTAAATAATATATTCTTTCCTGTAATATTGACGGGCTTATATACTAGCAAACCCATAAGACTCCGTACTGAGCGCGGAGGAAGATTTTGGCCGTTAAACAAATCAAAAATTAATATTCCTCCGAAGTTTTAAGTAACAAAAAAATTAGAATTTTCGTTTATTCGCGTGTTCGTGGACCTATTACGACCTCGAATTCTCGCATTTTTTTTACGGGATAATAATTCCTAACGGCGGCATGTTATTTTCCTATCTACATAGTGCATGAAACGTGCAGCCAGCTCACCGGGATAATGTGCATCGAAGGAATATATAAAAGGCGCAATGGCAGCCCATTTGAAAGGGACGTAGCGTTAACGGGAGAAGTTATTCTCGAGGCGTATCGTCGATACGGCAAAGAACTTTAACGATCGAGACGGCGAAAATTGCATTTCCTATTCGGGCTTCTTTTTGCTTCCATCTCCCTGGGAGTTCATTTTCAAGGAATCGAGTTATCCGGCGGGTTTTCAACTTTCGATATGTATATTTTTTTTGTAATTTCGAATCCTATAGCCCTTCATTCCAAAAAGCTTCGTTTAAACTTATTCTGTAATAACACACGGTTGTAATTTTACGATTTTTAAAAATAAACATCATTCGGTGTTTTATGGTTTATCTCTCTTTTACTTTCTCATATAGGTACGAAGTAGAGGTATTGTTATCCCCAAATAAAATTCGACCTCGAGATTTGTACGGAAATATACGTTTTAGGTGTCGCTGAATCCGAAAAAGTGGTTTTCGCAATGCCGTCTGTCTGTCTGCTACTGGCTCCAGAGCCTAAACGGTAGAGCGAAAATGAATGAAATCTCGTATTTAGACATTTTATCATACAGAGCGGAAAAATGGTTTACATTCCTAAATAATTAAGTGAAGTTTATTCTACGCATTTTTAACAACAATTTGATTTTCTCAAAAACGGCTAAAACGATTTTGATCAAATTTTTTACAGTTACTTGAATATACGTCTGTAATAATACTACATATTTTATTTTTCTCAATGAATGAATATAAGGCTAGTTTATTCTAGGCAACTTGAACAAAAATTGTAGTAGTAGTAATTAGGTTTTTTAGGTGCGTCAACTGCTAAAGTTATTTTGCACCGTCAAATTCTTTTAGAGAAAATCAACATACATCACAACATCCATGCCCGAAGCGGGATTCGAACCCGCGACCTTTGGGTTACAAGGCAGGCGCACTGCCTACCAGTCTAACCCGGCCGGCCAAAAATTGGAATGTTTAAAAACCGGCTAATACGATTTTCATCAAATTTCGTGCCGTTACTTGAGAATACGTCTGCAATAATACTACGCACTTCATATTTCTCAAAAAAAATGTATATAAGGCTAGTTTATTCTTGGACAACTTTATCAAAAATTGATTTTCTAAAAACCGGCTGATACGATTTTCATTTTTAAAGATAACTAAACGACGCATTAATATATGAGAAAGTTTGTACAATGTATGCTGTACCGATTTTTTAATATGCCCTCACAATTTTATTATGGAAATGGCTTGACTCTTTTAAAATTAATACCAAAGTAACTTGGGGAAAAGAGTTTCGAAACGCGTCGACTAATGTGGATTTGCGTTCTAGGCAAAATAGTGTCGTACCAATTTCATGTTTTGTGGAAGAAATCACCTGTTCTTATAAACTACGAGCTTCCTGGCTCCGTATACACGCGTAATATGTGTTTTATGGCCCCCTAGGAGCTATAATTAAATTTTACACTCGTTTAATAAATTCATTGAAACTTGTGTACTCATATCCGTGTTAGGTAAACCCGCGATATATTTACCGAACATCAAAAGAATGAGTCGAATTTTGGTACGGCAGCCTATGTGATTTATTATAATAACGCTCGAAGGAATTATAATATATTATATTGCCAACGGCTACACTATGATGTTAATGAGAATATTACGTACAAATTTTCTCTTGTTACAACTATAATAGATGGTTAAATAGAAAACAACCTTTTCCTAAAATGCGACAAAAATTTTTCCACAAACAATACGAATCGTCGAGAAATATTAGGTAAATGAAACTGCATTAATATTTAAAATATTCCTCACACCAACTAGAACGAAACTGGAGGTCTAAAGAAAATAACTAAACAGAGTGTGTATAAAAAGTAATGAGACATTTTATGTCGGATTCCTTAGAAAAGGCTTTTTCTGTATATTAAGTTTATTCCTTTGTTTATTTGTCCAAAAAAAGGCAACAGAAAGATACATTTTTTGCAATACACTTATTCACTTCAATTCATTGCCGTAATATATATATTAAATCAAAAGTTGTTGTTCAAAGACAAATGTTTTTTTTCCATTACTTTGATTCGCATGTTCGCTTTAATCCCACGGATAATTTTTTTCCTTTAATCAAACCGATAAATTTAAACTTGTTTGCTTGCGCCTAAAAGTACGGATATTCTTTCGCGCTAATCAGAATATTGCTCCACGTCATGGAAATATGACAATCCAAGGCAATATCAATTTACTTCGCAAAAGTAGGTCGCGAATATTTCGTTCGTTGAGGAAATAAATAATTTTTTCCCGCTACTACATAAGAAGATAATAACATTCGAATTAAAGTTAATGGAGATATATAAGGATTCTTTCGGTTTAAAAGGTAATGGAAGTTCGTTTTTAAAATAGATTTATACTCGCGATTAATATTAATCAATATCCCGTCGTATGAGAAAGGTGAATTCAGTACGGTACCTACGTATTTCCTATCGTAATGATGAAATAAACGAAAAAACACTGGAGTTATGACCTTCTAAAGGAAATTGTTTTAAATGCAAAATTTGAGAAGAAAAAAACTCAGAATTTTTCTTCTTAAGTTTCACATTAATTTTCAGCCTTCTGCGCAAATCCAAAAAAAAACTAAAATTTTATTTCCTTAATTTTTTTTCTGTGCGTTCCGGATGAAATTCATTACTTGGTTCAAATTTTCTGATAATATATATTACGATAAAAAACTACAGCAATATTTTCCCGAGGAAAAATTTTATAACGTTTCATTTTATAAAACTCAACGCGTTAATTTACTAAAAATAGAAATATTTATAAATGAACCAATGCCCCATGAAAATTTCAGTACGTGAAATCTTTTTTCTTAAAATCGCCATATTATTACGAAAAACCAAGAATATTCCATTTCTATTTTTAAAATTTCCGTCTATGAACTTATATTTTTAGATCATAGATATTCACTATAAAATCCTGAAATTAATATATTAATAATAATAAATGACTTGCGCAATATTGATTCAGTATATTCGTCCTCATTGCTCACTTGATGTACTCAGCTGATTAATTTTAATATAAACATAACATTCATTTAATAAAAGGCATGCGTTGGTATCGATGGTTCAACTATAAACAAATCACCTGTTTCGATATTGTTCGAATTAGTTCATTAGTTCCAAATGGTTGTTATTAGCATTAACAGGTTCTTACACGTTGGCCACTTTTAAAATTTCTACAATTATGTTATTATTTCGGATTCAATACGATATACACAAAATTACGCCTAAATGAAACTCAAGAAACATACAAACTTTAAGGTAGATAAGAAGAAAAATCCCGAAGCTGACAGGTAATCGTACCCGGGTCTCCCCCTTAACAGACTACATTACAAAGCCTAACGGGTTAATTCTTAAGTTGAAATTCACGTTCGGATTGTGAGCCCAATCATAAAAACTCCATTTACCTACATTCCAAATATTTCAAATAAAAATCCGAGTAGCATTGTTTATATGTACGGTGATAATTTTTTTAAAAAAGTAGGTAAAAAATCCCAGTATTAGATTTTTAAGGTTTCAACGCCATAGACGAACGGAGAACAAAGTTATTTAACCTGTTAGAAAACAGAAGAAACGGTCGCAGGAATGTTTTACTGGGAGCGCGTCGTGTTATCACGTCCGATTGGTGACCAGGTAATCATTTTGTGTGTCAAACAGTAGAAGGTGAAATTCGGTTCCCTAAAAAAAATCGAACGGTTGGTTACATTACGTTTCGAGGGAAAAAAGGTCGAGGAAGAACCGCGAGACGTAAATTCGACCATACATCTCAGAAATTGAAGGGGACAACTCGGCGGATCTTTTGAGAATGCCTCAGAAGGCGTAATAAGGTTCCGCCGTCGCGTAATATATGCGCGCCATCATCCATAGAAGCTCAAGGCAGAAGACGGTAATGAAGTGGATGCTGTACGCATGGACCACTATACCGACGGGAACATGTACTTGGCTCCGCGTGAGATGCCGCTGGCACTGGATTTATTATGACTAGGTCGACACGGAGATATCTTGCTTACAAAGGACCCAGTATACTTAATTGCTTGTTTTAGAAATACTGAAACGCGCAATCTTTCGCGTAGTCTCATAGAAAAATAGTCAGTGTCGCATCTTCAAACGTCGATCTCTGGGTAATTATGCAGCGTATGGTGTCGTCAAGCGTGACAGATATGTTACAAGCGAGAAAAAAAATCCATTAAATCTAATCTGCCATTAACAACTGCGACGAGGAAGAAAAGTAGGTACGCCAGGTTGGCCCCACAGCTAGTGCCGCAGAAAATTTCATTTATCAACGATTTCTCAATCATAAGACTATAGGCTTATGATGGCTAAACAGAGACTCATTAATTAAACTTTGCGCATCGTATGAATGAAATTTTCTGAAAATTGCGTCAATGATGGTATTCAGATAACAATTTCCATCCAAATCTCGTTTTAAGGAAAACTTCTAACTAGTGCCCCACAGTTTTAACATGATTATTCCAATCTGCAGCAAAAATTACTTCACGTTCATCGAAAACATTCCATTCCTACATTCTGCACATAAAAAAAATCTAGAGGACATACTTTTCGATTTATTAGATATTGATATTTGTAGCCACCGTTAACTCCCAAGTAATTGATCCTGAATCCACCAAAATTTACCGCATGTAGCTCTAATGTAAAACTATCTAACCTGGAATGTTGGCTTATGTAATTTACGTCATTTTTGAGTTATTTTGTAAACGGACATACAGACAAATATACAAATGAACCGAATACGTAAGCGATTATTTTTATTTATTAAAAAAACGCTAAAAATCGACCATGCATACTGATTCACATATAGCATAAAACATCCAATACACTATGAAGCAGCCACAAGCGCGTTACAAGGTATAAAGGGCATGGGATATACACCTTCATAATAATTAAGAAAGAGAGAGAAAAGACCGCAATATGCTATCTCCCCATCACTGATGCACTCATCAGTCTTCATTGTTTTTATCGTTCTAGTTTTTTACTATTAGACTTAGATCTAATATTAGTATTTTTTTTATTATCCTTCATTAGTTTTAGTTACTCTGATGTATTACCGCCTCAAGGCAATTCTGTTAGTCTTAATTACTCTTAAGTCACCCCTTCCCATTGCACTGCAGAAACGGTTGGTAAAGTGGGGTACTACCCACTGGAACAACCATCGGTTGGTCAAAGGACCGCACTACCACCACGACGACGACGACGACCTTCATAATAATTATATTTTTTTCATTTACGAAACAAATGAAACGCGCCAAAAGATCTAAAAATTTATCAAGATTCTCAAAAATTTAGAGAGATTCGTAAATTATATTACTGGGATTGCGTCCCATAATGTTGCACGATATCGGTCGACCGACTTAATTAGCGCACTGCAGCTATCATTTGCAAATCTTACGAGCGCAACGTATTTATAGAGCGTATGAGCACGACATACAATATAAAAGCAAAACATTTAATAGAATCAACAATACGAGCATGTACTCTTAATTACAAAATATCCTTTAATTAGATCGTTTAAGTTTGTTTTTGTAAATAAAAACTTATTTTTATGATGTAAAAAAAATCAAATATTCTCGGGAAAAATTTTCGTCCAGAGAAACACCAGCGCCACTAAAATCTCAAGAGGCTAAAAATATGGCGAGACGAGCCCCTTCTCAAAAATTCTAATGAATTTTTACGATAATTCTACCACACATGCGAGCATGAAAAACTTACGCGGGTATGTTGCACGTATTAATAAACAATTTTTACCGTTATGCATAACTGGAACCTGATAAACGTCACAATGGTCAAGTTTCCAAATCATATCAAAGTCTGAGATACATACGTGGCAAAGACGTTTGGAAAATTTGCCAAAAATATATCGTACGATACGCCGGTCGATTTTTCACACAAGACAAATAATACGGGGATACTTCATTGCATGCGTCTATAAAAAAACAAGTCAGATTCAGATTTAACGTTTAATGATTAATCATTTACGGAAAGAGTCTTATCTATTCAATAACTCACGTTCCTGTTCCTTAATGATTTTTGGACAACCCGGAATAGCATGTAGATCTTGGATATTTTCACGTTTTCCTCCAGTTTCTTGTCCCGGGATTTATCTAATATTAAAAATACGTAAACGAGGAATAACGCTGGAACTTCAAAGTTTTTGTCTGAAATATGTTTCGATTATATTCGATTTTTTTCGTTTGACATAAACACGTGAAATTTCATATAACATTAAATGGTTCATGCAACCTGATATAACATACTTAAATGTAATTTTCATTCAATAAAATCGCTTTAATAAGTTTTCAGTTTTGTTACGATGTTATACATTAAAATTTCTATGTTGATAAATAGTATTTTTTTGCGAAACTGAACCAAATTTCAGAAGAAAAACGAAATCTCGACGATTTAAATTTCTAAACTGGCGTATTTACTTAAATTTTTATCGGACATGACAATCGCGTATATGTCTTAAGTCGATATTATAATCACAAAATTAAACAACCATTTGTGCCACCTTCGAATTTAAGCATTCCTTTTAAAACTGAAACACCCGAAATTTTAATGTTAAGAGATCGGCTTTCACTTAATTGACAACATTAACCGGAAGATATCCAACAAAAGACATACTCGCATGTTCAAAATATAATCACTTTTAAAATTTCTCATCCGACTACAATGGGACGCTGGTAACGAAATAATCGCCAGTCTTGTAGTACTCTATGGCAACCGTCCCGAAACAACATCTTTCATCCAAAGCCGCTCCTTCATTTTTTTTCCTTACATTAACCGTTCTCGCTCGAACTGTCGAAGAGGAAATATTTTTTTTAATCCATTAAGCGTCTAATCGATGCCGTTTTTTTTAAATCCCCCTTTTACGCGTTTTATTCGTTTATCGCTTCTCGCGTGGATTGGAAATTGGGAGCGCCGTTCGCTCGATAAGCAGTCTCGCCCTTGTAACCTCGTTTGATGAGTTTCCAAAGGCCATAATTTCATGGCTCGACCATAAATTCCCAGCCTACACACGGCACGTAAAATAGTATCCCAAATGATGTGCCTTGCCAATCTGATTCCCCAGGAAACACCGCCGTAGCCTGCTCACGAGATAACAAGCACGAAATCTGGAATTTGGCCAGTAAGCTTCCTTTGAGATACGCACCGCCCGCCGCTTTGCCCCCGTAAACGCGATTTAAAAACGCGCAAAAATAAAGAAAAAAAACCGTACGTTTTATTAATAATTACGCGAGCGTCTTAAAATATAATACTATAGGGTATTAAATGAAAAGGGAACAAGCGGAGAGTTTTATTAATATATATATATATATATATATATATATATATATATATATATATATATATATATATATATATATATATATATATATATATATATATATATATATATATACTTAATACCGTAAATACCCGCGTATAACGCGCAGGTAGGTTTTCGGCCTCGCATTCAGCGTTTTTTATATACCCGCGTATAACGCGCACATTTTCCTAGAATTTTCGCCCCAGTACAAATTTATCATTTAACTGCGAATACATGCGTTAAATTGTCAGTATCATTGTGATATGATTAATCAATGAATTAAAATCTGACGTAAGAGATGGCTAGAAAAATCGCGGGGCCCGGTGCAAAGTGCGTCAAAAATTTTTAATAATAAATTATAATAACTCTCCGAATATGAGACAACGATATTTTTTCAAAAATGCGTGTACTTTATAAGTGCGACAAATATTTCTTAGAGAGTGAGCGGAGCCTCTTTAAGTGCGGCGCTCGGCGCGGTCGCACCGTTCGCACCTCAATCAAGCGATGTATTTTATTCGTGCAGATTAAAGTTAATATAATACATAATCAAATTCGATTTAACTTAACGTGCTTATTATGGTCAATATGCACATTAAATCAACCTTTCTTCTCTTTATCTGCGCAAGTATTAATTTTTTTAAATACCGCGACAAACATGTACCCTCGTATAACACGGACCCCGCTTTTCAGCCCTAAAATATCGGGAAAAGGTGCGCGTTATACGCGGGTATTTATGGTACATACTTTATATCAGGGGTGGGTAAACTTTGGACGAATTAGCCATTGCGGTTGCGTAGGTGGGCCGCATTAACAGATGAAAATGCTTCGGCGGGCCGCATCGGAAGTTATTTGAGAGAATCCGAAGGTTTCTATCTGTGAAAATTGACAATTAATATTATTTTATCGTCTAATCTTCACAAGAAAAGCTTTTCCGGCCCTAATTTTGACAGAAGAAATACGAAATTGTCTGTGTTACATTTCATGGTTCGTTTTCGTAATGATATCGCGGGCAGTATAAAGTGCTCCCGCGGGGCCTGATGTGGCCACGCGGGCCGTAGTTTCCCCACCTCTGCATTATATGAACCGTACACCGCAATTTTCAACTCTTACGCGCGGCGGAAGATAGCCGTGGAAAGAAGATAAGAGGAAGAAAATTGGAAGCTCCATATGGCTTCTTTGTGGGTGCCTTTGAGAAATTCAAATTATCGGATCAGACTCAAAAATACGTCAGGAATAAAAGTTGGAAATGAATTCTGCGGTATGCCTTTATGTACCTGCGTGGAAAGATTTGATTATGGTACATAGTTTGAAATGTTATCATCTTACTGTACATTTTTTATCAACAAAACCGTCGATTTTTACTTTCTCCATATACATAGTGTATAAAGTATTGTTTTCATGAAAAAAATCGAATTCGAGATTTCAACGAAAATACACGTTTTGAGGTCCCCTGAACACGTTTTGACCGTTTTCTCGATGATGTCTGTGCGTGTGTATGTATGTGATTGTGGGCGCTCTAACTCGAAAAGTACATGCCATATCGTTACCACATTTCATATATAATACTATGGTATAGTTTTTGGACAAAACCGGTTAACCAGAAGTCGAGGTTTATTCGAAATCCGATTCGGTTTTTGCAATATTTCTACGTTAAAACATCATTATTGTATATACAATTCGATATATAAGTTATAGGAAATGTTATTTCCTACAACTTTCATTTGAAACAATTTTCCATAGCAGTTATTTTTTTCAGAATTATATATAAATAATCGGTTTCCGTCAAATATCTCCTTAAAAACGTCGTTATTGGTAATCTTTGTAAGGACCAATGTTATAGAAAATAATATTTCTTCCAAGTTTTGTTTGAAACAAATTTTCGTAGAACCATCCATTTGGGAGATACTCAACTTTTTTCGTAATTTTCAGCATACAGCGCCAGCATCATCTAGCGGTGAATTCTGTAAACATATTCAACATATAATTTACGGCAGTGAGGATGACTATTCTTCTACGATACGAAATAATAATTTTGCTTTATAATGCTATTCATAACAATTTAAATATCTATACCCCAAATATGGAGAAATCATGTGTTGGCCACATCAGATTTTTTCTATTGAAGTGAGAAATGATGACGTAGAAAATTTAATATACAGCAAATTCTTCACTTTAATCGTAAAATTTGACGGCTTAACTTTCCTTTAGATGTTTTATGCATAGATAAAAATATCTTTTAGCTGTCACCAAGAGAGCTTTAAACCAAGTTCACGAGGCAAAGATTTTTATGGTGTTCGCAAAATAAAAAGAGTAACGTCATAAAATAGCTTGAAAGGTCTTGTTTTTAATTTAATTTATTCCTCGCAAATTTTTAAGGTGGTTTTATCCTTTTATCGAAAATAATGAAAAAGATTTATAAAGGCTGTTACTTACGTCACAGTCTTACCAACACGTTTCATTGCGATTTAATACGCTATTGCATACATTTCTGTTTATTTTTTCAAATATAATCGAAAAGTTGCAATTTCACTTCTAGCCAGAATGTGATATATCCTGCTACATTACATATGAAATCGTAATTATGTCTCTATAATGTTGCCAAATACCTACATATGAATATTTGAGATAAATTTATTTTTCAAATTACAATTTACACAATATATTTTGCAGGCCAGAGCTAGGGATAGTAAGACGTTTCATCAAAACCACGCAACGACATGACCTCATTAAATGAAAAATGAAAATAGTTCCTGACAAGGAAATACTCTTGCTGGTTTTAAACGCCATTCTTAAATCGACAATTTTATAAGCAATTTTCAAAACACATCATCCTCTTTTCGCATGATAATGAGTAAATTACTTCAGGTTTAATCAATGCAGTGATCTAAATAAACGACAAAAAAATTATTATTTTAATCGATAAATTAAAATCCTTTCCTATTGCATCATCGCAATTTCATTCCATTTGTTGTAGCATTAGTTTTTTAGCACCAAATTAACAGGTCGCGTAATTCTCCTCTCTATCCCTCTTAAGCTAGCAGAACAATCGTTGCTATAACCAACAGTTTAAGTAGTTATCATCCGTCTAACTAAGACATTCAGCGAATGCCAAACCATAACTCGTAAGAACCCCCTTGAGGAAGACATGAAGCGATTACTCCCACCCTCCCATCCTCTTTATAACAATATTTACCCCGGAATCCTGCAACTTGTAACAGGATTTCTACCAGTCCTTCCCCATCCTCATCCAGAACTAACACTCACCTAATCTTTGGAGTTAATGTCGTTTTGCCCTACGACCTGCCGGCTAAGGCATTACCTCCCCTAATCTTGTAGAATATTACTGGAGGTTGAAACAGAGAGAGGAGGGTTGAGGGGAGAAGGAGTAAGGGGGAAAATCGTGATCGCCTCTTATCTTCCCCCCCCCCTCCCCCATACCTCTCCCTTCCACCCACCTCTTATTTTCGATGGCAAAAAGGCAGGGACATAACACTATGCCTTCGGGATAAAGGTGACCGTAAAAGATTGAGACCGTTAATAGCTCTCCCGCCATTGGCTGAGCGGATAGGTGAACTTGGATAAGGGGTTCCGTAACGCAGGGCGAAGGAAAACAACGTCGCTTCGTTTGGAAATTGCGTCCGTATCACCTCCAAATGAGGAGAAGGATTTTTTTTTCCGAGACAATTGCGAATTTTTTTTTTAAGCGAGCTGTTTCTGCAGTTTTTTTTCACGCTAAAAGAGAGTTTCTAATTTTTCTTTCAGGAGCGTAAACCTACTCTCGTTAGACGTAGAGGTAATCGGTTCCTAAACAAGCGTTGTCGTCGATTGAACGCGTTAAAACAAAGCACGGGGTCATTTGAAAGCGGTTTGCTTAGAAACTTGGGCGTGAATCCGGTTACGAAATTAATTTTTCTACGTCTCTTTACATGGATCCCCGTTGTGCACGTATCCGGATGACTGCGCACTTTTTACACGTTTGCACGTTTGACGTGTATTTTGCAGATTTTTTCTAGCTAGGGTTTAATTTACGAGGAATTTCTGCATGCGTGAAAGTCAGTAAACGTGTATTCATGTGTAACCTCATACGTTTCCTTGTGTACATTTACACATTTTTTGGATGTATTTTTGTGTTTTTATGTAGGATTACGAATTTTTATGCACGTTTTGGGTGTTTCCTCGCTTTCAGTTTACATTGCCTGAGAATTAAAACCGTGCCGTTGGCATTTGGTGCGAGTTACAAATACGTGACTCGCAATTTATAAAGGTTTTGGGTTTATCCTAAACAGCCCGCGGCTGAACAAACCATCATCGAATATTTATAACTCCTGGTTGATTTTTTCATCAAAATTTTCCTACTTATCGCTTCATGAAGCATTCGCCTAAAGCGAAGTATACTTTAGGGACGCTACAAATGATAATTTCAACTATTAAGTGTGACGTTTCATATTATTAAATATTCTCTGTGTGTTTTATTTACTTCTACATTGTAAATAAACTAGTTTGGAGACATAAAAAAGCGTACCGTATGCTTTCATTAGGAGGGGAGCGTAATTGTCTACTTTGCCTAGGACGTAAATATGTCTTTCCCCGGCTCTGCACCCAACCCAATCTGTCCAAAGCCTTCTTTTTGACAAATCTATATTCCCCTTTTATACATTTACCTCATTCCATGTTTCTTAACATTATTTCTCTTGTGACTTCTTTCATCAGACGGCTGCCTATACAACTATGGCCCACCCATTTCTTGTATTTCCCTTATCATCACGATTAGCCCCCTCTCCACTGCCGTAGAAATTCACCACTTACTTTCCTAAGTTCAACTATTTCCTCAAGTGCACGCCATGCTAAAAAAGAAAAGCTTCTAATATGCCAAGTCACGCGTCACGACGATAAGACGATAAAGAGGAAATTGTTAACACCGATAATCTATCCAAGTACTTAAGATTACTTGTATAGGAAAACGCTACGACGGAAATCGCATCGAGATATTTGAAGACATAGAGTAGGCACATGCTTAACACTTTTATTCCTTAATGGAACCATAAATAACAACTTCTTAAAAGGAACATAAACCTTTATCTGGAACTCGGGCGCTGATGGTATCGAGAATTTTCAGAACCACCAGAACACCAGTATAGGTTCAAGAACTTATGTATTTATTTGAATAGATGAAATTTGTACTTAAGTTAGCATTTTTACGACATTTTCACCAGTTGAGGGGGTCTATAGAGTTGGGTTGTTTGCATAATTTTGTGATACTCGCCTAAATTATTACACCTGTGATATTTTTCCTAAAGTTGAAAGGATGTGTTGATTTTAAACAGTGTAGCTATTTTGTTGCCAGCCATGCGGTTACTAAGAGTCGTGCCAAAACATATATTATCATTAGATACGGTGGTACAACAATGCGACATAAAAAACGTTTCAAAGACTAAGTAATTATCCAGCTAAACGCGTAGAAACAGATCTTAAACACTCAATCACCGACATATATACTAGCAGGAGTGCCCGTTGAATTTCAACGGATTTAGTGAATCTAAAACTTCGACCGTGTAACATGTAAGCATCGCAAGAATAAGATAGTACACAGTTATACCCGTCGAATAAAGCAAAAATGAAGAAAACCGCTCCGCATTTTCCTATTTAGATGAATGAAGGAGGAAAATCTTACGAAAATAACGTATAAACTCCCTCCCGCTCCCTTCCACCCTCTTCCTCTCTCTCCTTCCCCTCTCTCCCTCCCTCCTCCTCACTCCCATATAAATGCATTGAACTCTCAAATGCGGCGACAATGGGAGTTGTCATGGTAGCTTATAAGGGGTATTGTAATAAAACTGATAAAAATCACGTATTTTATTGATTCTGAATGCATTTTTATGCTAATTCGATCAGGATTCGGATTCTATCTTCAATGAAAATAAACTTTGTTATTTTATTCGTAGAACCATTCAAGTCTCAAGTTCGTATCATGTTCCTAAGTAATTTTAAAATTCAAATTAAAAATTAGCTCCACTCGTTCCTATGTTATTCAAATGTAGAAAATAAAAAAAGAAAATGTTTATTTTAAAATTAGACAGGTCAATCAAATCGATATAAAAACTTTACTATACCACCGTACTCATCATTCCGGTTAAAATAATACCTTTCTCTTGCTTCTACGATCTGTAGTTTTCGAGATTTAAAATTATGATACACACACACACACACACATATATACACACATTCATTTTTATATATTAGATATATAGCGATAAAAGAATCAGAACATTTTGTATCCCTCCGTTGCTGAATAATATTTTAAATAATTCGAACAACACCTCGGGTCGTATTAAAAACTAACATGTTTATTAGAGGATTACGTCCGTTTCAAAGCTTCGTGATATAAAAAGTAAAAAAAAAAATTACCCGTTTACGAACTCGACGCAGTGTTTGGTTTACAGCATGTTTTTACGAAGCAATTACACGATCAAACGACCCGATAGTGAATTCACGGTTTTCATTAACGGAGTCAAATTAACTGCCCGCTCTTCTTATTTTTTTTTCGTTCCCTCCTTCCCCGCGACCGACGAAATGCAATTTTTAAACCCAAAGTGGATTTAATTTCCAATAAAATAAGCCCGAGAGCCTAGCTAGCGCTCTCGCAGTCGCTGCCGCGCCTACTAATTTATGATTTGCATGAATCAATGCTTTTTATCACGCGCGAAATGTCGTTAAAATTTTTTAAATTAAATTCCGCTTTCGACGAAAGAGTACGTCAAATCCGTTCGGTAACTATGGCAATGGCGACGCGACAATTTAGCCGACATTTTCGGAACGCCGATTCGCCGGTGTCGCAGCGACCGCATCGCTATTTTGATGCTGATGAACCGAGTCTTTATTATGCGGTATCGATAGTTTTGAGTCGTCTCATCGTTCCGCATGTATGTGTCTATTAACGTATGGTTAATTAAACCGATTTCGAATGGCATTATTTACGTGGCAGTATATCATTCTCTTGGCGATCACCTCAATTAAACGACCGTCCCCATTAAACCCTCACTCATAATAATGATCATTATTTTTTTCAGGATCACCAGTTCTCCTTCAACAGAAGACGCTTTAAAGAAGGTTTCGTTTTGAATTATGGATCCATAAAATGACTGATCAATCGTAGCTCTATTTACGTATCCTTGATGGTATGCAACCCGGAACACACCCTGCATCTTCGTGGGCTTATATGGCCGTTAACCGATAATAGTTCACGTTAGTTCTTTTAAAGAAAAAATATTAAAAGGTTTTAAAGATCGGTGCTTTCATTTCACCTGAAATTTGCTTTAAAAATACCAAAACTAGACCTCAAATATCCGTTTATTGGCGTGATTACGTAATAAGAATTTAGCGTGGTGTTGTAATTAATCAGGTTTCAGCAGGACAGTTTGAAGTTAGACCCACTTTGGACAAAGTAATCCGTCGCATTCCTACCGGCTGCACAAGGCAGCTGGGAAGTAGTTGGGGTTGCATAATATCAAGGATGTTAAGTAACGCGACGGTAAATAACTAGTTTTAGATTTTTTCTCGTAACGAGGCCTATAAGAACTTTTGGGGAAAAAACTTTAAATCAACTAACGCTATTTTATATGTTTAGCGGTAAATACTCCTCCAAGTACACGGAAAAATCAGGAAAACGCTACGGAAGGGACTCTTTGGAACGCCTACTTTCAAACAAGTTATCTGTTAGGTTTTAAATGATACTTACAAAGGAGGACGAGAAGAGATCTGAAATCGCCGATAATCGAACCCGTGTGCAATAATAACAGATGGAACGGTATGTCACCTTTCATTTTCTTCGATTACGGAGAATCTGCTATGAAATTGCAGGAGTCTAGTTCATCTGACACCACACTATACCAGCAATTTATCGCTTCTTCGTACGCTTTTTAAATCAGAGGTGGGAAACATACATCTCAAGGGTCGTATGCGACCCACGAAACAAGGACGAAAGAGCGATCCGTAAAATTTAACACACAAATGCATATACTCATTGAATTTATGAAAATAAAGCCTTATTGTTAGTCCTTTCAATTACGAGTTTTTTCCCATTCTCTGTGCTGAGTTATTTTTGGCATTATGTAAATTTCTGCTAACCGTTCTCTTGAAGTAAGGAGTTGTCACTGTTATCTGTAAGAGTCATACATTCCTATAGAATGTAACGTTATAATAACATTGAAGTGTGACCTGGCTAGTGACAAACCGTTTTTCAACTGCACGGAAAGGGTATAACGTTGAAATTTTAAACGTTAAAGAGTTTATTATCAATTTTATGGCGCCTCGGAATCTTTGGGAGACATCCCATAAAACTCAGATGCGGTCTGCCGAAGAACAGGATTCCCCACAAATAATTCGGCTACACATTTCCGCTACATTAGTAGAAATTACGAATGCGTTTTTTGAAATTCCACAGATATTGCGTATGTTTCACTGCGAATATTATCATCTCTATTCCTATACAACTAAACTCTTAGCCAAATTTATCATTAATAAATCTATTAACTCCATATATATATATATATATATATACATATTTCTGCACATAGAACTCCATCAGAAATGTCGCCAAAACTTGTATGAATATAGCTAGAAATTCTCCATTAATAAAATAAAATCAAGAGAAAAAATATATTAAAATTTGTGCAGGACTTCTTTATTCATTTGCAACGCCATTCAAAATATTCTTTCCGAGTCAAAGAGAATGCAAACTCGGGATAAAACGGATAGAGATAGAGGAGACAGAAAGAGAGAGAGAGAGAAATTTCGGTTTTTCCTTTGAGAAAAACGAGATTTCTCGCTCGGCCACCATGAAACCAGGTTTCGTGGAGAAGAATTTAATTTGAATGCCTATTCAAAATAATCCTTTATTCTCACATCGAATGGTCCTCTACAGGATTTCATTTGCACAAAAAGATAAAGAGAAAAAAGGCACACAAAGAGATAGAAAGAGAGAGAAAGAATGAGAGAGAGAAATCGTGTTTACAGTCAATCTTCAGAAATTACATTTATTTTTCTGAAAAGCCGCCATCGCAGTCAAATGCGTCGTTTTCTCCTCTTTTCTCCCCCCCCCCCCTCCCCCCTCCGCCAATCGTCGCAGTCAAATACGCCCTTTTCTACTCTCCTTTCTTCCGCATTACCCACGAACGAATCGAAAATATTTCAAGAATCCTCGCTCCGCAAATTAAAAATAAAAGAAAAAGAAATAAAAAACAAGTTAGGGGAACAAATGAACAAGCAGCCTTTCGGAAACTCTTTAAGGCGTAGTCATGCACGCCCGAGATCACACATGTGCTTTCGGGAAGGAAATGAAAGGCGTAATCTCTTAATTGTTATGGAATGACACGCTTCCTGTTTTTTTTCTTTTTTTAATTTCACAACCTTTTTTATTTTGCCTTTTTGTCTCTCCGCCTACTATTTCGAACGAGTCACGTAAAAGTCTTCGGGTTTGGTTTGTTTCGTGGGAAAAAATCGACATGTTCTCCTCGAGAAATCGTGTGAAAAAAGAAAGGTGAACGGTTTCGTGAACCACCTGTTGGGACCCAATGCATTATATTCTTGTACGACCCCCACCCCCATGTCCTCCCCTGTCGAGGGAGGGCGAAAAATATGACAGATTCACGGCTTCCTTTTTTTTCTTTTCGCCATTTCTAGAAGGTTAATGATACCGAGGATTTTTTTTAATCAAAGAAGTCAAAGAAAAGTGTGTTTATACCGCAATTTGAAAGATGAATCTCGCTTGGTAAACGAAATGTTTAGTAATATTTCAACAGCTCAAACTTTGCATTTATAACACTTTCACCAATTTCAAAATATTCGTCTATTTAAATATTGAGCTATATTTGTATGTCAGGCTTATCACCACCGGTTGTATAAGATCCAGGGGTATATATATATATCTCTATAAATAATTATCTGTTATAACTCCTACAGGCTTAGAAAGAAGGTTAATATTTTAGAGGAGAGTGAAAGGGAGAGAGGCAGGAAATGGGAGAGAAGGAAATTGAGTGAGAGGGACAGACAGACAAACAAACGACTTTATTTAGGGCGAAATCGAGACTGTAAAGTCCCTTCTAACATGTAAGAGAGAGAGAAAGGGGAAGAGAGAGAGAGGGAGGGAGGGAGAATGGGAATTATTTAAATTTCAGCACTTTACTCATATACCCTTCATTTTCCGTGAGATATTAAACAAGACATAATCATTCACAAATTATCACCCGTCGGTCTTTTTAAGACGTTTCCAAATGCATTTATTTGCCTACATTTTGTGCACGAATAATTATTTTGATTGAGTTTGTACGCCCATCAATTTAGTGTAGTTAATTTATAAACTCTTCATTAACCGAGCTATTACAGTAAACTAGTCAATTTGGCAAACTTTGAAAAGCTAAGTATTTTGAATTAATGTTTAGTGAAGCTTGAGTTATTTTGATTGCCAATTATTCATTCGACGTATGTTTACTTTTTAATCCTTCATATAAATGTTAAAATAGTGAAGTTATTAAAATTCAGAAGCCAAAATAGTCCCTCTATTTGGGCAATTATATTTTTGTTAACGTAAACTTTTTTAAAAAGCCTATAGAGGTAAACAGAAATTTGAATTACGTACTTCAAAACCCGATTTTTTTAATCAAAAAAATTATAAATGAACTGTGATACGAATGTGGAAGAAAAACCGATTAATAGAGGGATATTTAAAATTTATTTCCGATAATACATGTTTTCAAAATGTCCTCCATCATTCTGAGTATACACGCGAATGGGTGCAGTAAAGTTTATAATTACAGCCAGCAGGATTACACGCCTAATATTGGCTCTAGCTCAGGGCTTCCCAGCCGAAACTTTTTTTAACGCGCGACCCAGAAAATCAATGTAACGCACTTCGCGACTCCAAAAAAAAGAGGACACCAAATTTCGACAAAGTCGCCCATCGATGACAGGAACAACTTTACATTTATAATGTAAAAGCTGATACTTACTTTAATCTCACGTAAAGATGTGTAGTAAAAAAATAGCTTTCTAAGGAACTCGCTACCACAAAAGACAGTCGCTGGCCGACAACTAAATGAGATCGACCCTGCAACATCCTAATACCACGTGACAGCATAAAAAGAAAAGAAAAAATAAGCCAAATAAAAAGAAAGAACGTGCTAGCTAAATAGAAAAAAACACGAATGAGATATGGAGCCGAGAGGATGAATCATGTAATAAAGAGGCGGGGCAAGAAGCATTCTCTTGAACTGGGGCCCCGCTTAGTCACCCTTTCAAGTGGTAAACAAATTCTCCCTGTGATAATTTGATCCTTACTTTGTTTATATTCTTCCTCCGGAAGAGATGTTTATCGTACATCACGTCTCTCCAGAGAGTCCGGATGATAGCATGAGCCAGTGAATTAAATACGGAATATTAATATTTTACTTACGCTTCTACATTTACGATTGATGAGTAAATATCTCTAAAAGGAAAGTAAAAGCATCTCACACGAGTTCGCAACCCCGTGGTTGGGAAGTCCTGCTTTAGCTGTTGTTGTAATATTATCGGAAACTTTTTGAAAATACAAGAAAAAGTGGCATTTAGTAAAAAATCTGATGTGGCCAATACATGACTTTCTCCATATTTGGGGTATAGATATTTAAATTATTATGAATAGCATTATAAGGCAAAATTATTATTTCCTATCCTAAAAGAATACAGTCGTCCTTATTGCCGTAAATTAGGTATATCTTGAATAGGTTTACAGAATTCACCGCTACATGGTGGTGACGCTGTATACTGCAAATTAAGAAAAAGCAATATATCTCAGAAAGGGATGGTTCTACGGAAATTTGTTTCAAACAAAACTTGGAAGAAATACTATTCTGTACAACTTTGGTCCTCATGAACATTACCAATTACGACGTTTTTAAGGAGTTATTTGAGGAAAACTAAAAAAACCGATTATTTTTTATAAATAATCCCTAACATTAACTACTATGGAAAATTGTTTCAAATGAAAGTTGTAAGAAATTACATTCTCTATAACACTTGTATAGAATTGTATATACAATAATGATGTTTTAACGGAGAAATATCACAAAAACCGAATCGTGTGTAGAATAAACCTCGACTTTCGGTTACCCGGTATTGTCCAAAAACTAATTAGTTCTTTATGCTCATGCTAAAGTGTTATATATGAAGTTTGGTAACGATATGGCAAGTACTTTTTGAGTTAGAGCGCCCACAATCACATACACACACACACACACACACAGACATTCCGAAAATAGTCTAAACGTGTTCTAGGGACCTCAAAACGTGTATTTCCGTTGAAATCTCGAAGTCGATTTGTTTCATGAACACAATACTTTCCCATTACTACGTATGGAGAAAGTAAAAATACTTTCTCATGATTAATCCGCTTTATTATCCAATCATATCCTGTATGGTTATCCTGTAATTTCAATTTGAAATTGGGGGCATTTTTTTGGCTCACCCTATACACGGGTATGTTTACATGCCAAGGTGCACCCGTATAGAAATACTATTGTACGTGAGATATAACAATGTCCTCGAGGCGTTTACGGACTGGTTCGTGGTGAGGGTGCAGCGTTGCCAAACCGCACGTGTTTTGAAGTTCCGATGCTATAGAGAGAGTATAGTGAACCGGCAACCGTGTACCGTTGCCATGCCTAGGGAGAGCATCCCATTGGCTGCCGACTCTTCCACTGCCTCCCTCCACCCGCCTTCTCAAATCGAGTCGGAGACATAGTTATATCTCACGGACAATAGCTACGTTTACTATTCCCAAGTCCACGGAATATGGAGCTTTTCCTCTTGTTCCCCGAAACTACTCCTCTCTCTCTCTACCCCTCTGATCCTCAGAACGCCTTCTCTCCCTGTACTAACCTTCAGATAAGACTCGCTCCCTTCGCTTGCCCCTCAATAACCCTCTCTCTCTTGGGCGTTCAGCACCTGCCTTCCCTTATCGCACACCTTAAGTTCGGTCGCGGCCGAAAATAGGAAGGGGCTGTTTGCGAAAGCGATCGCCGAAAGCAAATGGAGTCGATCCTGATAACAAAAGTAGATCGCACCTTTCCTTAAAATTCGATTTCTCGCAAAAAAAAATCCTAACGCGGTAAAGCTGGAGAAATAATCTAGCTAATAAGCTGCAGTTTTAAGGGATCGTACTGACAGGGTAGAGGGCAATGATGGTCGTAAGTCATTTAAATGTGAAGCGAGAAGAAGAGGGGTTTTTATTGTGATAAAGGATTTCGCTATATATATATATATACACACAAACTAGTGTAATTCCCGTTGAAATATCAACGGAAGAATTATAGATAGATAGATAGGTTATTATTATTTTCATTTAAAATAATTAATAACACACTTTTACATATGAAATATTTTGCCATATACAACATTTCTAGTGAATATTCTGTTGTTGAGGGCCATCTTTAGTTAAACTTAAAATAGTTGCCTCTTTCCCTCCCTCTCTCTTTCTCCCACCTCTCTCCTCCTCCCGCCCATCTTACACCCTCTCACACCCGCTCTCCCCCTCCCTCTCGCTCCCCCCTCTACCTCCCCCCCCCCCCCACTCTCTCGTATTAAAAGCATACAAAGCACGCTTATATACACCCATAAGTACTGATACAACAATATGATTTTGAGGTCTAACAATACAATTGGTAGCCAAGGCAACATTCCGTTCAAATGGTAATATTTCCACAAAATATGTGAATTAAACGTATAACATGAGCGATTTCGAGTTGTATGCGGAAAAAGATGAACAGAATAAGAAACTTTGTAATTTTTTCCTCAAAATGGTTCAGATCCGAAGATCGTAGGTTAATTCCTTTTAATTTCGAAAACAATAAAAGCCTGCACATCAAAAACTTGATTTTTACATGTTACCTTATGGAAAATGGAAATGTCTTCCTTGGAGTCGAACCCAGGACTGTTTTGTAGATTTATTTTCGTCATTACCTTAAAATATGTTAATAAGCATCCTTGCGAAATTTCAATGTTCTACCTATTCGGGAAGTTTGTTAAAACGCTCTATATAGGCCATCGTGAAAGCGTGACGAACCAACCAACCAACAGACCTGGGCTATTATAGTATTAAATATATATATATATATATGTTGGGTACGTGATCATATGCTCCTTTCAGATAGATGGAGAACGCGAGAGTATACGCTTAAAAGATTCGAGGTATAGAAACCATTATTAATGCACTCCTATTTTTTTCTTTAAGACTATCGAAATATAGTTTTTTCCGTATTCCTGCGAGATTATCCTAAGTTAAAGTATTTGGATATATATAAGTGAAAAGTGGTATTTATTCATAAGTATACCTTCGCGTAATTCCAATGATATGGACAATATAGAATGGAAGGCTTTAAAATCAACGTTACGACCGTAATATCACACGTCTACAGAGAAATAATTTTTGGATTTTTTCACTAAATATACGAAGCTTTTGAATTTTCCAAAGAAAACTAAAAAATTCTCGTATTTCTATTTAATAAAATATCATTCTATTCTTTTATGCGCAAATTATTAATATCTGTTGTTACAAAGATCGAGATCTTAAAAACCAATTACAACGTCAGTTCGAGTCATCTCACTTCCTGAAGTTATTTTACCAAATAAAGGTAACAGTTTCGCTTGAGAAATGAACAATAAATGATAACGTCATAAGTTTTAAAAGATAGACATTTAAGAAGATACTTAATAGAATTATACCTATGACACAGATTCGTGTTAAAAATACTTTTGAAACTGCGAAATATCGAATGAAAAAATTCGAGTAATTTTTTTGCAATGTTGGAAAACATTTTTCGCAAATGAAAAAGATAAATGTTCGTCGAAATTTGGGACACAATTTTTTGGCTATTTTTCGGAAGCATAAAAACACAACACGAATTTCGATTTTCTTTTATTTAAAAGGTAAGGCTATAATGACTTAAAATTATTCTATCCGGCGTCTAAATCACAGAGAACAAATGAGTGCGTAGATTAGCATAATACGGATGCTGTGATATGTCATAAAGAGGTGTATGAAAATTACTCCACCAAAACACGTAATCGACAAACATATATGTACGTATATCATTCGACATAGTGTCTTTCGGCATCGTGTCCGAGCACGATATTTTATACTGTAGATAAAACCCGGAGGTGAATATTTTCTTCTGCTCGGATAGTATGTGCATTAACCTGGAGCATCACGGGAATAAAACCAGACTTATTTCTTCAAAGAAACTTCCGTTTTCATAATGGAACTTTAATGTGCCCTCTTTCATGACCAGTTTCGGTCGCCCAAACTTATTCACCCGCCTAAAACTTTCTAAACACGTTTCTCATTAAGTTCTGCTTTGCCTCGCGAAAACTTTCACCTTAAGTTTGTTGGAAACATATAAATTAGGTGCGACTACATGGCTAAATAACCTTTCGTGCGGAAAAATTGCTGCTTATATTAATGCCATCAAGCTCGGTCGTTTTAATGCCTTCTCTGCTTAACCCATCCGGTTTTCCACGTCGCTAAGACTATACAACGCAGCGCACGCAGTGATTTTCGTATTAGTAGAGAATTTTTTATTTTTTTAGGCTCCTCTGATGATTTTAACCGCGTTCAAGTGAGAAATATAAAATCTGCATTGTTTTTTAAGTTTTAGCGTATTTTTCTTAAAGTTTACGTTTACATTAAATACCTATAGTTACGTATATGAAAATGTTCCGTCACGTACCCAGCACCTTACGACCATGACAAAAATTATATAATTGCAAATTTTTTATCGCGATGTAATTAAATATTTCCATTTCAACACAATTTCAAACGAAAAGAACAAATGCCATGGTGATTATGCCAATAATTTCCTCAAATAATCGTACAACAAGAATAATCAAAACTTCAGCTAACTTTAAAGAGAAAACTCCTTGACTTGATTCCATCAGTTTTTACAAGCTACGCCTTCAACAGATTTTTCTAACGTCAAAAAACAAGCCGAGGCAAAATTCAAAATTCTATACTGTACGTAGATTTACATTCCACCGTCTAGTGCCAAACACTTTCCCGGGCCACTTACCACGCACGCTCGCCTATGTCGCTTTAACAGCCCGCATTAAATATGTATAAACCTGCCTTATTCATCTCTCCCTCTCTCCCTTCAACGTTCTGGGTGAAAGCGCCTGGGAAAGCCCCCTGAAGTACCCCCCCGTATGACGTCATCCCGCCTCCTAGGTAATCCCTGAAGAATGGACCAAGCGGGTAAAGGACTCCGAGTCTCGTTTTAGAGCATGAGAGAGTTCTTAGTTCATCCACTTTTGCATAGCTGCCGTAAAGCCGCTCACCAATGGCTGACTCAACAAGCATTTTTTTTTGTTTAACGCGTATAACCTTTGGAGACCACACCTCTGTATAGAAACACGTGCTCGCTTTTGTTATGGAAGTTGTAATTTTTACTCCCCCCCCCCCTCCCCTCCCCTTCCACATTGTCCCAATTTGACCGCCCCACGAGCCAAAATCTGCAACATCTCCTTTTCACGATTCAAGTAGAAAATACGTAGTATATCACCTATGGATGAAAGATGACCGTCATATCTCTTTAGGTGCTCTAGATTTTTCGCAAGTGGCGGTAAAGTTCAGCTGGCGTTTATACGAAGCAATTTCACGGGCGTTAAAACAGCTCCTAAAGGTATCGTGCCAAAGAACGACCCGCGGGAATTAAAATTCCCAACTTTGGGCGTAACATAACGTCAAATGGCCGTGGTATATAATCTTATGGCCTCAGAAAGTTTAAGTGAAAACTTTTCTTAAAAGCGATTGCTCCGCTTAATGAAATGCTTTTGTGAATTTTAAAGCAGAGCAGGGAAAAGTAAGAAGTCGTTGGATTGAACGTATTTGTTTTAAGTTTTCCATTTATTATTCTTGACTGGATGGGAAGTGCTTAAAATCATTGAAAATGCTAAGTATCTTTTTTCCCAGAGATACATGAGCAATGAAGCTAAGAGTTTTTAATAATTTAAATGTAAATACAAAATCAAAGTTACGATTTTTCCTGTTTTTTCCATTTAAAATTTTAAACTGATATAAAACTCAAAGTAAACTCGCAAAATTTTTAAAAAATGTTGATAAGAATAAAATAATATCACTTTATTTTTTATTCTCTTTAAGATCCGGAAGGTGTCCTAAAACTAATATACGTATTTTGTTAATTGAAAATCAAGGCTATCAGTGCACATTCAAAAACAATTATTTACTGTGTGTGCCTTATTACTTTCTCCATATACGTAGTAGTATAGAGAATGTAGTGTTTCCATGAAAAAAATCGAATTCGTGATTTCAACGGAAATACACGTTTTCAGATCCCCTGAACACGTTTTGACCGTTTCCTCGGTGATGTCTGTGTGTGTGTGTGCGTCCGTCCCTATGTGACAAAAATATTGCGTGCGTTTTAATTCAAAAACCATTCATCAGTTCCGCATGAAATTCTATATTTATGATTATATATATATATATATATATATATATATATATATATAGATATATATATATATATATATTTATAATTATATTCTTAAGATTTGGAAGGATTTTGATAAAAATCGGTCAACCGGAAGCAGCGGTTTACTCTGGTAAAATTTTAATTTTCCTTAAATATTTCGCTTAGAACTGAATTTTTGTTAACATACATAATAAAAGTTGTAGATATGATTTTTTTCTACAACTTTTGTTTGAAATAAATTTTCGTATGAGGAATATTTAAAGAGATATTCAATTTTCTTCGAAATTGACGGTTAGTGGGCAGCTCGCGCGCGTGGTAGCGACGACAATTGAATCGCTAGCGCTGAAGCATGTAAGTTGAACTGTTCACATCGCCGTATTTATTTGAATTTGACAACTTACGTGTGGAGAAAGCCTTGCGTTGGACACATCAATTTCTTTTATTTCAGATCGACAACACTACAACAGATTAAACAGAATTCCACCATAAAAAAATAATTAAGACGCCGTTCCCAAGCTCTGGTGGGTACGTAAGCCAAACCGCGAATTAAACTGTCCTATTATAACTTCATCATTCCTTCCAACGCTGACCGCATTGTTCAAAATATTAATGGCTAACCTTTTGAGTTCTCGACGCCTATGTCACGGGTGACAAAGACAAACCTCGGGAAGCTTTAGCGGGGATTTATCCAACCCAAACGTTTCGACCTATGAAAACGAGCCGAAATTTTTATTCTTATGTTCTTTTCGCGCGGCGTTTTAGAACCTACCCGTTTCCATTGTCTATTAAACAGCGCGAACGGTAACTAGAACCTACTGCGCGAACGGAACCGAGCTTACAGAAAACAGAAACCGAGTTTGGTGTTGTTTGTTTTGGTCCGTTCGCCACACCAATTTCAACGTTTACTTATATTCTTCCACTTCCTAATTACTTTAACTAATGGTATCTTCGCAAAATGCAATTATGTTCGCACCAGTACGACGAGAAACGTTTTTTCTTACATTTAATTATATATAAATGTGCAAGTGAAGAAATGAAAATCATTCGTCTCCATTTTTTACTTTGAAGTGAATTAGGACAAAGAATGACCTTTGTTTACATCCAGCGAAAATATATAAACATTGGTTGGAAAATATTTGTGTGATTTTTTTATGAAATTTTTTAACACCAAGTAACGTAATTTCCATTTGTATATTAAAAATTATATTAAGACAAATGATAAATTTTCACAATTCGAACAGGCATTTAATGAAAGCAAAAATTAAAGAATATTGTGAAAGTGTCGGGTAATAAATTATGTTGATTTGGTCTAGCTCCTAAAATAAAGATAATGTTTTCATATGTAATGACGCAACAATACCTTCACGCATATATAAAGTTTAACCAACGGAACCTGAAAATTTTTTTTTTCGGGCAAGCCTATTTAATCCTTTGGGGCTGGCTGACACTATATCATGGCCAGCCCGGTCCCAGCCTAAGAAAATATTCCCGTTCTGGAACAGTCTGCTACGGTAGTTCAGTGATAGAATATCCGCCCGGCAAGTGGAAGACCCGGGTTCGATTCCCGGTCATATAAGATGTTTTCCCTGGTTTCCACATTCCCATCACCTTTGATGATTTTTTAATCGATTGTTAACTCGTGTTGTATTAAAGATTTACTTAACTGAACAACTTTTAATGTAAGTTTATTAATGTATCATTTAGGAGAAATAACTTCAGTTATCTGGTATATTCTGAAGAAAAATAACCCGCCTGCATCATTACAGCAATATATTTAACTCGTGCAAATACGTTGGTATTAACCACATCTCAAATAAATTATATTCCACATAGAATTAGCTGAAAGGAAAAATTCAATAGATGATTCTAGATAAAGTCTACGGTACTAGGAGCGCCGCTGAAGACGCCTGTCTTGTAGCAGAGATAAACATCTTGTTGTCATAGTTTGGATACCAGCTTGTAGTTTTTTTATATATACCACTAGAATTTTAGGATGGGAATTCGATTACCGGTAAAGTTTAGAAATATTCCTCCATCATTATACCCGTTTATGACGTCATTCCTACTGCCGATTTGAACCAACGCTATCCAAATAACGCCACAATTCCTAATGTTACAGACACACTTTGACATCCCCATTTTTATCCGTTTCCTTAGTGTTTTTTTCCACGCAGCCTTTTAAAATGAAGCAAATCGAAAGTCGACGAAAATTTCGGAAGAACGCCACCTTTTCCTACGTTCGACCTTTTTAGGCGCGTTTCGCTTCCAGCGTGAGCGCCTATTAATTATCGTCGGTCTGTCCGTCCGTCCGTCCGCATGTTCGTTCTCGGCTTCTACTGAACGGATTTTCATGAAATTTGATATTAAGGATTAATAATTAAATATAATAAGAAAATCGCAAAAATAATACACCTACGGAAATCAGGGGTACCACATTACTGGTGATAAAAATTAAATTTTCATAATATCTCGTAAAGTATTGCTCATATCAAAATCTTTTTCAAATAAAAGTTGTAGAACTGGTAAAGAACAGTATTTCTTTTCCTATACATTTTTATCGTAGTAGCAGCCGTTATCAAGAAAATCGAACAAGAATGGCTTAAATAGAGTTGAACTTCTTGCATGGTTACTTCTTCATTGTTGCTAACACAAACAATCTCACAAACAAACGTTTAATTTCCTTACGTGTGCATGTAATATTATTAAATAGGAAGAAAATGGATTATTTACGATGAAGAAGAGAACTTTAAAACGCAAGGAACAGGTTCACTATTGTGATCCCCAAGCTTAACGAACGCCTAAAACTTTTTACTATTCTTTTGTTTTGCTTATTAGACGGAAATTTCGGAGTCTCTAATAAAGGTAAATAAAAAGAATTCTTCTGAGTAAATAGTTATGTATATTAAACAATACTCGACATTGACCAGATAATACATTTGCCTAATTTCAATTTGAAATATTTTGCCTGGTAATCGAGGATATTGGCGAGCCTTGGTTTTAAATGAGTTGTCGTCTCCGGGCGCTACCGCGCCCTTCGCCTCGCTGGAACGAAACTAACCCTCCCCGTTGTCCGGTGATCGGGTTTGTAAATGCCGCCACAGGCCTGATCAGTTTTGCGTGAAAGTTATTAAATTCAAGTAAGTGATTGCGTAGGTAATTGGCGCCACAGGCCGTAGTTCTCATTCTGCCCGATAGGTCGGCGCCACATGTACGTCAACGACCCATCGAGACTGGGGAGCACAATAGTGAACCTAAGCCCAGGTATATAATTTCTTTCTAATACTCTATCGCACGAAACGCGTCCATTTGTGATACGTTGTACACTTCCTTAATTTGTTTAATGAGCGCAACGGCCCCTGCAAAAGCCTCTGGCACGCTGCCAAGAGATGGGTCACGGACGTTTCGATTGATCCGCCCTTGAATTATGAAGCGACGTAGGAATTCCTCCTCGGGTTCACGTAACTAAGGCCAGATACTTCGGAACAGCTGCGATGCTGAGGATGGTTCGACGTGTAATTAACACTTCTCTGCGCGATGTTGGTACAATTAATAACTACGCCGTCCAACATAGCCAGGCGAGGGATGAGCTTCACCCAATCCGTTTGTTCGCACAACATTTATTAATATCTGACACACAACATTGATTAATATCTGCCACACGTTACATACACGAAGGAGCGTCAAATTCGGTGAAAAAATTTTTTTCAACATTGATCGCCACTTATAGCCCCATTATGTACTAAATTAACATCATCAAATAGTTTGCATGTATAGTTCGCTGTATAACATTATATTGGATGTCCCCGATAGAACTGTGGGTAGTTACGTAACTTTCAATGGTAATTTTACGCATTCAATTCGGCAAACACCTTTACGAAAAAAATTAAGATATCTCGCGAAGCAGAATTTACATATGGAGTGTACATCTATTATGTCGCTTCAAAAACAAATCGTTCCTTTAAAACTTACGTAACAAGCTTTCCGTTAAAGTAAGTACAGTTTCCTTTTAAATGATTACATTTTTCTTCCTAGAATTAGATGTCTAATTTTACAACTAACTGATTGAACGATAGGGAAAGTTTTGCTAAAATTTCAAACATTTTCGCATCTGTTTAAAATGTTCAAAAAAAAAGTACGACGTACTTCCGAAGAAGGCGGAATTTCTTATCTTTCATTAATCAATTATCTCTAGTTTGGATAATTGGTATTTTTTGGAGATGAAACTTTGCAATTTTAAATGTTTTTTTTTAGCGAGTAGGTACCTTTTCATAACCATCATAACACGTGTATGACACATTGTCTTTGCACAATTTGCAGCGCTCTATCGTCTAAATACTCCAGCGTTCACTGCACTTACTTCCCATCTCCAAGTTACGCATTACAGACAGCTTGTGCATGTTCGTGGCACCGAACCAACCTACTAAGGAGTCGTCTTCGGGCGAGGAGGCAAAAACGTCGGAAGGCGCCGGCTTAAAACGAACCGGCGCCTTCTCCCGTCATAACTGACGTAAACACGTACGTGGGTACAGGGCCGGCGCATAAAAACTTGCCGCCTGAGGCGAGCGCATTTTATGCCGCCCTTTTGTACAGTAAGAGGGGGTACAGGCGGAGCAAGGAAACACTGTGGATATACAGCAATGAAATGACATGAATAAAAATATTAGATTTAAGTTTTATTATACAAACAAAATTAAATTAAACTTCTATTTAAATCCAATATAATTAAAAACAATAAAAATTAACTTAACTGTACTTTGCCCGCTTTTTCTTTAGCAAAATCGTCTGTAACATCTTCGAAATTTAAATTGGTTGAAATTTCATGTTCGATGGACAATATTGCTGTCTCTGTCAACCTTTCCTGCGCCATTGTAGAACGTAAATAGTTTTTAATTAATTTCAATTTAGAAAAAGAAAATAAAAATCGTATGAGCCTGTTTTTAGAAAATCCAATTTTTGTTCAAGTTGCCCAAGAATAAACTAGCCTTATATTCATTCATTGAGAAAAATGAAATACGTAGTATTATTGTAGATGTATACTCAAGTAACTGTACGAAATTTGATCAAAAACGTTTGAGCCGTTTTTGAGAAAATCGAATTGATGTTAAAGTTGCCTAGAATAAACTAGCCTTATATTCATTTTTTTGAAAAATATGAACTATAGAGTAATATTGAAGACGTGAGCGCAAGTAACTGTACTAGGAGTTCCACGATATATTAACCCTAGGCGTTTGATCTAATAGATCTAAATTATCCAGTCTGCATCAATGCCTGCGCATGGTAAGCTTGTCGCAATCAGTGACGTTCAGCCAGGTTAAGCCCAACCGCTGTCAGCGGCGCTGAGATCGGCTGAATACAGGCATTGCTAGTGCTAGTACTCTAGTGAAATAAACAACTCGCTTATCGGCATATTACAAACGTAGCCGAATCTTCGTATGTGCGCCGATAAGAAAATATTGCAAAGGAAAGCCGCCGCGCACGCTGGTGTGTGGAAAAAGAAACGAATAGCTACACAGGAATATACCTTAATCTCTCCGCGTTTGCCTTTGTCTATGGGCACCATTTTCTTTTTCGCAAATCCGCAATGGCGGTTGATTTTTGTCTCAGTATGCGTCTGAAAATGCCGCCCCAAGCTATGTGCCGCCTGAGGCGGTCGCCTCACCTCTGGCGCCGGCCCTGCGTGGGTACGTCGTTACGATCCGCCAACCTTACTGCTGAAAACTCGCGCGAATTAACTCTGATCTCTTCGAAAAACCGAAAGCCCTTATTAATACCGAAGGTATACGATAAAGGTTCCAGTGTTTTTTTTAAAAGGCTTTAGCGCGACCAAAGAGGGAATTTCGGTCTTAGAGAGGGTGGAGGGGGGGGGGGGGGGACAAAATTATCCTTCCCCTATAACCCTTATCCTTGAAGAGTAGTAGTCGTAAGGAAAATTGTATCAACCTTATGAAGCGAAGGTGTGAATAGGTGGACAGATTCTTTTTCTTTTTGACGGAGTTAGGGGATGTAATTGGGAGGAATTGGGAGTGGGAAGAAGCCGGACTGCAACCTCCCTCTTATCGGATACCTTACAGAAGGGTGAGTAGAGTATACGACAGCATTAACCTGATCTTTGAGCCTGCACTAACGGAGAAAATGGGAGGGGGAAAAAAGGGGGTGATGGGAGGATTGAGAGAGAAATGGAGAGGGAGAAATGTGAAAGAAGAGAAAGGTAGGTAAAGGGAGAGAAAGGAGAATGAGGAGAAATGTGAACGGGGAGGGGGAGAAAGGTGAAGTGGGAAGGAAAGAAAGGGGAGGGGTGGGACGGTAAAGGGGGGAAAAGGGGATGGGGGCAGGGAGACTGGAGATGGGGGGAGGAGATGGGGTGGAAGGGGGAAGGGCGAAAGGCGATGGAGGGGAGGGGTGAAGGGGAGGAGGGGAAATGGGGGAGAAGAGAGGGAAGAGGGAGGAGGGGAGAAAGGGGGGAGGGGGATAAAGGAGAAGAAGGAATGGGGCAGAGGGCTGAAGAGAACGCGTAACTTGGATGGAGAGGTTGAATAGGCTTAAGAGGAGAAACGAAAGTCAAAACAAACCAAATATCCGGAAAGCAAACTCTCCCTGTTCCTCCAACCCCTTTACCCCCCCCCCCCCCCATACACCAACCATTGCCACCGGAAAGAGCAAACGCTGGTCTTAAAAGGCTCATAATTTTTATCCTGCGTTACTCCTATCGCGTGTTGCCGAATTCGGTTGGAAACAGTCCAGAGGTTTTTCGGCCGCATCCTCTTTCCATGTTGAGTGGGAGGGGTAGAAAGGTTTAAACAAGGCTGGAACGTTGAAGCTAATGTAACTTCTACGTCTTAATCCGTTCCTTACTCGGAGCCATCTAACGGTCGCGCTTTGAACTTGCGCTCTACGGCGAGGATTTACGTTTTCCGTCGCACACCTAAAAAACCTGCGAAACGCTTTTCTCGGGGCCACGCGGAAAATTGGGTTTTAAACCACGGCTGGATGCGCCTTTTTGATGCAATCCGATAAAGGCGCTTTCTGTATATGAGCAGTTTTCGGGTGAGTTTCTTCAAAGAAAAACGCTAACCGTATTTTTTCCCTGTGCTTTATGTAGGTGCCGAAAATGTCGCTCAAGGGCCAAATCGCTTAATCGGTGACACCTCTTCACGGAGAAAAATGAAATGATTGCTTTAACTAGGAAAGGGAGGCCCAAACTTTTATATGCCAAGTGCTGCTTTCATTCTGTATACACTCTTGCGGGTTACTAAATATTTTTATCATATACTTCAGTATATTGTAACTTTAAGTTAAACGCAAAAAAAACCGTAAAGAAAGAATTTATTATACACCATTTATGAAAATCGATAAAATAAATAATTGCTAAATTTATTCTTTAATTGGACGATTATGGGCGCGTTTACACTGCATATCATCAGACACTGACTGGTAATTAAGCTTGTAACTCGACCCCGAGAGGCGTAAACACTCTTTAAGATGTTCATTGCTGATTGCATTTCTATTTTCTGATTAAATTAGGATCATATTAAAAATATTGCTTCGCATAAATAAGTGGAAGGAAAATATGATTTCAAAATAAACGCAAGTTTCTTATATTTGAAATTTTTTCATAAGATACAAGTTTCCAAAAATTTGAACCGTTCAATCTTGCTGTATCATTTTGTAACGCAATTATTTCATTTTCCAGATCCGTTGCATTCATGTTGAACATCTCCTATTTTGCTTGAAGTTTCTTCCTATGTCAATTTCGGCGAAAAATAATTTACAATGGGCTAGAGATCTTCAAAATATAAAGAACGTCTTTATAATTCAGTTTATAATTTTTCTAGCACCTCGCTGCCTCCGCGGATGACTCCAACCTTCCTAAAGGGGAGACCGGTCGCTCGCGGGCGACGTAATCGGCACCCATGAACTAGGGTGATATCCATCCTAGAAATTTATTTATTTTCAAGTTTGGATCTAAGACAAAAAATGCATTTAATGCTATGCAAAACTTTTTATAGGATGCCTAGTTTTTATGAAGATTTGATGAAAATGTTTCGTTCTTCATCCATGGACCGTAAAGTCATGGCAATCGTATTGTTACGTATTTGAGATTTTAATTACTATACAAGTAGAAACAAGTTAGGAAAGTGTAAAACGTAACACAAATTGGCGCGTTTCGTGCAATGGAGTATTAAAAAGGAATTATATACCTGTGCGTAAGGGAAAGTTCTTTTCTTCATCATAAATAATCCATTTTCTTCCTATTTAATAATATTACAAGCACACGTAAGGAAATTAAACGTTTGTTTTTGAGATTGTTTATGTTAGCAACAATGCAACCATGCAAGAAGTTCAACTCGAATTAAGACATTCTTGTTTAATTTTCTCGATAACGGCTACTCCTACGATAAAAATCTATAGGAAAAGAAATACTCTTCTTTACCAGTTCTACAAACTTTTATTTGAAAAAGATTTTGATATGAGCAATACTTTACGAGATATTATGAAAATTTAATTTTTATCACCAGTAAAGTGGTACCTCTGATTGGCGTACGTGATTCATTTTTGCGATTTTCTTATTATATTTAGTTATTAATCCTTAATATCAAATTTCATGAAAATCCGATCGGTAGAAGCCGAGAACGAACATGCGGACGGACGGACGGACGGACAGACCGACGATAATAGGTGCTCACGCTGGAAGCGAAACGCGCCTAAAAATTGCATATCTGGTCCATAACATTCAATTATGGGGGAGGGATGGATCGCATATTAATAAAAATTAAATAAGAAATCTAACTTCGCAAAACCCTTGAAAATCTTTACTGAATTTATTTTTTAGAAGAGCATGAAACTTACCTAGGCATTACGCTTATAGAATCATGTACGTACATGGATCAGGGATGCCACATGACGGGCAACAAACAGGAATTTTCAATTTCGCGAAATCTATTGAGAGATATGGGTCACATTAATGATGTAATGCGTTAACCTTAATTCTGACGTCAATTAGCTTGAAAACAAGCCGTAAAAATCGTTTGTGTTTTGTCCCAGTAATATTCTATCCGCATGCTGACTGATAAAGCGGATACATATTTTGAGCAAACATATTCGGTCGCCATCGTTTCATCCCTTGACTATAAAGATTCCGAGGATTATTCCTTAACTTTTTCAGGGGTAAGGCTTATTGTATCCATATGTTACATATATAAACGCGCGATAAAACCGAGAGCAGTAATACCGTATTACAGAAATGCGTGAAACGTAAAAATAACCTATTAAATAAAAAGGTGAAAATAGAAATTATGGTGCATCGAGAAAGGTTCAAATTTGGGAGAAAGAGAGAAAAGGGTTCATAAGGATTTCCAGGAAGAATTTGAAGGCAACGATAACTTACGTCGAATGATAGGTTATATAAATTCCAGATTTAAAGCAAGGCAGCTTCCGATTGGATGAAAAACGAGGAAGCGCAATCGAAATAGAACAACATTTTTTACCTTAAAAATCCGGAACTATAGTATGGCAAATTTGCCATGGGCGCCGCTTCCAAAAAAAGCGCCAAACGTTCTCGCAAAACATGCCAAAACTTAGTTTTTCCTATAAATAAGTACCAATTTAATACTTAAATGTTGAGGTACAGGCGAGGCGAGGAGCCATTGCGGGCGCTAACCCGACCATTTAACTATACATCGCTTGAGAATGAATAAATGTTGGATACAGATTAATATCGAGGGATGGGCGAGAATCTATGCGAAATTCCTTTTTACTTTTTTACAATTATTTTACAGAGAAGCGAATAAGTTCTGTTGAAAACATCTTAACAAAAATTTGCAAAAGAGGGCGCTGGATCGGTTTCTCGCCCTTGGCGGCTAAATACCTCGGACCGGTCCTGCACGGTATTATTCAACGAATAATACCTATGGGCTTTTAATTTACATTAAAGCTTCCAGTTAAAAAATATTTTAACGCGATAAAGTCAAACAAGAATCGTTTCACCCATAAATTTTAGTACATAACACATTGCGTTTTTTTAATGCATGCATTTGTTTGGATACACAGATATATATATATATATATATATCTGGCTCTTTGGTATCTAACATATGAATATTACCGCTTCTTCTCACATATTGTATGGCCACCCCTGGTGTAGAGAATAAATTCTTTAAAAATATTTCTAGATATTTTTATAGTGGCTTGCATTCAACCATTCGACCCACGCTGTCGTCAGACGTACCTATACTCGAAAAATAAAAATCCGACCTATGAAAATCCGCCAACAAAATGCGTTCCGTCTTCACCTCCGTGCTAGGTCACGAATGGGGAAAGAAAATGAAAGTTGGAGAAAGGGCGTGAAAAAAATAACTTCAAAGATACCTGAAAAAAATATGGAAAAGGACAAGGAGAATGGAAAAGGGTGAAAAAATGAAAGGGAGGACGCGCAGAGGAGTGAAGATAAGTTGGAGAATAGAATCGATCGTGATTCTCAGAGCGAGTTCTTCAATAACAGTGCAAGAAATAGCTACGTGAACCATTATAACCCCATATTTATTCATATATATATATATATATATATCATCATCATCATCATCATCAGCCTTTTTCAGTCCACTGACGGACGAAGGCCTCCCCCAGACTCTTCCAGTTTTCCCTGTCAACTGCCTCCCTCCTCCAAGTTTGCCCCAAGAACTTAACAAGCTCTCTGTCCCACCTGTCTTTCGGTCTTCTTTTCGGTCTCTTGATGTTTCTTGGGATCCATTCGATGACACTGGACGTCCAACGCTGGTCATTTCTTCTAGCAGTGTGGCCCGCCCACTGCCATTTTAGCACCTTCGCTCTTTTAATCACGTCACAGACTCCCGTCTTCTTTCTTACCCAGTCGTTCCTCTTGCGGTCTCTTCGGGTGATCCCTAACATGCATCTCTCCATGCTCCTCTGTGTTGTTTGCAGGCGTTGTATCATCCTGGCATTCATGGTCCATGTTTCACAACCATATGTCAGAACAGGCAGAACACATTGGTCATACAGTCTCCTTTTTAGGAAGACTGGAATATTTGATTTAAAGATGTTCGCATTCTTGCCAAAAGCACTCCATGCCATCTTCACTCTCCGGTTAATTTCTCCAAGAAGCGAACCATCAGTAGTGATGAGCTGACCTAAGTAAACATAGCTGGTTACTTCTCCGAGTTCTGCTCCGTTGATATGTATCTTCTCAGAATTTGTGAAGGAGTTGTACATAACCTTTGTTTTATTAAGATTCATCTTAAGTCCAGCTTCGCGGCTTGCTTGCTCAAGCTCTTCAGTTCTTCTACGGAGCTCTTCTGCGCTCCCTGCGAACAGTATGATATCATCTGCAAAGCGCAGGTGACTCAGATATTCTCCATTTACCTTTATGCCTTTTTCCTCCCAGTCTAGCGTTTTGAATACTTCCTCTAGAGCTGCTGTAAATAACTTAGGGGACATAGTATCTCCTTGTCTCACTCCCTTTTCGGCCTTAAAGGCACTCGTCTCTTCATGCAGCTGGACAGATGTTGTCGCATTTTCGTAGATATTCTTGATCAAGGTTATGTACCTTTCTTCTACTCCTTGTTTCTTTAGTGCACGTAACACCGACGAAGTTCGGACAGAGTCGAATGCTTTCTCGTAGTCGATAAAGCACATACATAGAGGTAATTCATACTCGTTAGTCCGACTGATTACCTCTCTCACGACTTGGATGTGGTCCATCGTGCTATACCCACTGCGAAATCCAGCTTGCTCTCTGGGTTGGGCAGAATCAAGATGGTTTTGAAGGCGCATAGTGAGTATTTTGGTGAATATTTTGTAGACTGTTGGCAGTAGGCTGATCGGTCTGTAGTTATTCAAGTCTTCTTTGGAACCTTTCTTGTGCAGAAGGATAATACATGCGTGGTTCCATGTTTCTGGTATCTTTTTCTTCCTCAGACAGGAATTAAAAATCTTAGCGAGAATTGTTTCCGTATGATTACCCATTGCTTTGAATACTTCTGCTGTGATACCATCCATTCCAGATGCTTTTCCATTCTTCATACTTCTGATTGCGTGTCTCACCTCTTCGGGAAGGATATCTGGGACCTCTTCGGTGGGCATGATTCCATCATCATTTACTTCCTCATTTCCTAGAGGATCCTCATACAGCTTGGTGTAAAATTCTTGTACCCGTTTCAGGATTAGTTTCCTACTATGGGTTATGGAGCCGTCTTCTAGCATCAGGGCCACCAGCTGTCTCTTTCCGATCGAGAGATGTTGCTTCATTTTCTTGTAACTTCGATTGTTTTCTATAGCTTTCTCGATTAGCTCATAGTTATATTTTTTCACATCTTCCTTGATGCACTTCCTTATAGTTTTGTTTAGTTCTGCAAAATGGATCATTTCTTTAGGATCATTAGTAATTATCATTTTCCTTCTTTTTTCCATCAGCAGTCTTGTTTTTTCGGTCAACTTTTTCTCTGGCTTTGTTTCAACTGTTCCGCCTATTTCTTCAGCAGTTTCCTTGAGTATCTCTATAAATTGAGATTCAACTTCTTGGTCTTCCAGTGCACTGAATCGATTTTTCAGTTGGAGCTGAAATTCTTCTTTTCGTTCTTTTAGCACCTGCGTGTTGATAATAGACTTAGGCTTCTTCTTTATAAGCTTCTGTCTTTCTAACTTTGAGTTGAATTTTATTCTGCATCTTACCAAGCGATGGTCGCTTCCAGTTTTAAACTGGTTGAGGACGGAACAGTCTTCAGCCAATTGCTTCTTATTGACTAGTATGTAGTCAATTTCGTTTTTGGTACCATTGGGTCCTTTCCAGGTCCATTTTCTATTGGGACTCTTTTTGAAGAAAGTGTTCATTATATATAGACTAGTACATTCAGCAAAGTCTACAAGCCGGTCCCCTCGTTCATTTCTGTCACCATAGCCCCATTTTCCAACTGCGCTGTCGTCTTCCTTTTGTTCTCCTACCTTGGCATTGAAATCACCCATGACCACTTTTAGATGGCAGTTTCCTTTGTCGTGCAGTTCCCCAACTTCTTGGTAGAAATCTTCCACTTCCTCATCCGAGTATGATGATGTTGGCGCGTAAACTTGGACTATTTGAAGTTGATATCTATTATTTATTTGAAGCACTAGTCTAGCTGCCCGCTCGGATGAACTTTCCATTTCCACGATATTATTCTTCAATTTTTTGTGGATGATGAATCCAACTCCTCCTGTTCTTCCTGTGTCAGTTCCCCTGTAATAAAAAATATCTCCACTCTTCAACTCCAATAGGCCTTCACCTTTTCTTCTCACCTCACTAAGCCCTAAAATGTCCCACTTGATCTTCTGCAGTTGTTCTTGGAGCTCTTGAAGTTTATCTTCACTGGACAAAGTCCGGCAGTTAAAGGTAGTTAGGTTGAGGTTAAAGGAATTGGGTAAGGATGAGAAAGAGTGGCAGTGGGCGTTTAACCTCCGGGGATTCTTAGCACCCTCTGCCTTCATGCCTTGTTTCTGACCACTGCCACGGTCAGAGGCAATCCAGCCTCCGGAGAATGAGGGCCGTTTTTTATGGGTGTACATGTCATGGGGGGATTGTGGGCCTTAAAACACCACGCTGGCCCAGAGCGGGTTGGTGAGTACCTCTTTCACTTTGGCCGGAGATATTGCAGAAAGACTTCACAGCATGGTTGAACCTACCAGTGTCCGAGGACACCACTGTTCTTCGCCCTTTAGCCTCCGTTTACACCCTTCCGCCGACTTTGAGGCAGTGAAGTGAGGCAGTTGGAAGGGATATATATATATATATGTATGTATGTATGTATATGTGTGTGTATATATATATGATTTCAACTAGTAGTTGAGAGGGATAGGAGGGAGCCAGTGGACACTTACTTGGTGTTGTGGACGTCCATGGCGATAGAGGAAGGCTTTTGCTTGGAGCTTTCGGGCATCCGCCCTTCTTCGGCACAAGAGTATTACTAAAACTAAAACTAAGTGTCTCACTGGGGGCAGAGGGGATGAGAAGAGGATGGGGTTCGTGGGAAGGAGGCTACGGTATTTGTGTATGTATGTATATATGTGTGCGTGTGTGCGCGCATGTATATGTATGTATGTATATACAAACAAACACATACATATATACATACTTATATATTTGTCTTTTTAAAAGCAGGTTTGAGGAAAAGAGACTTGATCCCAAAGGTTTTACCTCAGGAATTTTGAGATATATCGATAGAGTCGACAAAATCAAGTTTATTCGATGAAAATGTCGGAAAATAATTTTTTTTAAATCAAGAAAAAAAAACTTCCTCCCCATGCTAAAACAAACCACTCATTCACCGTCCGTTCTTATTCGGTAAAATATTTTCCTCTCTTAAACGTCCGATTGATTTTCACAGAAACTCCGTTAATTTGGAAGAGATTTTAACTGGATAGGCCTTATCTCCTGGCTTTCACGATGAGCAACTCTGTTTACACATGGCAATTAATGGCTATTAGCGGGAAATATGGATGAGCAGACGAGTCAGCTCCGTTGTTTTTAATCTTCGTAAATAACACTGGTTACGCAATGATTCAGTGGGTGTGTATGTGTGTGCGTGTGCGTTTGCAACGTTCCGTGAATTACTTATACTTTTCGATTGTATCTAAAACCTTTTATCAATGAAACAGCTGATAATTGGCGAGTTTCACTTCTAGCGAGCAACCTAATCGGATATTCTGTAATGCATACTAGTAAATATAAGATTGTTATTATGCCAAATTATCAATCGTGCAAAAGACGTAAAAAAATAGCAATAACGCTCCATTATCGAATAATTAGTGATAATATGTTATTATCACATGAGCATAGGAAATGCTTGATAATAACTATGAGGTATAGTTACTTCAAAAAACGTTTGAATACTGTTTCATTTGTTTAATATTTTAAAACGTCGGTTATCTCTTACAGTAAATGCCCGAAAATAACAAATTCTAACAATAACTACGCAGTATTTTCCGCCTATGAACCGTTTCATATGAATTGAAATAAAGCAATCTTCCCCCATTGAATTACTTTAAAATGCTGTATATGAGCAAGTGAAAAATAAATAAATAACAAGCTCTAACGGCAGGCGCTAATATGTTTCTATCTAGTGTAAAAATAGTTCTGTTTCTAACAAAAAACAAAAAAATAACGAAGCTATTCTTTTCATTACTTTAATGGATCATTAATTAATTAACCACTTTAGCGTTAAAAATGTTACGTAAACGTCCTGATGACGCATATTACGTCATCCAATTAACTGTTTAGAGGAAGAATAAAATAAATTAAACAATTTCAAGATTCTTTCACAGCTACAATGACAAAGCAATGCCTTAGGACAGCAATGATAAGACTCATCAGAGTTCGTACAGTAAAAATAACTGAAAACATTTTTATATCAAATGTTAGATATTTTGCCTCACTTTGGAGGCTGTTATCAGATAGGACTCCATAATGCCAAAGTGTTAACATAACGTGCTAATATGTGTATATTTAACAGGAAAACCCTAAAGAAAACGTTAAAAATTAAATTAAAATTTCTTTTCAATAGCTCCATGGAAAACAACTTTTTCCTAAGCGATACCGAAATGATTGTTAACCTTTTGAATAAAAAGAGACCATGACGGAAGAATTAAATCATATAAAATATCAGTAACGCAACCGACTGCAGAAAGATTTTTTTACGGAAATGCCAAAGCAACGCCGGAAAAGAAAAAAAAACTTTCGCACAGTCGAGCTCCGACAATAACACCTTTATTTATTCCTAACAGCATACGCATTCAAGGAAAAGGAATCGAAATATCTAACCCCTTATATGCCCCCAGATACATTTGCCCCCACAGCGCCGTCTCAAGTGGGTCGTTACATACTTCTTTATATTTTATGCGATCCCTTCGCCCTTTCAAAGCCTCTCTTGACTGCAAAAATCCCCTTCCGATGAGATTATGCTGCGAAAAGAGGCATGGGAGAAGCCAAAACAAACGGAAGAAATAAACGAAAGAGAAGGGATGCAGGAAGAAAAGATAAGGAGGGATATAAAAGAGTACGGAGCGATAAAGAAGGAAAGAATTTCAGCGGAAAAGAGACGTGGAAGAGAGGGAGGTAAAAGGGATGGAGGAGGAGAAAAGGGAAGTGAGAGATGAAGAGGGAAGAAAGTAGTGGAGTATGGTAGGTAATGATAAAGAAAGGGGAGAGGAGTAGTGTTGAGAAAAGGGAGATAAGAGGCAATAATGAGAATAGAGATGATGAAAGGGGGAAAAAAGAGAGAGAGGATAGGAGATCCAAGAGGATTCATTGAGGGGCAATCAAAGGGGAAAGGAGAAGAGAAAGAGGAGAAAGGATGGAGCGGATAAAGGTAGGTAGAGCGGTGGAGAGAACGATGTAGAAAGAGGGAGAGAGAGGGGGAAGAGAGTGAGGGAGAGAGGGGGGAGAGAAAGGGGGGGAGAGGGAGAAAGAGGAGGAGAGAGAGGGAGAGAGAGGAGGAAAGGAGGAGAGAGAGGAAGAGAGAAAGAGGGAAAGAGAGAGAAGGAGAGAGAGAAGGAGAGAGAGAAGGAGAGAGAAGGAGAGAGAAGGAGAGAGAGGTAGAGAGAGAGGTAGAGAGGGTGGGAGAGAGGGGAGGGAAGAGGGGGAGAGAGAGGGAGAGAGGGGGGGAGACGGGGAGAGAGGGAGGGAGGGAGAGGGAGGGAGGGAGAGGGGGGAGAGAGGGAGGGGGAGAGAGGAAGGGAGAGATGGAGGGAGAGAGAGGAGGGAGAGAGAGGGGGGAGAGAGAGAGTTAGAGAGAGAGGGAGAAAGAGGGGGAGAGGGAGGGAGAGAGGTTGAGAGAGAGAGGGACAGACAGACAGACAAACGACTTTATTTCGGGCGAAATTGAGACTACATAGTCCCTTCTTACATTTAAGGGGGTGAGAGAGAGGGTGAGAGGGAGAGAGAGAGAGAGGGAGAGAGAGAGGGAGAGAGAGAGGGAGAGAGAGGGGGGGAGAGGGGGGAGAGAGGGTAGGAGAGGGGGAGAGAGGGGGGAGAGAGGGTAGGAGAGGGGGAGAGAGGGGGGAGAGAGGGGGAGAGGGGGGAGAGAGGAGAGAGAGGGGGAGAGAAAGGGAGAGAAAGAGGGAGAGGGAGGAGAGATAGAGAGGGAGAGAGATAGAGGGAGAGAGTGGAAGAGGCAGTGTAAAAGAGAGTGGAAGAGGGAGTAGAAGGAAGAGAAGGAGGGGGAGAGAGAGGGGGAGAGTGGGGGGAGAGACGGTTAAGGAGAGATTGTAAAATTCAGGAACCGACGAAGCAAGGTAAGAGAATGGAGAATGAGGACAAAAATTGAAGCGAGACTCAAGAGTGAAGATCTTTCTATAAAAGAGAAAGGGAACGGAAAGAGAAGACGAAAGAAAGAGAACGGGAGAAAGAGACCTCGTAACGCCGAAAAACGTCCTTCGGCAGAGCAAAAGGGAAAGTAAAGTAGACAGCGGAATTTGAAAGGAATGTCAAGACATGGAAATGTCAGGGTATGCCGTAAAGAGAGAAAAAGGGTTAAGGATACTTTTACGTCCCTAACTCAGATCTCAACGGCCGCAGTACCAGGCATCTGTTATCGGTTACCTGTCAATCCGAAACTGGTAAAAAGAAGTCATGAAAGAGGCTTATGTGCTTCGGATTGGTTTGCTTATCATTCCGTAGAGAACTATACCCTGCAGTATTTTGGTGGAAAAGGGACTTTGCAGGACGACAATCGGAAATACTTAACCAAGATATGTCCGTTCCAAGCAATAATATCGCAGTGTTATATACCAGTTATCTCTCTAAAGAAAATGGAGTTTAAAATGGTTCGTCAAATAATATCTACGTCGAATCTGGATTTCCATCTCCATAGAGTACTTTCAGTAACATTTCTGTTAGTATTTAAAGAAAGTTTTAATTGCTTAGTTTAAACACACAAAAAACACGCTTTGATTGGTATGCTCCTAACTCCGTGTAATCATGCTAGTGACATTCTGCTTTCTGGGTGATCACTTAGTCAGCACAAGAGAGACAACTGATATGGCAGTGACATCCTCCCCCCCCCCCCTCCCCTCCCTCTTCTTCCTCCAATCCCCGACCTTTCCACGCTCCCTTCTCTTCCACCCACACACCTTTGCCTCAGTGTCACTGCCATATCAGTTGTGTCTCTCTTGAGAGCCGCTGGGGTGTCGGACACATTTGTAGACGTCGTTGGAGCTTTCGGGATGATCCCATCGTTGTCAGTTGTGTCTCTCTTGTGCTGACGAAGGGATCATCCCGAAAGCTCCAACATCGTCTACAAATGTGTCTCTCCGACACCCCAGCGGTTCTCCTTCCGGTAAGTGCTCACTGGGTTTCCTTCAACACCTAGTTTACCTAAATACTTATCCTTATTTACCTTTCCTCTTCCGCAAATATAAAAAAAAAATATATATATATATATATATACCGTAGTTTTTTAACAAAGCAAATACGTAGTTTTCACGTGCTGACAAAGACGGAACACTAGGCGTTAGTCATCCAGCCTTAGAAACGAAACATCGAAAGATTCATGCTTCAATCCCCAAGGTCGACCGCCTATATTTCAACGTTTTCCGCGTATATTTTCCAGACAAAAATGTTGAACCGCGTTTCCAGTTTTTGGCGCACAACATATCGCCGCTGTTAAATCTTAAGAATTTTTTTCTCCCGAGCTGCGGGTCGCACTATCCTTCTCTAATCCTATCGATGACAGTAGCGTTTTCTCCCATCCTTGATACAAAAGACACGATTTTACTATCGCAAGATGGGCTTTTCTATAAAAATAAATAAGCGTAATATACGCTAATCAAGTGATGTGAAAAGGTTCGAATTGCAATTTCGTTACGTATTTTATAGAAAAACTATCGCACTAAGTTAACAACAGAAAATAGTGTAAATTTTATTGCAAAAGACGTGTTCGGAAAGTGCTACCCTGCTGCGAGGGTAGAGGCACCTGGGGTCGGATTTGGGGTTGAGAAGGGAATCTTACGGCATGTTCGTCGCCGATTTGGTTGAAACTTGGTGAGCGTGTAGCACACTCCTAGTGATGAAAAATGCCAAAGCAAGAAGCATTCGCGAGATTTTTGCAATTAAATTTAGCGAACATACTAGGGGTCCAATCCTAACACTCGCAATTTTTTTTCAATTTTTATTAGTTGATTTTGTTCTATCGTCTTGTAATTTGTGGATATATTATTTGCTGAAAGTGTACCGGATTTATAATTACAATTTTGGTAATTTTGTAAAGCTAAAAATTTTTTCGCAATCAAGTTGAAAAAGAATTCAATTTGAATTACCAGCAAAAATTAAATGGGAATAAGGGCTGTTTGTCACGCATATTCAACTCTTTCTTTTACAGGGAGCTAATGCCTCATTGGAAATTATTATTGTACACTATTATTTATCGATGAGTGAGTTTGGAAATGTAATTTTTCACGTTCATAATCAGGCAAACGAACAGCAAAGCTGGGCAAATTATTCTTGCAGAACGCTCTTCTACCTTATGTCAAAAATGAACTGTTTCTTCTGCTTATTGATTCTTGGGAAGGTCAGACTAACCCCGCAGTGTATGTCGAAATCTTTGTTGACGATAAGGATGAATAAACGTGCACTGTTAAATTTATTCCGCCAAAATGTACTCCACTCCGCCAACCTTGTGATGTTTATTTTTATAGGCAGACTAGCTGAAAGTACCCAGCGATGCCCGGGTTATGCCAGACGACTTTGGCGAATAAAATTATGTATTATATGGTAATACAATCCTTTCTCCCTTTGCGCACCTCAAAACGTGTATTTCCGTTGAAATCTCGATTTCGAATTTTTTCATAAAAACAATATTTTCTCTATACTGCGTATATTGGAGAAAGTAAAAACTTATTCTGAGATACCTCTGATACCTATGAATTGGGCCGGGAGGGTTCATGTAGGTCCGTAGGGAACGTGAGCATACGTGAGAGTAATAGAATTTCGAGTTTAACAATGTAATCGGTTGGCAAGGCAACTTCACATTAAAAACGCTAAACTTTGTCAAAATATGATATTAAAACGTTAAATTCCTGAGATTTAGATTCGAAAGCGAAAAAAGACGATAAGAATAAGAAACTGCATTTATTTTTCTTTAATGCAGTCCAAGTACGAAAATCGTAGGTCAAATGTGTGAATTTTAATAAGCAAAATAAAATAAGGTTGCAGGTCAAAATATCGATTTTTCCATGTTATCTTATGAGGAATGGAAATTATTCTCGGGAATCAAACCCGGGTCAATTTTGGATTTTTTTTCCTAAATGGCTTGTACTTTAAGAACCGAACATTCCTACCAAATTTCAGTCTTCTAGCTACTAGGAAAGTTAGTTAAAAATAGCATTACACAGTTCCGATTTCCCACTGACGAGGATGACGAAGTCAATTTTATATATTAGATTAAAAACTTCATTAAACGGATGCAGAATTACTCATTTTTAAAAGAACAAAAGAGCAAAATATCATCATCATTGCAATCAAATTTCATTCGTTGCTTCATCACCAATTAAGGGCGCCAGTATTTCACGATATGATTAGGTAAGAATGGTATGCTTCGAAACTGAAGTGATAGGAGGATTTTTATGAATGTAAATGCAAAATCTGTTAAACATGACTGTACCTCTCAATCAATTACTGTAATAACGTGTGCATGGTGTAAGCTAGATCTCTGCTTTTCATAATTCTATGATAACTACCACCCGAAACATTGTACGTCATCTAATAAAATCGATATATAAATGTGTACAATAATAACTTGCAATGAAGCATTAGCTCCCTGTAAAAGAAAAGAGTTGAATGTGTGTGATAAACATCCCTTATTCCCATTTAATTTTTGTTGGTAATTCAAATTCAATTCTTTTTCAACTTTATTGCGAAGAAATTATTTTGCTTTACATAATTAGTGAAAATGTAATTATAAATCCAGTATACTTTCAGCAAATAATATAGCCCAAAAATTACAAGACGATAGAAAAAACCAACTAATAAAAATTGAAAAAAAGAAATTGCGAGCGTTAGGATCGAAGTCATGCCCAAAAGCTGGGGAATCTGACCCTTAACCAACTGGGCCACCGCATAACTGGCTTTTACGACTCATCTTAGGAGATACATTGGACCCCTAGTATGTTCGCTAAATTTAATTGCAAAAATCTCGCGAATGCTTGAGAGGTGCGTGACTCTCGAGGTTCAGACTTCTAAATCGAGTTAACGAGGGTCGCCAAGTCTGCGGCCCAGTTAGTTTTTGAGATGGTTCCACTTGGTCGACACAAGCTATTGTTTTATTACTATCCTTACTTTGCCTTGCTACCTAAATACATCCACCCAGTAAACATAGATCAGCAATCCTTCGCGTAACGACGCTTCGCACATCGACGTCATGACATAAAATGGACTCTCGCCGCACGAATTAATCTTGATTTGTATAGCATGACTGTAATCTATAAATATATGCCCTGTTAAAGATTAAAATCAATAATTTTAATTTTGTTTACATTATACTAATAATGTAACTCATTCCGACACCGTGTCGACTTTTATTCTAATGAAAATTTCACATTGTCATCGATGCAATGTCGACATGTTACACATTAAGATTCGGCGGAAATTCTACAATTAATAAACTAAAAATGTTGTTTATCGATATCATTAAAAAAGACAAACTGGATATAGTTTTTTTTCAATTCCGCAGATATCACGTTATAACGAGTGATTATACCGACACGAACTTCAGTCCTTTTAACTGTTTAGATAAATGACTCACATAAAATATTCGCGACATGGAAACTTCTTTCGCGCGCACACACACACAAAAACAACTTTTCCAATACCATTAAAAAAAACAACGTCGTTTATGCATAAAAAAATACAAGTCAGATTGCTATTCATCATGCGAAGTTTTAAAGAGAGAGAAGAGAGAGAGAGAGAGAGAGAAGAGAGAGAGAGAGAAGAGAGAGAGAGAGAGAGAGAGAGAGAGAGAGAGAGAGAGAGAGAGAGAGAGAGAGAGAGAGAGAGAGAGAGAGAGAGAGAGGAGAGAGAGAACTAAGCCTTAAAACCAACTTGAATAATGGGCGGAAGAATACAACAACCCGTATCTTAATAGGAAAATAAAATAAAATGATAACTTCGAGGAAAAAAGTAGAACATTTGTTCCCATTTACATTACGAAAATGATAACAATAATAATAAAATTCGATTTTTAACAAAATAATAATAATAATCGCCTCTCTCTCTTCGAATCGATGTGTCAAGAGATTTCGCCGAAAAAAAAAACGGAAACGGTCCCGTATTGATGAATGGATCAAACACAGCAAATATTTATTTTAGAATCTAAACACGGGACGCGAAAAAAATAAATAAAACTCCGGCTTGAATTAAACGTCCATTTTGACGAAGCAAAATAATCGTCGGTCTTCGAAGGTGGTCTTTTTCGTAACGGGAAGAAAATGAATCTCTCCCCCCCCTCCCCCTCCCCCCCCCATAAATGACTATCGAAAATACCCGAAACATTCGTATTTCGCCTGATTTACGAGCTCGTTTTCACTCCGTCTCCATGGAAACCCTTATGGGAGGCGTCCGTTACGCAATTTGTATGCGGGGGTATAAAGCATTCATTTTACCTCTCAGCGAAAGCGAAAATCGATTTTTCGCAAATTGGGGAATGCGTCGGAAATATGCGATCTTTTTTTTCTTGTCTTTCGTGTCCTTAGGGGAGGAGGGGGGGGGGGGGGAGGGGGAGGGGGGGGGAGGAATTTTTTCGAAAATTCGGGGATAAAAATTATTCGGATTCCGCGGTTAACGATAAAACTTTTGCCTTTTGGGGATGCGTATTCCTGGCTATAAATCTACATCAAATGTGACCGGATTCCCGAAAGGAAAGTCTGGCGGAAAACGCGTAGGGATTAAATCGCACCCTTTCCGTTACTTCCTTGCGTAAATACACGTATGAGGGACAGAAGGAGCAATTTCTTAAGGAATAATACGCTTGCGTGGATGTGAACGTTCCTGAAACGGTTGCGCAAATGGTTGTCCATTGTAAATGCACTACCAGATGCGTTGGCCTATTTTTACTTAATGCACACTTAAAAAGTAGAATATTATGATTTTACTTACAAAAAAAGGAAAGATTAAAGTATTCAATACACAAGAGAAGGTTTAATTGTTTTGGCCAATCGTTACAAACGCTACCCACCAGCAGTTTCCAGAATAGATATCATCATCTATTTACGTTTCTATGCGTAAAGATTGACGTCGATCATTTCGTTGCTTAAACGGAAGTTCAAAGCGAATAACGATAAACTTTCGTCTATTTGAAAGCTTCATCGAAGCTAATTGAATCGGAGGTAACAATGACGGCCGCTTTGACAACGCGCGGAAAGATTACGAAAAATACACAAATATTCGAAAGAATTTGCGTATTTATGTAAACATAGACATCTAAATATCGCAAGAGTAAGGTAGTACACAGTTATAACCATCGAATAAAGCGAAAACGAAGAAAATCGGTCTACATTTAGGTATTTATATGAATGGAGAAAATCATACACTGTGAAAAATCGAAAATTACGTGTAAAATTATGGGAAAATAATGATTGAATTACACACCCCCTCCTCCCAATTTTTATCGCCATATAGGCTATGTTACCGGCATGGTAAAATTATATACATACGCGAAGTTTCGTGCAGATACATTCTAAAGCGCGGATTTGTATAAAGAACAAACATAATCTGAGTTTCACTTATGTGTGTGTATATATATATATATATATATATATATATATATATATATATATATATAAAAGTATCGTGGGCGTACACACCACAAAAAAATGTCCACTGCCTCCTTCCTATTCCTCTCAACCACAGGTTGTCAACTTATGTTAGATTTATAATTTTTTAAAATTGTTTTCTGCATTTAGTAAAAGAGCTTCATTTCAAAATCAGTTTCTATGTGATTGAAATTCAATTACGATGTACTTATAATTTACATAAATAATGATTAGGTGGAAATTCACTGTATTTAGTTAGTGACCTATGTCCAGCATTTGAAACAAAACTCGCGAATGGGTAAGTTTCTCCGCTTTACAAATACATATTAACCCGTGACAAGCAACCAGGCAAAAAATCGAATCCACAAGGTGGTATATTAAGAAATGTAGTTTCTCTGCTAAAGAGGGAAAAATTCTGAACTTGACCGGGAATCGAACCCGAGCCTTCCACTTACCGGTAGCTGCCTTAACCAATTAATTGGTAAAGTTCAGACTTTTTCTCCTTTCTCCAACTTGAAATCAAACTCGTTTAAATTCTAAACCGAAGTATTTACATTTATAATTATCTAATACTCACCGCCTAAAAAACTGCGTAACTATGCGATTGATAAACATTCTTACTTGTAATATAACTTCAGAAATTAAGCAGGATTCAACGGCACCTCAACATTGAAACAGGATTTTTATGTTTATAGATACGGTATTCACAACCTTATGACGCATCCGTTTGTCGATAATACACCACCGGATCAAAGGTTCTTGACCTAACGACCTACCAACATTTTCAAATCGTTCACTTATTCGCTTTAAAAGTTTTACGCGGCACCCTTAAAAATCAATTACGGCACCCAGTTCAGGAAATACCGGTGTAATTAAATCAAAATTGAAATACTTCCCAATATAAAATACAAATAACCATTCTTGACCCCCTTTATTATCCTTATTCCGCGTATACGTATACAAAACTCGTTAGGAAAGGTGAACCGAGTTTGCTCTTAATCAGCCTCATACGGCCCGCTAAGCAATGATGAAAAAGCAATCCGAAAAATTTAACACACTCAAATTCGTACATTTTTATGAAAACTTCAATAATACAATTTTTTAATATTGAGATTTTCACCTTAAAAACTTTATTTTGACTCGATTTTCTCTTGTACAGCACCTCATTGTCAGAATATATAGGTAACTTCCGATTTAAACTCTAATCCGGCCAGCGGAAGAATTTGGAAGTTCGAAGGATACGTAACCACCAATGTGGCACACCATGTAGGAAAAAAGGTCTAATTAAAAGAATCCTTTTAGTCTTTTATTGGGATAAGCCAGGGGGCGTGCAACCTACTGTCCCCGGGCCACATCCGGCCAGCGAAGCTTCGTTCTGTCGCATTTATTACCGATAATTTTGTACATTTTAAGTTCGATCGTTGCCGTAACACATCGCCTGGCGAAGCTTTTACGCTAAAAAATGGTCAAAACTTCAAACTCTAATCCGGCCCGCCGAGGCACTCTTGGCTTCTAAAACGGCCCGGCCAAAGCACTCATATGTAGGAATGCGGCCCGCCACGTAAAAAGGTTGCACGCTCATGGGCTAGGCCTTACATCAAAAATATTTTTCAAGATGGGTTTCATTTACAGCGTTACTTAAACGTACTATATTTGAGGGCATGTTCTTATAATCATTTGAAACCCGCAGCGTAATATCACGGACGTGTTAATGAAAGCGTCTTAAAATTACCGAAGGGCGAAGTTTTCTTTTATTCCAGATAAATCTTTCGACCACGGCACGTGCACGTTGTAACCTACACTCGATACCTACTAGGTAACCTTAACCCGCATAGCTTCGAGAGAGAAAAAAAAACAACGCAGGCCGTGCAGTCACAGGGGTCGCCTCACCCCCTTCCCCCTTCCGCGCCGCTTCCGAACGCGTCAGAATAACCCGTGCGGTCGAATGTCCCCCTGGTGGGGCGACTACGGCATGGGGAGTCATCCTACCGCGAAAAAATAAAAAAACTCAAAAATCTAATATCAATGAGCTTCGTCCCGGAAACCAATCCCCATGGACTGCTGCCTAGGGCGACGAGGAACGTGCGGAAGAAAAAGAAAACATTTCTCTTCCTTTCCGCTTAAACCGTTGCATGGAGACCGGTAGTTAAAAATTCGAAAACGTCCGTTTGCGAGAAACGTTGAAGGGAAAGGGTCCCTAAACCCCGACGGACCTCGCTTTTCTACCCTTTTTGATCGCGGGAAGTAGTGACGGAATCCGTTGTAACAACCGTCCGAATGGAATCCTCTCTGTGAGAGAGGTAAATGATTCAATTTATTTACTAGAGCCTAGAGCTACAGAATGACGGCGCGAGATAACGAAAATGCCATCCAATGTGACGACCATTCTCTCGTTTTAGAATAGTGCATATATACTATGTGCGTATATACGTATGTATATACGGCGTCTGAATTTAACATAAAGGAAAAAAAACTGTACGGTTTTGGAATAACGAGTAGGCTTACTTAGTAAATACGGACGGAAATCTGAAACGAAATGAAAAAGCTTCAAAATATAAAAGCATGGGTGTCCAATATATTGATGCTCGTCAAATAGCTTAAAACACTTTTTGACAGGTGCGAAATGTTGAGAGTCATCGCCGATTCTGAAATACTCGAATCATACGTAAAACTTCGCGGAGAAATTTTTTAAGAAAAAACTACGTAAAATAGGTCAGTCGAGTAATCGATTGTGTGTGTTCCTGTGCACCAACAGCAACCAAAAAAGCTTTTGATGGAGAGGCACTGGTCGCCAGGAAACGTGATTTACTTAACCTGGTCACCTTTTCAATTAATATAAAGTTTACCCTCCAAGTAACAAATTCAATAGGGTATAATAAATTAAGTTATACGGGCAGATAAATGATAGAAGACCAGTTCCTTACTATTAAAAACAACGAAACCGTTATAGGAAAACCCATCAAGCCGTCAAAATACACCATTTTGATGTCCGTCAGTGGGTACTTTCGTAAACCCGTATCTTAAAAATTGGAATTTAACCCTTTAAACGATGAAGCGAAATTACGACCACGTTCTTAAACCACCTCCAGGACAGCTCGCGCCTCTTATTATTATCCGTACATAAACCAAATCACCAACTGCAATTTCCGCGCGTAACATTTCGCGAGTTTTGTGAGGCGATTAAAAAGAAAAAAACCCATCTAATGTTCGCTTCGTTTCTTCGTAAGCTATCGGAGTGGAATAGCAGGGTAATATGTCACCATGACGGAGGTGGAGGCCGAACCTCTGCAGAGGTCAAAACTGCTAGGAACTATAACCTCCAAAATCCGCGTCATTACAACGGAGTGGGGCAATATTACAAGTTCGAGACTAAAGCTCACGAACCACGTCGCGATCATAGTACGAAGAAATTCTGTACGTTTACCGATATGCCTTTCTAGGATGAAACACGTAACGAACCGACCTGGCAAATAGCCTCTAACACCAAACCCCCTCTTTACTCTCTTCTTACTTAGGGTGTATAATGCTACGGAATCGCGAGACTTGCCGGGACACGAAAACGGGAGCTTCGGTCGTCGAGGGCTACCAGAAGGAATCCCTTTCGATAACTCAGCATTTCTCCGTTTTTAATAACGCGAGATTCAATAACCCGTCGAATTAAGGGTGGATTTGACAATTCGTACGAGTTTAACTCTTTCCCTTTTCGCCGGAGAATCGAACCCCGCTAAACTCGTCCAAGCGGTCGCGTCTTGTTGCACTCTTGATGGCTGCAACACGCGTCAAAACCATTTTTCGTTTTAGATAGCCAGATACCATGTCAACGCTAGAGGAGCGTTAAGATTTAAACCGCGTCGATAGATTTCTCCGCCAAGAAAAGGGAAAAAATAAAAGCAAAAAACATAATCCGTAAAAGCCTCATCCGCTGCAGATTCATCCGTTATTTACTTGATTCCGCCGAATCTTTGTTTTTTTTTTTTTTTTTAAAGGACGGAGCTTTCGAAATATCCCCGCTAAAATATGCATATGTCACGGTGGCCACCTAACCTACATAGAGTCGCATTAAACTTTTAAAGATTCGGCAGAACATACGACAGGAAAAACACTGCACGAAGCTTATCCATTTTAATCCCCAATTCGAGAGAGCGTGATATACGCAAAGGTCGAGGCGGAAACACGGAAACGTATAAATTCCCGAGTCTGTGGAACGTAAATTATTTGAAAAATCCTTACCTCGCTCTTATAATCGGTGGTGACTCCGTTGAATCAAGGAGGGCTGACCTCGGACACGGGATCAGCTGGGGCCCAACTCTTCAGAACCGTTCCCTACTCCATCACCCTTTCGCCCTCGTTGACGATAACGCGCCGAGGCCGTCAGGGCCCCGGATGACGAAACAACCAATAAAGAACACCACAATTATATTGGGAAAACTTCGGAAGATCTCACTGGCACAGGTCACCTCGTCACATTCGGGGTGCACCCTCGTCTCAACGAGTCAAGCCGCTCCGACCGGAGATCGAAACGCGACTGAATAGGTTACACACGCGCGGTGCTTCTCCCGTCCCCCGCGCGGCGGCAGCACCGTCGGTTCTCTCTCTCTCCACCCTTCCCTTGTTTCATTTTTGTGACACTAGTTCCTCTACCCCCTATATCTTCTCCTCTTTCGCTTATTGGCCCTGGGAGGGGGTAAGGTGTGTTAAGGGCGGTGGGGGGGAGGGGGTATGGCGTGTTAAGGGGGGAGGGTCAGGGGGAGACGAATGGAAGGAGGGGAATCCTAGGAGTTGAGTTTTCGGTGGTCTGGAGGCGAAAGAAGGAATGCGAGGATGGCTCGAGGAAATATTCGGCACGAGAAGAACGGTTGCGAATGCCTCGAAGTTCTATAGAGAGAAAAAATGCGTACAGAAGTCAATTAACGCGCAAACATAACTATATAGTGGTTGAAGCTTAAATTTCCCACGCGTAACGAAATTGCAAACTTCTTCCAAAATGCATGCAGTTTTTTTAAAGTTGATATGAAGACATTTTCCAAAAATTTTGAGCGAAAAGACTTATTTTTACTGTATTATTTAATTTGTAACGTGTATATACTTCACGCCGTTTTGACAAAGGCAAAAAGGAAATATCGTTGTAGTTGAATCGCGCTAAAAAATACTAAAAATATGATCAATCTCATAAATGAAAAGCAGGCTCAAAAATCATACGTAAAAGTATTTACACGGATTTTATGTTTGTGTCGGACGAAAAGAATCCGTAAGGTCGTGAATGACTTCCTCTTGCACAAATGCTTTTCATTTTGTTTTCTTTCTAAATGGTACGTTTCTATATTTCAAAAACTTTATTAATATTTTATTCTTGATTTATTCGATAGATTGGCAAATGTATCTTTACGCGGAAAAATGGATTTTATTTTTTTAAATCTATTTTTATTTCCTTTATTTAACAAACCTAAATACATATTAGTTAAAAACATTACTTTCGTATGTGATTGTAACGCAACACGATAATTTGTATCTAATTCGATAGAATTCATAAAATAAAGCAAAATAGGATCTTTAAAATAAAAACCCTGGGGACTGATGCGCTATGCATGCGGATAGACGGATCGATCCTACCTAACAGACCCTTTTTTAGGCGCGTTTCGCTTCCAGCGTGAGCGCCTATTATAGTCGGTCTGTCTGTCCGTCCGTCCGCATGTTCGTTCTCGGCTTCTACCGAATGGATTTTCATGAAATTTGATATTAAGGACTTTCAATCAAATATAAGAAGAAAATCGCAAAACTGAACCACGTACGCCAATCAGGGGTACCACTTTATTGGTGACAAAAAATTAAATTTTCGTCATATCTCGTAAAATATTGCTCATATCAAAATATTTTTCAAATAAAAGTTGTAGAACATGTAAAGAAGAGTATTTTTTTCCTATACATTTTTATCATAGGAGTAGCCATTATCGAGAAAATCAAATGAGAATGTCTTAATTCGAGTTGAACTTCGAAATTTTCTTGCATTGTTACTTCTTCATTGTTGCTAACGTAAACAATCTCACAAACAAACGTTTAATTTACTTACGTGTGCATGCAATATTATTAAATAGGAAGAAAATGGATTATTTTTGAAGAATATAAGAACTTTAAAACGCTATTTCCCTCACGTACAAGTGTATGATTTCTTTCTAATACTCCATCGCACGAAACGCGCTCATTAGTGATACGTTGTACACTTTCCTAACTTCTTCTCTAAGTAAAAACGTGTTTAAAAACCGATTGCGGAAATTATTAACCGAAAACTAAAGCATGCAAGAACCTTCCAAAAGATACTAAAAAATGAAAGGAATTTTTTTAAAAACTAGGAATCTTATCACGGTAATGTACTCCTAGAATACCAGAACGAACCTCACAGATAAAAATATAATTGCGAAACCCCGTGAACTCATTAACATTCTTCTCGAAAACAACCTTCTATGTAATGTGCGTACGTAAAAAATAAAGTAATTTATTCAATTAATCGTGCCGCATAATTAGCCAGTATAATTAAATAATATTGCATTTTCAAGAAATAAAGACTGTATGAGATTCAAACGCTGATTCCTTTCATAGGTAGGAACTGTATGCAGACGCCGTAACCGAAGGGTTAAATGCACCCGGCCCTCTTATAACGCTGGGGATAAAAAGTGTCGCGTAATGCGAACCCGTGTTATGTGAACCTGGCTTTGCATAGATAAAATAGGGTACTTTTTACGCACCTCTTCACGTACTCTTTCTCCAGAACCAAATTTTCCAAAACCTCTCTCTGGTGCAATATATATATATACATATATATATATATATATATATATATATATATATACAAAAACACATCATCTATATCTATAATAGTATAAATGAAAGCATTAGTCTGTAGCAAACGTTGTGTGTAATGCTTTTTGAAGCTTAATATCTCGCAAACGACTTAACCGAATTTGATAAAATTTTCAGGATAGCGTTACGATATAACAACAAAAAGTTTTAATGTATCGAACTCGAGATCAAATACTCAGCTTTGACTCCAGGGGATAATTTTCATTTCCAATAAGTTAACATGTAAAAATCGGTTTTACGACATGCAGTCTTTCATTCTTTTTTTAGATTAAAATTAGAAGGAATTGACCTACAATCTTCGGATATAAAGAATTTTTAAGAAAACATTATAAGGTTTCTTATTCTGTTCATCTTTTTCTGCCTACTGTTCGAAATTTCTCAATATAAAAATTTAATTCACACAGTTTGAGGAAATCTTGCCATTTTAACGGGAGGTTGCCTTGCCTACCAATTCCATTGTTAGACCTCTATATCATATTGTTAATTCAATCCTTATGGGTATAAACAAAACGTTTTAATGTATCGAACTCGAGTTCAGAGGCCCGGGTTCGACTCCATGGGATAATTTCCATTTCCCATAAAGTAACACGTAAAAATGGACATTTTGACGTGCAGGTTTCATTTTTTTTAGATTAAAAGTAGAAAGAATTGACATATAATCTTCGGATATAAACTATTTTTATGAAAACATTATAAAGTTTCTTATATTTTCATCTTTTTTCCGCGTACAGTCGAAATCGCTCAATTTAAACGTTTAGTTCACATAGTTTGAGGAAATCTTGCCATTTTTAACGGGATGTTACCTTGCCTACCTATTCTATTGTTAGACCTCGATATTATATTTTTATTTCAATCCTTATGAGTATAAACGTGCTGAATGTTTTTAATACGAGATAGAGGGAGAAAAAGTGGGGGAGAAGGGCGGGGGAAAGATGGGAAGAGGGAGGGGGGAGAGGGGGTGAGGGAGGGAGGGGGAAACGATTTTCAAGACAGTTGTTTATGATGTTAATATGATCTCCGTAAATATTTTGAACGATCGTATCTTTCCTCCCGTCATTTTTGACTGTCATTACACTAGTATACAAAGAAAGCGGTTTCCGCTTATGTAAGTTTACAAACAAAGCATTCGGCACCTCTAAAATGTCTCTCCTGCCTAGAATCCCACATCCAAAGTCAGATCAAAACGCGTTAATGAGAACCATGTGAATAATTTTTAAAAAATAAACCGTGTTACTAGAAACCTTGTTGGAAGAGGTCCACGTGTATAAAAAATTCATCCCGTTACTTAGAACTGACGAATTCTGAGAAAGGTTATGGCAATGAATGGAGAATAAAAGCTCACCTCTTTAAATTCCTCTACCGAATGGGAAGAGTCGCCTTAAACGAGGTTTTCAAAAATTTCCTGCCCGCTCACAGATGTGGTTTCAGATAGTCCTCACGCGATTTCGGGATCCCGTATAAAAGGTCAGCTATCCCGATTAAGGGAAGTTACCTGTGCTTATTATTAAAACACACGAGATTGCGAGAGCTCGGGCTGTTTTGGATTTATCTCTCACTCACTCTCTCTTCAGATATGTCACGATGCTAAGAATGAAGTTGTACTTCGTCTTCAGAAAATGGGTTTTCTTTTTGTTTTCTTGGTTTCAACTCAAAAGGAATGAACGACAATTCACGGCCGAGGAAATGAATCTTTAAGAAAATCTGGATGTTCGGGAAGGGGTAGGTATTATTTAAATTTTAATTAAAAATTTGTTATGTTTTGACTAATATAATACGAATTTATTATATAACACACAAATACAGAGTGAAGTTTACAGAAAATTTATTAAAAATTATATATTTCGCTTCATAATGGAAACTTATTTATTAATATTTATAAATAGCCTTCGTACATTACTCACAAGTTTTCTAACATTCGGTAAGTTTTTTATTGGTACAACACAATCAGTCATCTATAAGACCTTTTCCTGCATGAAAAAGTAAATAAATTGATGTGTCCATCACATGACTTTCTCCATTCGCAAGATGTCAACTAAAATCAAATAAATACGGCGATAGGAACAGTTCAACTCACACGCTTCAGCGGTAGCGATTCAATTGTCGTCAAAACCACGCGCGCGAGCTGCCCACTAACCGTCAATTTCGAAGAAAATTCAACATCTCTTGAAATATTCTTCATATGAAAATTTAGTTCAAAGAAGAGTTCTAGGAAAAGAATAATATCTGCAACTTATATATGTGTGTGTGTGTGTTAACGAAAATTCAGTTTTAAGCGAAATAAATATTTAAGAAAAACTAAAATTTTACAAGATTAAACCGCTACTTCCGGTTGACCGATTGTTATCAAAATCTTTTTATATCTTAAGAATATATATATATAATCACAAATATAGAAATTAATGCTGATCTGTTGAATAGTTTCGTTAGAGCGCACGCAAAATTTCTGGCACACACTTAGGGACACACACACACACAGACATCGAGAAAACGGTCAAAACGTGTTTTTTAAGGTAACGAAGTGCTGGTCGACAATACTGATCTTTTGAAATCGATTTTTAAAAAAGAAACATTGCCTGGGGTCATATCTACCCAACGGGTATAATAAGAATCAGGGAATTAATTCGAACTCGTGGCGACATCTCTACTATACTGAAGAATGTGTTTGTGTGTTTGTGCATTTATAGAGCAACAACTACAAAACGTAGAAGCAACAGGAAGGTTCCATTTTTAACCGCAATAAAAAGTTAAGCAAAGTGGGAGGGGTTTTTAAGTTACTTGAACTACATTTTCATATTAAAAATGTTCTTCTCTTTTAATTTTTCCCATTTAAATAACACGGGAATGATCGTATTGTTGGATTAACAATTTACGTGACAACCGTTACAAACAATACATAATATTAACAAAAAGAAATAATATATACCTAATATAAACTAATTGTAAAATAAATAATATAATATACCTAATATAAACTAAGGTAGCGAGGAAAGAAACACAAAGGGTGGCATAGAGTTCTCCAAAACAAACTATTTTTAAAACTACGTAAGTAACTTAAATAATTGGAAGTAGATTTTCCACAAATTGTGATTTTCAGACCTTTGAAGATATCGTCACAAAACTTCGCATAGGTAAATAATTTTATCTTGCGGATAACATAGGATATATGGCGAAAAACATTTTGGAGGAAGGGGTGCTTAACTCAATAATTATTTTCCCATAAGTTTACACGTAATTTTCGATTTTTCAGAGTGCTAGATTTTCTTCTTTCATTCATCTAAATAGGTAATTGCGGACAGGTTTTCTTCATTTTTGCTTTATTCGACGAATAAAACTGTGTACTATCTTATTCTTACGATGTTTACATGTCGTTCGAAGTTTTAGATTCGCTAAATCCGTTTAAATTCAACGGGCTGTTCTGCTAGCGTGTCTATACTTCGATAAGTCCGTCCCAGCGTCCGTTTCATTAAATGCAACGCCTGTACGAGACCTGACCCAGTTATATATCCTTTGTCCCAGTTATATCTCTTATAAAGATTTCAAACGTCCACCTCACTTCCTCAGGTGGTTCAGAAGTTTCTGCAGAAACTCTCTCATTCGCCATTTTATTTTATTTTTTTTTTAATTTTAAAAATTTTTAAACTACAGGTGAGAAGCGAAATCGGAAGCAGCGGCTCGGAACTTTTCTCCGTAGGCTCAGAGACAGTTAATTATTCCGATTCCAGTTAATTATTCTTCAATCTCCTCTTCTCTCTTCTGTTCGAGCGCATGAATTTTCGTTAAAATATGAATGCCGCGTTTTTTTTATCTCGCTTATTATAAGGCGCGCTTTTTTTTCTCAAAATTTTACGTTTGCAAAATACACGCTCGTATTGCTTGCGAGCAAAAAATAAAGATCGCAAATATAAATTGTGAGTTTATTGTAGACTTTTACCGGGAGACCTTAAAAGTTCCTCTAAATACGCGTGTGGCATGTGAAAACATTATCATCGCAACAGATGAATTAATAAGGAAAATTACTTTAAAGTTTATTACTTTAAGTGGTACTAAATAAAGATAGAAAATAATAGGAAATCGTAGGACGAAATTACTAATTTTTCTTCTTATTTAAGTAGGGGAGCTTTCGGAAATATGTTAACAAATGACGAAAGCGGTTTGAGTGTTACGTGAGCAGTCTATACAGGTGTCCAACCAATAAAGGCCACGAAAATCTGACACCCATTCGCATTTTCGTCGCGTGCGACGTGCAATAAAAATTAAAAAATAAAATCTTTTTTCAGTTTCCATGTTCTACATTTTACGTAAGTCGGGAAATATGTACAAAGGAGAATATTTCCGCTGTTTTTTTTTATATCGAATTGTAAAAGCATTGCGTGCGGTTTAAATGGGTCTGGGTCAAAGAGACGACGCCAGAGGGCGAACAATACAGAAGGACCGACGATACCCAAAGGACAGAAATACCCAATGGACCTGCAATACGAAACAGTTCAATGGCTAATGTGGCCGGGTGGAAGAGAAAGGAAGGTCATAGGTTAGGGAATTAGCGGGTCACCGCTTATGGGGGAATAACATATTCCCGATCTGAAATGTTACACCGAAAATTTACAATATGACACCATTAAAAAACATTTCCAATTGATTTATAATAATAATAATAATAAACAATCCTAAATAATTATATCATAAATTTACGGCGAGTTTCAACTGGTATTACTTTTAACCGCCAAAACAAAACTCTAGAAAAATATACCGTAATTGTTAATTTAAATATAAGTATTATTGGGAGATGATATGGTCGACCTCTTGGCAGTCGTCCCTTTGTTTGTTTGTGTTTCGCTCAAGCCCCGGCTTATATTTATTTACGTTTTATTTTCTATTTTTCGATCTTGAAGAATAAGCGTGCGGTTTGTACAAGTGTGGATTCGTGTATTTGGTATTTATTAGTTTAAATATTATTACGTGTTTATTGGTTTATGTGTCGAATATGTGTTCTAACACACAAAAACATGATATAACAGTGTTCTCGAACCCATTTCACGTGTCGTCATTTCTACTATATATATATATATTATTTTACAAATAGAGCCTCGTTTATGTCCTTCCTTGAATCCATGGAAAGGGGCGGGCAACCTATTCCTCATGCTGGGCCGCATTGGCGGTAATGAATCCTTCGGTGGGCCGCATTGGAAATTGCCAATGATTCGGCGGATTGGATTAAACTTAAATCGAGAATTACCTAGAAATTTCTAGGCGCACTATGAGTGAAAATCAAGGTAAAATGAGGTTTTTAGCATTAATAGTTCAATGTTAAAAATCATGATGTACTTCGACCTTAGAAACACCTTTGAGAAATGATCAAAAACAACATTAAAATGAACATACCTGTACTGAGAAATATTTTCCAAGGGGTTTCAATTTAACGCTAAATTTTAACAGATTTTGATAGGTAAAATTAATATCGGGTAGAAAAATCAAAAGAAAAAGAAGTTCTGAAACGCCGCATAAAATTTCTTAGTGGGCATCCCTGCTCTAGGGCAGTGGTTCTCAAACGTAGGGTCAAGACCCGCATTTGGGGTCGCGGGAAAATTTTGGGAGGGTCACGAGCAGTCTTCGCTATGCCAACTGATTTTTTCCTCATTCCTTCAATTTTAATTTATAGGTTATAAGTCTAATTTATATGTTTTATTGAGGGTTGTAATCTTCAAAATAAAGCATTAGTTAATTTTAATATATTTATATTTAATATAAGAAATATAATTTAATGATAAAACTCTAATTAATACGGCTACTTATACTAGCTTCGCTCAACTTCTTACTCCTCACATTTCTCATTTTTGTCCTAATTCATGACGATATCTGAATTTTTGATGAAATAATTTCTTTTTAGGAAATATTAAAACAAGTGAAAAAATCTGATATGACCGGAAATCGAACCCGGGTCTTCTACTGGCCGGGCGAATATCACTGAACTACCGTATTCACCTGTACGCAACAACAAGAATATTCCAGATTATTTATAATGTAGTGAATAATTTAATCAACATATGCCATACGTCTTTTTCTTTTTAAAGAGGTTCATGATCACATATAATGAAAATTTTCCTTAAGATCCAGTTATGTTCTTGAACCCAAAATTTATTTTATACTCTTCAGTGCGCTTCATAAAAAAAGTATAAATGGCAAAAGTTTTTATATATTTTTATTACTTCTCAAAAAATCACGGGGGGTCGCGGCGAGCGAACATCCACACGGAGGGGGTCGCATGGCAGATCTGCCACTGCTCTAGAGCATTGACTTCGCGATACACTTAGGAGGCATCGGAAGTGCAGTGAAACAAATTGGATTCGTATGGCTTGAAACACGCACACGTATTACCGAGACTAGCAGATCGGTCTGCTAGCGTCGGGATTCCGAACCATTATTTTGGCGACTCTTTTCGAGAGGATATATATAACCAACGGAAGCATCCGACTTACGTAGCTGTAGCTTCTACGTGGATGCAGACACAAGCGGAAAAACGTTTCGTGCCAGATAGTGCTACACCTCTAGTTTGTAGTTTTTTTCCCCCCTTTATTGCAACCAGGCTCTCCCGAGTCAGCTAGGCGCAGTTCAACTCGGGCACTCGTGAATCCTTACATAAACGGGAGACAATATATGCGGAGAAACATCTCTCTAAATTATACAGGATGTTTCATTTATATCGCTAATGGTACATGAAAAAAGATAAATGTTTTTTAATTTTTTATATGACACAATTTTCATAGGAAAATTAATGAAATACGTATGTGATTTTCTGTAGTGTATTGGTATCTCCATCGCATAGATTTAAACCCAATGGAGATAAATTATTGTTCCGTTTTTTAAATTGATAATATAAAAATCATTCAAAAAATATATTTTTTTAAACTATCAACACACTGAAGTATAATTAGTGATAAGAATATCTCTATAGTAACCGCTCGGTAGTTATGAGAAGAACAATAATTTCCCGTCAAAAATTACGGTTCCGCACGGTTCAAGTATTAAATGAAAAGTGTTCAAGTAATAGACTTTATCTAAGTTTTAATTCAAAATGTCAGTTTAAATAAACAAATCGACATTTAATGACTTTTTAATTGCATTTTCATTTTGTTGTTGCTACAGAAGTAAAACAAAACAAAATTGTGGAATGCAATTGAAAAGCGTTAATTCCAAACTGAATGATATATAAACAAAACATTTAATTTGTTGTAAAATGTAAATGTTCTAGTTTAATAGTTTGAAAATATTTTTACATTCTTTATTACATAATTTAAATAATTTCTCGATCATGTCTGTTTGTATGTGCTCTGATGCAAAAACTAAAAATCAGATCAGCACACAACATTAAATTTAAGATTTTTATTAAAAATTGAAAGCTTATTATTTTGGCTGATATTGGTAAACCAGAATTAAGGGGTTTGTTCTTTTCCGCGTTTTGCCAAATATATTCTTTAGGTGCTCATTAATGCTAATATTTGCCATTGTCAAGGCAGTGGACAATATAATTTTCAACATGTTTCGTTTTCTAAACGGAAAGGGTTGTTTCAGAGATATCCTTCGATTACAGGTACTTCTGAATTTATGTTCAGTACATTGAATTTCGCTAGGTGACAGATTTGTTTCCATTGTTATGATCACATATTCGAATTGTTAATAAGGACGCCAACTGTAATCAATATTTTGTTGTCCATAGCAACAGACGACAATTTTCTTAACTTATTGTCGTTTGTATGCGAAAAGCGATTAAAATAATTCAACGTGTTTAAAAATTATTCACGAATGTAAGCATTATTGTAATCTCATTCACTACTCTGTATGTAGGAAGTAATGCCATAGATCAGTGGTGCGCAACCTACGGTCCGCGAAGGGTTTTTATGCGACCCGCAAAAAGCAATCAGAAAAATTATATATTCATATATTTTTATGAAAATGTTCATAGTAAAACTTTTAAAATTGGTATGTTTTCATAAAAACCTCATTAAGACTTGATTTTCACTAATGTGGCACTTCAGAATATATATATATATATATATATATATATATATATATATATAAAGCTTCAGATTAAAACTCTAATCTGGACCACCGAATAAATGGCAATTTCCAATGCGGCCCAACGTGTAGAATAGTTTGAGCACCACTGTCCTAGACAAAAAATTTTTATTTTATTTTATTCATTATTAAATTCATTGATTATTCCTTTGGTTAGATCTTACTCTAATAAATTTACTACTTACACGCGTTTAAAAATATACAAACGAATGCATTACGACTTAAATTTAACCTATCTCGAAAAATAGCCTTCCACGCCACACAGATAGTGATTTCCCATACCTAAACTAGATATGCTACACAAAGACTCATGAAGTTGGACACAATACGGTCGCCCTTGACAACGAAAAATCTACTCAGCATCGCAGAACCACTTACAAAGACTTATATTAAAACAAGGCATTTTTCGCAACAAAGGTGGTTATTGGCATTTCTCTGGTTAAAAAGAATGTAGTCCAAAGGACTAGAAAGAACGCTGAAGAATTCCGAAGGCTCGCCAAGTGCGATGAAAGCGACGAAATTCTTCGCGGATCGTCTTTAATTAATTATATCTCTTGAATACGAACAATGTAAGGTATGACGGAAGGTATTCCTCAATCGATTACGATCGTCAATATATCGAAATAGGTCAAATAGGCGCGATTCTCTTGATAACATTTGATAAAGTTAGTCAAATTCCACCTGAAATATAATATAACAGTTGACGTGAAAAAATCGTCCTTACCCTTACTGTCAGAAATCCGAAAATCGTACACCTGATTAAGAACACACAAAATAAAGTTCCAAAAATTTTTTGTTTAAATTTTAATATTGGAAGCAAATTCACAGATGTTTAAACTTAAGAAATAAAAACCAACGGAGCTCAGACTCGAGGCATTGAATTCAGTCACATTATATTTGATTTAAATAGGATACAATTTATGGAAATTATGCAACAAAGCAACAGCTTCTAAAACAACTATAAAATTTAGCGAGATGGGGTTGCTTTCTAATCATGATAAAAACCTTTTAATTCGAAAATTCGCAGACAACGCCATGGCTACCTCAACAATGCCTCAGTTGCCAGGTAATGCTCCTGACGTTATTGAAAACTTATTTATAGAGTAAGGATGGATTTCCAGAAAAACACGTGTTCGTTAGCACTGTAGAATTTATGAGGTCTTCAAACAAAGGAGATTCTAGTTAGAGCCAGCAACAATTTCGCAACACTGCGGGACTACTAGATCGCATAGAAGAATATAGAGAAATAATACCATAATATAAAATTCAAGGTGCCATTTTTCAGTGGAAATAAAGTACAGATAAAGCGATCAAGGAAGTGTTGGTAACATCCCCGACAAGCTCTAATAGCGTCTTCCCTGCAACATCTTAACATTTCAATAAGGAACGTCATTGTTTCAAGTCTAGAGTATAAAGTCTTTATTCTCTTCAAAACTTCTTTATTTGAACAAAAGACACCCGTAATTTATTTGCATGCGTTTTATTTAATTACAAGATGTTACGCTGACGGTGCCCCAGATCTTTTTTTTTTAATGCGGACGCGTTTTTTTCGCGCTACCAGATGCATACATTTGCAAGCTGCGCAGTGCCGCGTTTACCATAAGGCAAACTAGGCAACTGCCTAGTAATTTTTAAAGATTTAGTTTTTGTTTATGGTTCTTTAAAAATATTAAATAGCGAAATATCCTTTATTTACAGTATTATATGATAAATAAATATGTGATTTTCTTTCATTCCAAAATAATATGTTTTAATTCTCGATCAAGGGCCCCAGAAATCTGATTTGCCTAGGGCCCTAAATGTGCTAAACTGAGCTGCGCAATAAGTCTGAAAATAAAACGAAAATTTTTCTGCGTTCGCGTAGATTGAATTAACGTTGAACTTAACGTCGAACGCGTTCGATGATTTGTTAAATCGAACGTGAAAAAACTCGGTTGCTACGCAATTCAATGTTTTATTATCGTAACCTGAGGGAGGCTATCAGAACAACCGACCTTTGATTCCAAAATTCAAATTTGGTAAAGGTCAGATTTCGCATTATTTTTCACAACAAAAATTCAGCAACGTTTCGGTGGAAAATAACGCATCAGAACGGATATGACAAGAGGGGTTATTTAGGTCGTTTGGCAGGGATAGAAGCGATGCCTGTTTCGTTCATAGGAGAGCGCAATGTTTTGATTTTGCGGGTCACTTCCATTCCTTCCGAAAACCAACAATTTCTCCGCTTGAAAATGATTAAACGCGCGCGCGCGTACTCGAGGTCGCGGTAACCATCTCGAATTATGGTCACGAGATTGTTTTTTTTCCGCCCTGAATGGACTGAATGCTTCGAACACGTTTGTTGTGATTCGAGAAACATATATTTCCCATTTATAATGTTTTTTGTATCTTTGTATGTTACCTCCACCGCATATCCTGCTTTTCAACGATATTTAAGCGCGTTTCGCTTCCTGCATGAGCGTCTATTAGCGTCGGTCTGTCCGTCTGTCCGTTCGTCTGCCTGTGTCTGTCTGCCCGTCCGCATTCTCGTTTTCAGCTTCTACTTCACGGATTTTCATGAAATTTGATATTAAGGACTTACAGTCAAAGAGAATAAGAAAATCACATAAATGAATCACGTAAGCCAATCATGGGTACCACTTTGCTGATGACAAAAAATGAACTTTCCATCATATCTCGTAAAGTATTAGTCATATCAAAATACTTTTCAAATAATACTTATAGAACTAGTAGAGTAATTATATTCCTATATATTTTTCTCGTCGGAATATCCGTTATAAAGAAAATCATACAAGAATGTCTTAATTCGAGCTGAACTTGAAAATTTCTTCCATGGTTACTTCATCATTGTTGCTAAGATAAACAATATCACAAAAATACGGGTGCATGCAATATTTTTCAATAGGAAGAAAATGGATTAATTACGACGAAGAAAAGAACTTTAAAACGCTATTTCCCTTACGTACAGGTATATCATCTCTTTCAAATACACCATCGCACGAAACGTGCCCGTTTGTGATACGCTGTACACTTTCCTAACTTGTTAACGCGTTGCGTCGCACGTCGTATCAATTTTAATTGCGTTTCTCTTTTTTTCCACCCTGCGATTCATGTTCGTTTAGTTCACGTGTGTGCATGTGTTTCTGTGTTTGTGTGTTTCTTTTTTAATGGGAGTTTCGCCGAGGGAAAAAGATAATGACAAGAAACGCCCGCCTTCCGAGCCAAAACGGAACGCTAACGCGGAATCATGACCGTCCAGGAGTCGAAGTCATAAAGGGGATCTAGACTACCGCCCCTTTTTAACACTACCCTCCCCTCCTCATATACCCCTTTATTCCCCTACATAGTCCTCCTCCTGGGGGGGAGGGGGTGAAGGGGGGTCAAGGGTGGACTTAACCGTAAGAAGGGTTTTCCAAAGGACTGCGATTAAAATTTAAAAAAAATAGGGAACGAAAGCGGGAATGTAAAAAAAAGGGACTCGTGCGTCATACGTATTTACGTCGATATAACGAGGTCTGAAAAATAAAAGTCGTAGGATCTCAACAACAATTAGTAGGATAAAAATGGAGAAGTATAAGGAGTAAGATGAGAGGATGGTAGGGGGAGGAATTGAAGGGAGGAGGAGAATAGAGAGGTGAGGTAGTGAGGTAGAATGTTGGGATTTAGTAGTGAGAGAGAGAGAGAGGAGAGGGACTTGGGAGATTTTTGGGGCGTTATGGCGTAATGGCGAGGGAGTTGGCCCGCTACGCTGAGCATACCCGGTGCAAGCCGGGTACGAATCCTGCGAAAGTAGGATGGATTTTTTCAAGAGATCTTGCGGTCCCCTATGGGCGTGTTTAGAGGAGAGCACGCGAATCAGCGCTCCGTCCATCGGAAGGGGCGTATATCCGTTGGCCCCCTTGGTGGTACGAATCATGCGGAAGTAGGATTTTTTCAAGATATCTTGCGGCCCCCTATTTGCGTGTTTAGAGCACGCGAATCAGCGCTCCGTCCATCGAAAGGGAGATAAATCCGTTGACCCCCTTGGTGGTACGAATCCTGCGAAAGTAGGATTTTTTCAAGAGATCTTGCGGCACCCTATTGGCGTGTTTAGAGGGGAGCACGCGAATCAGCGCTCCGTCCTTCGGAAGGGACGTATATCCGATGGCCCCCTTGGTGGTACGAATCCTGCGAAAGTAGGATTTTTTCAAGAGATCTTGCTGGCCCCTATTTGCGTGTTTAGAGCACGCGAATCAGCGCTCCGTCCATCGGAAGGGAGATAAATCCGTTGACCCCCTTGGTGGTACGAATCCTGCGAAAGTAGGATTTTTTCAAGTGATCTTGCGGCACCCTATTGGCGTGTTTAGAGGGGAGCACGCGAATCAGCGCTCCGTCCATCGGAAGGGACGTAAAATCCGTTGGCTCCCTTGGTGCTTCTCGGCACCGGGTTTCCCCTCCTCACTTGCTTTGTGATTTAGAATGAGAAGCCTCTTAGCGGTGTAGTCGTTGTTTGAAGTCACAGGATCCCAATTCAATTGGAAGATTTGAGTGAGGAGAGTTCAGTTATTCCGGAGTTGTTCTCAGGAAAGAAAGGTTCGGGGGAGCATTAAGGACTGTTAGGGGTGGAGAGGGGGGAGGGGGGGAAGGAGTAAGGCGGATAGGGATGACGAAATGGAGGTAGATGAATTAAGGTTAAGGGCTTTGGTTTTAAGATGTGTTCTACTGGGCTGATAGTAAGTATCGGCTTAATGCCACTTCTTTTCTCACTAACGGTCTAACACCTATATACCACCAATCCGTCCCTTTCTCTCTCTCTTTCTCTCCCCCTCTCACTTTCACTCTCTCTCACCTTCAGTCTCCCTCTCTCTCTCTGTCTCTGTCTTTCGCCTTATCCCTCTCTCTCTCCTTTCTCTCTGTTACCCTCTCGCTCGCTCCCACCTTCTTCTTTCTCTCCCTCTTACATCGCCCTCCTTCTCACCCTCCTCTCTCCCTCCACCCTCTTCGTGCTTTCTCTACCTCTTTCTATCTCCCTCTTCTCTCTTTCCCTCCTCTCTCCCTCTTATCTCCATCTTCCGCTATCCCTCTATCCCACACTCCTCTCTCTCCCTCCCTCTTTCCATCTCTCTCTCCCTCTCTCCATCTCTCTCCAACTCTCCCTCCCTCTCTCCACCTTTCTCATCTCTCTCCCTCTCTCTCTCCCTCCCTCCCCCTCCCTCTTTCGCCATTCCTCTCTCTCCCTCTCTCTCTCTCTCTTCTCTCCTTCCTACCATCCCTCCTTTTCTCTCTCTCTCTCTGACTCCTCCCACTTCCATCTTTCTCTACCTCTTTCTATCTCCTTCTCTCTTTCCCTCCTCTCTCTCCCCTCTCCCCCTCCTCTCTCCCTCTTATCTCCCTCTTTCTCTATCCTTCTATCCCACTCTCCTCTCTCTCACCCCGTCTTTCCATCTCTCTCTCTCCATCTCTCTCCACCTTTCTCATCTCTCTCCCTCCCTCCCCCTCCCTCTCTCACCCTCACTCTCTTCCCCTCTCTCGTTCCTTCCTCTCACTCTCTCTTCTCTCCTTCCTACCCTCCCTCCTTTTCTCTCTCTCTCTCTCTCTGACTCCTCACATTTCCGTCTTTCTCCACCTCTTTCTATCACTCCCTTTCTTCTCCTTTCTTTCGTAAGCCTTCTTCCTGAAATCGTTATCGCTCCGAACTCCTGCTCCACTATACCGCAAAGTTTTCATTCCGGGACACGCTCCCAATAAAAAAAATTATTTTTTTCTTTTCTTTCTTGCTCTCAAGAACCTAGAAACTTTTCTCGAAAGCCAGCGGTGTTAAGTATCGGAAGGTTGAATCAGGAGTAATTTGATCGAAGAAATAACTGCTACAGGGAATTTTTTATAGCCTTAATTGTTTCTGCGTTCTTCGAGTATTTATGATGTATAACTTTGAGGGTCTCTCACGTGGATTAACTTCACAAGCGCTTGAACAGACCGTTTACAGAGAATAAATATTCGAAGGTCGATCTATTTTGTCTTTATATTTTTTCCATTATAACTATGATATCTCGACTACTAAATGTACCAATGTAGAATCACCATCATAGGTAGTCTGTCCTTAGATTAATCATGGTTAAACGTGGTTCTCCATATACTCATATTTTCCGCAGTCTTCTTCATGTCTTGACAGCTCTCTTTACCTTTCAAGTCGTCTATCAGCTGAAACCTTTCTCTTTTTCCATCCAGTTTTCCTGCTAGCAATTCTTTAATCACGCTCTCTCTCCTCATGTCCAATCCAGTTAGCCTTCCTCTTTTTGATAGTCTGTATAATCGTTCGCTTCTCTCCTGTTCTTCTTAGTACTTCTTCGTTTTTCACCCTATCTGTCCATTTTATCTTCAACATTCTTCTCCATGTCCACATTTTAAAGTTTTCCAATTATCTTATAAAATTTTACTAGGATGTAATCTATTTGGTATCTCATTCTCTCTTCTGGGATTTTCCATGTGTACAGCCTTCGTTTGTGAATTTGAACCATATATTAATCATTACTAAATCGTTATTAACGCAGAATTCTATCAGTTTTTCTCCTCCTCGGTTTCTTTTCCCAAGTCCGTACTGACCGACAATATTTTCTTCTTGCCATTCTCCAACTATGCTGTTCCAATCTCCCATTATTATGCTGTTAACCTTTCCTCTTCCGTCTTCTTCCTAAATCTCGTTAATTTGTTCATACATCTCCTTCTCCTTCCCATCTAGCTTCGCTCAGCTCTATGATGTCAATCCTATTTCTTCTCATTTCTTCTTTCAGGGTCTCTAGCTTGTAGAGTATGATACCAATATTATGACTCCTCGGCAGTAATTTAATTTTTATGCCACTAAAAGATGTAAATACAGAATAAAAAGACTGAATATAAGTGGTGTGCACTTCACCCCCTGCCATCAACCTGTCCGGTGACTTGCAGTGTATTATCCATCTTTGACGTTGTTATTCGTTTAAATCTAATTTATTTTACTCGATGTAATTCCTCTGACCTTCTAATAAGAATCACGCCTAGTCACTTGGTCGTTTAACGTCATTTTTATCCTTTTCTTTGACCTCCGTTAAATTTTCACGAAACCCCAATGGGTCGTTTCGCTTCTATTTATCTGGTCAAACACGGCTTTATCTGTTCAACACCGACTTAAAAATCTCATTCATTTACGGCTACAAAGAGCTGAAATTGAAAATCTCGACTGCGCACTCGATGCTTACCAGCCTATTTCCGTAAAATGAATTGGCAATCCCCAGTATGTAAGCGAAAATTGAGAAAGGTTCAGAAAATAATTCTACGGACCCGTGGATAAAACATTTTCCTGCAGTAATGAAATTGGTGAAAAAACTTTTACCAAAGCCTTAAGAACGACTTATGTAAAGTAAAGATGTAAAAGCAGGTTATCTACTGCTGTGAACCAGAGTGGGGACAATAGCTAGGCGTGCGAGTCACTCGCCTAGGGAGCAGCACACTTATGCGCGTCACAAATGACAAATTGAATTGTAAGTGTAACGTTTCATATTATAAAATATACTTTATATACATTATTTCATTTCTATATAGTAAATAAAGTGTTGTTTTGTGAGAGAAAATAATGTACTGTATAATTTCATTAGTGGGGGTAATTTTTCAACCTTGCCTAGGGCGTTAAAGTAAGTTTTATTGACCAAAAAAATAAAGTAGTCATCTTTTGATGTTATTGTAGATCTCTCCTATTTCACGGTTTCGCTCTTTGCATTTATGGCTTAGCATGTCTTTTTTCTTTGCGTGGATATCTAGCTCTATTTGAACGGGGACCACTTTTTATTTAGCTACGTTTGGAAATTGTCTCCAAGAACTATATAGAGTTAAATGTTACAGTTCGACTCATGTAGTGTTTACAAAATAAAGAATTAAGGATGCAGTTCTACATACGTCGTAAGTAAAATGTTGCCTGATGAGCTCAAGACGGCGTCCAAATAAAACCCCATGTATTTCTATTGAGGAATCTGCACCATTTTGCACGGTTTTTATTTTTCCAGAACCCTTGTACAGTGGAGGAATGGATGAGCTATTATTAAGACTGGTAGAAATAAATAAATAACACACTACCGTCATGTCTGGATACACATAATTGCACCATTATTTTCACCTAAATATTACGTCAATAAGAATAAACTAATAGTACCGAAGTAGAAGGATAATCACGCAGTAATTAATCCATAGTCAACTCCACATTACTTCCATTTAACGGGCGCCTCATCAATCTTGCGAAACATACATCCATCGAATGTTTTTTTTTGGTATTTCAATGCAAGAATTGGGAAATGTTCCATAAAATATAACTTTCATTTAATTCATTTGCTCAATTTTTAATGATCCGCAGCCGTAAATTTGCCGTAGTCTACTGAATCCCGAAATACAATGAAGATCTATTTGTACTGTATCAATTCAGCTTAAATTTTAATCGAATTTTCCACAAAGAGAGAGGTCGAACTTTAAGTAACGTGTCAACATATATCTCGTTAAATAACTAAGAGACGTAGAGGTGGAAATCCGTAGCGTTCATTGAGCGCTCTATTCTCCGGTATCATAATTTCCGAATTCCAAGTGGTCGGATTTCCCCGAACGAAATACGTGTAAAACAATAGAAATACTATTGATGGAACGCGGTGAAATTTACTCGGAACAAATATTTCAACCATGTCACAAAATCTCCCGCTAAGAATATATAATCGACTCTCGGAGGCGTTTAAAAGAGATTAATTTCATCTCATTCATCCACCTGGCAAATCCCTCGCGTTATGAGGTTTCTCGGAGAAACAAACGACGATCTTGTTGCTGGGATACGCCCCGAAGCACGTTAACTCAAATACCGTATATACTGGAGTAGGTATAGGTCGAGTTTTTAAGATCAAATTTTTAAGCGAAAAATTCGGGGGCGACATATACACGAGTAATAGCTGTGTTAGGCTAAAACTCATGTCGTTATTTGCCCTACGTTTGTTAAAATCTGATGGAACTGAAACTATTGTTGCATTTAAACTGTATTTGTAACTGCCGAATATTTAAATATCGATGTATATGAAAGAATAAAGTTACTATATAATTCGGTGATCATAAGTTGATCTCTGATGCTCCGCAAGTAATTAAGCAATTTTCGTTAGCGCTACGTTCGGTAACGTGACGGTGGCAGGACAAAGAACGACAACAAGACAGAGGCGCAATTTACAAACTCAGTAATATGTAAACAAAGAAACACCTCGTCTGGGGGAGGCATCGCACTACTTCGCTGCAACCTGACACCACATAGTTAATTTGATATTCGAAGAATTATAGAGATGCAATAAATTGTCTTTTTTTGATTCTTTACCTAATCGTACGTACTGAATGAAAAAAAAAATTCGTTTTACTGCACATGAAAAATTGGGGTCGACTTATAAATAAGACATTCGAAAAAACAATTTTTTTATTAAAAAAGTTGCAATCGACCTATGCACGAGTATATACGGCATGTATGTGTGTGCGTGTGTGTGCGCGTGTGTGTATCCGCCCCATCCTAATATTCCGAAATTCTTCCGGACAATGCCCGACGCTGCAATGACGCGAAATTCCACAACGGTGTCACCCTGGACTATTTAAGAATGAGCGAGACCTCTGGTGGTGGAACGCATAACCCCCGCGGGCCGGGATGACCTGATCGCCTTTTATATATTTTTTAATCATTTCTCCTCACCTAACCCACTAAACAGAAAAACCTTTACGGAATTTTCGTTCCACGAGGCAATAAGTGGGACATAGCTCTCCAATATAATAGGTTTACGGGAAGCGAGGTATAAAAGCATTTATAAATTGCCGCGGCTTTCGCAATTTCTGAAAACTTTTATATATATATACCTATAAATCCCTAGAAACCTTTGACAAATCGGTATGTGGGCCAAGTTGTGTATGTAACAACGTTGTCAAGTTTCTAAAAAAGTTAAAGTTGGAAACGCGCTGGACAATATGGGTACTTCGTCGTTCGCGCGTAACTGAAATGCCAACTTAAACTATGAGATATAGGACCGCAAAATTCTTACGTGTTGTGCCCTGGAAAATTAGCTCATGAATTGGATGGAAAAATGCGCCACGAAAGTTATACTTCAAGATAATCAACGATGTAGGTTACCATTACTAAATCATATGCATGATAATTTAACATGCAACTGAGATCGTCCTTTGCACTCGTGAGTCAGTATAAGGATTTATGTATCATATTTCAAAAATTCATGTTAATACGTTATCAGCATCCATGTACGAGTAGTGAAATTAGTCGATTAGCTGGGCAATAAAAATAAAAGTTTTATTAACACAGAAAACATTTAGGGCCTAAACCAGGAGTCCCCAAACTAAGGCCCGCGGGCCACATCCGGTTTTATGATCTAAGAGTTTTCATTAGACATAATTTTTTATATCTGAACGATATTTTCCGATTGCCTAGATGCAAAATACTTTTAATATAGACGTATGACATATTACAGAATCAAAAAATTCACGGAACATGTAAGAAATTCTCACACGGCCCGATCAGTCATTTGAAAGGTGGTATGTGGCCCGCAGAGTTGTACATGAAGCCTCATGTGGCCTGTTAAGTAAAAACAGAGTTGAAACAGTTTTTAAAGTAACAGAAAAAAATTATTTTATTCGAGTCCAGGAAGATGTGCAGGCAATCTCTCGGCAAGAAGCTACACCAAAATCACGTTTTTTACGTAGTGCCGTTTTATCGAATGAAAAATAATTAGGTGGTAGATCTAAAATATAGGTAGTTTGAAAATTGGCCATTACACGGTGCTGGCACGTAAACGGATCCGCGACAAAAGCCCCACCGTCCGATTTTATTGGTTTTAGCGATTTTTTTACAAATCGCTTATGTATTCTCTTTGTCTGTCTGTCCGTCCGTCCGACTGTGCTGGCGTAATCTCTTAAACGATTCAACCTAAAGAAACCAAATTTTCAGGATCAGTTACTACATATGAGAGCTAAATGTGGCAAGAATTTGGTGGATCCGGGATCAGTTGCCGGGGGCTAATTTTGCCCCATTATTGCGCCATAGGGAAAGAACGTAAATCGGTGACGAAGTTTATAAATTTGCTTTTTTAAATTATTTCCCGCCAAGATTCGAAATCAGGACTTACACTGTCAGAAAGTTTAGAAATTGCAGTATCTTATTTTTGAAGACGGAATTCAAATTCTTGTAACATTAGCGCACATTTTTAGTTTTTATCGGAAAAAAGTGGGAGTTTTTCTCAGTCTCAACAATCGACTACCATGGCATCGAGCTCAATGTTTTTATATGGGTAAGTTTTTAATGGGAAACAGAGGGCTAAATTATAATATCATTAATATTATGACTAATGAAAGAGCTTTATTTTTGTAAAAAAATCGCCTTATAATATCTGCATTCGCAGTACATTCCTAACTTGCTACTTTATTCTAAGGTTAAAACTATGTCCTATCTTATTATTGCTATGTTAACAGTTTACACGTTCAAAAAATTTAAGAAATTTTTCACAGAAGGTATTAATAAAACCGCACTCGTATTATTTATTTCGAAAAAAGAGCATAAATGAACAACACGAAAGAATGTGAAGTTAGCAGTAGCTGGAAAAGCTACAATTCAACCTATATAGTTGACGTGGAAGAAGTTCCACCAACCTTGGCTAAAACGGTTTGTGACTGACTGTTTCCGTTTCGAACCGAGTTATAAAATATCAAATCCTCGGGTCTGATTCTTTGGCGGCGAGACGATGAAGGTTTACGCATCGTTTCGTTTCTCTTCGCGCAACGAAAAATAAACGTTATAAACATCGGCGCGGCAAAAATTTCGACCAAATTACCGGCAATCGATATTTTCCAAACGACTTGTTTTTCTTCCCGAGGGCCGTATCTTCCTCGCTCAACGCCTCCTCTACTCCCGGCAATATTTCACATATTTTTCCCTCCGAGGGGAAGAGATTCAGGGGAATAAATGGGAGAGGGGGAGGAGAGGAGGGGAGAGGACGAATGATTTTTCAAAAACTCCCGTCAGGCCATTCACTTGAAAAATTGAAGATTTTTGATAAAGGCAAAGCCGAGAGAAACTAATTTATTTTATGCCTCCTCCTGCGAATCAATAATATCCTTATATATACGATACACACACATATATACATATATTATATATATATATATATATATAATATATCTGTATGTGTGTTATATACGAGTGTATAGTATACGTGCTAAATGAGATAAGGAGGGCGAGATATAGCCGTGGTTAAGCGTGCAATAATGGCTCAGTTTCTATACGGCTTTCTTCGATAAACCCCGTGATCAATTGAAGCAAATGGCTCGTTTTTTTTTATTAATCTAAAAAATTTCCAGTGAGCTCTCTGAAGATGTGTGCGGATGTACAAACACAACCACATAATAAATGAAACGGAATAGTAAAAAAAAAGAAGATTTGAAAATGCCAGGAGGAAGGAAATTCAGAGCACACTTGCTGTGGAAGCGGTAGCCGGAAAGATGATTCAATGCTTTACAACGGAAGAGAAACACGAACCTATTTTTATACAAGCGTACCTATACATACAATAAATGGTACGCTATATCGTAGCGATATTTTGATATTGTTTGTCATAACGAGGAGCATTTTATGTCAGAGATAATAAATAATTGCATAAATTATTGTATCACAAAAATTGTTTTATTTACTCGTATTAATTTATATTCGTGCAATTTTTTAAGTAAGATGCAACTTAGTAATTTAAATAATTGTGCAAATAGTGACGCATTACGTTGATGTAAAGATGTATAAATGAAATTAATTTTAGTTTGGTTAAAGTTCATGTAAACATTTTAAAAGGTATACTACAACATTTTTGCACATAAGTCCATAAAAAAAAACATCCATCGCGTTTCGTAGCGAAGAGTAAGCACCGCTTACTTTATTCGCCGCAATGTGTCATCCATCGCCATCAATTTTACACACTAGAACCATCAATCAACATATTCAAATCATGCTCGCGGAGATTGTCACAAATCTCTAGCCAAGTGCACCAGAAGAGAATAAATATCAAAGACACTTTACCAGCAAAAATATAGAGTGCGCAGTTTTGTTTTACCTGCGGGTTATGTACCGTTTTTTTCTCTCTCTGTCCTCGGATCCGAGCTGCCCTCTTAAAACGGCCTGTTCCGCGATGTCATCACATGCGGCCGGGCGTGTCATTTTTACGGCGGGGGGAAAAAAATAAACGCTTCCTGGAGGCTGTAACCTGGGAACTTATGACGGCCGAAACGGAAGATGAATGAACATCTCTGTCGTCATATACCCCCTTTGCGAGCGTCTGTGTGTGTGTATGTTTGTGTATGCTTTCCACGCGGTAGGAGAAAGCGATTGGTCGCCGCAAACACGGCTGACGCGAGAGAGGAGATTTTTACACTAGGGCGTGGAGAAGAAAGGTCGGATGGACGGACAAGAGAGACGGGGATTGTTTATAGATGGATGGAATAATTTCCGAGCTGTGAGAGATCTCGTTGTTATTCATGGATTTATTAATAACCTTTTATAAACAACGCTATACAACGGGAAACTCTCAGATGACTGGAATTTCGATTAACCGGAATGTTGGTTAACCGAAATTTAAAAATATATAGCTGTTATGTACCGTTATTACTTGTCTCATACCAAACGAAGGTGTTAGGACGTAGTTCAGTGTTACTGAGATAAAATTTTTTTTTAATGTTGGAAGCAAATGGTTAAAATAGGAAGCAGAATAACCTTGGGAGTTCAGCAGGATAGTGTTTTAGGGCCGTTGTAATTCCGAATCTATATAACGAATCAAGTTCATAAAATAAATTGGGTATTCTTGTCGTATGCGCTATATAGTTCTACGCGGTCTATTATTTGTCTATTGGATTTAATAACAGTTTAACAGCAATGTAAACAGGTATCTTAATTTTTAATGTCGTATGGGTCCATGAAATGGTATGGCCTTGGCGAGCCTTCTGCTCGCTTTGTCTTTAATGTTTTGTAGGCTACTCAGGGAGCTAACGCGCCCTTCGCTACCCAGGAACGAAGGAAACCTTCACAATGTGGGTGGTGATTGGGTGGGTAAATGTCGAAGAAGGAAACAGTAGACCGCATACGACAACTCTATCTTCTCCCTGTTGGTGGCTGGGTAATTCGTATGCTCAACAAAAAAAAACATAAGAAATCGCATCGAGGAAATTGGCCGACTAATTCGCAACATCAGGGAGAAAATAGAATTGTCGTATGCGGTCTACTGTTTCTATCTACTGTAGCGAAGGGCGCGTATGACATGCAATTTTCGGTGATAGACCGCATACGACAAGAATACCATATATCGGATATTAGATTATTTGCGGACGATTGTTTAATCTATAGAATTATTAAATGTGAAAAAATGATTCAGAATGACGTGGATAATTTTATAGTTTGGACACACATAAATAAAATAATAATTTATTCAGCCAAAAAAGAGCACGTTTTTGCAGGAGGAGATAAAAGAGCAGGTTTCCGTTTTTTATTGAAGGTAATGTTGGTAATGTAAAGTCCCTAGGAGTACACTTCACGAAAGACTTAAAACGGGCTCCATATTGACGATGTCATTTTCAAGAGCCTTCACTTTGCTGACTAAAAAATAATTGTTCAAGAGAATTAACATACATGACATTAGTGAGACCGGTGCTAGAATATGCGTCAGGATTTTGGGATCCTCTCCGTAAGGGTCTTCCTTTGTAACTAAAAAAAAAGGCTCGGCCGGAAGGCAGCCAGATTCGTACAAGGACGTTTTAGAAGAGAAGATAGCTTTGAGAAAATGCTAAGGGAATCACGTGAAAACATGAGATTAGTAAACAGACTGGTAGGCTTTTATCGCACATTTACAGGTAACCCCGGCCTGGAAAGATCTAGGGGAAAAGGTTATTAAGTCCGAATTTAATCGGGAAAAACCATCACGGGTACAAGGAAAATACTAAATTCCAAATAAAACCTCTGGGTAAATGTTCCTTCGTTATTAGAACTGCGGAGTAATGAAAAAAATCATCAGGACTCCTTACTCCCTTCATGAGAGGATAAGAAGCTCTTAGAAAAAGACTCACAAAGTGTTATTAATATTTTACAAACGTTGGTGCGGGTGTGTGTCTGTATAATTTGATTGCAATTGCTGTCTAATATGCTTGCGACTCGAAGGCGTGCGGCTTCGAAACTTATTAGCTTGCCGTGAGTGCCTACCATGAACTCTGAAAATCTTTACACGTGGATCACATAGATTATTCATGTATATGTGTGTGTGTATATATATATATATATATATATATATATATATATATATATATACATATGTTACGCAAGAGAGGACGACCGCCCCGGGAAGTGCTGCCAGAGGCAGGACGCTGAAGGAGAGTACTGGGAGATCACGTGGCGCGAGAGAGAACAGTGTGTGACGGGACTCGTGGTAGTGTGGGCCGTGTGTTGGCTCGTGGAAGAGCTTCTGCTGGAGGGCAGAATGCTGGTGTAATTCGGGTTTAAATAAAGTTGGAGTCCCTTGGACGTGTTGTGTTATTTTCGGGTGTGCCTCCCCGAGGAGGAAGTTGGAGAGTGGTGAAGTGTTTTCTGACACATATATATTTAAATCTATATCCATATAATCCGAGATTGTAAATTAGGAACATTTAAAAAGGCACTATAAAATTAAGGTTAACCGATCTTTAATATAATTTCTAGAGGGAGATTTTGCAGTAATGTCTAGAAAGGTATAACTGTCTCAGTTATCTTGTGACGTTTCGTAAGAAATATTTAAAAAATAGTGAATCCGTTTAGAATTTAGCTGGAATTAATTAATAATTAATAAACTTTTTATTCGAGATTTTCTTGCGAATGTAAAATTCTTTAAATAAGATAATCGAAGGAGAAATTCATCCCTATCTACTAGAAAATATTTTTTTAATAAGAATTTTTGTTATTAAATCGTTCGTAACATAGTTAATAACGTGACCGCTAACAGCTCCGTGGCGTATCAAGCCCGTACGAACAAGGTCCCGGCAGGAATCGAACCATAGACTCTTTCATTGAAAGTCAGGCACACTCAGCATCCCTTCGCCAGAACTAATTTGCACATTTGAAGAAAGGTGTTTTTTTTAGGACAAAAGCAAAATTATTTAATTTTCAAGCCTTTCCTTAATTTCAAATCCGTTTTCGTTTCCACCTGGCGAATCCACCATCGCGCTAATTTCAGATGTTCGCGAAAGTTTTGGCGGATACAAAACGTCTAACTTATCAAGCGTTGGGAGGCCGAATTTCGCGACAATTCCTCCCATAGCGCCCTAGATCGTCGAGCGAGCACTCTCCTCATTAAATTCGTATGAGTATCGACCTCCGCTACTTGAAAACCCTTTAGTGGTTCTCAGCGGTCGGCAAGGTTTAAACAAATAAGGGACGAATTGCAAAGCAAATTATTTAAGGCGTTGTTTTTTCGCCTACCGCTATCTTTCCATCGGAGTAATGATCTCCAAATGCGATGCGTTGTCGGTCGCATACATTTACTATTTATTTAGAGATTTTTTCCATTAGTTCATTGCAACTGATTCTATATCCATCAAAATCCTTTTAAAACAAGCAACTCTAGAATATAGGATTTCAGAGATGTTGCTCTTACAGACTGACGGACAGGCAAACCATATACATAAGCGATGTTTTTTTAGAAAAAAGTTCCAACAACATTTAAAATTATTGAAAATCCAAGAGCAATACTTTTCAAGTTACCAACCACTTACTCCCCAGCTACTAAATTTGGATACACCAAATTTATACCATATATGTATACTTATATATCTCTGATAGTATAGAAAAGCAGGGTCACCACGAAAAACGTACCCACATCTTCTATAATATATGTATATTAGCTGCTTCTCACATAGGATATATGAAGAAGATACAAATTATGAGGCACTTACAGATGGGTCGGAGGATTAAAATTTGGCATTATTATAGGTTTTTGGTCAAACCGAAGGAAAAAATCCGAAATTCCTGAAATTCAAATTTTCAAGAGCTATTTCCGCCCCATAAGAAAACCACGCAAATTGGTGTAGAGTTTTTTTTATTTGCTTTTTAAAATTATTTTCCGTCAATATTTGAACTCCTTACTTAAACTATCGCTAAGTTTCGATATTGTAGTTTCTTAGTTTTGAATACAGAATTCTAAATCCCAGTAGATTTAACGCAAATCTTTAGTTTTTATCGGAAAAAATCTGATGTGGCCAACACATGACTTTCTCCATATCTGGGGTATAGATATATACTTATATATACTTATATACTTGTAACGTATAGGATAAACTTACATAAAAAGAATAAATAGAAAAGAGACCAAATAAATAAACTGCAGGATAGCACCCGCACGATAATGGGAGAGTGGACCTGTGAAAACTTCCGAATTTCTCCAAAAAACAACGCAACGAAAGAAAGGAAAAAGAAGATACGGGGAGGTGAGGAGAAACGGAAGAGGACAGCGGAGGTTAAAAGAGGGGTATGAATAGGAATTGGAACGGTATGAGTAGGGGTTTGGGAGAGAATGGGACCGGAGAAAAAGATGGATGTTGATGGACAGGAGGGTCCTGTAATTATGCGCATCACATCCGACGGCGGTGCGGAAGATAAATGCCTCGGACGTAGCGAAGTGGATTGGAGAGAAGGGGTGTGAGGGAGGAGGAGGAGGGAGGGAGGGAGGGGGGAGGGGGAAGACGAATGAGGGAGAGGTCTTATGGTGGGGGGGGGAGTAACAGGGAGGATTCAGTCTCACGTTAAAAGAGGAGGAAACGGACGATTCGAAGGACAAGGTTTCCGGGTTAGGTAAAGGGAGGCACGCGAACACGCAGCGTGTCGCGAGGCGTTCGATTAACTCATACATAAAACTCTTTTAAAAAATCTGATGTGGCCGACACATGCCTTTCTCCATATTTGGGGTATAGAAATTTAAATGATTATGAACAGCATTATAAGGAAAAATTATTAATTCGTATCCTAAAAGAATACAGTCGTCCTTATTGCCGTAAATTAGGTATGTTTTGAATATGTATACAGAATTCACCGTTACACGGTGGTGGCGCTTTATACGGGATATTAAGAAAAAATTTCAATATCTCCGAAATGGATGGCTTTACGAAAAATTGTTTCAAGCAAAAGTTGGAAAAAATGTTATTCTCTACAACTTTGGTCCTCACGAAGATTACGAACAACGACGTTTTTAAGGAGATATTTGACGGAAACCGAAAAACCGATTATTTATTAATCATTCCTAAACAATAACCGCTATAGAAAATTCCTTCAAACTAAAGTTGTAGGAAATTACATTCTCTATAACACTTGTATAGAATTGTATGTACAATAATGATGTTTTAACGGAGAAATATCGCAAAAACCGAATCGGGTTTCGAATAAACCTCGACTTTCGCTTAACAGTTATTGTCTAAAAACTAATCGGTTCTTTGTTCTCATTAATATGACAAGTAATTTTTGAGTTAGAGCGCCCACAATCACATACATCCCCACAGACACATACACACACAGACAACATTCCGAAAATAGTCTAAACGTGTTCTATGGACCTCAAAACGTGTATTTACGTTGAAATCTCGAAGTCGACTTTTTTCGTGATAACAATACTTTCCCATTACCGCGTATGGAGAAAGTAAAAATGAACTATAACAGGAATCTTGACTTAGTCAAAATATGTAATTGTTGTACATATCGACTCGCATTACAGTTTCTAAACGTTCCATCTTTACTTTCAGCTGTGTTACGAGTGAAGCCTGCACAGAAGTTCCAAACAACTAAACCAGCGTTTTTCGGTTGAGTCCCGCTTCAACCTGCTTACAATCCTTTCGCACAGTGTTGAGTAAGATCGAAGTGATATTGTTATTGCGTGGTGCGTTTTTTAATCGTGTTTCGTGTGTTCCTCCCGGATCAGCTCCGAAAGTGATTTAGACGGCAAACGCCGAGGGATGCTAAGACATCGCCCGCCGCCGGAAACGCTTGCTTCCCAAACGAAAGGTAAGCTTGCAAGAAACCTTTTTCTCGTCACTTTCTCCATGTGTAGCACAAGAGAAAGTATTGCGTTTGTGAAAAAAATCGAAATTCGAGATTTCAACGGAAATGCACGTCTTGAGGTCCCCTCTTGAGTACGTTTCTGGCTATTTTCGCGTTGACGTCATTGTGAGTGACAAAATTTTGTGGGCACTCTAACTCAGAAACTATTAATCAGATCAGAACAAAACTTCATACTTAAGATTTTTATTAGAAAGTCAAGACCTGTAAAGGTTTTGGCGGAGACTGCTCCGCTGGAAGCGAATGTTTATTATTGTCGTTTTTCGTTTTTTTTCAAATATCTCGGTTAAAATGCAATTTACGGAAAGGTGTGATAATATAAAAGTTGTAGAGAATATAATTATGTACAATTATTGTTTGAAATATTTTTTCATAAAACCGATAGTTTCAGAGATATTTTTATTTTTCTTCTAAATTTACGTTAAATATGCGTCGTCAAGTGATACCATTGTTTCCGTTGCTATGATAAAATTTTCTAGTTGTTGATAGCGTAGCGTGCGCTGCTAAGGGTGATTTCGACAATTTTTACTTTCTCCATACGTAGTAATGGGAAAGTATTGTGATCACGAAAAAAATCGACTTCGAGATTTCAACGGAAATACACGTTTTGAGGTCCCTAGATCACGCTTACAATTAGACTATTTTCGGAATGATGTGTGTGTGATTGTGGGCGCTCTAACTCAAGAAGTACTTTCCATATCCTTACCAAATTTCATATATAACACTTTAACATGAGCACAAAGAACTGATTAGTTTTTTTACAATACCGGTTAATCGGAAGTCGAGGTTAATTCGAAACCCGATTCGGTTTTTGCGATATTTCTCCGTTAAAACATCATTATTGTAAATACAATTACATACTAATTACCATAGATTATAAGGGTTACTTTCTATAATCTGTGATCGGTGGATCACCACAGATGAGGCCTTCCTCGTAGTCTAAATACCCATATGGTTTCAGCAATCTTTTTAAGCTGTAGGGATTAATACCATGGGTCTCACTTGGAATCCAACGTCAAAGGCAGGCTCGAGACAAGTTATTTTTCTGCCCTACGAAAAGTTTGAAAATTACGCCTCCCTTCTAATGCAAATATAAAATACTCAATTTTATCTCCCAAAAAAATCGGTTTGTTAATAACGTAGAAGTAAAAATAATATATATTTTATAGTGTAAAACTCCCTAAGCGTGCTGCGCCCTAGGCGGACGCCTCGCTCGCCCAGTTCCAATCCCGTCTCTGATCAAAGCAAGCTCTACACGTAATTTTCGACCTAGTTATTCATACGAAAGGATTTTCCAGCGTGCGAGTTTTATGCCCCCAAAATCCTCGACAGGCTTCGGTAATTTCTCGTACGCCGTTTTCGAAAATTTCCGTCGCCGAGGGCGGAACCATCCAGTCAGCTCGCATTTCCCGCGAGGGTATTTTCAAGCCGTCGATGTCTTCAACCCTCGACCAATCCGTCAGAAGTACTTCTCCCTCTCTCTCTCTCTCACTCTCTCTCTCACTCTCTCTCTCACTCTCTCTCTCCCTCTCTCTATTCCTGAATGTTTCATTCCACCATCCGGATACCCTCCCCCTCTTCCCCTCAAAAAAAATAAAAAATAAAACAAAAACCTTCGAACCAATTCGTCAACCCAATTCGTAAGTATTTTTCGCCATACCCCTCACAACGTTCTCTTACAAAAACCTCCGGAGTCGTTTTCCCAACCCTCTCGCTATCTACATCCTCTCCCTCTCTCTCTGTCTCTCTCCTTTCATCTCTCTCTCTCTCTCTCTCTCTCTCTCTCTCTCTCTCTCTCTCTCTCTCTCTCTCTCTCTCTCTCTCTCTCTCTCTCTCTCTTCTCTCCCCCTGTCTCTCATCCTCCTTCGCGAACTCTCCGAAAACAAACGTCGTCCTCCAAATAAAAAAAGATAAGAGAAACTTTAATCGATATCTCGAGACAGCTATCGAAGATCGACCTTTTATGCTTGAAAGAGGGGAGGAGGATTGTGGGGTGTCTGGGTAGTGCCATCGAAATGAAAATCGAAATTTCTGCTATTTTATTCTTTTCACAGTGGGAGCGAAAGAAAGAGAGAGGGGGAGAGAGGAAAAGAGAGAGAGAGAGAGGAAAAAAGTAAAGATGATGAAGAGGGAGTTGTGTCGAGCATTGCCTTTGCGCTTTCTCCTTCAAATTATTGTTTTTTATTGTATTCGTCGAAGGATTGAAAGGGGGGGAGGGGAGGTTTTGGGTATAAAGATAGGGGTAGGGGGGGAGGAAAGAGGGAGGGAGGGTGTGGGAGGAAGGCGTAGGAGCTCCTATAACAAGGCCAGAGTCTCTTTTCTCTCTCTCTCTTGAAAGTATCTTTGAGTTACTTCCTTTGAGAGTACCTCAGCCAATTTTAACGCGAAGGGAATTTTTTTCGGCGCTCCGCCTACCGACTCTCATCTTTTTCCTTTCGTTTAAAAATTCTTAAGTGAATGCGAGATTGAGCATGAAATATGCATGGTTCTTATATATATATATATATATATATATATATGTGTGTGTGTGTGTGTGTGTGTGTGTGTGTGTATAATACATACATACATACATACATACATACATACATACATACATACATACATACATACATACATACATACATACATACATACATACATACATACATACATACATACATACATACATACATACATACATACATACATACATACATACATACATACATACACACACACACACATATATATATATACATACATACATATATATATATATATATCAACAGAAAGTGACGACTTGGCACGAAGTCTAGTCCTGAAAAAAGGGGGGACGTCTCGAATGTTTTTTGCACAACGGAAATATATAAGCGCGCTCATAAAGAAGGCGAGGAAATGAGGGTTTCGTGCGGACGGAACGTATTTGAACGTTCGTCGTCTGAGGAAATGTTCGCAGAAAGAATTTAGAAAGGCTTTGGCTGCCGCTTTGTTGCGATAATTCCGCGTCCCTTGTCGTTCCGACGAAAACGGTAAAAAAAAAGGGGACTCCTCAAGTGTGTAATCTTTTTGATTTATGAAGTATGTGCAATTAGAATTTCCACTTGGAGACGTGTTGTTGTGAGAGAAAGGGGTCGATAAATTTTGTCGCTTTCTAATCGTTTCGTTTTCAAGCCTTGAGGTATTTACGTCTCGGATATCTTCCGAAATGCGGTTAATGTAGGAATTAGTCGATTATTGTCGTAATAGGGAGAATATTGCCTACAATTAGGCACTTTCCATAAATTACGTAACACATCAGCGTTTCGAACTTTAAATGGCTAATATTATTTAAACAAAATCATCACCTATTAAAAATTGTTCTTAATGCGTAAAGATGTATATAAATGTAACACGGACGCCTGATTTGAGTAGTTTAATTGAGTTCCAGCTGCAATTAAGGCGATTATATTTGAAAGTTCCCTAAAAGTGCAAATGGAATCGATGTTTCCCAAAATTGAGTGGCTAATGTTAGCAGTCTTGCAAGTAATCCTTGGAATATGCATATTTTTTTTGATTATGAAGTTATTAAAGTTCTATACAATTATCGACTTATATATTAATCTGTATATAAAATATTTTAAAAAGCACTTTAAAAGAAAAAAAATTAATTTTATGCAATGAGGATCGACTTACCAGCTTAATCCAAGCTATGTAAGTACGGACTAATGGGCCGTAAACAAGCTCCATAGAAAAATTTACATAATCAAGAAAATTTTTTGGACAAATTGATTCAGTCTAATCTAATGTTTATTTTTTAAATGATGCTTTGCAATTTTGTGAATTACATAAAATTAATTTTTTTTCTTTTAAAGTACTTTTTAAAATATTTTATTTACAACATTTTAGTTACAGATTTATTAAAGAGGTTTTACTAAATTTCTGCTATTCCCGAAAAATTAATTTCTCAGAATTTTTTCTTAAAATTACGATAGGAAGTAAAAGAACGCTTTTGTAAGTTATTCATTAAAATAAGTGCCCGTTGAATTTCAACGGGTTTATTGAAACTAAAATGTCGTCCGTGCAACATGCAGACATCGCAAGGATAAAACAGTGCACTCCTATAAATAACATCTTCAAAACTATAAATGTAATTAAAACCCCCAAGAACATAATGATTAACACAACATGAATGAACAAAGGAAGTTAATTAATTTAACGAAAGACAAAAAGGTAAATACATAACGTTTAAGAAATATTTGGAATTAATGAAACAATAGATCCAATCACAGTTTGTGGGCAATCTAAGTCTAACTATTTGAGTTATTTACGTTTTTTTTAAAAAACGGTTTGCTATGTAGAATACAAAGCCATACAAAAATATCACTAAAACGTAGTAATATAAATAGTATAAACGCCCATCAATAATACAGGCAATCTTTAATTAAGGTTATATTATTGCCTTCCTCCATCTCTCTCCCTCTCACTCTCCTCCACTCTCCCCTCTTTCAACAATAAATCGCAAGAAAGGGCAAATTCCTACGCGCATGTTTCTCCGCGGCGAAGTAAAGAGTCCGTGCGATTTTGCTGATTTTAAATGCTTTTTTGATTTTTCTCAGTTTTTCTGGCCATGCTATCTACAACTTCTGAAAATTACAGCTCTCCAACCTTAATATTTTCTTTCTTCTAATGGTAAAATTTTTGAAAAGTTTGAAACTAAAAAAATAAATAAAACATTGTCGAAATCATTAAAAAAAATTTTAAAAATTAAAAAAAATAATAATAGGAGTGGGATTCTTTCTTGTTTTCTTGTCTACACACTTTTGAAGCCACTCTTTTTAGTCGCGATTTAATATAATTTCCGAATAGGTACGAGTTTTAAATTTGGCAGGAATGCAAGAATCACGCCTTAAAATGTAATGACTACAAGAAATCCCGCAAAAAGACCAGGGTTCGACTCCAGGAGAACATTTCTGTTTCCCGTAAGAAAGCACGTAAAATACGACATTTCGACGTGCAGACTTTCACTCATTTGCAAATTAAAATTAGAAAAAATTGACCTACAATCACCATATGTGATCTTCTTAAAGAAGAATGTACAAGGTTTCTTATTCTTATAGTCGATTTACGCCTTCTCCTTGAAATAACTCACATTTAACGAATATGTGACATATTTTGACCAAATATCGCGCTTTTACCGACAAGTTTTCTGGACAACGAATGTCATTGTTGAGACTCGAGATCCCTATAATTGCTTCAATAATCATACGTCATACGATAGAAATACGAAGCATTTACGTAGTATCGAGCGAGAGGGAGGGAGGCAGAAGGAGTGAGAGGGAGGGGGGAGGGCGACATAATTTTTTTTCGCGTCATATTGATGAGCATTTACGCCAAGTACATAAATATTGCAAATTCGAAATTAGCAAGAGAGATAGGGATAGGGAGCAAGAGGGAGGGGGGGAGGGGAGGGTAGGGACGCAGAGGGAGGGAGGGAGGTTATGGAGAAAGGCAAGGGGGGGCGATAGGGCAATATAATCTTCTTTCCCGTCATATTGACGGGCATTTATACCAAGTATTTACATATTGTAGAATTGAAAATAAAAAATAATAATATTCAATAAACTTTCAAGATTATCTGCGCTTATTATTAAGAAGTTAGGAAAGTGTACAACGTAACACAAATGGGCGCGTTTCGTGCAATGGATTATTAGAAAGAAATTATATACCTGCACGTCAAGGAAATTGCGTTTTAACGTTCTTTTTTCTTCATCATAAATAATCCATTTTCTTCCTATTTAAAATTAGTGCATGCACACGTAAGTAAATTAAAGGTTTGTTTGTGTTAGCAACAATGAAGAAGTAACCATGCAAGAAATTTTCCAAGTTCAACTCGAATTAAGACATTTTTGTTCGATTTTCTTGATAACGGCTACTCCTACAATAAAAACGTATAGAGAATACTCTTCTTTACTAGCTCTACCACTTTTATTTGAAAAATATTTTGATATGAGCAATACTTTACGAGATATGACGAAAATATAATTTTTTGTCACCAGTAAAGTGGTACCTTTGATTTGCGTACGTGATTCATTTTTGTAAGTCCTTAATATCAAATTTTATGAAAATCCGTTGGGTAGAAGCCGAGAACGAGCATGCGGACGGACGGACGGACGGACAGACCGACGATAATAGGCGCTCACGCTGGAAGCGAAACGGCTACTCCTACGACAAAAATATATAGGAAAAGAAATACTCTACTGGTTCTACAACTTTTATTTGATAAATATTTTGATATGAGCAATACTTAACGAGATATGACGGAAAGTTCATTTTTTGTCACCAGTAAAGTGGTACACCTGATTCGCGTAGGGTGATTCATTTTTGCGATTCTCTTTATACCTTTGATTGTAAGTCCTTAATATCAAATCGACGGACGGACGTGCAGGTACACAGACGGACAGACCAACGCTAATAAGCGCTCACGCTGGAAGCGAAATAGGCCTTAAAAAAAGGCTCTAGTTATAACAGGTGACCACATTCAAAATTCTCTTAATTTCGTCAATGAGATTAATGGGAGAAATCTTCAAGGCTAAATTAAATATAAAGTATTACAGCATTAAAAAAAAGAAGAAAAAGAAAACGCGAATATTGTATCAGTGCCCGTGAATAACTCTCCGATTGTTATAAATTAAATTTTACGCTCAAGAAAGACCGCGCATTACACATGGATAAGAAAAATGAACGAGCCACCTCCTTCAAAGAAGAATCCTTTTACATACAAGGAAGTACAGTGCATAAGTAGCGGTAAAATGAATCTTTAGATAATCGCCTTATCGAATTTAATTTCGTGCTCCCTCTGGCGGAGATGCCTCGAGTTCAAAAAGAAAAAATATCAAACGCTGTCGCTCGCGAACGAGCAATGCGTACGCGCGATCATTCTCCTTTTTTATCCATCTCTATTCCTCGATAAATTGCATTTTTTGCATATATATGTATATATATATATATATATATATTGTATGTATGTATGTTTGTAATCCAATTACAAAGGAGGTCATTATAAAAGCATTCCCAACATCTTGACATGTTAGCTCATGGCGTACGGCGCGGATAAGAAACGAAGCAACTAAGAAGATTACATTTTATTTAATCCACGATTTTCTTTATTTTTCTCAGAATATTCTCTCGCATCGACTAAAATGGCGCGAGTATTTTTCGACTTTTGTATCGTCGCATACAGATCATCATTAAAGCGAGCTTATGACAGGTGGTTTTGTCATTTATTTTCGCCGGTGAACCTATTACCGCATTGCCCTCGAATGAGAAGTCACCTCGTCGCGCTTGTCGAGGTTTTTGATGCGATCGTGAGTCGACAAACGCGTCTTCCTTTTTTTGAAAATAAAAATCCTCTTAAGGCTTCAAAAAAATAGGGCCAGTTTTTAACGACCTCCGGATCAGTTTGATAGTCCCATTCGGGATCAAAAGAAGGTTTTCTTTTTTCCCTTAAATACACGAAGTGGATGATTTTCTCTCTCTCTCTTCTTCTCTCTCTCTCTCTCTCTCTCTCTCTCTCTCTCTCTCTCTCTCTCTCTCTCTCTCTCTCTCTCTCTCTCTCTCTTTTTCTCTCTCTCTCCTCTTCTTTCATTCCCTTATGGTAAGTTTTATCTATTTTATTTTTTGATGCATAAAAGGGAGTTATCCCAGCAAATAACGCGCGTAACCCAACCCTCCTAAAAAGCCTCGATCCCCATCGGCGTTACACTCGTACTCAAAGAATGCAGAAAAAAGGTGCGGAGTGGGGGAAAGATTCCTAGGAAAGGAGAGACGAGAGAAGAGACGGGACAGAAATTGCAGTAATCGGTCGAATGTGGCAATTTCGGCTTCCCCTAATCGTCCCATAAATCGAGAACCAATATCGACGCCTCTTCGCTTCGCCGTTCTGCAAACTACCTTAGCCACCTCCGTGGATGGGCGTGGCGGGAAGGAGGGAGAGCGGAAGAGAGAGAGAGAGAGAAATACTGAGGTGAGGATGAGATCAGCTTTTGGTTGGCCCCCTCTCTCTCTCTCTCCCTTGTGAGAAAATAAAAAGTTATAAACCTTCTTTTTTTTAAAAAAAAAAAAAAGAACGAATGTCGAAAGAGACGACCCACACGAAATGGTTTCCTTGTATCGGAACATTTTTCTTAGAGAAGCGGGAATGTTCGCGCAGATAAAAATTTAGGCCTTGGGGATCGTCACCTTTCTATTTTATTGAAGGAAAATTTGTAAGTAAAATGTCCTCACGGACAAGGATTTGTTGGGCCAATAAAGTTATTCGTTTATTAAAATTCCCAAGGAACGTTAGCAGCTATGGAAACGGGGATTGTCAAAAAAAACAGCAGCAGCGGAAACAGCACGAAAAACGAATAACATTCCGGCGTGTGTCCGCGTTCGGTACGGAACGTGAAAAGAAATAATCGTAGACATGCTGTTCGGTCCTAGGCGCATTTGCACCTGCTGGAATTGTATTCTCAACATAAACGCCAAGAGCGCGAAACATAGATCGGACGTACTATATACTGAGTGGAACTATCTGTTCGTATCGTGGAAATTTGCAAGAAAGGCACGGAAAAGAAGATAAGCAACGTGGAACTCCAAGCAGCCATAAATTATAGCTTAAAATTATTAAACGAATAATAAAATTATATAAAAAAGCACAAAAAGGTTACTAAAAATGTTTATATGGATGCGAAATACGAGTTTAATTACATCAAACCTTTCTATATAAGTAAATATTTTAAAAACATTTTTGTTCAAATATGTAAACATGAATATTGAATGCGAAACTCTAATAACCCACAAAGGTCTTCTGTTTGTAAAACGCCACTGAAATTTCCTTTGCCGATTCCCTGAATGATATTTAAAATCTTTATTGATTTTCAAAATTAATTAAAGTTAATTACCTGATAATCACAAGGGGGCAAACGCCACTCGTGGCTACAAAGGAAAGTTCGAAATACTGTCATCTGACACGTCAAATTAACAGCACAACCGTCCTTTGTCGTGGATTAAAGACAGTTTCCGTAAAAACGGCGAAAATTTTGCGAAGTAAAGAAAGGTTCGTGGAAAATTTCGCGAGAATGCACAATGCGTTAAATCCTTTTAGAAGTACAAGACGGTAATTAAACTTTCATCGCTTACTTTTACTGACTACATAAATTATTTGATTAAATGCGCGATTGTTCAATCAATGTAGGGAAGATCTCAAGATTTATACGCAATAAAACAATGCAGATACATATTTTAAAAAGTTTAAAGTATTAGATTATTTCGAAATTAATAAGCTAGCACAGGACATAGATTATCCCAAATGAAATATTTAGAACTAATTACCGCAACATCGTCAAATGCGGAACCTGTTAATCTAAACTAAAATTAACCAATAGTAATTATGGGATTTATGAGTGGGTCATTGAAAATCCTAGCTTGATAATTAAGTCCATATAATTACCAATATTCTTTAGGAAATCTCAGCGTGCTTTCCGTATAAGCCTTATAATACCAAATGGGCACTACAGCCAAACTCGATATTTAAAGAATCAAATGGGGAAAATATTATATAAAATGTAATATTATTACAATATAACATAATATAAAATGTTATGATCAGAAATTTTATTGGTACGTAATCCGATGACATTTCCTGATTACGGAACTGTCTTCGGATGACGACATTTTTTATTTTGGACAATCAAACTTCTACGCGAGTATATATAATCACCAGAAAATGTGCGAACACAAAAATTACTAAACAAAATCGAAAACAAAATCTGTAGCGAAAGGGTTGAAGGTTACATTCCCTACGCCGTTATCCGAAATTGCGTACGCACTTTTTTCAGGGGACCGTAAAACGCGACAAATATAAACATATCTCCCCTCGAGATCTCGAGCCCGAGACATTCGGAAAAAATCCCCCCCCCTTTTTTTTTAACGACGACCCTCGCCGGTAATTTCATCATGCTCTATCATTCAAAGCCGCTTCCAATTCGTCCCAAAACCCTTGACGTTTTTAAAACCCACCTTTCAAGATCCCCCATCGCTCACTCTCACTCGACCTCCCCCCCACCCTCCCCCCCCCCCCCCACTACCGCGACACGATTTGGGCGAAATCCGTCATAAAATTGCAAGGAGAGAGGGAAAACCACGAGAAAGAAAAAGAAATCGGCGGAATCAAAAAAAAAAACGCACGAGAAAATACCGCGAGAGAAAGAAACCCTTTAGCCGTTCCGTTTCCTCCGGTTTACCTCTCCCTCTCTCTCTCTCTCCTATTAGACGTAACGTGGAAAAGACGTCGCGTTTCCTTCACCTTCTCTCCTTTCTCCCCCGCATCCTGCGCGCGTAGGCAACCCGGCGAAACACGCTTCGACCTTCATCCACGACCTCCCCACACCACCGTCCTTTTAACTCTCACGAAAGCCTTCCCGACGCACGCCCGAAAAAAAACCCTTCTCAACACCTTCCACCCTGCACGCATCCTCAGTTCTGAGAGAGAGAGAGAGAGAGAAAGAGAACCACCCACTTCTCGTCGGCAAAGACCATGCCATCCTTCCTATCTCCCTCTTCCACTTTCCTCCATTTTCTCCACCCTGAAAAACCCTCCCAACACACTTCTCGACACTTTACGACCAGCCCGAAATCACGGTAGGCTGTAAAGTGAGAGGGAATGGTGGGGGGGGGGGTGGGGGGGGAGAGAGAATGGGAGAGGACGGGGAGAGGAGGGGGGGAAGAGAGTGAAAGAGCGAGAAGGCGTACTCTTCCTGGAGTGAGATTGTAAGAGGGCCAGCCAAAGATAGGCGGAGACTTCTTTTAGCCATCGGAGTGGAAAAAGGAGGACGGAAATGGCTGCCAGATAAAAAAAAAGGCATAAAGAAAGGTTCCGTACGTGCGCAGGAATAAGATGGGGCGAGAAATAAGAGAAATCTGTCTTCCTCTCCTCTCAGCTTGCATCATCCCTACTTTACTCCGGTTCAAGTCTTGTAAAAGCATCGAGTGGCCAATTTTTACCGATTCGGGAGCTAGGTTGAGGAATAATGATTCGGATGATGATGGATCCACCCCCACCCCCCCTTCGCCGTATGTTAGATCTTTTATTTTTTCTCCTTTCTGTTAAATCGTGGGGTCGAGTTTCAGCGGTGTCTTAAGGCACCGAATTTGATCCGCTGCTTTTAATTTTTGTTGCCCGCGTCGAAAACGCAGGAAGTTCATTTTCTAGCGCTGTTAAAACTTTGTCTGAATTTCGAAAACGTGATTAAGATTGAAGCTGAACGAAATTCCGAGATAAATTTTTCGTTTCGTTGTTCGCAGGCCTAAGATAACAAAAGAATTATCGAGCTTTTTCTTTAATGTATACTTTCGTTGAATGACCGCTGAAGACGGCTGAGTTGTAACTAGAATACGCATCAGTTTTTACGACCTTGTTGTGGATTTTGCAGACACATAGGGTAAACATTGTTTATTTTTTAAATTTTCATACTTAAGTGGTTATTCTGGAATAGACCAAGGTCCTCATATGACATAAATTTAAACTTAAGGGCATGCAATGAGAAGATAGCGCGTTTAAATCATGTTATCAATAAATACCGCAAAATTAAAATTTTAAATAATTTTGTATATAAAGCAGTGTTTTTCAGCCTTTTTGCTTTGGCGACACTTTTTAAATGACACACCATGATATAAAAAGTCAATTTTTTTTGTTAAAACAAAAAAATACTTGAAATTCATTATTTAACAATAAAACATCATAAATATAACAAAAAATATAAGAAATTGCTTGTTTGTTAACATCAAATTAGTACAAATATGACCGAGGTCATTTCAGAGTATGTACAACGAAATTTATATATGTATGAATAAAATTCATTATTTAACAAAATAAACAAAAAGAAATAAAAATCTGCCGAATAACAATTTTTAAAAAAATAATGTGAAATTTGAACTTTTTTTTCTAAATTTTCGCGAAACACCTGGACCTCGTCCACGACACACTAATGTGTCGCGACACACCGGTTGAGAAACACTGACATAAAGAATAACTAATCATAACAGCTATGCGATGCACGTCGATAGGTTATTGATGAAAAACAATGGTAGAAACTAGAGATGCGGCTTTATGCGTTATAGCTTCTGAGATTTTAATTGGTTAATTTAGATACCATTAAAAAATTCAATGTGAAAATCTCGTTTTAATCGATTATATGGAATGCAATAATCGCCATAACTAAGTTTAAGTGAGGGTAAGAACTTTACTAACGAAAATTTTGTTGACTCCTCTCCTACCCAATAACATTCACATGAGTAAAGTCCTAATGACCATCTAGTCCTTGAGAATATATGAAAAGTAATAGCAAATTTTATTTTTTTAAAACATATGCACACATTTTGTTGTAATATGCGGCATGAAATTTCTGTTTAATTTCGTCATTCTGGCGCGACCTGAAATCAGAACACTTAAAGTACGAACGCACGTAAGGAACAGGAAGATGTGTGGATCTTACGCAACGATCTTTTTCGACATCCATTGCGGGCCAAGAGGCCAACCGTAAGACGCTACGGTATGGAAGCCCCCAACCCCTTCAAAACAAAAAAAAGGAAGACCGCAAGAAGATGATGTCTCGTTCGACCAGAACATAAGAAAGAGGGACCAACTCTTCTTCCATGCTGACTCGCAAACACGGCACCCCCGAGAGAAAGAGAGAGAGACCACCGCACGCGCGTATAAAAACAAAAACGAGCGACGAGAAGCATCTCCAACTCCGAGGAACAGCAACTCCATCTGTTGGCGGCGGACGAGATTACTTCCCGCGGATTATACGGTAGAGAGGTATTTGTCGTATACGAGAGATATATATTTCTCTCCCCCTTTACCTTTAGACGTCCTTACTATGGATACGGGCGGATGGGAGAGGTGATCTCTCCTAGTGGTAAGTCCTTTTCCTAGCGGCGCAAACAACGACGGCGCCTTTCCGTCCGCCTTCTTCCGGCGGTTTACGAAGATAGAAAATTAGTAGGGAATGTCACACGATGTGTAGTGAATATTTCGAGGATGAAGTAAAAAAGTTTTTTAAAAAACGGGATTCATCTTCGCGAGGATCACGAGGAGGGAAGTAGCGAACGATGACGTATTATCTTTTTTTTTTAAAGGCACTTTTCTCCGCAAATAAGGAAACAAACGCGGACAAATCGTTCGCAATTTCCCCGCCCGTGCGTATCCGCGACTAGTGTAACGAAGAAATATATTTCCGCGTGCGTTATCAGGGAAAGAATGGGAACCGGAATGAAACCTCACGGAAACGATAAATTTTTCTTCAAGCCGTGACGTTTATGCTTGGAAAGATGCAGTGCGGAAGCGTTATTTTTTATTCCGCCGGCGACAAATTCCCTTAGGTGAGTGGAGAGGCGTACCTTATTACTACAACGGAATCCTCGGGTTATTTCCTGTCATTTTTACTTTCTCCATACGTAGTAATGGGAAAGTATCGTGTTCATGAAAAAATCGACTTCGAGATTTCAACGGAAATAAACGTTTTTAAGGTCCCTAGAACAAGTTCAGACTTTTCGGAATGATGTCTGTGTGTGTGGATGTATGTGGTTGTGGGCGCTCTAACTCAAAAAGTACTAGTCATATTAATACCAAATTTCATACATAACACTTTAGGGTGAGAACAAAGAACCGATTAGTTTTTGGACAATAACGGTTAACCGAAAGTCGAGGTTTATTCGAAACCCGATTCGGTTTTTGCGATATTTCTCCGTTAAAACATCATTATTGTATATACAATTCTATACAAATGTTATATAGAATGTAATTTCCTAAAAATTTCATTTGAAACAATTTTCCATAGCGGTTATTGCTTAGGAATTATAAATAATCGGTGTTTTCGGTTTCCGTCAAATATCTCCTTAAAAACGTCATTATCTTCGTGAGGACCAAAGTTGTAAAGAATAATATTTCTTCCAGGTTTTGTTTGAAACAAATTTTCGTAGAACCATCCATTTCGGAGATATTTAACTTTTTCGTAATTTCCCGTATACAGCGCCACCACCATGTAGCGGTGAATTCTGTAAAGATATTCAAAATATAATTTACGGATATAAGGACAACTGTATTCTTTTACGATAGGAAATAATACTTTTGCCTTATAATGCTCTTCATAATAATTTAAATATCTATACCCCACATATGGAGAAAGTCATGTGTTGGCCACATCAGATTTTTGTCATTGGATTTGTGACTGTTTCGTAAAAGCCTTCGGTGTCGCTGTATTTATTCGCTTCGACGAAAAAAGATTCAATAAATTTCGCGATTCTTCAGCAACAAAGAGTAGCGCATCTCTATTGGTCCATAACCATTAGAAAATTTGACACTTTATAATTCAAAATAAATAGAAAGATATGCACCAATGTGGGTGAAAACGCTATGCTGTGTACTTTCGCGTCGATTGAGTTCCATGTTGAAGTCGAATTTTGATCAAATATCAAAGTAAAACTCGTATATTACGTTGTTTACATTTGTTGTTATCCGAATACTAAGTACGAATTCGTTTATAAAAATACTTTACAAATAAAAATCAGAGATCGGGTTCAACCTTTTCGACTAACACTGCTGTCGAAACATTTATGGGAAGATTGACAAGGATTAAAAAACTGCAAATGGGCACAAAAAGACAGCAGAAAAACAAGATACACAAATCAACTGCTATCTTCAGTGGTCGTTCACTTATAGCAGGATTAAAAAAATTATTTAAAACCTGCTAACGCTGAGTCAACACTGATGACGGCTGATTCGTAGCCGAAATGTACTCGAGGATTTTTTCAATATTTTTAAGACCATTGGAGAGGTATAATTTGTCAATTTTATTTTATCCATAAGGGATCTCGATAAATCTCTTTTGAAGGATTAAAAGAGAATATATTATTTTACCTATGCCCGTGAAATGCCAATAAATACTTCCTCAAATTCATCGAAATATATTTTTGCATCTAAATAGAAATAAAATTAATAATTACCTTGAATTAAATGTAGGGTTTTCAAATATGATTCAGTCACATAAAATGGGGGTTTTCAATACATTTTAAAGAAAAAAACATTCGCCTAAGCTTTAAATTTTTGCTCTACGTTATTCATAAAAATTTAGAGTAATGCCTTCTGTTGGCGTTCCATAAAAACGTTGATATTCGTCCCAGGCGCATCTCGGAGGAAAACCTCCTCACCCTACCGAAAACTTACCGAAGCGTGCGAAACCTGATATGATTTCTTTTTTTTTTAAATAGCACTTCGCAACAACCTTTACAAAACGATATTAACGAGACTGTGCACGATTTCTATTCGTTAAAGAAACACCTCATTTTATCCTCAAAAGGATTCCCAAAAAAAAAAACATTGGCGCTTGCGTTCCGACGAATCAGCTTCATCTTTTAATCCTCGCGAAAGGATTAATGAAACAGGAAAGAGAAGTCTTCGGGGTCGTGCGTAGGCAGCGACACGCAACGGAGACGTACTCGAGAAGGGAAGAATACGAGGGAAAAAGGGTTGCTAAGTTACGGGGAGTGGTACTTTTTGTTTCATTACAAAGCAATTAAGCTGATGCGGGGAAAACTTTCAAGTCGTCTTAGAAAGAGATCCACATTTCTTTTTTTTTTTAAAGTTACAGAGCCTGACTTCGGTATGATTTTAGGACACGGGAAAATTTAATCCTCCGAAGAACGAATCGAATACGGGAATATGGTAGCGAAATATTTTAATGGCTAGGATCATTTATTCGGTATTAAAGTCTTATAGAAAAATAATAATGAGGCCATTTAATGGCGGCGTGGATAAGGGGAGCGGTTTAATCTGTTTAGGTAGGATATTTTCTCAAGACCAAAGGAATGGATTAAAAATATTATAGGAAGAGTACGTAAGGAATTTTATGAGGCGAAGAGAATTCACGGCAGGCAATTTGAATAAAGGTTTTTTGTGGTCGATACCATAATTATATGGAGGATATCATTGTGTATATTAGACGTGGCGTATCAGTAAAAAATATTTATCGGAATTAATGTAGAATAGAGGAAGTAGTTCGAATAGAATAGATAAAACAGAAGATATTCATAAATTTCAAAGGAGAAAATTCTGTACTTTACCGGGAATAGAGCCTGGGTTCTTCAGCTAAACTTTAAACCCGTTATGTTATTCTATTTTCAAATAAAAACACATGCTAATAACTGGCCAAAAAATTCTCTTTTAAAAAGAATAAGCGTAAGATTTGTTTCGATCATTTTATATGATTTTTAACGCCATAAGTATTTTGTGGTAACCCGAATGCGAAGGAATATATTAATTCATTCATTTACGAAGCCTAAATAATTAATTGGATTGAATTATTAATTGAAAGGGAAAATTAATGTTTTGTACGAATATATATTAATTAATATGACGCTTATACCGCAAAAGATACATAATGTATCTCCCATAAACATCGTGGAAATTTTAAGGATGGAGCTTCCCTAAATACGTATCCGAGCGAATGACAAATAATCCAATTCTCGAAATGATTCGCGCCGCCCTGCGTCTTTCCACTGTTATTTCAATTCCAATTAAGATATTTCCTCCTCTAAGGGACGATCCAATTAGCGGATTTATCGAGCGAATAAAATCCGTCTCCGCTATTTCCCATCGAGTAAATATTTTGCCTCTCATCTACGTTCATTTGGAGTACAGGAAGTGCTCTCGAACTAAAGACTTCAACCTTCGACATGATTTGCTTCTGCATAAATAAAACTAAAAGTTTGAGAAAAAATATATATGTATTCAGCTTCGGGTTGTATTTCCGTATGAAGAAAAAGGCGATTCTCAAGATTCGCTAATTGGCTCTTTTCCAAAAACTTGTTATGAACTTCCGTATAGTACTACGTGTATGCCTCTGGGTAATTTTTTTTAAAGACTCGAATCGATGTTAATGAACGGATGCTAATCTATGATTATAAGGACGTGTATTCGATACGGAATTACAGAGCTTCGCGCAAGATTAATTCGGATTAGTGTGTGCTTAATCTCTTGGATGAGAACATGATTACTATTATTGATTTTCCATCTCCGGCAACAGAAGACGTAGTGGATATTAACACCACGTTTAGAACCGACTTTATGCGACACGAATTCAGACGTCTTTGTTTGTTTTTGCACGTTAAGTGATCTTGTCAAGGAGAAATTTTTTTAACTTGACCAGGAACCGAGCTTTCCGGGGAGGCGCTTTAACCAATTAAGCTATCAAGTCAGTCCAATTATTACTTATTTTCTTACAAAACATCTAACAATGAATATGCTGAACAATAGCGCTTAACAGTATTCTCGTTTTAACGGTCTAAATAATGAAACAAAAAATCATCTATATATTAGAACATAGGTACCACATATATAGCGTCAAATTACGTGTCTTCATGTGCCTCTGTCCGATAGCACTCACTGTCCCCCCAAACGGTAAGTGTCCATTGGGTTTCCTGCGACACCTAATAGCAAGCCATACATCATTTTAATTTTCCTTTTCCTCAAATATGTGAGTGTATGCGTGTCTTGTTTTATGAGTACTTCACTGCAGTACGTAACTTTTAAATCATATGTACATCGAAAAGATATACTTGGATGTGGTCCACTTTATCGTACATGTATTTTTAAAAAATCGTTTTTAGCCATTCGGCCACGTTCAAGCGTTAAAAATATTTATTTGCGATTCTTAAAAATCAAAATGAAATGAGAAAAGGAAGGAAAATGCCGGTGAGACAGTAAATGGAGGTTTCTTTTAACGAAAAAACGCTAAAAATCGCATTAAATTGTCAATGAAACCAAAACAAATAGCTGTTTGAAAAAATTTTACGTGGCTTCGATATTTCTGAACGTAAGAGTAAAAATTTAAGGAAGAAATTATTAAACACCCTAATCTACCGATTCGACGAAGAAATGTTTTTTTTTTACGGTCACGAGGACTGATTTTGATGTAACGTTGAGGCTGAATGTTTCTTTTTTAATTTCCAGTCCCAATTCCCGGATTAAGTTTTTAAACGAATAGCCGAAAACATGTAAATCACATGCGATGGGACCGAATGGAACCCATCATAAATATTAATACCGCCTATCTCGTTTGGCGAAGCGTTTATTAAATAACCTCCCAATGACACAGCGCTTTCATTTTTCGGTCGACGTTTAAAAATAACGTGCATAACTTCTCTATTCCACATTCGCAGTCGCACGTGAAATGTTTTTCTGCAGCTAATTTCGATGCGCACGAAAGAACAAGGCAGGTTTTTAACTATGCTAGTTACTATAGTAATGTATTTCAAAACAACACAAGTAAAAATGGTTAAAGAAAATAATTATGGCAATAACAGAGATCCTATATCGCTATACGACGTTCGATCATTTGGAGTTTTTAATTGGAGAATAAATATGGATCAATCTAATAAACCATGGTATAGTACAAGTATGAATACAATACTAACGACTTCAAGAACAGTTGCGACGATAATTGAGTCCTATGCATAATTTAAAATAAGTTAATGGTTTATATAAACAACCCAGTCATCCACGATTATTTTTAGGCGCGTTTCGCTTCCAGCGTGAGCGCCTATTGTCGTCGGTCTGTCCGTCCGTCCGTTCGCATGTTCCTTCTTGGCTTCTACCGAACAGATTTTCATGAAATTTTACGTTAAGGACTTACTATCGAAGATAATGAGAAAAATGCAAAAATTAATCACTTAGCGAATCAGGGGCACCACTTTACTTTTGATAAAAAATGAACTTCCGTCATATCTCGTAAAGTATCGGTCATATCAAAATAGTTTTCAAATAAAACTTGTAGAACTAGTAGAGTATTTCTTTTCTTATACATTTTTATCGTAGGAGTATCCGTTATCAATAACATCAAACAAGAATGTCTTAATTCGAGTTGAACTTGAAAATTTCTTTCATGGTTACTTCTTCATCGTTGCTAACATAAACAATCTCACGAACAGACGTTTAATTTCCTTACGTGTGCATGCAACATTTTTAAATAGGAAGAAAATGGATTATTTATGATGAAGAATAGAACTTTAAAACGATACATCCCTTACGTACAGGTATATCATTTCTTTCTAGTGTTCCACTGCACGAAACGCGTCCATTTGTGATACGCTGTACACTTTCCTAGCATGTTTCATGCCATTTCCTTCATTTCGTTGTTCTAACATTAGAATCAAAACAATTAACCTTGGAATCGTGTTTTCTGCTTGAGGATTGATATTAATTATCTCAACTCCAGTTCTCCGAATGCGCTTGATATCCAAAGTTTCCATGAAACGTTACTATTTTCAGTTTATGTTTCAGGAGGATACATATATACATTCGCGAGGTGTAAATGTACGGAAGCTGTCCTAATTTGACACGTGTCCTGAGATTCGATAATTATTTTTTGTTTGAATCTAAATTTGAATAACCGAGATATAATTGAAACAAACTCGCACGAATTAATTACTTCGTACTTTTGTAATTAGGATAATTAAAATGGAGATGATTAACCAAACTCGTGACTTGTTACAGCTCCTCCATGTAGTGTAATAAGAGTGTTTTAAAAATTAATTGGATTTTTGAAAAAGACCACCTGCGAATCATAATCATAACAATACTTTCTCATCATAATTTTTATGACGATATAGTCATTGATTGAAACCAGGGCATCGAACCGGAACCGAACCGAAACCTAAAAAAACCGTTATTTTCCTGAACCCAAACCGAAACCGAAAACCTTTATTTATTTCGTTCCATATTTTTCGGTTCGCATAAAAAGTGGGAGCGAAAGAAGGGTTTTTCCTTTTGCTTTAGTTTGAGTCTTTCTGAAAGCCTCACGTTTAGAAACCGAATAAGAAAAGGGTTGGGTTTTTCTTGAGAACACATTCTCAGTCTTTGTGATAACATCTGTTGGCTCAATAGTAGGATTTTTCATGTGCATCTCAATACATCCTGCTGAGATTACCTGTTAAACGAGGCTACTGGAAAGGAACTTGGGCGGTACTTTGAAAACAGCCTCTAATTGTCTTGCCACCCTCCCCCCGAGCATACCCCGTAGAGTGTTCCCGGCAAAAATATTTCCCGATTCTTAACTTGGATTTTCCTTAAAGTTGGAGGTTATTGTCCCCATATACTTTCACTCCCTCTCCATATCCACTGAACCCTTGTATTCTGAGAGTCATTCTCTAAAACTTATCCAGGAAGGATCGCTCCGTAGTCGTGGTTTTGAGATATTCTTACTTCGGTTATCCTTTGTTACAGATTAGTAAATTTCTATTTATTTTATAGAGTGCATCTTAAAATGAGCGCACACATTCGTATTGGTTGCTTAAAACTGAAGAGAAATTAAATATAAATGCGAATTTGTTATTTTTAGTGAAATATTTTGCCGACTGCAGAAACCCACATTAGAGACTCCGCCTGAAGAAAGTTCACGATAGGCCGATTGTCTTATTTTCTTTTTGTTTGCATGTTTGATTGCAGGGTAATATGTAGATGTACGTAGATATTTTTCATTTGCTGCCGGGTGAAAATCACATGCTTTCGCTTAGTAATAACTTTTCGAAACCGTACTTATCATTTCAATTTCATGAAATAATGAAGTTTAACATTCTCACACTACGTAAGTGATTAAAAATATACAGTCATCGTAAATTTGTATCATGTTAATAAACATTTCTCAGCCTTTCTGAATTCTCGGACCCTCAATTTCTGCGGGCTTCTTCCTCATACATATTTTATAGATTTTTTCATCCATTTAAGTAATCTGTGAATGAAAAAAATTTAAGCCGTGCATTTACAGTTTTTACTATAATACGAGCAGTGGACGTGATCTACAAATTGTTAATGAAAATAACGTAATATCTTACTCAACTTACTGGCACTATTGAGATAACTCGATCTCTTATTTTACCGCACGATTTGTAAATGAAAATATTAATAATTCATTACTAGGCATTCCAGCTTCGGTCTGTCCGTTCTTCTATCAGGATGCGATTTTTTCTCCTAGCTATTCAGCGGATTTTGATAAAATTAGAAAATGAGATGAATGCTTTGCATAACATAATGTTTAGATTACTCTATCGCAGAAAACGTGCTCATTTATAATTTACTTTGTACTTTCCTAATATGTTGAAATCATTTGCGGCGCATGTATGGCTTGTAAATATTCAATTCAAAATATAATCTTAAATAAATAAGATACAAACTAAATATTCACATTTAAATAATTTATTTTCGTGTTTTGATTATGTTTTTTTAAATATCACTATTTTTATAGTGAAGATGTATTTGATTTAATAAGAAAATTACTTAATTAATAAATCAATTCTTGAAAGTTTCCTAAAAATATTTTAAAGTCGGAGCGAAAAAAAAAAAAAACCGGTTCGAACCGGTTCAGTGACGCTTGCCGGAGCGAAACCGGAACCGAACCGAAATTTTGTGTTTTGAGTGAACCGGAACGAAAACCGGAGCGAAGAAAATTACGGTTCGATGCCCTGATTGAAACCATTCGAAACGCATGCAATGGCTGCGCGATAAATATAATATCAAACGCATATGTTAAAGTTTATTTTAAACGAATCTCCATTGTCTCTTTTCGTTCGTTTAAGGAATAATAATAATTTAATATTTAAGAGTAAAATATTTTTAACTCACGTTTATAATTGCTTGAAAAGTTTTCTCGAAATTTAATTCACAACCGAATATTACCTCTATTTTTTCCCCTAAATTACTTTATTACCAATCTCCTGCAAATCTTATAACAGTGTAATTAATTCATAACAACTAAGAATTTTTAAAAAATCAAAAATAAAATATTTTTGTTTTACGAAATAGGCGGCACTAAAAGTATAAAACAAGAAAAATTTCAGAGTATTTTTCGTTATAAAAGATGTTGGTGCCATTTTCTTTTCGTCAATGTTGCTTTACATAAAATCCTTGTAGCCGTTTTTGATAAAATAAAATTGTTGTTAAAACTGCCTAGAATAAACGGCCCTTAATTATTCTTCAATTTCGATTAATTCTTCATAGCTTCTATGCTGTATGATAAAATGCATAAGGATGTGATTTGATTCATTTTCGCTCTACCGCTTGGGGTCTAGAGCCGCGAAAAGACAGGCAAATGGACAGACAGACAGACGGCATTGCAAAAACCACTTTTTCGGACTCAGGTACACCGAAAACGTATAATTCCATCAAAATCTCGAGATCGAATTTTTTCGCGATTACAATACTTTCTCAATACACTATTTTTTCGCGATTACAATACTTTCTCAATATACTTCGTATATGAGAAAGTAGAAATGCGTTTTGCTATTAACTTTGTATTAGACTCCATTTACTCCATTTTATGGTTTGAGATTTTTACGTAAATGATATATATGTAAAGCAATAGTAATAAAAAGAATATGACACCAAAATCTTTTATAACGAACAAATAGCCTGAAATTTTTCTTGTATTATCCTTTTATTTATTATTATCATATTTTAAGAGCGAAAATGAGTTACATTCAACGAAAAATAACGAACGTAAATAATTTACCTCAATCGCTATCTTACAATGATTGATGTAAAGTTCGTGATTTGTGGAACTTTGTGACTTCATACGATTCTAGCGCTAGTAGGCTAGTCAGTTTATATCACGAGACAAATAAGATGAGAAACCCGGTACCCAGCATTATCCTACTCTTTTCGAAAATACCATGGAGGATTAACGGCTTAACGTCCCTTCCGAAGGATGAAGCGTTGATTCACGTGCTCTCCCCTAAACACGTAAATAGGGGGCCGCAAGATCTATTGAAAAAATCCCCCTTTCGCAGGTTTTGAACGGGTATGCTCAGCATTGCAGGCCAACGCACTCGCCACTACGCCACCGCACCCCATTTCGTAAGTTTTGAAATTTAGAAGATAATTTTCTACCCAGAAGCTATCTACCGCAACTTGAGGAATAAAAATATTTTCCCAATGGAACCATCTACTGATTACGATATGTCAATTGTTTTATGAAAACGCTCAAATTTTAAAAACTAACAGCGAACATTAATGAGGTATAAAAATGACATAATAGAAATAAGTTATTGTTTATGGACTAAAAACCATCTGCACGCCATAAGCTTTCAAACGATGTAACACTCTTTACGATGCGATCATTCGTTCAAAAGATATGAGGGAACAAAAAATGGTCTACCCCAAAATAAATAAATATCGGACGAACGCACATAAAAGATTTTATAAAAAACTAGGTTATATTAGCTATAGAATCAATTGCCAAGTCATTAATTCGGTGAATTTAAAATGATATAAATTACCCCTCTGCCACGTGAGCAATTACACTTATAATGATTTCTAATAATGCACCTCGCACATATTCGAATCGGCAAAAAAAAAACTACTACGATTCTCACGTTATCGTTAAACCATTCGTCTTCTTCTCCCGGCTCTCGAACCGATGACGTAATCAAGCGAGTCCCGCGGGTGGCGGCATGTTTTATCCAACGTGCGAACTACCATTTGGAGTCCCGCCTTTTTTTTTATTCGAGCCAGCCGCAACACCAAGGTTTCAATTCACGTTTTGTCGCACACGATCGTTCGTTCGTTCGATGAAATCGCCCTCGCTAACTTCTCTCTATCTTTCTCTCTCTAAACACACGTGTGGGTATATACAGAGCGGAGTAAAAGTAGGTATACAGTAGCCTATTTTCTTTTTATTTTTATTTGGAGGTAGATAATAGACAGTGATGGCTAGGAATTTGACAGTTGATGAACGCAAGTGGGTACTCAAGCAATACCGGAAGACCGAGAATGCGGAATTTGTCCGGACGAAATGGCATGAGGTCTTCAACACCACTCCCTCAATCAGGCTATGCATTTACAGACTGCGTGACATATTCGACCGGACAGGGTCCATCGCTAATGTACCAAAGAGTGGTCGAACAATAACTGTTACGACTCCTGAAAATGATATGTTAGTGGCACAAGCATTCGTGCAAAATCCAAAGAAATCAACCAGGAGAGCTTCTAAAGAGCTAGAAATTTCATGCAGATCTTTGCATCGGTTGATGGAGCGTTAACATTTGAAGCCATATCGATCGAGGCTAATACACGGTTTTCTAGAAGATGACCCAGATCGACGCTTGCAATTCTGCGAGATCATACTAAATGAGGTAAGACAGGGCAGTGTATTCCAGAAAATTATCTGGTCCGACGAAGCTGGCTTAAAATTGTCAGGCCATGTCAACAGACACAACTGTGTTTACTGCTCATCCGAAAACCCCCACGTCACGATAGAAGAACAGCTAAACCAACCAGGTGTTACAGTTTGGGATTTGGAATTTAATTGGACCTGTGTTCTTCGATAACACGGTTACAGGAGACACGTATCTGAACATGTTGGGGGACATCATCATACCACAACTGCACCAGCAACCGAATCATGCAGAATTGTTCTTCCAGCAGGATGGTGCTCCGCCACCACGGTCACCCATGGACTTTTTATTTTGGGTAGTCATTCTGGACAAGGTGTACGGACGAAAACCTCCTACCATCGACGATCATAAACGCTTCATCAGTAACGCATTTCAGGAAGTGGATGCAAACAAAGATCTTTGTGAAAACGTGTGTCGCAGTGTGGCAGACAGACTCCAGGATTGTGAGCAATGAGGGCAAACATTTTTAGCACCTAAAGAATTAACATTTCTATGTGTTTTTCTCACTTTCACAATTCATATATAACAACTGTATACCTGCAAATAAAAATAAAAAATAAAATAGGCAACTGTATACCTACTTTTGCCCCAATCTCTCTCTCTTTATATATATATAGTATATGAGTATATGTTTCTCCGTCGCTGAAGAAGGGCATCAGCCCGAAAGCTCCATTTTTGTGTAGTTTTTGTTCTTTTGTGTTTTCGTGTGTCCTCAGCACCCCCAGCGGCTCTTCATTCTAGGTAAGTGTCCACTGGGCTTCCTCCAACACCTTGTTGCTACCCTTATATATATATATATATATATATATATATATATATAATATAAAAACCATGAGGAAGGCAGGAAATCTATAGAACCTGAAAGGAGAAATGAGAAGAAATACGATTGACATCATAGAGCTAAGCGAAGCTAGATGGGAGGCAGGAGGGCAGTTCGACTCGGAACAATTCACGGTAGTTTACTCTGGAGGAAATAATGGGGCAAGGGGAGTAGCTCTGGTAGTTAGGAAAGATATGATGAAGAGCGTGACAAAAATTATAGCAACGAACGATAGGTTGAGGGCAATAAAGCTAAAAGTAGTCCCAGTGGACATGTTGATAATCCAGGTATATATGCCAACGTCCGCACATGAAGAAGAAGAAATCGAGGAGATGTATGAACAAATTAATGACATTTACGAAGAAGATGGAAGAGGAAAAGTAAACTGCATAATAATGGAAGATTGGAACAGCATTGTTGGAGAAGAACAAGAAGAAAATGTTGTCGGTAATTACAGACTTGGGAAAAGAAGCCGAGGAGGAGAAAAACTGCCAGAATTTTGTGTTAATAACGACTTAGTAATGGCTAATTCATGGTTCAAAAATCATAAACGAAGGCTGTACACATGGAAAAGCCCAGGAGATAGAATGAGATGCCAAAGAGATTACATCCTAGTAAAACAAAGATTCAGGAACAGCATAAAAAATGCAAAGACATTACCAGGAGCAGACATTGATTCAGATCACATCCTTCTAATAGGCGATGTAACTACAAAGCTGAAACAAATGAGGAAAGCGAGAAAAGAAAGACAGACTTGGAACCTAGAAAAACTGAAAGAAAAGAAAGATGCATTCAGCACGAAGTTGAAAGATCGCCTTAGAAATTTGGAAAACACACCGAATACCGTGCATACAGAATGGGAGGAAATAAAAAACAGTATCAAAGACACCTTGAATAAAGAGATTGGAAAACAAAACAAGAAAATCAGAAAAGCATGGATCACTAAGGAAATTCTGGAGAAAATGGATGAGAGAAGAAGAAGCTAATAGGGATTCGTGGTAAAGGAATTATAAATACAGATGGAAAAATAGTTGCAGAACCAAAGGCTGTAGCACAGGTATGGGAGGAATACATTAACGAACTATACAACAAGCAGGCACGATCGGTACAAATAGATCTGGAAGAAGACAACTTGGGACCAAGTATTATGAAAAGCGAACTAGAAAAGGCGATACTGGAACGGAAGAAAGGAAAAGCTACAGACAGTGATGGAATACCGGCAGAGGTACTTAAAGTCATGGGATCGGAAGGCCTAAAAGTGATTATGAAATTAATTAACAAGATTTACGACTCGGGAGAGTGGCCTCAGGATTTCTTAGATGTAACAATGATCCTTCTAAAGAAGAAGCCAAAGGCAATTCAGTGTAAATAGTACAGAAAGATAAGCCTACTGTCACACACATCGAAGATCATCACGTGGATTCTTAATAAAAGGCTAGAGAAATAGGCCGAAGAAAAGCTAAGGGAAGATCAATTCGGCTTCAGAAAAGGATAAGGAACCAGAGATGCTATCGGTGTAGCGAGAATCATATCAGAAAGGGCAATAGAGTACAGCCAAGATTGCTGCGTATGTTTCGTCGACTGGCAGAAGGCCTTTGATAAAGTAAATTGGGTGTTGCTGATGAGGATATTAAAGGACATTGGTGTAGAATGGAAAGACAGGAGACTGATCAGGAATCTATATGTGAATCAAGTTGTAAAAGGTCAGGTTGGAGAATTAAGACACCAGCGGAGTAAATATTGGTAGAGGAGTAAGACTGGGCTGTTGACTATCGCCGATCCTATTCAATATATATGGACAGAGGCTAATACAGGAAGCGTTGGAAGGCATGGGAGATTTCAAAATCGGAGGAAGGATTATAAGAACAGTGAAATACGCGGATGATCAACTACTTATAGCAAGAAAGGAAAAGGAACTCCAGAAAATAAATAGACTAGTGATAACAGGTAGAAAATACGGAATGAAAATAAATACAGAAAAATCCAAGATCATGTGAATATGTAGTAAAGAAGAAGAAAATTTGAACAAAAGCATTGGAGGATTGCCATTAGAACAAGTTTCAGATTATAAATACCTTGGAAGCATCATAATGAGAGAAGCAAAATGTACCGATGAAATCAGGACTAGATTAACGAAAGCAAAAACCGTTTTCAGAAAGAATCTCCTGCTAACGGGGAATATAAACGAAGATATCCGTAAGAGGTTGGTAAACTGCTATGTGTGGAGTATAGCTTTGTATGGGGCAGAAACAAGGACGCTAAAGAAAAATGATATTAAATACTTGGAAGTCTTCGAATTGTGGACATGGAGATGAATGCTGAATATAAAATGGACATATAGGGTGAAAATGAGGAAGTACTAAGAAGAATAGGAGAGAAGCGAACGATTATACAGATTATAATAAAGAGGAAGGCGAACTGGATTGGGCATTACCTGATGAGAGAGTGCATGATTAAAGAAGTGCTAGAAGGAAAACTGGATGGAAAAAGAGAAAGAGGTAAGAAAAGGTAGACGACTTGAAAGGGAAAGAGAGCTATCAAGACATGAAGAAGGCTGCGGAAAATAGGAGTATATGGAGTACCAAGTTTAACCATGAATAATCATGGACCTTTCTACTAACAGACTACCTATGATGATGATATATAATCTCTTTCTTTTTCTGTCTATCTATCCGCAAACACCCACGCCACACCCAGCACAGACTCCTGGAAAAGTTCGCAGCAGAGAAGATAAGCCAGCGATTTATTTTGCAGTCACGTATCCCTTCCAGGTTGAACGTACGTTTCAAGGACCCTTCACTTCTCCTGTTCATCGCTCTGTCTCCCTCCTCAATTGACACTTTCATACGGTGACAGGTCTCATGTCGAATAATCCATACACAGTGGCGGATTTACGGGGGGAGGGTCAGACTTTGTGCGCGCTAGAAGCTCGATGAAGTAATATGTCATGAACAAATGTTCTTATATACGTATAATATCAGTAATATTAAATATCTAAATAAAAAATTCGAGTTTTATATACATGATTCCATAGAAATTTATGGTTAAGATGGGCCACATAAGAAGGTAGTCTTTGCAATTATTTCACTATATATTTATATCACAGGGCCTTCACTTGTTTAGCGCAAGGTGTCCCAGTAGGCAAAAATCCGCTATTTTTCGGAAGTAATCAAAATATTTGCCATTACTAACGGCAAAGAAAATGGTATGGCGAAATTCCTTTAAATAAAAATTTAAAAATGGTAAGATAGCTAGAAAACAGGTATATTCGAAAGAGAAAGAAATACAATTCACTAAATAAGCCTTGGTTATTGAAATTCCATTTTAAGGAAATAAAGCAAGTCACTTTGAGAGTGTACACTGTATAGAAGAAAATTCGATCTAGGTTTAAATGTAATAACGTTATTATGGTGAAACGTAGACAATGTTTTCTTGAACACAGTGAAATTTTTCATTTGTTTTGTTTCCTAGAGAATGAAATAAAACACATTAAATTTGTTCATACATTTTGAAAATACATATACGGAACAAGACGAAAGGTTAAAATACACAAAAATGGAAAATTGTCGTATTATTCCAGGTGTATTTTTTCACAATGTAGATTCGATCTTCACCGACAAATTATATTTATTTAAAATTACCATCTTAGCTGCCGAAGTATTCCAGGCGTTAAAAGTACCTTTTTTTTAAGCGCTTTAAATTCTGTCATTCTCATAGGAACAGATCGCTTTTGTGTTTTGTGCCACAACTTTCAAACATTCCAGTAATGGATATGATATTGTTACGTTTTACATCAAAACCGACAGAAAGAATTTCAACTCAGTTAGTCCTCCTTTTCCGAGAACTTTTTTTTTTTTTAAGCTCAGACAATCTTCATTCGAACGAGAATCCTGAATATCTTTTTCGGTCTCTTTGAATTTCTCAGTTCGTGATTTAAAAAAAAACCGAAACTTGTGCAAAAGGCAAAGACGATTTATAACACTACGATCTAAGGATTATTTTTCAAATTTCCATCGCGGTGTAAAAAATTTTTTTTATCGCTCCGAAACTTTTCTGGGGAAGGAAATCGGAAAAAATATCAATCCTCTCTTCTTCTATTATTCTGGAAAAATTCGCTCCGAGGAAGACATAAAAAAATTTAAGGAGAGAGATAAATGTTTTCATATCTTGGGAAACGTACCGGAACTAGCCTCAATGTACTTGGGAACAAAACTTCCTTTAGCGAATATTACCGAAAACGGACATGTCCATATTTTCCCCGGTAAGAACCAGAATAAGACGTGGATTGATGGAAGGGAAGAGAATAAATAAATCCGCGTCAGAAGGATGATGGAAGGAGGGCGGAAATTACTCCGCGAGACGGCTTCAATGGTAACTAGTACCAGTACTTGAATTGTCGCAAAAAAATGAAAAAATAAAAACTGCAAAACGTCGGATCGATTCGTTTGGTACACGGATTTGGTAATTGAGAGAATCAAGCTATTTTTGATGGCTTTAATTACACGATTCGTTTGTCTCCGATCTAATTAACTCCAGCGCAGGAGAGACAAGAGGGAAATACAGACAAAAAAACGACTTTAATAGGGCGAAATTGAGACTATACGTATAGTTCCTTCTTACATTTAACCCTGCGTCAACAATTACAAATGAGAATAAAATAGTAATAATAATTTCAAAGAAAAGAACCAGTAAATAAAAAAAATAGAAAAAACATAAAAGGAAAATAACAACTTACAAATTCGGAAAATTTCTATAAAAAGACAGAGTAATTGCGGTATAAACTTGGCCATCCTAGAGAGGGAATGATAGAGGAATCAATCTTTAGGCAAATTCGGTTAATAGCATTTAGGTGCACGGAGTAAAACTACAGTCAGCGTTAATTATTAACGGCTCGGGGAATTCGTAAAATAGCATAACACGAGCGACAAGGAAATATAGCATGACTCGTTTGTTCTTCCGTACGGTTTGTATAGGAGAGCGGGTCGCGGGCATTCAGGCGAAAAACAATTTCTCTTAAGCAGGAAGTACCGCGGATTTAGCCATAAATTTCGTGAGCTAGGATGTGAATCTTGATCAGTAAAATAATTTCATCAAAGGTAGTACTTTTTATCTCCATTTCCGTAAGCTGGGCATTGAATTTATAAATTATATTCCATGAAAAAGTGCCCACAAAAGAAGTTCATTTTTATTTTGATAGGGGCAGTGATAGGAGGGTTTATTTTAAGGATTCGAATGATATTTACTTAATAATTTTCACTCGCGTGCGATTTACTTACGCGAATAAATTAATAAATTATCAAGAATTCTTCATATAGATTGACAAACGGAAGGCCCGATAAGGAGCTTTGCCTAAAATTACGGACTTATCTCATTTTAAATGCATTGTTATACAAATAGGATATTGATCGCTGATGTAAACAGGAGTAATTTGTTTATTTAATTCATTACTGTTGTTGTCATGGAAAAGGGTAAACAAAGTTGGAGAATGAACAAAAATTGTAGAGATTAGCTGGGAAATGTTGATTTTTTTTTTACATATCCTTGTCCAGAATACGCGATGTGCTTTTAAAATTCAAATTCGGCTCAGAAACACTTCATTTTACGTCTTTTTAAAAAAAAAGAGGTAAAGAAATGTAATTCAATACGAACAACGCATCGATTAAAAGAAACGGCAACATCCCTACGAAGGAGACCATTTTATACATCCAACACGCCCGAACGTCAAGCTAAAATTTATTTATTTTTTTTTTAAATCACACAGGGATAACGTATTGCCAAAAAAAAGCACGCCAACATAAACATCAAGAGTTCGCGACAAGAAAAATTTCACGTCGTTCCCGAAAAAAATAAATAATAATAATAATATAACCTCGCTCCCGGGAAAAACCGAACGTTCATTGAAAAAAAAAAAGGGGGAGGGAGATGTAAAGGGAGACAGTCGGAATAACCTTTTAAAGCATTTTATTTTTCTTTTCGTTCGCGTGGAATTTGGATTCTCCTTAACTTTTATTTACTCGCTCCAAGTCCAGAGAGCTCTACCGAATGCGGATGATTCATCCCACGAACGGGTGATGTACCGTTCGTTGTCACGCACATTTTATATGCTGTCGTATATCCGGGGATGAAAGGCTGATGAATGATATTGTTGGCGATGTTACCCAGCGCCGAAGGGGAAATAAGGGAAGAGGCGGAACGTTTTTCGGAGAGGTATATAACCAGAGGAGAAAATTCACCCGCGACAGACCCATCAACCATTGGAAGAGTTACTCCTTTTCTCACGACTTTCCGCCTTTAAAAC